>JAYRCH010000300.1:0-646244 GCA_037179445.1 Phengaris alcon alcon
AAAATTGTAAACATTGTGCAAAGGGTTGCCAGCATCATGAAATTTTTACAATTTTGTGCAGGGTAATTTAAATTTTTATACCAAATTATTCTATTTTCTACTATACATATATCACAAATTAATATTAGTACAATATTATAACACATTAGATTGATAAATTAATAAGTTATTGATTTGTAATATCATAGAATTATACAATTATATAGAATGGATGTCAGAATATAGGTAAAATTAAAAATACAACTATCACCAATGATTCAAATTAATTAAAATGTCCATAATACTTAAGAATCTAAAAATTAACTGTAGAACATATAACCTATAAATAATAATTAAATTAAATGTCTTGCAATAATATGGAGCTCGAAAGGCATGTCTGGTCATTTAGTAAGATCCCACAATTTTTGTGTCTGTTAATTTCAAGTGCTTCTAATGCATCCATCTTCCTGCTCTTTGATAATATATGTAAATATTTTTTAATAAATTTTTATCGGGGTCAAAGTTGTGTCCATTATTACCTATTTACATGTTCGACAAACGTAGATCTTTCCGTTTTCTCTTCCAAGCTGTTAAATGTTCTTTTATTCTAGTTTTAGACTTTCTCCTCGTCTGATCTATATATACTCCTCCACATGTATCACGAGTGAGACTGTAAATACCGCTATTGTCCGTGATTTTAAACTTGTCTTTATTGTTGCACAGTAAATTTTTTATTGAACCTGTGGTGTAGAACGCCACTCTAGTGTCATTGTTTTGTAGAATCCTCTGGAATCTGTAGAATGATGGGCCGATGTATGGAATGTTACCCACATGTTTCTTGTTTTTTCTTTGTCTTCCGTCTTATTATACAGCATTTTTTCTGTCATTTTCTTTCTCGCTCTTCTTAAATTTGTGTCAATCAACTTTTGTAGCCATTATTTACGGTAATATGTTTAATGGTGTTAGTTCTGCCCTGAAATCGTTTGCGTCTAGGGGTACATTCAGTAGTCGGAGTACAAAAGCATGAATCGAAGCGTGTTGGTGTTCATGACATGAGTTCGCATGTAGAATGTTCTCGCTGTATGTCCTAAATACTCGTAGGTACACTTTCGTCGTAGATACACTTCGCCAAAAAAAGTTCGCCTTTATTCCTTATAGATCCACAGCGTTATCGGTAATTTAAAGAGAATATTTTAATGTGAAGCGACAACAGTCAAATTACGACGAGGTAAATAGTGCTCTCTCGAAAATAGCACATTGGTTTAATGTTAACAACTTACTTTTTAATTCTAAAAAACAAAATATTTAATGTTTACATTGCCAAATGTAGGCAAGTACAAACCGATATTATGTATACTATTAAATGATGAGAAAATTAATTTAGTGGACACCGCATGTGTTTCTAGGTATAACACTAGATAGTAAATTATAGTTACCTCATATTGTTAATCTTGCAGATAGGCTCAGTTCTGCAACTAGTTTATTTTACGTATATATGAAATTTCTGAAGAAGACACGGCGCGACTAGTTTATTTTAGTTACTTTCACAGTAGAATGTCTTACGGCATCCTTTTACGGGGAAATGCCGCCGACATAAATAAAATATTTGTCCTGCTGAAGCGAGCAATATGTTCAATTTACAAAATGTCCCCTTTTGAATCTCTATGAGAAAAGTTTTGAGAAATAGGTATTCTGACCCTCGCTTCTCAATATATTTTGGACAATGTATTATATTATGTTAGAAAGGATATAAATAATTTTCAAACGTAAAGCGACAATCACTGTAGAAACACTAGAAATAAACACAAGCTGTATACCGGTGATCTGACTAAGTAAAGTAAGCAAATCTTTTAAAGGTCAATGTATACGCCTATACAATAGAATCCCAGAAAACGTTTAATTTCTTTCCATTAATAAATTTAAAAAAGTTGTTAAAGAACTTTTGTGTTAAAGCTTAATAAAGGTTCAATGATTTTATTCACGATCGCACACCATGGGAATAGGATGGACCTGCAAGGATACTTCTATGTACTATAATATGTATTTACTTGTGTTAATATTATATAGACTAAGTTTCCATATTGTAAAAAATTATATTTTTTTAAAAGAACAATTTTCCATCTTTTTGCTAAAAGATGGCCCCGTGCAAGTTTCTTATGCCGGTTCTTCTCGCCGGGTTAGTTTCCGAACCGGCGGTGGTAGGCATCACGTAGGGACAATTCCGTGAGTGTTATTCTATAACCTATATGAAAAAAAAATGGTTACATCTAATAATGTAATAATCATATTATGATAAAACAGTATCGTACGGACAAGTGTCGCCACGGCAGCACTAGTAGAACGTCGTACATATCTAGCTTTAGTGCGCTTAGTTTAAAATGACTAACGGCCGCGAGTAGATCATGGAGAATAGAGGTAAGGAGTACCATCTCCATACATGAAAAATATCCGTAAAATAGTGTAAAATAGGGGGCGCTACAGACGCAAGGGTGTAAAGCGGCAAAATTTAAACGGATAATTAAATCTTGGGATCTTTTTCGGTTTTATATATAAAAACATTTTCGACTATACGAGTAATTAGAATATTCATGATTTACTGAATTAACTACTAAAAACTAGTCATAGTCATCAAAAATTCTAACTTCATAGCACACACCCTTGCCACTCTAGCGCCATTATGGCCAGTTTTGGAACTATTATTTGATTACTTTTGTCGGACACTTTTTAGCTTTTCTGCCTTAGAAAGATGGTCCTCCTTACCTCTATTCTCCATGGAGTAGATATTATTAAGGCGGATTACTAATGTCACGTACTAAATGTGATATTTTATTACATTTCTTGTGGAAAAGTGATATAGTGACGTGATCTATGATAATAATTCATAAGAAAAGTTACTAATTGGAAATAACCCCCGGACTTTTAATCATGGCTATACGCCCAAATATTAATTGTGTTATTTCAGAAATCGTTCTTATAATGTTTAACCAAGTGAATAATGATTTGAAATTTAAGATTGCTATTTTTATAATAATATAAAATGTACAATATTATCAACATGTTAAAAAAAGGAAAAGAGGCAAACCAAGTCATACCTATTTTTCATTTAACAAAAAAAACTTAGGAAGGAAGGTATTCACAAAAATGACGCAATGCGGCATACCTATTATTTAATCGGATAGAATAAGTAAAATTGCAAAAATTTTATAATTAAAATTACCTAAATACCTATCAATGGCACATATTTATTATGACGTACACTGTACCTACGCCGACACGCTGCTCTACCACATGTCGATCTTATTACTAGGTAGGTATAGCAAGGTCATAAGAATGAGGGTGTTTGATATTTTTTCTGCCGTTAGGGGGCAGACCCAACGCACACAAAGCGTCATCTAGCGGCGTAAGTAAGTTGTATCAAAAACGTCAATAAGAATTTTCGATTCTTTTTCTGTCACCAGGCGGCGCTTGGTAGCCCGACGGTCCTTGTCGTGACAAAAAGCTGTCAGATGTCACGAATTTAAAAACCGTCAATATATTGCGTCAATAAAATGCGGTATAGCGAACGGCGGGATACTTCACTTTTCTTTTTTGACGTGATAACGTCTTATAAATCGATGGAGCCGGCTGCACGCACGAAAAAACATGACTCATGCGTTACCTGTTACCCGTTATCGTTACCAAGTACCGTTACCAAGTACCCAAGTACCAGAGTTACCTCGCATTGCCTTTACCTAATTATTATTATTATTATTGTTGTTGTTGTTGTTGTTGTTAACGTTCAACTATCGTCAGTAAACCGACTTTACAGACAACCGGTATTTTTTTTTATTTAAATATATGGCGTCGGCTTAAAACCATTTGCCAGTGTCAAGTTAAAAAAGCGAAAATAAAATTTTCGTTTCAATTTTCAATACCGTATTCCTAAATCGTCAAGTCTAAAGTCTAGTCAAAGTCCAAATAAATAGTCAGTGCAGTCAATAAGTCAAGTCAGTCGATTCAGTAAAGTGGTAGAAGCTTTACTGAAAGTAGTAAGTACAAGGTAGTTTTTGAGGAAACACAAAATAATACGTTTTTTGAAGTTGTACCACTTGCCCACACTTGTGCCAACCTTAACGAATTTTACGAAGTACAACTTCAAAAAAACTGCTATTGTGTCCCTCCAAAACTACCTTGTACTTTCAGTAAACTTCTACCACTTTACTGAATCGACTGGCTTGACTCATTGACTGCACTATTTATTTGGACTTTGACTATGTATACTTTAGACTTGACGATTTAGGAATACGGGTTTGAAAATCGAAACGAAAATTTTATTTCCCGCCTTTTTAACTTGACACTGGCAAATGGTTTAAAGCCGACGCCATACATTTAAATTAAAAAAAATAAAACTATGGCACCCGCCTGAGCGCGCTGCCGCTACCGCGCCGCTCGCTGCGAAATTGAAGGCAGAGACCTTATTATTTATAGGCTTTCAAGTCATTCATTGACGTAAGTATACTATTATTTTATCGCTAAAGGCGTTGTTATTATTTATTAACCAAAAAAAAATTTTTTTCGTCTATTTGATGTTAGACAACTTGTTAATAAACAATCTAAAACCCATTTTCGTATATCTTAAAAAATAACGATACAAACAATTTAAATTTACAATAAGAAAGAGAGCGATATATCGGCTTGTGACGTCACGAGTTGCACCCGCCATACAATTGTCATTACAAAATGTATGGCGGTAGCAACTTGTGACGTAACAAATCGTTTTGCGAGAAAGAGATGGGCAATTTTATAATTGCTTATAATTTTTAATCGCGTCAATCTAAATACCTATTTTTTTAGATATAAGTATCTTTAATCACTAATTTTAAAATTTAATTTATAAAAATGTGATATTCCACACTAGTCAATAATAATACTATAAATAAAACACGATTCTTTGATTGTAAATTATTTGATATCTTCTAAACATTGATATTTTTACTGTAGTCTATAGAAACGAAGAGTACAACATACTATCTTAATACACATATTTAAACAATAAAACAGCAAGCAATTAATACAATATAAGCGTTTCCAACAACACTGTTTATTTATGATTTAAGTATACTATACTCGCAGTCACTATAAATTCAGTTAAAAAAATATACCGTTCTCGTTTAATTGCATTGGGAGCAATTTTAAAAAGATCAATGCGCACAAAGCACGAATTAATTTAAAAAAAAAACAAATTCACGCCAAACTTTTTATCGGCCTATAGTGAAATCGTATAATTTAAGCCTTCGCACACTAGGAATTATTGTTAAGAGTGAGTATCGGCCACTAGAACCCCTGTCTGAGGACTCTAAAACTCCTTCAATTTTCATGATATATCTCATATATATCTCACGTCTCAGTCTTTCAAAATAATACTTTACCTACCAGATCTTATATGTAAAAACAATTATCTTTGGAATTTTTAAAACCCTACACTAATAACTATAATTTAAAAACATGACAATTTACCTAATTGCAACATAATGGCACACTAATGTTTTTAACATTACATTAAGATGAAAATTAAAGCAATATATTAATGTGCACCAAGTAAATTGTTTTTTTTACAGGGAATGTAAATTGTAAATATATTCAATAGTATACAGGTGTTTGGTAGAACATAGTCAATCCGTAAAATATGGATTCGGCCCCCCCGGTGATGACAAAATATTTAAAGGCGTAGCCGATGAAAAATTTGTATGGCCGATATTGTACAGTTTGAGACATTAGCCATTTTGTATTTTTAACCGACTTAAAAAAATGAGGTCCTTTTTACAGAAGTGGGTGGGTCATAAAAACAAATTAAAACTAAGAATATCCTCGCAATAACAGAAGTATTATTTACTAATCTAAGCACAATTTAAAGTTTGGAACAGTTTTTTTTAGATATCATAAAGATAAGACTTAGGTGTTACATATTCATTATTTGAAAGGTGCAAAAGGTGCAAATCTATATTTTACGGATTGACTATGTTCTATCAAACAACCTGTATAATAGATACATTATATAATTTGTGCTTTTCATGTGGATTTATTTTCATTAAAATAATATAGGCAATTTCAATATAAAATTCAGACTAGTATTGTATTACCTGTAGCCTGTGTGTATCTTTGAATTAGATTAAATTCTTACTAAAAATCCACAAATTAGTTTTAGTTCTTGAAAAATCTAAAGTTATCATAACTAATTACAGTAAACTAATAAACCAATTGTAGGTCGAAATATATTTAGAGCACTTTTAGCTGAATTATTGAAGGGAATAAAGAGATCAATCTAAAATTAACTTGCATGATAATGTAATCATATGGAATATAATATTCGAGTATTTATTTAATATTACTGATTAAAACCTTTATATCTAACCTAATGTCTTGTCCCGTTTGTGGCTTAGACAGTTTTGTTTTGATTTTCATAGTTGAGAATCTCTTCCAGGTTTTGGATCTTAATCTCCTGGACATGCTTGCCGGAGAAGTGGATGAAATCATGAGGAGGATCTTCAGCAGAGCGCTTGCGGACTGTGAACATTTTTATAAGCAGTTTAGACACTATTCATTAGTAATCAATAAACATAATTAATAATTATTTGACATTTAAGTAAGGGGGCTTACTACTAAAAATATTTACATAACGAATAAGCTATTCAATGTTGCTGTCTTTGTCTTTTCCAACATATCAGACAAAGACAGCAACATTAAATCGCTTACCCGTTGTGTAAATATTTTTATTACTAAGGGGAAATATGTGGTTGAGTTCAGAACAACAAACAAGGTTAAGTAAATGAGTTTATAAACTATGGGTATGGTTATAAAAATAATTTTGTCTATTCATTCTAACGATAATATCTGACAGTAAAAAAATCTAAAACCCATTTTTGTAAATCTTAAAAAATACCGAAGATACATACAATTTAATTTTGCAACAACAAAGAGAGCGAGATATCGGCCTCGTGACGTCACAACGACTACGTATGGCGATAACAGATCATTGTGCAAGAAAGAGACGAAATATTTTTTCCTTCTCTCACACACTTTTGATCATTTACAAAAGTTTAAAAAACTTAAACGGAGTGTCTAGTAGCAACTTGTATTAAAGATAAAAAATAACAGTAAAAACTTACTCAGAGTTTCCTCTTCACGGACCAGTCTGTATATCGGACGAGTTTCGCAAGCAGCGGCGACGCTAGCGGAGAACAGACTCTGTATTACAGGGAGCACTGCACGGAGGGAGCTGCGGACACGAGACACGTCGAACTCATCGCCCCGAGTCAGGCCAGCGGCGAACACTGATGGTCCCAACACTACGTCCGGCTCTAAGTTCATAATGAAGCAACGGTCAGCATCTACTATACCTGTTAAACAAACAATAATTATGAAATCATACTGAATAAAATATATAGGTAATTTATACAGAACACACCTAATGCAAGAGCTTTTACAATAAATTTCAGTAATAGAACTTTATTTATTTTAATTACGACTACTTTTAACACATTTATGAAGGCTCTTACCAGTTTGATTGGCACTGAAATCATGGATAAAGTTAACATTGTGCCCGTTATCATACACTTCAATCTTCTCAACTGAGTCTTCAATATCCAACTCCTCACGTAGAGAGTTCACAAGTTCATCACTTTGCTGGTTATCGTTGAGGGTGCTTACAATTTGGAAATTATTTTCTGCTTGAATCGGCACCACTCGGAAGCTCTCCACCATAGGTTTCTTAAATCATTAAGGTTTTAAAGAATTAGAAATATTTATTACAACATTCCCCAACAAGTTTATTTAGGAAACAAATGATTTTTTTTAAATAATAATTTATGTACACACAAACATTAAAGGATAATATTAATCAATTAATCCAAATTAGACTTTTTTATTTTTAAAAAATTTAATTAAATTGCATTAATAACACACGACTTATTCTACTATAAGCGGCAAGTGGTGGTCTTCAGTTTAATATAGATTTTTCATTTCTATTTATATCTAAATGCCCTGTATAAGTCCCATAATTTTAATGTCTAATTTCAATTTAATTTTCTAAAATTGCTCTTTGAAGGTTTTATTTTCACTTTCCTGACCTATGCCGTTTCTAGTTCATCTTAAGAGTTCAACATCTAGTTCATATAATTAATACCTTTTTTGTATCAATTGTCAAACTAAAGTATGGTTAGCACTAACTTAAATAAATGTAGTATTATTGAGAAAAAATATAACAATATTTGTTTATTTTCGATAAATTTTCAACATAACTTGTCCATAGAGCTAAAACAGAGAGTCGTTGTAATGAACTTTTGGTATTAAAACTCAGCGTGATAATTTGCAGGGTGAGGGGGGTGTCAGACTCTGCCCACTTCGGTTGTTATCAACCTTACTATGCAGATTTGCTATCTCCTACTAGATGGCACTAAATGCAAGATAACATATTGGTCGACAGGGACGCCCTGCCCCTGCTATTAAGAATTTTTTAACCATCACCATCCCGTTATGTTTTATTTAATGAATTATTATTATTATGATAAAAGTGTTAAATTAAATGGCTTGTGGTAAATGACAAATGGAATTTGTTTGATCTTTCATTCAGTTTTTGAAACACTATTGATCTTCTTTGTCATTTACCACATTTTTTTATTCTAACACTTTATTAATACATAATCTTAATAATATTTCAATAAGAGAACACAAAAACAGTGGCGGATTTACACAGTTGCCGCTTATAAAGCTCATATAAGTATTTGACGCTTTTTTCTATGTATGGTCGACCACGCATAACTTTTTACAGTGTAGTCCAATTTTGATAATTAAATTTTTACTGCAATATGTTTACTTCTAAGTTGGTCCCACTGTCACCAAATGGTCGACTTGGTAATGGATTCCATGAGGAATCGAGGGAACTCCTCGAAATTTATATAGACACCTATATTGATTACGAATTTTTTTGAAGTGACATAGCCATATGCTAGAAAAAATTAAGGTTTGTACCAAGGTACACCTTGGATCTAAAACCCACTGAATAAATTCCTGAGTACTTAAAGATACATGTTCGGGGATTTCAGCATTGTTTAAAGAACAGCAAGCATATGCTATGCCAATATGCCAATTACAGTAATCGTCATAATTGCATTACTAGCTACACTATCAAATAGTACAATAATGGTAAAAATGTATTCCAAAATACCTGACGACAAACACTATCGCTGATTTACATAACATTTCATAGGAATACCAAATAAAAGAGAAATCATAAAGAAAAATTTTAAAATATTGTCTAAATATTTTTGTATTAAAAAATTTGTCAGTGGCAGTTCCGAGTGCCGACGCATAATGGGAGTTTACTCTATAATATATTAATTAAATATCTGTCTATCTGTCCTTCCGTCCGTCGGTCCGTTTCTCCGTTTATCCGGCCATCCGATCGACCTTACGTCGGTCCGTCCGTCCGGCCATCCGTCCGACCTTCCGTCGGTCCGTTTGTCCGACCTTTCCTTGGTCCTTCCGTCCGACGTTCCGTCCGTCCGTCGGTCCATCCATCCATCCTCACAAACTTTCACATTTAGTCAGTAGGATGTAGTATTCATATACAATTAGGAATGCAATTACATACCTAGTTAAAATCAAAGAAATAGTAGAACTTTCCATTTACGAAACAATATGGATGTCCGTAAAAAAGTAGCCAAAATTAATCGTAAAACAACCATATATTACTTTACGATTATTATTTAGACCTGAAGTCTAGGAAATACTGTAAAAAAAACTTTAGCATTTATGATGATTAAAATAATATATTAATAATGAAATCTAGCAAATTGCATTCCACTACTATTTCAGTGCTCAAGACGTGAAGTTAGTAATACTAAACAAACGAGACATTAGAATGCTGTTATTTGACAGATATTGTGACGCACCAGTGCTGCATAATGGTTTCATACAGGGGATTCTTTCCCCTGCTGCAATATAAAAGTTATAATATTCATTTGATATATTTTGAGTTTACTTCTTTAATTTCATAATACCTACTACTAAAACTAACGTGAAAATACTTGAAATTGTAACGTAATTTTCTCTTCCCTGGCAATATAACCGAGTTTTGTTTGATTTGTAAATAATGTTAATATTTTACAAATAATGTTAAGATTTTAACAGCAAGGTTTGTTTTTGAATTGCAATAAAATACTTTTATCCTTTCTTAGTCTTCATAATATTATAATTTCGTGGATGTGTGGATTTTCAACCCCACCCAACCCCAATATATCTACCCTGGCCGATTTATTTACCTGGCCATATAAAAAGTAATAAAATACACATAAAATGACTTTCTTTTCTTTGAAATTATAGAAAAATAGGGCAATAATCATTTTTTTACATTGCATTGCTTGAACTCTCTTCTAACAATGAGAGACCTCTTAATGTAGAATCACGCATACATAAACTGTATACTAATAATCAGACACTATAATCCAAAATATGAGCATGTTGGCACAGAACAAATCTGATTAGAATAACTCTTGAATAATGTAACTATAACTGCATGAACTAATTACTTACACAGTTACTATAGCTGATTCAATAGATATAGTTCTGTCTTAACTATGAACTGAAAGAAATAACAACCTACATATAACACACAACTACAGTTTCTACACCTACAACTACTACCTACTCCAACACCTACTACCTACACAATATACAACTTACACCAACTTATAACAGCAATTAAATAATTGTACAAACATTTCTAGATTACCTCTTTGAAGTCTACTGGATAAGCAACAGTGCAGTAACCGGTGAATCGGTGGGTGACAGTACTGTGTGGCCTATTGTGCTGGCGATACAACAAAAGGCCCGTGGTCACAGATAGAATTATCATCATGAATCCAAACGACAAACAAACGAAGGCTTTCGACGCTTGCCTAGGCCCCAGCCATTCTTGTATTTCAACTTTATCCTGAAAAATTATCAAAATCTTTATATTTATAAAATATTTTTTATATTTTTGGCAAAATGCTGAACGGCTGTAAATAACGTAATATTAATGACATTTATGAATGTGGCTTATACTTTAACGTAAAATCATAATTAATAAATTAATTCTTTGGAAAAAACATATTACGCACTTCATCACAATAATTCTTTTCGTCGCCGAGCGGCACTCGGATGATATCAAGTTTCTTAGCAGATATATTATTTTTTGTTATGATAGTCATGATCAAGAAATGCTTAAAATCACTTCCACTAGCAATTAATACAATTATATTCGAAGAGCAGCTAAACAGTTTATTTTTCAGTTGCTACTTGCTGAAAATTCAGAATCAATAATAAATAATCAATAATTTCCTGCTTCCGGTGAACCAAAGATGTCGCCATGAGCAAATAATATTTTCAACGGAAGCTTCTTACCAGCTGCTTACTGAAAACTAAAAACACCAGACGGTGCCGTATTATAGTGGAAAAGCGTTGCTTATTTAATTCAATATAGTAAATAAAAGGAAATACCTAAAAGCTTAAAAAAAAAATGCCGGAGTTTGTTAACTTTATTTTGAAAGCCAAATATTTAATTACTTCTTGTAAAATATATTTACTGATTGAAAGGTTTATTTATTTACACTTGCATTAACACTATTCATTTTCATATTGAGTTCACCGTTTTTAATTTTTTTTAAACTATGAAAAACACAAGAACATTTCCTTGTCTATGGTAATTTGACGTCTTCAGTAGTACTACTTATTATCTATGTTTGACGTACTCTAGAAAATTCGTCTATGGAATTAAAAAAATTACGAAGACCGAGAGCAACGGACGGTTTCGTTCGTTTTGTGGAATATTCTGCAAGGAATCTTAAGCAAAAAGCAAGTGTCTTTAAAAACATGTTCGATTAGTTATTTTCTACAAGGTTTTAAGTTAATTATTTGTTTATTAGTGTATTACGTATAAAGTCAACTCATCACGACCACGAACACATAAAATGGCGACTGATCCATCGAAAAACCGCATGCATGTTTTCAAGAACACAGGCAAAGATGTCGATGTAAGTAAAACGAATTACGCATATGTTATAATCTTTAAAACTGAATCCGTGCACTTTGTCAATGTTATTAATATTTTTTAGGAAATGCGCAGACGGAGGAATGAAGTGACAGTTGAACTAAGGAAGAATAAAAGAGAAGAAACATTACAAAAACGTCGAAATGTGCCTATTAGTTACTCCACTGATGAAGACGAGATCGAAAGGACATTGGCATCAACTAATTTACAGGAATTGGTTAGAAATGCAGCCAATGTTGAGAATCCCGACGTACAATTGGCGGCAGTTCAGCAGTGTCGGAAACTATTGTCTTCCGAGAAGAACCCCCCCATAGATGAACTGATAGAAACTGGAATCCTTCCTATTCTCGTTCAGTGCCTTTCAAGAGCCGACAACCCGACGTTACAGTTTGAGGCGGCTTGGGCTCTCACGAACATCGCATCAGGAACATCAGCACAGACCAACAAGGTCGTCCACGCTGGTGCGGTGCCTTTGTTTTTGCAACTGCTAATGTCCCCACATGAGAATGTTTGTGAACAGTCCGTGTGGGCCCTCGGTAATATTATCGGTGATGGTCCAGTACTTCGGGACTTTGTGGTTGAGCTGGGAGTAGTGAAGCCACTTCTTAGCTTTATTAAGCCAGAAATACCAATAGCTTTCCTACGTAATGTCACTTGGGTCATTGTGAACTTGTGCAGGAGCAAAGATCCTCCGCCACCAGTCAAAACAATTCAAGAAATGTTACCCGCTCTCAATGCTCTCATAACTCATACAGATACCAATGTAAGTATTACAAGTCAACTCACCCACTTTAATGAAATAGTTATTAATCAGTTTCTAATTAATATCTTTAGAAATTGATTGCATTCTTTCATCATGACTATGATGAGTCATTCATTGTAAATGAGTTTTGCTAATTAATAATATCCACACCAAACTTAGAAGGCCCATGGTCTTCTGCACTTTATGCTGATTTTAAAGATTGTAGATTTGTATCAAGTCATATTAAGGTTGACTCAATATTTTTGGTTAAGAGTAACATTTACTTTATACAAGTCGAGAAGTGACTCATTATGCTCTTGATAACATATACATTATAGAAACTGTTATTATCAGTGATTCTATTTGCTGATACACAAATTATTTTGCAAACTTTTTTTATATGATTGACACAAGAAATTGTCAAATTATCCTATGTATTTCATGTAGCAAATCATTATTGTTGTAAAGAAATATTCTTTGTTTTACAGATTTTAGTAGACACAGTTTGGGCAATAAGCTATTTGACTGATGGAGGTAATGAACAGATTCAGATGGTAATTGATTCTGGCATTGTGCCAAAACTCATACCTCTCCTATCACACAAAGAAGTGAAGGCACAGACCGCTGCGCTCAGAGCCGTGGGCAACATAGTCACTGGTACTGATGAACAAACTCAAGTCGTGCTTAACTGTGATGCCCTATCACACTTCCCCAAACTGTTAACACACCAAGTAAGTTTAATTTGTACCATCATTGATAGACCCGGTGTAACATATTTCGATCTTATTAGAATGACAATATGCTTTAAAAGTTGTACACTGCACCTGTTGGTGACCATACATTATCCTACTTGGCTTAGGCAAAAGAAACTTCACATTCATTTAAGTTGTTGTTTTTGCAGATAAATACTTGAATTTTTGTCTATAAAGGGTCAATCAATTTTATTCAATAAATACTTTATTTGCTACTTATAAACATTTAAAATGTTTACATATTGACAATTGCAATCTAAAATAGCAGCTAAAACTTAGAGTAAATTGAATTTAATGGATTTGGCAAAGTAGCAAAATAACATTGGCCAAGTAAAATCAACATCTAAAAAAAGAAAGCAAACATTTATTTTGAGCTGAATAGATATTATTTCTTATTAATTTTTGATTTCAGAAATGATTCAAAGTTTATTGACGACTGTTTATGATTAGCAAGACTTTGAATTTATTGCTGTTTAAATGATATTCAAAGCTATTTCATGTGTTTTAAAGTTTTGTATGCATCATCATTAAACTTGTGTTGCAGAAAGAAAAAATTTGCAAAGAAGCAGTATGGTTCTTATCAAACATCACAGCAGGAAATAAACAACAAGTTCAGGCTGTTATCGATGCAGGCCTTCTTCCATTAATTGTACAGAATTTGAGCAAGGGAGAGTTCCAAACCCAAAAGGAAGCCGCTTGGGCTGTATCAAATTTAAGCATCAGCGGAACAAAAGAACAGGTTGCGGCTCTGATCCAGTGTGGTGTTATTCCTCCATTCTGTAATTTGTTAGCATGCAAAGACACGCAAGTTATCAATGTAAGTAAAGAAAGTTAACATTATGTCCGTTAATGTGTGATCTTTCAAACATCAAAGAATTAAAGTATATTATGATGTTTATTTCAATATACAATAATTGTACATTATTGTATGTTGAAACAAATGCATTGTATAAAATACATACATGCATAAAATTTATAACACTGGTCATGAATGTAACGTAAAGTTTCAATAATAAGAATTAATAGGCATTTTTGTAATAGTATAAAATAATTTTCCAGGTTGTATTAGATGGACTGAACAATATGCTGAAGATGGCCGGAGATGATGCTGAACAGGTAGCCAACATGATTGAGGAGTGCAGGGGAATTGATAAGATTGAAGCCCTACAGAGTCACGAGAAGGTAGAAATATACAAGATGGCCTATGATATTATTGAGCAATACTTTGCCGATGAGGTAGTTATATTTTTTATATTACTTTTAGTATAGTCATTTCATTTATTAGATTTTATTGTTGATTTTCAATTTCAATCTATTTTAAAATTCCCTAAGAACAATCTTTCTAATTGCTGTGTTATGTTTATCTGCAGGAGGAGGATGCGACGTTAGTGCCAGCAGCCGCAGACGCCTCCTTCCAGTTCGAGGCGCCGCCGCCAACGGGTCCTCACGCGCCTTTCCGTTTCTGAGCACCCTGGTTGTGTGGTCCTACAGGGCATTTTGGGCCAATCAACTGCACGAGGTTCCCTGTGTCCATGATGCCCTATAGAGCTTCGCTGCCGTCTGGGAAACTATGAACGTAAAGTCGAACCCGATGTATTGGACACCTGGGTTATAGAATTGATATTCCCGTATACTTTTTAGTATACGATAGAATCTGAGTCACATGTGAGCACATGTCACTCGCACTTCCATCACTGAAAAGTGTGTGAATTTTAAATCTATAAATATCTGTAAGTACTTATTGCTTCAGACCGAGAGTTATAAAACTAAATGCAGTTTTGAGAACACAATATTCTCAAAAAAAAATGTTTTCCATGATATTGTTAAAATTTGTTGTATACATTTATAAATTTAATATTTTTATTTCAAATGTGATCTTATATACTTTTGGTGATACGTTTAATGTACTGAAATACAATATAAATTCATATTTATTGTATTAACTTGAAATATAACATTTTTATGTAAATTCCTAGTACTCTTTTATATGCTCGTGAAAACATAGTCCCAATAAGCTAATTGGTAAGAATACATTTAACATAAAAATACCTTTTTATTTTGTATAAAAAACCAAATTATGATATCTAGAAGAATTGTCATTTTCTCGGTCAAGCAAAAAGATTAGGAAAATCATAGTTTTCGAGACTAGGGCAGCTCGCGTCGATTTACGCATAGTGTAAGCCAGTGAATCAACGAACGTTAATTGTATTGAGCATTTTGTGATAAGTAATTGTTATCTCGTTCGTCGGTTCAGGGAGGGTTTGCCTTGTCGTTTTAATACATGTGATGTTTGGAATTATTTTCATCTCGGATTTTCGATTTCTTATTAAATATTGGAAAAACGATGGACAAGTGGATAGCTTTAATATTAGTGCATTGGCACGCGCTCTGCTTAACGATCGATGCTTTCATATAACATAGTATTTATGTTTTCATTTATAACTAAAACTGCGACAGTCGTCAAAACTCGGCGGCATACGGATAAGATTATGTTCTGACATAACCCATTTATATCTATATCAATAAATTCTGTCCTATATTAGTATTTTTTATTTCATTTTAGCTTAAGTCTTAACGGAGGTAATACATCTTCTGCTTCCCCAATTCGGTTGTGATTCTGAAAAAACAATGGATCATTGAATTACGAGTTTCATTTACATTACATAGAAAGATAGAAACTTAAGTTCTTTAAAACTTCAGTTCTTAAATAGAAAAATGTATAATCCTTTAGGATTGCGATCAACATACATAACGCATCAAACTTGAATCTTTCCTACCATTTTCTTATATTCACACGCGTAGCACTTGACAGTGTTGAGACATGAGTCTTCTTGTGACGAATTTGTGGATCGTATCATCAGTTTTCGGTTTAATGACTCAACATTAAAGAATTGGCCCACCTTGTGTCGTTGAAAACTAAAATACATAACATTACCTATAAGTTAACCGAGTCGTGGCTTTTTGTTATCCAAGGCATCATTATATAAACAATGGTTGAATTTATTGGTATATAAACCTCTAGGATGTAAGAAAACAACCGTGAGTATTTTTATCGTAGGAGAACGCATATACATTAATGAGCTCTAATGGCCAGAGAGATGCCTTAGCCCTTAAAAACCGGCCTGAAATAAGGCTTGTATTGTGTTTCATGGTGTGCGGCTACCGAAGGCCCAACGTGGGATAGGAATTTAAAAGCCCACAACGAACTTGCAACTCCCCTGGTGTTGCGGGTGTCCGAGGACGGCGTTAACCGCTTATCATCTGGCAATCCTTCTTATCTCTCCTTCAAATTACTGATTTTATTAAAAAAACTGCAGGTGGTTATGTGTCCGTCATTTCTGCAGTTCACCTACAAGTACCCATGGCACTTGGCAATCAATATATTACTTGGGTAAAGGCTTGGTCCAATGGTTGTCCAATCTATTGACTTTCATGATTGCGTGAAGTCGTTGTAAAAGGAAAAAGTTATCACTCTCTATTTTGGCTTTTCGATCGAGTTCGCTTCTAAGTTTCTTCAGTTTAAGTGCAACGTGCGGTCTTGCTGGTGGTGCGCAATCGTCGATTGCTGGCAATGCTGAATCTACCTGCACAATACATGTTTTATCTGTTTATACTAAAAAACTAACAACTTATAATGCACGAGTTCAAATAGTTGGCAAGCGCCATCTGATTTAAAGAAAAAAAAATATAACAGCTTTTATTCCGTATGCTACATACATACATGTAGTTATAACAAAGTGCTACCTACCCCGCTATTCGGCGGAAATATTAATTTCAATTTAAGAAGCAGCTATGAACTATAGTGTTAGTTCTACTTACTTTTGATCTATGATCTTTAAATCGTCGTTGTTCCCAGGGTTGGACCAAAAGTTTCTCTCGTTTAGAAAGCATTTTTTTGTCTCAAGAATTTATTAACTATACTTACAACATGAAACTAATATATTGGAGAATGTTTGTTTGGTATACAAGTTTGTTATAATCAATAATGTTTCTATGGCGCCAGATGCTAGTTAAGTCATTTCAAATGCTAAAGAAATACATGAGTAGATATATTATCGATATCATCATCAATCAATTATATTGATTGTAATGAATAATGATTATGCCCTTAAAAAAGGCAAGAATGTTCTACCCTGTTTATTAGTTAGGTATATCAGTTTGGTCACGTAAGAAATAAAACACCTTTTGCAAATTAATAAATAAATTATAATGTTATATACTATGTATACACTGCACGTACAGTAGTATTATATAATAATTATGCTCATTACAATCGGATACACAAAAACATACAAACACATGGTTACATGTCAAATAAAAATATACATTTGAGCAATACAAAAATAAAAACAGAATCACTCGAAATTCTAAAATGATTACAAATAGCATATTCGGATTAATTTTCGAACTCATTATTAATTACTTTGAATGGTTTGTTATACACAGATTTAGTTACATGTATTAAAAAGCATAGGAATGTAATATAGCATTAATTTCTTAAATTTTGTTAGCATGAGACAATGCAATAGCCAATCGATTTCCAATGTTATTTAATAATATCTTGCGTATTATATTTTTCTGTATGCAATGTCGCTTCCCAAAGCTTTCCCATATTGTTTTTTAGGAGAAGTTGGTACAAAATGTTTACAAAAAGCCATTATTACAATATGTAGGTACGTTAATTAAATTTACGACAGCTTATCGCCGTATACGCACATTCGAACTATTCAATCTATTTTGTTCCTAGTAAATCTAAATTACGCGAATCCACCTCAAACTATAATTACAATATTGAGTATAAAACGTATTAAATACATCAAAAAGATCTAGTAACATACTCCCCTCGCCGAGATATGACTTCGATGTTTTGCTAACGTTACAAAAACTGTTTTTGAAAATAACTTACAATGTGCTCATTCGTGTGACTAGCTATAGGTAGGTACAATTGACGTTTCTTCAAGTTTTGTACCTCATTCAAATACGTTAAAATAAAATCGAGTCACATCTCAAATATATCACATGTACAATGAATGTGCCATTTTACACTAAAGAGCCTCCAACATGAATATAGGACCGAATAGATATAATAAGCTCAAACAATTAATTTTGTAAAACTTTGTTTAAGAATACGTAACACTTCAATTTCTCGGTTCGGTCGTGTCATCGGTGGTATTCAAAGTCGTATCAATTCACAGTCACCCACGTTGTTCTAGTGACGAATAACGTACACCTAGTACACAAATCCTAATATTTTAGATAAATGTTTTCGGCGGGTTTTTCTAATTCTCATTAGAGGTTCATTAGTCGTTTCCGTGTATCAAGGATGTTTTCCTAAAAAAATAATAGAAAAAATAAGGAATAGTTTTCAATAAATGCAATTTCACCCCTAACTTGATAAAAACCTGTGGCAATAGGAAAACATCCTCAATGTCTTAGTGTAGTACTAAAGCTAAGTCGCATACAAAATCGCTACACTTGGTGCCTTACCATATTTGATGCATCAAATGAAAATATTCATAGAAAAATAACTTGTCCCGTTTATTATTACTATTTTTGAGGAGGTGTCAGTTGTACAAACAATCACGGACATGTCTCCTATTCGAGACACTTTATTGGGAGCTAAATATTAGGGTGTATAACTGTATAGTGTATAGAATGGACTTTAACTGACAAACTTATACACAACCAACACAAAAAAGTCTTATATTTTAGAAAATACTGGAAGTTGTGATTCTTATATGAGAGATATGTATTCTCTCACATAGAACCTTGGATTACCATTACGTGAAATATTCTTCATTACTACTAATATAATGGACAGCTGTCGTGTTCCACGGGTCAATGTGAGACCAAAATCAGCCTTATCTATCAAAAGAACAACAAACAAAAAGAACAACAACACATAAGCTGCCATAAATCTCATACTAAACAACCAAATGGGTAAAGTTAAAATATAATCAAAATTACTTTATATATTATGTTTGTAGATACACAAAATTTATTTTTATTGCCATAGGCCACCTAGTGGAAAGGGTTGTTTATTTTATTCTGTACATATCAATGTTGTTTATATAGCCTCAAATTGACCCAGAGCATAAAAATAACTGTACAGTGAAATATAATATACAGGAAATTACTCTTGGGGCGATTTCCAACAGTAATTTGAATGATAAAAATTATTTGTTTAATCAATAAATTACCTACCTACTTCATAATAAATTCAACTGATAAACAACATTGTATATCTGTAATTTAGTGCGCCCCCAAGTGTTTAATTTTGTAAAGTGGCTTTCATTAACGAATGTTTGACGATTCGACATCCAAAAGTTTTAATTTTCTCAACCATCAAACAGCCAGTAAATTGAAGCCTGGATGGTTTGTGATGCTGGCGTATTGACTAGCAGCCGTCACTCTGATGGAATCGCTCATGAGATTCACCAACATAACGCAAGCTTATCGTCATACCAAATACAGACCAAAAACCAGTCTTTCCATAGCTAAACCTTATCAAGACAAAAAACATTTTTGCCCTAACTCATGGAGACGAGAGTTAAGGAGTTCTATGTCTTGAAAGTAAAAGTGTCCATCAAGTTTATTAAATAGGAGGCGCCACTGTCGCAAAACGGTAAATTGCTTAGTTTAATGTGATTGTGGCGCCACTGCTGCAAAAGGTAAAAGTGGCTAGATAGCTATAATTGGATAATCTAGTATTTTGTGGACATGTTTTAGCAAGTCTGCCATACAGAGATTGGCCTCCTTGTCTCTGTCTCCATGTCCTACATCTTCATTCCAACTCGCGTTTCACAGTCCACTGGGATACTTTGTTCGTTGTCAAAAAACTAGAACTGATGACAAAATATTAATTTAGCTAAAGATCTAATCTAAAAATTTTCGTTATAAAATTATAAAAATTCGATAATTAGCTCGGTCGCACTCGAGTTTCCGATTCGATTTGGTGTACAAGCTATCCAATACTTTGCACAAAAGGCGTGCATTTCTATATATTTCTTTTTTATTTCAAACCGAATCAGAAAACCCCGAAAACCGTGGGATTAGTCACCCAGCTTAGACCTATATTCTCAATTCATAATATATTATTCTATTCCCTTTTCATCCTGCATTCCACGAGTGACTTATGTTAACTTATGTGGCCCAACATCACAAATAATAAAAACACAAATGTTTAATAAATAATGATAAATCACTACATGGTCCATATCAAAAAAACTTATTGCACAATGAACACAAACATAAAATTTGGTAAGCATAGGTGTGGTTTATAATTTTTAGATCAACTGTATTCAATATATAAAGCTTTTGACTGGAGATTAAGCGCAAAGTTGAGCTAAACTTTGGACCAGTCTAGTGATGAATCTATTAATATAGAATGTAAACTCGGTCCACTTTAAATTCAATGGACATTTAAATACAAAAAAGTGACATGAAACACAATTCAACTAAGAAAATCATTTTAAATTACGCTACTCCATATGAGACTTACATAAATATGATATATTATATCCGATTAACTATAAGAGAATGCGGAAGCAAATTTTTGGTTTATTACTGTTATAATTATAATTTTAACATCGCATGAATGCCATTAGTCTAGTTTTATATTTACGTCTTCTGGTTATGGACTAAGTAGGAGTGTTTTTCTGGACGTCCAAGCTAAAGTATGCTTGCACTACTGACACAAAACTGTGAGCCGAGTGCGAGTTTTTGTCCCTACTCACCGTGAGGAAGTTAACAACGATTTGTATGGCATCGAATTAGTTACCACTGTTGTTACAGTGTTGTATACACTGGGGCGTTGTTTCGTTGCCATACAAATTGTAGTTAACTTCTTCACGGCGAGTAGTAACAAATGGCACTCGCACTTACTATGCCTACATAGTTATTCTATACTTTTACATTTAAGCTTAAATGAAATTACTAGTGCTAACTTTGTAATGAGAACAGATTTTGCTTTCGTCATGAGAAAAGTGGTTATTTGCAGTTCAACTTCAAAACCTCTTTTCTTAGTCCTTTTTTCACTTCAAACAAATCTCAACTCCTTTTGTTTACCTTAGTCATAACTGTATGCAATTCTACCATACTATTTACAAGCATACCCTAACTTTTATGCACATCTTTACATAGTTTTTTTTATTATTGAAAGTTTTAATGGAAATGGCACAATTTATAATATACATGACAAAATAGGTATAAAGACTGGTGTGGGTAACTCCAATCACTTATTTCTTCGGTAAACCTAATTTGTTATAGTTGAATGCTGCAAGTCATTATTATTAGTTTAGTTTTAAGCTCCGTATAGCAAGCCTAATAGGAAGACGAAATCGGAAATAATGTTTTACTTGAGTCAATCCTTTCTTCTAGTTTTTTTACATAAATAATAATGTTGCTTTCAATAATAAAAAAAAACATGTAACAAACATAAAAGTACCAAAGTACAATCAAATTGTATGTTATTTTCATATATAGCCTTAGTATATCGAATATTTCAGTATTTAACCTAATTGTAAATTTTAAACTCAGATAATTCTTAGAATTTAAATGAGTATCCCATATTTCATTATCAACCAGACATTAGAATAAATATTACCTAATTTACGATATCTATGCATTTTAGTATGTAAGTATTAAAAATCTGTAGGAAAATGTTAAGCTTATGTTTAGAACGTTGGCTATAAGTGAATACATGTTATATAAATACAAACTAACGTTATTAGTATAATATGGCAAGAATTTTACTAAGAATCAATTAGGCCATAACTAATATTGTTTTTTCAAATATGTAATTATAAGAAACATACAAATTACGTCCCACGTCAAACTAAGGCATGGACTATATAATCCCGAAGCCGGCGGACCCGGAAAAATACAGAGCACTTAAAAATAGTGATAGTTTCAACTCTATTGTATTAGCGCAGAGTTCTATTTTCAATGCTCTGAATTTTCGCCGGCCCTCCAGATTCCAGGTCATATAGTCCCAGCCTAATTTGAATAGTAAATTGATGTATTTTGTATTTATATAAAGCATAATATTCCTTATTACTTAGCGTTATCCAATGCTGCTTAGCGGCTCTCTTTATTTCGATCAAAAATTCAAGATGTAAAATGAAAGCAAAGACATAAATTGACAGTATTTATGCCTCGGTGGCACTGCATTTTTATATCTTCTTGTTTACATTACTGGTATTGAATTATTGAACTGAATCTATAATTTCATCACACTAGTTCATATCTACATCCCGGTTGTTAACACTATACAATATACAAACCACTCACACAGTTTTAGCACTCAATTTTATGGTTAGTTGCATGCAACAAACAGATAGTATCTAACACTGGCCTAGCAAACACTGGTGGCGAATTGGTTCTATCAAACATCTCATTCTTCATTCTCGAGTGCCATGTATCAAGCCATTGCTAGCTATTGACTAATTTTTACCGCCAGATATCTTTGGACTAACATTTAATAATCTCAAGTGACAGACAACTACTATTCTGGACTCTGGTCACTGTTCAGTTTGATGGTCATGATCCATAAATGGCAGGTAACACTTTTTTGAACCATCCTATCAGTCGATAAGTAGTCGCCCATAAATATTTTATAGCAATTCGATGATCTTTAGATATGAGCCATAGTTCAGTTATTATCAGTCGATGGTTTTCCGGCCTTCGGTGTGGGTGTATCCTTAGTTGATCGATGAGACCGGACGGTCGTTTCGGCGCTCAGCAGTTGGGCGCGGCGCGCGGCAACGGACGCACTAGATAAAGCTTTTCCCCTTGCTTATTGGTGTAAATAGGCGCGCGTTGGTAATGAGATACGAGTTGCTCTAGCGTTGTGAACTTGCGCTGTCCGATGCAGTACAAGTTGCCTTCGACGTGAACACGGAAATGCTTATTTCGACCAGGCGCTTTCAGTGACACAGAATAGTCACCGACCTGCAATAGAGAAAAAAAAAATTATTAGCGATGGTGAAAGATGTCGTAGGTATACATGAACGCAATGAGGGCTACCGCAAGTGAATTCGCCGCCAGAGGCGTTGGTGTAGAGTGAGTCTCCGAAATATCAAATTACATTGTTTTTGTTGGAGTTTATTTCCGAATGAAAATGAAATCATTTTGCCATACGCGACATGAATTATGGAAAATATGAGTTACAGCTCAATGAATGTCTGTGCTTTAAAAGCGTAGCTGACAAAAAGACAGTTATATCTTTCGGAAACTTATGTCCTCCTTTTTTCCAAACAAAACGGGACTGCGCAACACTGCGGCATGTTTGTTTATATTTTTACAATACGGTTTTAAGGTATTAAAAATTATCACGTGCGTATTATGTTAATAACAAACTTTGACAGCTATGCCTCACTCTACAGTGGCGCCCACATATAATCGTACTAGTTAGACGGAAACTATGTTCCAGCTGTACTTTATTATACAATTTTGATGTAAAACGCCCCTCGTATAATATACACTTACGTTAGTCTCGGAGTCGCGTATGAGGAAGTCGCCATCGTGGCCGTGTTGGTTGAGCAGCGCGTCGCAATGCGTGCGCGTGATGGCGCCGTAGTACCACGCGCGGCCGGCGATGTTCGCGGGCGGGGCAGCGCCGTCGTACCCGTGCTGCAGGTACTCCGCCAACTCCTGCAGGTAGTTCCGCGGTACCAGCCCCACATGCCCACGGCAGTCCCGCGCACGGTACCTGAAACACATATCAGAAGTGAATCTCATCGACGTTTCCACACCATTTACATCTAGTTTCGTTCGTAGTGTTATAAAGTTTAAAGTTTCATTAAAAAACATAATACGTTTTATAAGAAAGTCACAATATTTGTTTCCTTATCATACTATAAGTAATGTGGATATTTGAAGAACTTTGAGGGGAAGAAAAATAAAAGTGAAGCTAGGTCATAGGTGAGTGTTATTAACACTCAGAAATGCAAGAACTATTATTATACTTACCATTCAGGATCTGAAGGTGGTCTTTCTATTATCTCCAGTCGATCGCCTTTCTCAAACGACAACTCTTGTTCGTTGTTCGACGTAAAAGAGTACAGTGCAACCTGAAATAAATACAGTCAGATAACTATTTATTTTGTCTTATATGCAACTAATATAAAAAAAGAAAATACAAATACACACAAAAATACACAACAACAACTTTGTGCATGACACTTAGACTTTCATTTAAATATGTACAGTACAAACATTACACATTTAAATTATTCATTGATTTCCTTAGCACTTACTACAATATCTAGAACATTCTCCGCCATTGCATAAGTGTGCACTGTATCTTCGCCGTCACCCTCTTCGCTTGTATAATTTGATGGAAACCTAAAAGGATGGATTAAATTTTAATTTCAAATCTTAAGAACTTGTCATTATGAACTATTTATCTGTTAACTCTTAGGCCCACTTGCGCATATCTGGGTTAAAGTTAACCCTGGGTTAAATATCATGTTTTTGACGACCTCTGTGGCTCAGTGATTCAACGCGTTAGTGCTCAAGCCAGGGGTAGCGGGTTCGAATCCCGCCGAAGGAACAAAAAGTTTTTCTGTGTTCCTGGGTCATGGATGTGTATTAAATATGTGTATAATATAATGAAAATCTTAAATATATGTATAGTATAAAAGTATTAAATATATTTCCCGTTTTCTACCTACCTGATACCTGGTACCTGTAACACAAGTTCTTCGGATACTTAGCACGGGGCCAGATTCATCTGGTGGGAAGCGTCCATAGATATTTATTAATTTATTTATTCATGTTATCTCTCTAGTTCTTCGTATTTATGAAAGAGATTCGTATTAATAATCGATCTGCGCAAGTGGGCCTTAGTTTAGTAAATTGTGGGAATAAATGAGATTTATCTCTGTCTGTCGATCTATCATCATCTGTATAAACAAATATGTAATTCAAGAAAGCTGATTGAAGCTTTACTACAGTAGTTAGTTGACTAATGGCCGATTTCTTCACTCGTAGTTATCCTACAATTAGAGTTATCCGTTAGTTAACTTGAGTTAACTGATTCGTTTTCTTTACACCAGTTTAAGAAATAACACTCGAATATTTTTGTCCTAAGGATAAATATTAGGCTGACTTTATACCTGGCAGCTAACTTACTGATGTCAGTGTGTGCGTAAAAACTCTACAGTGTAGAGTTTACATGGCACTGTACATGCTTGTACAACGATTCTTCGAATGTCAAATATAAAATGAATAATATTTCCTTCCCACTTGTGAAAATTTTGATTGTTTTAAACAAATAGAGGTGAATATGTACACACACCGGCATATTTAGCGGAATATAAAATAAAGGTTTGATATCGGTATCATATAAGGTTGCTGGCTGGTTTATGCGTCATTTAATTTAAAAAGAAATATTTTCAAATTAAGAAAACAACTGAACATCACATTTTATGCAATTGTTTTAATTTCATTCAAATACACCTTATCTGGAGCGAACTTCGAGTATTTCTTCCTTCTGAGTTTGATTTAAAATTTCATTGAAATACTGTTTTTTGTTAGTTTTTTTTTATCGCGATCTTTTTGGAATTTAGGACTGAATTATGCCTGACTTAGCCCCAACGGAGATTGCCAGGGCACTCGAAATGCGAAGAAATGGTCAAACCTACAGAGTGATATCCAGAGATCTTCGCCGACCAGTTTCAACGATCCATCGCAGTATCCAACGGTTCAGGGAGACCGGTACTTATGTGAGAAGAGCAGGACAAGGCAGAAAAAGACGCACTTCGAGTAGGGATGATTGTTTCTTTCGGCTTCGCGTACGTAGGAACCCCCGTTTGACGGCCGTCCAAGCCCGACATGAGTTAGAAGCAGTGCGGGGTGTAACCGTGAGCGTACGGTACGAAGAAGGTTCGAAAAAGCTGGTTTGGGTTCATTTGTGCCCGCCAAGGCTCCAAGGCTCGAGGTAAATCATCGTAGAAACAGGTTAACTTTTGCTCAGGAAAATCGACTTTGGAACGCGGACCAATGGAGTAAAGTATTGTTTAGTGATGAGTTTCTCTTTAATCAAATTGACGGCAGGCAAAGAATATACAGACGCAAAGGAGAACGATACATTCAGACAAATTTTGAAACTACAGTTGCATACGGTGGTGGATCAATAATGGTTTGGGCGGGCATTTGTTTGGGAGCTCGCACAGACTTGGTAGTGATTGACAGAGGGAGTCTGACTGCAGACCGCTATATCAGAGAAGTTTTAGAAGAAAATGTCGTACGTTTGCCCCATATATCGGTGACGATTTTGTTTTTATGCAGGATAATGCTCGACCGCATACCGCTCGGGTAACTCAAGCTTATCTTTATGATATGAATATCACTGTTATGGAGTGGCCGGCGAGATCACCGGATATGAACCCAATAGAGCACGTTTGGGACTTGCTGAAAAGAAAAGTTAATTCCAGCTCCTGCCAACGTGGGTGAACTGCGAATCGCCGTAGTTGAGGAATGGCGGAGACTATCCCAGGAGAGTGGAGACCATCGATAACATCATTCTCAGTATGCCTAGACGGGTAGAAACTTTAATAAGAGCACGTGGAGGAAATACGCGATATTAATCACCATTTTTCTAATATAATTATTTGTTATTTTAATATTAATTTTCACTTTTCCCGGTTCCATGAAAAGTTCAAAAATGTACCATTTTTCACAAATTGCCTTTACTCGCAAAATCTGTTCTTAATGTGATCTCATTTTAAGTAAAACAAATGAAACTTTAAATAACAAAAGAAGTGTAGTAAGATTTTAAAATAAAACGATATTTTTTTAATTATGGACCTTTTTTTTGTGTTCCGCTAAATATGCCGGTGTGTTTATATTAGGGTGGCCCAAAAAAAACTTTTTTTTTTATCTCCCATGAATATTTGTCGGAAAACAAATATATTCAAAAAAAAAATGAAAAAAACTTTAGATAATTTAGCGTAATATTAGCTCCCCACACTGATTTCAGTGACGGTGGCCGGTTTAATTGAAACCAGGCCAGCTACGCAGGAGTTATTTTATAGTGCCCAAGTGTGTGCGCAGTACACAAGAGCACTCTGTCTTCCTTTACTCTCGTAACCCAGTGAGACGAATAACCGACACGACTGGTGAGATATCAGGCGCAGGTCCGACTTTTTACATGCCCATCCGACGCATGGATCATCTTTCTTGTCAGACAATCAGGTGATCAGCCTGCATTGTCCTAACCAAACTTGGAAACAAGATTTTTTGTTGTTCCAATGCGGGAATCGAACCCACGACCTCCGAGTCGAGACTGAGGCTGTTAGCGTTACATTGTAATTTAGCGTAAACAAATAATAAGTAACAAACTTTTATTAGAACGGAGAAGAAGGTAGTAAATATTTTTTAAGTACATACATTAAATTTGGGTCTAGAGTAGGTATATAGCTCACAGTCACACATACATGACCATTCACCATAGGATAGCTAACCCGTCGGTCTGTTGAAGACAACCATCGAAATTTTAACCCTGGAATAAGTATATCTGAATCCGAATAACAAACTCTAGTTTATCTCTCTCATGAAGAAATCGGCCATAAGGGCTGATTTTTCAATCGTCAGTTAACTTTTACCTGAGGAACAAATCTGTGACTTTGACAGACTTTTCATACAAAAGTAAAGTCAAAGTCTGTAAAAGTCACATCTCAATTAAAAGTTATCTGACGATTGAAAAATCAGCCCTTAATAATTAAAATGTTTGAAATGGTTTTATTTTAGTCCAGTAGAAGCATTTAATGTACAAATCGAGATACAAAGTAGAGCTCTTACCATCCAGTGTGACCCTGGTATTGTCCTCTCCACCAGCCATCATTGCTCTTTTCCAGAATGAGAATACGAGTGCCCTTTGTAAGAGACAGTTCATCGGGCTGTTGGGCCTGGTAGTTATACTTAACAACAGCTGTCCCCAAAGCTTCAGTTGGCTCAGGACGTCGGGCCCCCGGCGACTCGGGGCCCGTGCTACTTCCAGCGCCTGATCCAGGCCCCGCCCCGCGAACCGGAGAACTGCTAGACGGAAGAGTCTTTGATCCTGACCCTTTTTTCACCTTCTTTTTGATACTGAAATATTCAATGTGGTAGCTTTTGTAAATTTTGGGAAAAGATGTTCTGGAAGATTGTTTTAATTATAGTAAAAATCATGATTTTTATAATATTCTGTAACTAATTTTTAGATAAAAAAGTACTCTTATTTTGTAGGATTTAGTTTCATTTGGTCGCAAAATGTTCCGAAAAACAACCAACTTATGTCAAATTCGTAAACGCGCCCTTATTGGTTTATTACATGGTTGTTTTTTTAATTTTGTTATTGTTTATAATAAGGTTCCCTTCATACATTTTCAGACCTCTAGCGTCAACATTTACGAAACTCTCAAACAAACTTCCTTCCTATAGTTTAAGTGGTTGGAGGATAAAAGTTAAAAAAATTCCAATTTTTATGTTGATTATGTACTTATACTAGCTTAAATACCAACTTCAGCTTTCTATGACATTTGGAAGTACCCTATGAATTTTGATCATCATCAGTGATGAAATGGTGTTTTAAATATCAATAAAATCTAAGTATAAGAGCTATGTAATTCAAACTTTATATGTTTAATAAATTTCCGATTTCGCCTACTAACTCGTCTTTGCGGGGGCACTGCAGTGTTCCCAGATGTATATGTATAGTAACTTGTACTGCTACGACAGTGGGTACAAAAATGCCTCTTGTTCTATGATATATCTCTCAAAATACACTATCAAAATTATATATCACTAAATTTATATTTACAAATATAATACCTGTCAAAAAGTGAAGGTTTTTCTTTTTTGACATAGTTGCTAGGCACATATCCGGACTGGCTGCGGGCATTCTGCACACGCCACCAGTGTTTGGAGTCATCAAGGAGCAGGTATCGTTCATTCTTGCGCAGATCTAATTCTTGCGCACCTTGAGCTGCATAATCGTATTTTGCTACCACATAGCAAACATCATCCTATAGAGAAATTAATTATTTGTAATCTCCTCATTACTCTCTAGATTCTAGAAAAATGTTATTGTCCTAGTAACAAAAGTTTATACAAAATATTGCATTAAATCTTTATTACTTTCTTACTAAAAGTTTTTTGGTGTAATTGTGATTTTGATACACCAAGGTTTAGTGTCAAAGGTTAAATAAGAGTTAACCAATAAACAGTTTATTAAAAAAGATTCATACCATTTTTATGAATTAAATGTTACGAAAAACGTCATACACCTAATTCAATACCCAATCTATACACCTAATTGCTATATAATAAGGAAAAATATAATAAGGAAAAGACTTCTATGTCCGGTTTTTGTTGGTAGTTATCTAGTAAAAAGCACTTTCGATTGGATGACGCAAACGCATTTATCAATCAAAAGCACTATTGAATAGATAAACTACCAACCAAAAATATTAGAAACAAAAAAAACATTAGCCAAATTTGTAACAATATACAATATTTATCCACTGCAATGACTGATGAATAATAGTCAGAAACATAGATAATATGAAGATACAAGAGGAGGTTATATGCATAATTATCTACATCCTCTTAAGCAATATTTTAAATGGAAGTTGTTAAGGTTGCTCACTGACTTACATGATGGGGAGAGGCAGAGGAAACACTAGCATCAATTAACATTTATAATTATGAAATCATATTTCACACAGTATGTGTCATTGAAATATTCTGATTTAATATGTCACACTAAAAACTTATGTACTAATAACAAACAAAAGAAAAATATATTTTTGTAGTAATTCTCATCACAATGTTCAATTGTTCACAGGTCATATTGTGTTTTCGAGTGAAAGAATAACATAATAACTACAACCTATATTATATGATTTTTAATAAAAATTATATGCTAGAGCAAGGTTAAGAAGTTTCTATCTATACTAATATTATAAAGATTTGTTTGTTTGCATTGAATATGCTCCGAAACTACTGGGTCGATTTTGATGAAATTTGCCACAAATATAGAGTACACCAGGAGAAGGCTACTTTTATCCCAAAAAGGAGGAAAGCCACAGGCAAATTCTAGTTAATTTATAAAATGAAAATACTGTTGAAAATTTACAGAAATATTATTCATTGAAAATAAACTACTAGAAAATGTCGAGACAATTCACAACTTAATGTTTCTTTAATTAAGAGCAGCTTGCAAATTATATGTTGGATTGTTTTTCATAAAGCACAACTTTGTACTGACATTGTTGTTATTTTAAACTTTATGAAATGAAAAAGTTACAATGAAAAGTGACAACCATAAAATACATTGTTTGAGTATGATGTATATTAACCCCCTTATTAATAAAAATATTTAAAATGTTTTGTCCTTGTGTCAAGCGACTTTTCCAACATATGGAACAAGGACAAAACATTGTATAGCTTATCCACTGTGTAAATATTTTATTAGCAAGGGGGTTATTCTACATTATACCAGTAAGTAAGTAATATGATATGACTTATAGGATTTGATGTGCATGAGATAGAAGATATATTTTTGAAAGTTTTGTAGTGACAAACGGAACTTTAGAATGTCACTCACAATTTTTTTAAATATTAATTATTATACTGTGTTTAAGATATTAAAGGAGGAATTTGGAACCAGGGTATTTATAGGATCGGCATGGACTAGACTAACCTTTAGTCATAACAAGATAGACATTACAACCAGTTTCTGCAACATTTTTACTATGGCATGCCTATGTACTTTTACATATTACTTTAATCTAACTATAAAACTAATACGATAAAAAATAATTTCAACATTTATCTACTTTGTCAAACTGTTTGATTTGGTCAAGTTTCTTAATGCCCAAAGGACCCCGATTGAAAAGTTTCGTAATTTACCTGTGCGTTCTTTCCGTGCCTAGAGTTGGCCATGGCGTTTGGCGCAGGCAACGGCTTATTCGCCCACACCGAGTCCGCGGCACGCACCGACCGCGTCTCCAACATGACAATGGAGACCCTGGCTTAGAAATCGCCGCCCTCACTGATACATTGCGGCCGACACTACCGCACTGCACCACACTGCACCACAACACTTTCACGACAATTATTTACCTCACTCACATAAATTATTGTTATGTAGTGATAAAAAGAAAAACAATTGTTAATCCAGTCCGTGCGAAAATAAGACCAAAAGCTACTTCACGATCTGGCGAAATCGGGCATCACGACCGAGTGCTTCCCATATCGACTGAGAGATTTTATGGGTAAATTTTTACACAAGAGGTATTTCAGACATGAATATGATGTCTACATCAATTATAAAAGCTAATATATTTAAGAAAATCTGAAAAATTTCACACAAATGATAGGGCAGCTACGAATCAATAGACAAAAGAAAAGCCTTCTACTTCGTCTTCTTGATATATCAATATTTCAAGTTGCAAAAGTTTACAGAAAGTAAAAAAATGTATGGAACTGTACATACGGCAAATATATTAAATAGATTTTTTGAGATCCTTTGCTAAAAAATTAAATCACGAATATCGTTCTGTGTGGCTTGAATTATTTAATTATTATTTAACATACGTTAATGCGTCTTTTAAACTTCAATCTTTTAGTTTAATAAATATAGATCAATTTAAAAAATACGATGGAGTTTTTCCAGGGAATTCAATGGGTGACGCTGTGGATTTTGTATAACTTATAAATTTGTGTTATTTCGGTTCTTAATGTGTAATATTGGTAAAATATTAACTATTAAATATTCGTTAACGTGCACAAGTGTGGTACAACTTCTAAAAACGTGCTATTTTGTGTACCCTCCAAAACTCCCTAGGAACTTTCAGTAAAGCTTCTACCACTTTACTGAATCGACTGACAAGAATCATTGACTGCACTGACTATTTATTTGGACATTGACTAGACTTTAGACTTGACAATTTAGGAATACGGTGTTGAAAATTGAAACGAAAGTTCCATTTCCCGCCTTTTTAACTTGACACTGGCAAATGGTTATAAGCCGATGATATATTAAAAAAAAATACGCTGTCATTTCTGAGCTTGAAAAATTGCCAATGTCACAGTTGTCAAATTTTCATACGAGGCAATAAAAAGACAGAGTAGGTACAAGTTTGCTACGTAGTCGTATGGTTTATTCGCGGAAAAGTAGCTATTATTTAAATAAATGTTCTGTTTAATTTAGAAAACAATAACATAGTTGACGATGTCCGATTCGGAAGGCAGTAATTATTCAGGCAGTGGGTCAGATGCTGGAAGTGTTGCATCGAATCGGTCCCGTAGAAGTGCTGCATCAAATCGTTCACGTTCTGTTTCTCGATCCAGATCCAGGTCACATTCTGGAAGTAGAAGTCCATCTCGTAGTCCGTCTAGATCAAGGTCTCGATCCCGATCACGTTCAAGGTAAAAAAAAACCCATCATAATTGCATTTATATTCATACACATCTTAAATCCATATTTACAAACTATTTAGAAACTATTCTAAATAACTGTTTAATCAGAATAAAAACATACAAAATAAAACTTATTGCAAGAAAACTCATTTATCGTATTTAAAAAAAGTGCCGTATCTGAAGATTCTGCTCACTTGGAAAAGTTTGCTGGTAATGACACAGCCACTTTAAAGCATGTTTTGCCCATACAGGCTCTGTAAATGGAGTGTAACTAGTCTTCCATAAGGATCGAGTGTCCTCTCCTCTTATAAATATTATAATGTTTGCATTTCAAAAATAATTTCCTATTACAGGAGTAAATCGGTTGGTTCCGATCGCAGCCATAAAAGCAGGGACGATGAAGCTAAGGAAGCATCTGGTGATGAAGAAGTTGAGGTTACTTTCTGTTTGATTTTTTAAATCTATAATTATTATTTAACATGACGAAACTTAAATCTATAGACAGCCACAAAGAATAAATAGGAGCTGACACAATAATTAGATGTCCATTATTCTTCAAGTTCAACTATATTGCTACTGAATCGTGAAAGTCAAAAAGCTTATAAAGTACATGGACAACCCATTAGATACTTCTAAGATAATTTAGGAAATGGAATGTACAATGTACAGATATTTTTTATTATTATTAATAGCTGTTGGAATCCCACTGCTGGGCAAAGGCCTCTCTTCTCTCTTTCCACAAGTCCTGATCTTTAGCTGTTTCGGGCAACTTTTTATCAAATGCGTCCAATTCGTCGCACCACCTTCTTTAGGGTCAGCCTCTGTTTCACCGACCAGTCGGTAGCCACTCCGAAGCTTGGCGCGCCCACCTGTCCCAAGTGCATACGGAAGACGTGCCCTGCACAGCTCCATTTCAGCCTGGCTGTTTTCCTGCCCACATCAATTAGCCTTGTTTGGGAGCGCAGAGTGGTGTTTTAGATACGGTCAATGCTTTTGACACCTAAAATGCTGCACTCCATGGCTCTTTGACAGACTCCGAGCCAGGATTTCTCTGAAACGGTCAAAGACCAAGACTGGGCACCATAAGTAAGGATAGGTAGGATACACATGTCCACGAGTTTATGTTTTATGCAGTGGAAGGTCCCCTTTCATTAGATTTTTAGATTTAGATATTTTTTTATTCTACTATTATATTATTTCCTAGTTGCTATGACAAAAAATCTAGTAATGGGTAGTAAAAAATTAATAATAATTAGCCTTTATTCAGATTAACTTATTCTGATAACAATATTCTGAAATCAACTTCAAAACTAAAACAAAATAATATAAATTATTCTAGTAGTGGCACCACCAAAAATCAGCCAAGGCCTCCTCTATTTGAGTCTTCTAATTTTTTGTAAAACATCTACGGTTTTACTCCTAATGACACAGATTTTTAGTTTATCTGTTCTTTTGACAATAAGCATACTCCTCTCCATAGCGTATTGGCAAGTTGCTAGTTTGCTTAACATTTCGTAGGTTAAAGTCCATGATTGTCATCCATACATAAGGATGGGTAGGATTCAGGTATTAAAAAGTTAAGTTTTTATATTAATATGAAGCATTTTGTCTTTTATTGCCTCCCTTAAAGTCCAATATCTCCTCTAGCTATTCACAGTTCTTCTATTTGCTTCTTCGCGCATAAGTTCTTTTTGAGTTATAACCTGTCCTAGATAGATGTATTCATCGGTGTAGTTGCAAGACTGAAAATAATTTTGGTTATAGGGGGTCTCCCTGTCTAACGCCTTTCTCTATTTTAAAAGTACTACCTTTGTCTTCTAGCTGGATTCTAGCCATACTATGACTTTATAAGTTCTTTATTAATCTTATGTATTTAAGTTCAATCTTTTGTTCTACCAATGCTTCCCATATGTTTTTGTGTAGAAGAGAGTCGAATGCTTTGCTAGTCAACAAAAGCAATATAGTTGTAAGCTTATATTGGTTGGCAAATCCAAAACTTGGCAAACTACCTGAATGTGGTCAATCGCAGAGTAGTCTGCGAAATACAGCCTGCTGAATGGGTTGATGTTCATCCAGTTTTCTTTCAATGCGTTTTAAAATAATTTTATCGAAGATTTTGTAAATATTGGACATAAGACGGATAGGTCGATAGTTTCCAATTTCGTGTTTATCCCCTTTTTATACAATGGGATAATGGTAGATTCTGTCCATTGCTTAGGTATTATTTCAGTGTCCATGATGGTATTAAACAAATCTGTGAGGGCAGGTATTAACCCTTGTGGTGTTTTAGTTCTTTGTGTATAGTGTCTGGTCCCGGTGTTTTATTGAGCTTTTGACTATAGTAAAAAAATAGGACTATTAAAATCAATAAAGTAAAAACAAAGTATTGATCAACAAAAATGATGTAGACATATAATATTATATAGAAATTTGATGGCAATGAACTGGAATATGTCAGTGAGTATGTCTATTTAGGATAAATCTTCTTCACATATGATCAAATTGCCATGGAAGTAAAAAACGAGTAGCTACGCTAGAAAGAAGTACTTGTCCTTAAAAGTAATTATGAAGAGTAACGAACTCAGCATGCTCATCCAAAAAAAAACCTTTGACAAATGTATTTTACCATGCATAAGTTATGGCTGTGAGATCTGGGCCCTAATGGGCCATATGCCAAAGTGCTATAGAAAGGAGCATGCTTGCAGTTAAAAACGCACTAAAATATGAAAAGCAGGCCTAAGAGCTAAGACCAAGCTAATGGACATCTTTTCCATATAGACAGACAGAAATAGAGATGGATTGGCCTTAAGCTTAGAAGCAACATAAATAGATGGAGCAAGCAGGTTACCCTTTCGTATCCAAGGGATGGCCACAGGAGCAGGGGTCATCAAATCTGTACATGGGAGGACGACCTCGTACTTACAGCGGGACTATACTGGATGCAAGTGGCCACAGACAACAATGGCACAAATTATAGAAGGCCTATGCTAAAGCTCAAAAGGCACACCAAACTGAGAGACATCTTATAAACCAAACATAGTGGCAAACCAGATTAAACTTAACCCAGTTCGGAACAACATGCTATAATAAAAATAAAAAACATTTCATTAATGTAGATAAATGAGGAATCAATAATCATTAACCTATATTAATTAATGGATTACATGGTATAATTATTTTTTTCTTTACAGGATGAACAGGAACCAGAAGGTGATGATTTAGTGGACTCTGAAGAATATGATGAAGATGAGGATGAAGAAAGACGAAGAAAAAAACGTAAAAAAGACAGTAGATATGGAGGATTCATTATTGATGAAGCCGAGGTAAAATATTTCCAAAGCAATATGCTTATTACTCTCTAGTTGTTGTCAATCTACAGATTCACAAGATTGACACAGATTCTACTAATATTATAATGTTTTATGCTAATTACTTTTTATTTTTTACTAAGGTTGACGATGAAGTGGATGAAGATGACGAATGGGAGGAGGGTGCCCAGGAAATGGGGATTGTTGGCAATGAGGTTGATGAAATTGGGCCTACGGCTCGTGAAATTGAAGGAAGACGAAGAGGCACCAATTTATGGGATTCACAAAAAGAAGAAGAAATTGAAGAGTATCTCCGAAACAAATATGCCGATGAATCAGCAGCTCTTCGACATTTTGGGGAGGGTGGCGAGGAAATGTCAGATGAAATCACACAACAAACACTGTTACCAGGAATAAAAGATCCTAATTTATGGATGGTAAAGTGTAAGATTGGAGAAGAAAAAGCAACAGTGTTGTTGTTAATGAGAAAGTTTATAACATATCAGGCTTCCAAGGAACCCTTTCAAATTAAGTCAGTGGTAGCACCAGAAGGTGTGAAAGGCTATATTTATATTGAAGCATATAAGCAAACACATGTAAAAGCCATAATTGATAATGTTGGAAATCTAAGAATGGGACTGAGAAAACAAGACATGGTTCCTATTAAGGAAATGACTGATGTACTAAGGGTGGTTAAAGAACAGTCTGGTTTAAAACCTAAACAGTGGGTAAGGCTAAAGAGAGGTCTATACAAAGATGATATAGCTCAAGTTGATTATGTTGACTTAGCTCAGAATCAAGTACACTTAAAACTATTACCTAGAATAGATTACACGAGACTCAGGGGCGCATTGAGGACAGTACAGAGTGACAATGAAGCAGCTAAGCGAAAAAAGAAGCGGAGGCCTGCCGCCAAACCTTTCGACCCGGAAGCTATTCGTGCTATTGGTGGTGAAGTTACATCTGATGGTGACTTTTTGATATTTGAAGGAAATAGGTACTCCAGAAAAGGATTTTTGTATAAAAACTTTACAATGTCGGCTATTTTGGCTGAAGGAGTTAAGCCTACGTTATCTGAATTGGAAAGATTTGAGGAACAGCCCGAAGGAATAGATATTGAACTAGCGGCGCCGGCAAAAGACGATCCGACTAGCTTACATTCGTTTTCTATGGGTGACAATGTTGAAGTATGTTCTGGAGATTTGGCCAATTTGCAAGCGAGAATTATTGCAATCGACGGTTCCATGATCACAGTTATGCCAAAACACGACGCTCTCAAAGATCCTCTCGTATTCAAACCGAACGAGTTGCGAAAATATTTCAAACAAGGTGATCACGTAAAAGTGTTGACTGGGAGATATGAGGGTGATACAGGGTTGATCGTCAGAGTCGAGCCACACAGAGTCGTTCTCGTGTCCGACCTCACTATGCACGAGCTGGAGGTTTTACCGCGAGATCTTCAACTGTGCTCCGATATGGCCACCGGCGTCGACTCTCTTGGACAGTTCCAATGGGGTGATATGGTGCAACTCGATCCGCAAACGGTCGGCGTCATCGTGCGCCTCGAAAAGGAAAATTTTCACGTCCTCGGCATGCAGGGTAAAGTCATCGAATGTAAGCCTCAGGCTCTGCAAAAGCGACGCGACAACCGATTCACGCATGCGCTTGATTCCGAAGGTAACACTATTCAAAAAAAAGATATGGTCAAAGTGATAGACGGTCCACACGCTGGCCGCGACGGTGAGATAAAGCATCTGTATAAAAACTTTGCTTTTCTACAATCGCGGATGTATCTCGACAATGGCGGTATATTCGTATGTAAAACGAGGCATTTACAGCTCGCCGGCGGCGCCAAAAGCGCGTCTAGCGCCAACGGGCTCACGCTCGGGTTCATGTCACCTCGCATACAATCGCCAATGCATCCGTCCGGGCGAGGCGGCGGGCCGGGCGGACGAGGGCGTGGGCGCGGGGGCCGAGGCGCGGTGTCGCGAGACCGCGAGCTCATCGGCCAGACGATCAAGATCACCGGCGGACCGTACAAGGGCAACGTGGGTATCGTGAAGGACGCGACGGCCAGCACCGCTCGCGTGGAGCTGCACACCATGTGCCAGACTATCTCTGTGGACCGTGGACATATCGCGGCGGCCGGAGGAGGGGCGGCGCGCGGCTCGGCCAGTACTTACGGCCGCACCCCGACCCGAGCCGCCGGCTCACACACACCCACGTACCGCGAGGCGGGCTTCAAGACGCCCCTCCAGGGCATGGCGACGCCTCTCTACGAGGCGGGCAATCGTACGCCGCACTACGGGTCGAGCACGCCGGCGCACGACGGCGGGCGGACCCCCGCCCACGGCGTATGGGACGCGGCGGCGCAGACGCCCCGGCCGGACCTCGACCTGGCGCTCAGCTCGCCAAGCCCGGCATACGACAGTTACGCGCAGGGCCCGCTCACGCCGCAGACGCCGGGTACGATGTACGGCTCGGACCACACGTACAGCCCGTACCGGCCCAGCCCGGGTTACGCGGGGCCGGGAAGCCCGGGCGGGGAGGAGGCAGAAAGCGAGTGGGCGATGCCGGAGTTGGCCGTGCGCGTGCGCGGCGGCGCGGAACCGGCGCTGCGCGGGCAAACGGGCTCGGTGCGCGCGGCCAGCGCTGGCTCGGTCGCCGTGTACCTGCCGCAGGAGGACCGCGACGTCACGCTTCCCGCCGACTTGCTCGAACCCATCGTGCCGCAGGGCGGCGACAAGGTCAAGGTAATAACGCGACCACATATATTTTATTCTTTATCTCGTGAGTTTTAGTTTTATTAAATTTAAAATTTATTTATCTGTTTCATTCGCAAGCTCTTTGTTTCTTCCCAAACTCAAATCAAATGAACGTCTGTTTGTCAGGTTATCTCCGGGCCGGACCGCGAGGCGGTGGGCGTGCTGATATCCATCGAGAACCAGGAGGGCGTGGTCCGCTTGGAGTCCGACGATATAAAGATCATGAAACTTCGATACCTCTGCAAAATGGCTGCCTAACTGACGTTATAATTGAAAGAAATATTGTTTGTATGTTTCTGGTTAAGCTTTTCAGTGAAAATAATATTTTTGAAGATTTAAAATGTAAGCACTGTATTATCTTGGGTCTAAAATGGTTACATTAATCCCAAGCGCGCTCTGGCGGCCAGCAATGTATGCATTGTATCATCAGTGCGCGCACATGCATTGGCCACATTTCGGTGGCCAGTACGCGCTTGGCCTAAGTGAATCGTATTACAATTCACTTAAGGTAGTAATTTTAGAACTGCAGGTGTTACAAGACATCAATGTCATATTTGTGCAGAACAAATGTTCGGTCTTTTTATTATTACAATGTAGAAGTGTAGGTTTAGTTGTATTGTTTTTGGAGATTCCGATTTAATCTAATAGTCGATGGAAGCTTAATTAATTTGTTTAAGATTGTTTCTGCGACATCGCACTTGTTACGATAAATTACTTTCTACAATAACCCAAAAATTTAAAACAACTCCTATCGACAAAGAGGAGACAAGAATTTCCTTTGTTGATTAAAAAATATGTCACATTCATTATTATTTATTTAGCATTAATTGTACATGGAATAAGTAATAAAATATTTTTTTCTGCATCCAAATAAGACAATTACCAAATACAATAAAAATATTTCAGTTAAATAACCTAACCTAACCAAGAGCATGTCAGGACATGTCTAAGGAACCCTCCTTAACTATCGACGCGTAATATAGTTTCACATGTACACCACCAGCCACCCCTAAAATATAAAATTATTATTATTTTAGTATGTCAAAACCGAGATCTATACACATATTATAACTACCAAATTTTATCTATTCATATTCATAATTACGGAAGCTAGGAGAGCGGACAGACAGACGGACGGATGGACAGAGCGAAACTATAAGGGTTCCTAAGTATTACGGAACTTTAAAAAGGCATGTATTTAAACTTGCGAAAAAACAATCAAATTTTGGGTGTGACAAAACCGAATATAGAATACTAAATTACCAAGTTGGCGAAAGAATGGAAGGAACAAAAAATTCCAAATCTGGCGGCTAATAATACCAGTTTTTTTCACTGAATATTCCAAACTGGCAGACAGATATTATTTTGGCGAACAAAATACCCTCTTGGCAACAATTTGAGAGTACACATTTAATTTAAGAATAGGCACATATAGTTTCCATGTTGTAGGTAATTCAAAAAACATAAGCAGCAAAACGAGCGCACATAGAAAAAACGTAAAGGAGCGAACTAAGATCACATTATAAGTTTTTCTCGGTTTCGGGGGGTGCAGATTACAAAAAACCAGTCATTTCGAAATTTCAAAATGTCGGATATTTATTTTTCATAAATTGATATGGGTGTCGTTTACCATGTTTTTGGGGTACTGGATTTCAAAATTATATTCATTTTGAAATTCCAAGATGGCGGACATATTTCATTTTATAGAGATTAATATGGATGTCCGTATGTGTAGGTTTCTGGGGGTGCTGATTACAAAAATCCAATCATTTAAAAATTTCAAAATGGCGAATATTTATTTTTCTGTAAAATTGATATAGGTGTCGTCTTCGAGCTTTTTAGGGGTGCTGAATAAAAAAATGATATCCATTTTGAATTTCAAAGTTAGCGGACATTTATTTTTAATAAAATGAATATAGGTGTCTTTTTCTAAGTTTAAGGGGATATTAATTAAAAAAACATGCGGATGTAATTTAATTTCTGTAACATTCTTCTATCTCGGAATCGGTGTGTCCTACTGAAAAAATAATTAAAATTTGCTCCCCCTTATTATCCCAGCAACCACATATTTTCTTGATGGTAGAAAAAGAAATTGGAAAACCCTGGATTTTCCAACATTTCTATAGCTTTATACTACGTGTCAAATAAATAAGTGATAATATTTAAGTGTGGATATATGTCCCTTATATAGAGTTCACTGTGAAAGTAGCAGCTGTAAAATAGTTACTTTTGACTTGCATATATTTTTATTTCATTAGCGTATGATAAATGTTGCCAACCCTAAAAACAAGTACCAGCTGTGTGAGCGGCGCACCCCCGCCGCGGCGCGCCACGCCTCCCGAATGCCGGCGAGCTGAAACATGCAACGAAACCGGTCGGTGCAATGTTAACGTCACAGATTAGGTATTAGTTACTACGTAAGTTAAAGAAATTCGTAGTTCGAATCCATCAGACGTTGTCGTCACTCTTACACACTTGAGTAGGTACTGATCCCGATTTTTTCACTTATTTGTCGGTAAACGAAAACGTAATAAAATAACACACACGTTGTCGTCACTCTTACATACTTATGTAGGTAATTATTATCCCGATTATTTCACTTTCTATCTTACTATCTGTCGGTAAACAATAACGTAATAAAATAACACAAATGTAGTCGTCACTCTTACACACTTATGTAGGTAAGTAATTATTATCTCGATTATTTCACTTATTTGTCGGTAAACGAAAACATAGTAAAATATCACAGATGTTGTCCTCACGGTTACACGCTTAAGTAGGTAATTATGCCTATTATTTCACTTATTGTCAAAAAACCTATAGCACCCGGTTTTTTTTATGTGCGTCTATCTCAAGGGACTGAAAGAAACTGTAATGGCTCCTCCCACTTTAATCTAAAATTAGATCTGGCGCGTGAGGACCAATAATAATTGCGTATGAGTCAAAGTCAATGGCATGCCGCTGACCAATCGGTCTATTCGGTTTTGGAGCAGAGAATGAAAGTCCACCTGTACAATAAATTACCTGATTATAAACTTGTTGCAATGACCTCTGAGGGCGATATTTCAAGAAACCCATTTTCTCCAAAATTGTATGGTTTAAAAATTTTTGATACTGCTTTTCGAATAATACCTAAACCAAGAATTACGCCAGTAAATTGTTATCTCTAACTTTTGTTAAACCTTGTATATTGCTCGCATCTCAATGTAGAGCATTTACATTTTTTTTTATAAAATCGCTTCTATCTCGGAAACGGTGCATCCTACTGAAAAAATAATGAAAATTTCCTCCCCCCAAGTAACACCGTAACAAAGTTTTTTTTTATGATTGGAGATTTTTTTTATATCCTGATTTTCCAAAAATTTCTATAGCTTTAACATAGCTGGTATCTCGAACTACATAACATACTGTGATAATAATCATCACTCCTAATCGGCATCCCCAAGAACTTTTAAATTAGTACTCATGTCATTTTTACGAAGAATAAAAAGTTCTCCATTTTGGAAATCGAAATTGAAGACAATTTTGTAATCAGCACCCCAAGAAACCTGGAAAAGGACACTTATAATTTTAAATAAAACAAATGTACGCCATTTTGGAATTTCAAAATGAATTTAATTTTCATATTATTCAGCAAACCCAAATACCTTGAAAACGACACCCATACCAAAGGAAAACAAACTCCAACAGTATCCAAATATGCGATTTTCCGTAGCCTGTAAATTTAATTTTAGTATCCATTAATTTAACAACCCATTCTGGTTTTATTGCTGCTAACATTATATAATAGTCAACTCGGAGTTATGTCGCCAACTTATAAATTTCGGTGCCAGTTTGGATTAAATTTCGCCACCTTTTATCTGACGATTTATGTAATTTTTTTCTCCTTAGTGCTTTCGCCAGTTTAGTAATTTAGTCGCCAACATATTAATTCGCTGCCAAATTCAGTAATACAGCTCATGTTCAGTCGCCAACTTATTTTTTGTTCGCAAGAATAATTATATCCCATAAAAAAATGGTGAAAATATGTGGATAACAATAAAAGATTAGGTTTTTTATTTACATATTATATTGTAGTTACAGCTATTGAGACAACATTTTAATTTATTATTATCCCTTGAAGAGAATAATTGACCCAAAAGTATTAATAGAAATTTCCTGATTTTTGAAAAGTAAGGATTAGGCTAGGTGGTAACAAAGCTACATTAAAACAATTGATTTTTATTAACATTTATTGAATAAATAATACAAAATTGTTATCCAATATTTTAAACAACTCAAACAAACTGAGCAAATATCTTCTTCAAATCTCCGCCAAACTCTAATCGAATCTTGATTCAAAACGATTATGTATATCGAAAATTACGCTACAATTGGTAGCAAACGACTAATATAACAGGGATACGATAAATTGAATACTATCTCGAATATTTTCTTTATACACAACTTTCTGGGTACTAAACACATTTTTCACATAATTTTGTTCCTAAATTGCTAAACATAAATGTTCATACATTGTTTGTGTTTAAATATTATAGAACAGTGCACAAGACTTTATCGAAGTCTTAAATCACAACAATTTTATTACTTAATTCTTTAATATAAATATTAAAATAAAACATAAAATAAAATTACAAGTGTGCATTTTACATTTCTACCGCTTAAAGAAGAATCTAGAATTGTATACATTACTTTGTCAACACTTAGATGTAAAGTACCCAGAATGAATAAATTAGTATACACAATGGATTTTATTGATAGTATAAATGCTCGGAAAATGCGCCCAGGATATGAAAAAAATTCTACTCAACCACGCCAATCGTCCTCATCCATAATATATACATTTGTAATTACGATTATTTCAATATTTTCAACTTCCGTTAACGACGGGCGTGATCGAAGAAAAATAAATTGGCTGAAAACTGTTCCTACTTTATACAAATAGTTACAACAATTTACAATCTAAAACTAAAAAGACACCGTTTGGTAAAATTATGCTGACACGCCATGTGTTACCCCACCCTCTAAGCACAGATTAAAGGAAAGAAGTATTTTTACTCTGTGCTGTAAGTACTAAAGCCTAGTCGAAAATTGGTACTCACCGCGGTATTCGCTCATATGAGCGCGTACGAATGCACGCACATTTTTTTGGTGCGCTTCATAAACTGTATCAAGTATACTGCGGTATTCTACTTCAAAGACTAGGCCAAGGTTTGTAAATTTCGCGACCACACGAGTAATCACTTACTTTTTTCATAAACCTCAATTCTAATCGTAATAATGTCATATTGTATTACGAATAATAAGTAGACTTTAATGCGCGTTTAATGATAGTCAACGACCAGCATGACTGTGTGGTGATAAACTCACTCATGCGATCGCGAGATATCGCCACATACCTCTAATTATCAGATCTATCTTACAGTTCCGGTAGTCCAACAGAAAACAATAGAATCTATTTTTGACAAATGCTAGTACAAAGATATGTAGGTACAGTCGACAAACTTACGTTTTTGGAATGTGTAAGTAAAAATATTTTCATAGCTATGATAACTACTAAAAGCAGGTTCAATGCCTTAATATTATGTAGTGTATACACAGTATGTGTCGTCTCGAGGCAAATAAATTTTTAACAGCAGATTATGGATTTAATTTTATGTAAGTACCTTAACATATAAAATAAATTTTTCATGCAAAAAGATATTAGCTGTAAAATGCGACTCTTTTGATGTGTGTAGGCAGAAACATTATTTAGTTTGATTCAATGTAAGGTAGTAACCAAAACATTCAATAGTCAAATGCTTGTAGCTTGAGGGAATGTTGGTTGCGACTTGCGACATCAAAAAGGGAGGTGTTTTGTCGATAAAATTAAACTTATTATTTTATCTATGGTAAAAAAACGAGACGATGCATATGTATAAATACATTTGAACAATGCCAAAACAATAATTTTGTTGACTATACAACAAGCTGCGTAAAAAAAATTAAATTAACAAAAACTTCTGACTATGTTGGACTTAGAGATCAAGTAGAACTATTTATCTGCTTAATCATCCAATTACAATACACATAAATAAATATGTACAACTTAGTTTATAATATAAAACGGAACCTCATACAATGGTATTTCTTATGACGATTGACCAACTAAACGTTTGCATTAAAAAAAAAATACTTTAATGCAATATTCATGAAGCATTTACTTAATTCAACAAGTAGTATTTTTTATTTGTAGAACAGATTTAAGTAATATTATATAGGTATGTAATATGTATGCAACTTAAAAACAAAGCAAATCTAATATCATGGGCATTATAATGCGAAATTGCTACTTAAAAATATTAGGGCCTGTGAAGTCAGGCTATGATTAAGTAATGTTTTGATAAAGAACAATGCACACATTCTTATAAATTCAAAAAGTAAAGTTGGGTATCTAAAAGTTTTTAAAACTTGGGAAGTCCCACTAAAATAATATCCCCACATAATTCAATCATTACATTTATACAATTTTGGCATATAATAACTTACGTGATGTGCACAATATACAGACAAAAATATCAGTTCCGACTAACGATTAATATCATATTCACGTCTTTAGGATAGGGGTTACTACAACTATCGTAACTTTGAAAATTTCATATGAATTTTACAACAAATGAAAACACCGATTACTATTCACTGAACAATGAAAGCGTAAGTGGTATGCGTGTTCCGGGCAATAATGTCTTTCACTTAGCCCGTGTCGGACGCTACGGCTAGTATAGCAGCTCTCACGACGCGTACATACGCTTGATGTCTTCCTTGTAACGCTCTTGGATGTCGCGGCGCTTGATTTTAAATGCGGCGGTCACGAGGCCCATGTCAGGTGACCACACCTCCTTGCACAGTTTCACCGCCGCGGGAACTTCAAACTTCTCCAGGCCACCTAAAAATAAGTTTATTAGTAACAGTTCCGTATCAATTGTAACTTATAGCTAACAATTTCTATTATTTTTCCTAACGATTTGTTTGCATGCGACAAGGGAAATTTAATTTTAATTTTTTCATACCTAGGACAAATTTATGTGTTTTTACATTTATGTCATTTACTTTTTAACATTTCTCACACTATTATCACTGCTTCATCAGCTAACAAATATTTAAACAAACCATCTTACATTTGCGTGCATGATCCGCGATTTCCCGTAGCACAGCTTTCTCAAGCAGAGCGCTCTGGCACAGTTGCTCCAATGGCGCGTCCGGGATTCCCACTCGGGCTGCTAATTCGGACAGCAGCGACGCGTTAGGCACCACGAGCGCGACCGTGTGGCTCTTGGAGCTGTCGCCGTACACGCAGATGTTCTCAACCAGTGGACACGTCTTGAGCTCCGCCTCGACCTTGCCAAGCGACACGTATTCGCCAGCTTGTAGCTTCACGAGATCCTTCTTGCGGTCTAGAAGTAAGAGTTATTTAAAATGCTTAAAATGGAACTTATGTGAAATAAAAAAATCTATTTATTATGTACCATTCTTGTTACTATCAATTTCATTGCGAACTTCTTTATAGTCTTTGTATTAAGTCTAAACAAGGCAAAAACCAATAATGTAAAAGTGATTTATGTTTGGTCATTTAAATATACATTTGAAAAGAGATATTCAGGTTGCTTTACAACCTGAATTTCTATTTTCAAACATTACCAATGTTACATTAATTCTGTAAGAGAAAACGCTCTATATTATCTATACAATAGCGCCTCCAGCCGAATAAGTATCTCTATTCAAACCTCAAAGATTAATACATAACTATCTACAGTGTAGATTCTACACAATATCAACACAATACATACCGATAATTTTAATGCATCCATCGTGGTGCAGCTCGCCCACGTCGCCGGAGCGGAACCAGCGGCGGCCGCCCTCATCCAAGAACTCCTCGCGGGTCTTGGTCGGGTTCTTGTAGTAGCCCTCTGCGACGCTGTCACCGCCGATCACCACTTCGCCCTACAGAATAGCAACGAGTTTACCTATAGATCCTCTTAAAATTTTAAAGATCATATTGTAATCCAGGACTACAATATAAAATTAACTGAAAAAGAATTACATTTTTACACTCAATGGGCGCTATTTGTGGAGTGCTCTTTATCTAAGGTAACTTTAGTCAAACACAAAGATATTTCCCATCCAAAAAGTATGGAATATTTAAAAGACAAAAGCTTGAGGTAAACAATTACCTGTGGGAATGGCTTGTTGGTAACCCGGTAGTTTCCTTCCTCCCAGTTGACTAGTTTGATTTCGAGTCCTGTAGTCGGGCTGCCCACTCGGCCAGTTGACCTGTTGAATAATTAATTTCATTTGATAAATTAAGGTACAGGAAATAAAAACAAATGTATTTAGTTTGTATGGAGACAAGAGCGAAGTCGCGAACAAAAACTAGTTAACCATAAACTACATACAGTTTCAGGCCATAAAAAATGCACACACACATGGAGATCTATTCTCCATGCTGTGTGCATTATTTATGGCCAGGTCGTGTATTGTAATTAAATTAAATTAAATGACGTTTATTTCGTGCGGCATAGGCCCATATTATAAATAGGTACATTACAGACTAACATACATATTATTATTATATACCTAAAACTACACTTTATCACGTTTTGTCGGCGACGTGATGCGCGCCTCGTTCCGGAGTCTCCCCCGGAACCTACGGTAGACCACACCCGTCGACCAGAACTCCTCCACCTCGAAGGTCGACAAAGGATGCGTCGGCACTCTCACCACAAAGAAACTGAAGTTAACCTTGTGGCGAGACTCCAGACGTTCGACCCTCAAGGCGGTAGACGTCTTCTTGCGGATGTAGTCCATGACGTCCTCGACCTCCATGAACCAGTGCAGGCGGGATACGTACAACAGCGTCGCGGGTACCTCACACCACAGGCGCAGTTCGGGTACGTAAGGTGCGGTGCCGCGGTGGTTGCGGGCAGCGGGCTTCCTCTTTCTTCTTTCCACCAGTATGAATCCCTCCTCATCGCACCTCCTGCTCTCGTCCTTACCAGGTCGAGGAGGCTCAGCCTTATGGCTCTCCACGGCTTTATGGTCCCTTTCTCCCCTTTGTCTTTGCCCGCGGGTGAGCAGCGGGGCGACCGGCGACAGTCGCAAAAGATTTCTGCTGAGTCACTTGTCGACTCGGCGTCTGCACGACGCGGAGGAGAAGACGGGCGGGGGCGGCGGCGGTCGCCGACTCGTCGGATCCCGCTGATACGCAAAACGATGTGTCAGCGCGCGGGCCACCACGACGTATGTTGACAAAGGCAATTGAATCGGGTGACCTATTTAATGAATTATTACATTTTAATTGTAATAATTCACTACGCAAGTCACGGATGATAGATTCCGATGCATCCAATCTACCTCGCATCTCGCCCAGCTCTGCCTTGATACTGTTGAAGTTCTTCAGCAGGCTGGAGACGTCGACGTGGTCCATCGTTACCACTGGCAGCTTGTAGAGATCTCGCGCCACAAAGGCCGGCACGTCGTCTGGATCCGTTTGCTACAGCAGGGAGATGACGTCCTGCACGCTTCGTTCACCGCCATCTCTCCTGCGTGATGGCATGTTCGCGCTCTGGCCGAGCGTCTAGTACAGCAGCTGCTTGCCCGTGCAAATCTTCTCGCTGGTGAAAGATTTGCATATCTGCATGATGCTGACCTCGTCCATGGTGTCGATGGCGTGCTGGATGAACGCCAGTAACTCGTTGGCCACCATCGCCATGGTGCACGTGCAGCGGCGCAGCCGCGCGTCTCGCAAACAATAAAAATTTGCTTCGTGTGAAGTTCGGAACGCGACCGTTCTATAGCGCTCAACGCACGACACTGATATAATATCCTCACCTGTCGAGCACGTCCATGACGGTGGCGCACGACGTGGTCTCGGTGAGCCCGTACCCGGCGACCACGTCGCAGCACAGACACAGGCGCACCTGCGTGTGCGTGTCCGGTGCGAGCGGCGCGCCTCCAGCTATCATAAGACGGATGCGCCCGCCGAGTAGAGCACGCACTTTAGCGAACACCTGCGAATGTTTATCGGTTGTGTACAACACTTAATATTATAAGTCATATAATATAATATTTCATGAAAATAAGTCTTAAAATATTTATAAGAATATTTATAAGAATATTTTAATTACAATATAAAAATAGTTTATTTTAGTATAAATGTAGAGAAGCCCCAATATTTTGATAACATTCAGTGGCTTATTTTAAAAAACATAATCCATTCCCACAGCTGTCTGTCCATTGTTTAAACAGAAGATATTGTTTGGCAAACAATAAACAGATTTGTTTTAACACTATGCAAAATGTCCATACTATTGTTTTAAAAGTGTTACTGCAGTTGAGTATGACAGTGGCTAGAGAAATAGAAAAGTAGAATAATTAATTAATACATACAAACACTTTTTACTTCTGAAAATTATCTGAGTTAAATAAAGAAGTGTTGTAACCTAGTTTTCGAGTTGCAAATAGAAAACATTTTCACTGAAATTGATATACTCACGATACGGTTAAGCAGAGGCGTGTCGTAGCCCCGTCGCATCCACAGCTGTTTGTATGAATACGCCCACTTGAAGAACGCGCTGGCCAGCGGACCGCTGCGGGTCACTTTGTCCGTTATACCCTTGCTGATGCGGTCCATGATCAACTGCAAAAAAAAATCCCATTTTTAAAGTTAAATGTATGATTTATAGTTATAGTACAGTTCTTAAGTAGCTGAGACAAAACATATTAATTAGTTTTAAAAACAAAAATACCATGCTTATATTAATTAGCAACTTTAATTTCACCAACATGGGCATTTATCTTAGTTTTAAAAAATACTTGTAAACCTTTTCTTTCCAAAATATATATTTTGGATACTATAAATATTATTTTATATTTAAAAACTTTTGAAAAGTTTTTGAACAACTTACCGGCACAGTAGTGATGCATGTTGGCTGCAAGACAGTAGCGTCGCCCTTGGTGCCCTTCATGATCTTACTGGATGAGTCCAACATGGTGAGAGGAGTTGAGTAACCGATTGGCACGCCTACAAAGAAATTTGAAATTTCTTTTTAGATTAAAATGTATTATGTACACTGTTCCTTGTGTGTATTACCGTACAGTTGTTCTTCTATGATGTAAAATATGAATCACCAAAAGGAGCAGGTGTTCAAGACAAAAAACATCTTATTTATTGCAAAGAGCTAGTTATTAGATAAATGACTAGAAAATGAAGACAATGGAAAATTTACATAATTTGGAAAACGCAAATATGAACATTTTTGCAAAGCTTTCACACCGTTTAACGGATTTTGGTTAAGTTTAGTATCGATAGACATGGTAAAATAGCCAATAACTTATTTTATCTTATTGTTCATCCACTTGTTTTATCGCTATTTTAGTTGTGAAATATATAATTTCTTATATATAACAAATATTTACCGGCCAGGATGCACATATTCTCCGACAGCAGTTCAAAAACATGGGCAAGCGGCAGGAATCCGAGCAGTATGTCATCGCTGTATATCGGTATTGCGTCGAGGAAGGCCTTGAGCGTGGCGACCATGTTACGGTGCGAGAGGATGACGCCTTTGGGCACGCCGGTAGAGCCTGATGTGTACATGATGATGGCCGTGTCTGAGGGGCTTGGCGGTACTGGTTCTGTAAATAAATAAATAATCAATGATAAGTTATAATTAGATATAAACTAATCCAATGCCTGTCCATGTGACACAATATCTGCAGAACGACGCCGAACTATCGGTTGAATAGTGAATATAATATATAGTGTTTTCAAGTGGTGCTTTCGGGGATTTTTACGAACTTCAGCAGACACCCAATATAGAGAAATATATACAGAACTTTTTCTAACATAACAAACGTTTAACAATAACTTATTTTTGGTCGCGTGTGAAGTCTATGATATATTCAGATACTTTTTCAGAGATGATATTGTTGTAAATTCTTGTTTAAAATAAAATAATATTAACCAATATTCGATTGCCGTCCCATTTCAACGACCTCTTTGTATCCGATGATTTTGATGCCGTCTTTGAAGCCGTCTTTCGGTGTCGTCTTCAGTTGGTCCTCCATGTAGATGATGGTCTTGACGTTGGGGGTCATGTCGAGGATTTTCTTGAACTTGGGCAGAAGGTCGTGCGATGTGACGACAGTGGACACTTCGGTCTCATTGATACCGTGAGCGATAGCATCGTCTCCCAACGTAGCGTAGATGGTTACCACTGTAAAAATTATGCACTTAAATAATATTAAAATAACATTCAACATACTGATATTAATCATTTGAAGGAGGTTGCGAGTAGAAACTTTATTTTTACTAATTTCGAATTTCGCGAATTCCGTGCCATAAATATCTAGTAACTAAGCCAACGCACGGTCAGCGGTCACGCTTTATTAGACACCACCGACCTGAAATACTTTGCGTGAAGCAGCCGTGCGCGGCGATCGTCCACTGTAGACGTGTGTCAGCGAACATGTTGGAGTCCATTTGCTGTTATAGGGCTCCGACCGATAAAATCTAGGTATGAGATTATCAGGTACACCTGTCCGATACAACTGTTATAACCGAAATTGGATCTCCATTAACATAATTGACGCTATATTTTAGCAACTGACCTGGAATACTTTGCGTGAAGCAGCCGTGCGCGGCGACCATCCACTCAACGCGTGTCTCTGCGAACATGACGATGTTGGCGCGCGGCTGCGCCCCCAGTGCGCGGAGCCCGGCGCCGAACTGACGCGCCTGGCGCTCCACGTCGGTATGAGAGTACCAGTTGTAGTCGCCCATCTTGTACTGTAACAATAGAATATGTGTAATTACAAGATGTTAATTACTTTCATCAATCATAACATTAGTTTTTATTGCAAGATACACAGCTAGTTAAGTAAAATATATAATATAATAGTAAAATTCTAAGATGAATAGAGAGTCGGAGTTGAAACATACTATCTGGTAAAACCTTCATTTGATGGAGTGGAATGTCTGTGCTAGATTCTTTCTGGAAGAATAGAAAGAAATGCATACCATACCATAGCAAACAAACCCAGGCACAGCTATAGGTGACAACACTATTTCAGAGCTTACGTTTTAACTTTTATGTCTCGTTTAGCAAAATAAATTATACCTTTTTGAAAACTCGTCCGTTGGGTTGCGGTTCGTCCTCTTCGCTGAGCACAGTGCGGGTGCCCAGACATTTCCTGTCCTGCCACCTGGCGGCGGACGCGCGCAACATTTTTTCCATTGTCGTGACGCCATCACGGACCAACCTTTGGTGCAGCTCGCACGGCTGAGACGTAGACCGGACAGTCACAGAGTCGTTTGTGGATTCCACTACACAGGCCTATAATACAATAATATAATGTTAAATATTGTGAAAAAAAACACGAACGTCTGTAAACGTAAGGTGACCATTAAATATAATAGCTACCCACACCGGTTTCGGTGACAGTGGCCGGTTTCATTGATTCCAGACCAGGTACGCAGGAGTTCATTTTTATAGTGCCCAATTGTGCGCCCAATACTGCGTACACAAGAGCACTCTCTCTACCTTTACTCTCGAAACCCAGTGCGACGATAACCGACACGACTGGCGAGAGATCAGGCGCAGACCGTGCGACTTTTTACATGCTCATCCGACGCATGGATCGGATCATCTTTCTTGTCAGACAATTAGGTGATCAGCCTGAATTGTCCTAAACAAACTTGGATACAACATTTTTTGTTATTCCAACGCGGGAATCGAACCCACGACCTCCGAGTCGAGAGCCACGCTCTAAGCCACTGGACCGCGGAGGCTGTTAAGTATATGTAAATAAGGACAAAGATATACTTCTTAAGTAAATTAGACAGCAATAATGATTTACAATCATTGCTAAAACTGTAACTTATTTACTTTTATCCGTCTCGACAGGGCTCGTCGTCGCCATGGCTTCTGGACCAGTAAATGCACTGGGAATGTTAGAACGTCGAACACCAGCGCCACCGCTCGGATTGTGCGAAGGACTGCCGACACCCACCATGTCTCGGGTCTGGAAAAGAAAGAAAAGAAATTAAAAAAAAAAAACTCAAAAGCATTGATTGTATTCTTAGAAGCATATTAAATTAATTCCATTAATTAATTTAAAATGATAGGACAAACAATTTCAGCCTAGAAACACGATAACTAGATTTAGGGTACAATAAATTGGCCGATAAATATTTTCCACATAATCTTATGTTTTCATGTATACCAGATATCGTTTAATTAACATAACAGCTCGTGACATCGTGGTCCCTTGGACTTGGCACACGATTAGTGATTACTGATAACAACTTATCGTATTGATTACTGGCTTTTTAACTATAGTCAAGCATGATAATAATTATTTTATAATAATAATTAGACTTTGCACCCACGTCTTTTTAATCAAAATAGTATTCTAACAATAAAAAAGGTCAAGAACAAAGCATATGAAGAAGCTACGTAATTAATGCTTTCATTTATACAAAAGCCTTAAAAATACTTAGCCTACTACTATTAGTAGGCTAAGTATTTTTTCACCAATAAATATTAAACTACTATTAGTTTAATATTTATTGGTGATTAATGTTTGCGACTCCTTTACGCAAAAACTATTGAACAGATTTTGATGAATTTGGAATCGTAGTAGATGTCTCTGTATTAAATAACACACAGGACTACTTTTTACTGTGGCAACATGTACGGTGGTTCCGGAGTGGATTTTTTTGCGCGTACGTGGACGCGGACTACGTACTAGATTTGCGTGTACTAGATTTTGCGGACAAAATCTAGTATAACACATTTTTTCTTTGCACTTCCTATTATAGGATATATATATCATGGATAAAAATACCGTCATGATATAGCTTAAAGATTCTAATACCATTATTTAACAAGACCATTGTTAAATCATACGAGAGGCCGATCGCATCAAACATAACAAAAATGTATGGGGCCTGAATGTTCTCCTTTACAGTGTGTTCACCTACCTAACACGGTGCGGTGTTCTCGGATACTATGCGGTGTTATTGAATCATAAACTTTAAACGAGACATCTTGTATATATAACGTCTCCGAAAATCAATTACGGATACTTCGGGGCTCAGGCACATGATTCACTGCTTGTGTAAAGACGTTTAGGCAAAAAAAATATTTGTCCTACTCAAAGTAGAAAATCATCTCATGTATGGGTTAGGTGACTCTCCGATAAACGAAAACTTGCCCATATAAAGATTTTTTTTTTTTTTAGTAGGACCATTATTTTCCTGCCTAAATAAGCAGTAAAACATGTTCCCGAAATATCCGTAATTGATTTTTCTAGACCTTATATATATATAATCGGTATCTCGACAACGGCTATAAGTATTACCATGACAGGGAGTTTTGGGGGGAAAAATCGATCTAGCTCGGTCTTATCCCTTAGAAATTGCGCATTTTTAAGCAATATAATATGTTTTTTATTACGTCGTGCAACAATATATCAATAATTTCGACTCTCGTACGTCCGCGTCAGTGCTGCTTGGTATGCATTAGGTATGCATACTTTACTAACTACCTACGTATAATTTTTGCATTATTTGGAAATTCGGAATGTGGTAGATAAATATTTTTGTGATTCTTATTATTTCTTTTTCTTTTATATTTATTTTTAATTATTTTATCGTTCTACTAAAATACCGAGCCTCCCAGGTACTTTAAATAATATGTACTAAAAATGTATTTATTATTATTATAATTATTATTATTCGTTTTACTCCGCATCACAGTTTCGTGTCGTCGTGTGACGTCGGGTCACGGTCGCGTCACCGAACAGATGCACTCGCGCCCAACACTGACCTACAAATCTTATGTATAGTAAACGACTCTGGACAATGGGGTTTTTGCGATGCGAAAAAAAAAACATTTTCCAACCACTGGATTTGCGTTAAAATGCTTTTGCAATTTGCACTTATCGGAAAATGGTTTTGAATTTCGCCCGTATAATAATACAAGAATATACGCTACGAGTTTTGCCGGGGAATTCAATTGGTGACGTTGTGGTTTTTGTATTTCCTCATAAATTTGTTATTTCGGTTCTTAACAAATATTGGTAGAATATTAACCATTAAATATTCGTTAACGTGCACAATGTGAGAAAGTGGTACATCTTCAAAAAACGTGCTATTTTGTGTTCCCTTCAAAAAAACGTGCTATTTTGTGCTCCCTTCAAAAAAACGTGCTATTTTGTGCTCCCTCCAAAGCTCCTTAGGAACTTTCAGTAAAGCTTCTACCACTTTACTGAATCGACTGACTTGACTCATTGACTGCACTGACTATTTATATGGACTTTGACTAGACTTTAGACTTGACGATTTCGGAATACGGTGCTGAAAATTGAAACGAAAATTCTATTTCCCGCCTTTTTTACATGACACTGGCTAATGGTTTTAAGCCGACGCCATATATTAAAAAAACATTAATACGTCTTTTTTTTAAAACTATGAACGAATATCAATTTTTTATTAAAACAATGAATGAATATCAATTTTAAAACGACCTTTAAAAAAAACAACTAACATTTTATTAAGATGTCCTGGATAAGCCTAGGGTAAAATAAGCAGCACACATAGGATAGTGGAAGTGGCTTTTTCAAGAGCTCTCTATCATACGTAATAATTGCTCATGATAATAATGTTTGTTCTAGATCAATAACCGGTAGACTCTCGTTATCAAGTACCGACTGCCGATATCTACAAAACCTTGAGGTGCTCACCTTGTTTCTTGGACTTTGCGCCCGCTTTTATAAACGCTTTAATTTTTTAAATCGTTACAACCTGTTATTTACAGTACGAGGGCTGCACTAAAAGTATCGGGAATGGAATATTTTCACTGTTCCTGTCATATTAAAATCTTTTTATTTAAAACTCCTTGGTTTTAAAAATCGAATACCGTTTATTTATTTAAAAAAAGATTCTCGGTCTTGTCACAAGGTCTTGTCAAACTTGTTTAGTCGTTGAGAGAATGGAATTGACTCGAGAAAATTCTAGAGCGATGATTTATTATGACTTTCGAAGTGGTTTAACACAAAAACAGTGTGTTGACCGAATGATTTCTGCATTTGGTGATGAAGCCCCATCCAAAACCACAATTTATCGCTGGTTTGCTGAATTTCAACGTGGACGTGTCAAGCTCAGTGATGATCCCCGTCAAGGTCGTCCAAAAACTGCAGTCACCCAAGAAAACGTTGATGCTGTGCGTAAGCTGATTGAGGAAGATCGACATGTGACATACCGCGAAATTCAGGCAACTTTAGACATTGGCATGAGTCAAATACAAATAATCTTGCATGAACAATTAGGTGTAAAAAAGTTGTTTTCCCGATGGATACCGCATTTGCTTTGTGAAGAGCAAAAAGCGGCTCGCGTTACTTGGTGCGTCAGAACTCTCGAAAGATTCCACGCAGGATCCTCAAATGCTGTATACAACATCGTATCAGGTGACGAATCCTGGATATACGCGTACGAACCCGAAACAGAAACCCAGTCACGAGTTTGGGTGTTCGAAAATGAGTTAAAGCCAAAAATTGTTCGTTCACGGAGTGTTGCAAAAATGGTGGCCACGTTTGTCTCCAAACCCGGCCATGTTGCGACTATTCCTCTTGAGGGACAAAGAACGGTTAATGCAGAATGGTATGCTAACATTTGTTTGCCACAGGTCGTTTCTGAACTCCGTAAAGAGAACTGCAACCGCCGCATCATCCTCCATCACGACAATGCGAGTTCTCACACCGCGCACAGAACAAAAGAGTTTTTAGAGCAAGAAATCATAGAATTATTAGACCATCCGCCGTACAGCCCCGACCTAAGCCCTAATGATTTCTATACTTTCCCTAAAATAAAGAATAAATTGCGTGGTCAGAGATTTTCATCACCTGAAGAAGCTGTGGACGCCTACAAAACGGCCATTTTGGAGACCCCAATTTCCGAATGGAATGGTTGCTTCAATGATTCCATCGTATGGAAAAATGTGTCAAATTTCGCGGAGAATACTTCGAAAAGCAATAAATACATTTTTAAATAGTAATGTTGTCACTTCCTTGATTCCCGAAATTTTCAGTGCCGCCCTCGTACGTAGTTGAACAGTCATAAAAAAGACACGTGGGTTAATTACACGTTTTCGCTATGCGAAGAAGTCGAATAAAATAAATTCGGCTTTGTTTTAAAGATAGCTACTGTAACATATTTTTAACCGACTTCCAAAAAGGTTATACGTTCGGTTGTATATATATTTATATTATATATATATTTTTTGTACGTTGAACGATTACTCCGCCCTCTGGGAACCGATTTTCAAAAATATTTTTTCGATATATAGGGTATAATCCCAAATTGGTCCTTTAGACATCAAAGTGGTGACCTGATGGTGGGATCCATGAGGAATCAAGCGAACTCGAAATGTATATGGACACATACTTATAGTGATTTTGACTTTTTATGAAGTAACCCAAGCATATGCAGGGTATAACCTTGTTGCAAAAGTAAGATTTTGCAACAAGGTCATACCCTGGATCCAAAAGTACTGAACAGAACTCCTCAGTCTTTAAAGATACGCGTTTGGAAATTTCGACATTGTTTAAAGAACTGCAAGCATATGCCATTATGTAACTTACAGTAATCATCATCATCATCTTATATACAATACCTAATGGAAGCTTGGCGCGTATTCAACGTAACGACTTCAAAATAATGAAGATTGTGTAAAAAAATAGTAAAAATTTTATCCGAATTTAAAAGGGGAATTATTTAGAAAATAATATTTATTTCATACTCTTTTGTTTATTTTTACTTTGGAAGTCGTTTTAATTTATTGTTTAAAAATAATAATATTGAAACAAATAGTGCCCACAAATCGAGAATCGAAAAAATGTAAATAAAAGTGCTTCAAATTCATAATATTATGCAAAGATTGGCAAAGAATCAAAGATAGTCATAAAACTGCCGAGAAGTTGGTTTATTTCAAATGTTAAACAAAATACCTTAATTCAAACCATTACTTCGAAGTGGTTCATGCACTTGATCACCACGCATTATATTCCTTCCTTCTACAATGTTTTTAAATTTACTCCTTTTGTACTGTATTTGAATATTCGTTTTATTCGAATATTTGTCAATTTTATTATTCGCATATGACTGGATTCAGTATTCGAATAATACTAATAAAACTAAAAAAATATTTTTCCAAAATATGTTAATAATAGTAAACATTTTTTGTATAACGCGGAAAATTTACGTTATTTAATATTAGGTCATTACATACGAAATTGGCGTTTTGTAAAGGAGGAACATGTCGATTTTTTTAAAACATAATATATTTATTTAATCAAAGTATATACCATTGCTATCTATGCCCTTTAGATAGTTCATTGATTCCTTTACGCCTTCAAAGATTTTATCAATAAAATCTTTGAAGGCGCTTTGGATTGCCCCATCGGAGTTGATTTTTTTCCTTTCAAGAAGTTATCCAAATTTCGAAAAAAATGGTAATATGTTGGAGCAAGGTCCGGGGAGTTCGGTGGATGTCTTAGAGATTCCAATTGAAGCTCCTCTAATTTGGTAGCCGTCTGTTGTACAGTGTGTGGTCTAGCGTTGTCCTGAAGCAGCAGTGGCCTAGAGCGAATGACCAACTTCGGTTGTTTAGCAGCTAGCTTTTCCATCATGATTTGCAGTTACAGTTTCATATGTAAGGACCTAATACATTATTATTATTGCCGTTAATGATATCTGAAAATATAAATGTGTTTTTAAAGAAATTAAAAAACTAAGGTGCATACTTCCTACAACAGCGAGAAGACGCCACGCGTACACGTAATATTTAAAAAACCTAACCATGAGCATGTCAGGACATGTCTAAGGAGGGTTCCGTAACTATAAACTATAAAGTTTCCGATTACGTTCAAAATAATTTTCCCAAAGGAGAATTAAGTATGATCTACCAGCATGGAAAATTGTAAGTTTCTAAGTATCATAGTTTAAAAATACCAGAGGGGGGACGACCACTTTGGAGGCCGATTACTTGAAAATGGTTGACTTTGTAAGTCGTGTATAAAGCCTTGCCTTTATTTTAAAAGATATATTCAACGATTCCCCACACGATGGGGTTAATTGAAAAATATTTTGCATCCCCACTTCACTTGTATGTAGAGCCACCCCTAAAATACATAAAATTATTATTTTTTTACTATTACAAAACCGAGATCTGGACACATATAATAACTATACCAAGTTTCATCAATTTATATTCATAATTACAGAAGCTAGAATAGCGGACAGACAGACGGACGGACAGAGCGAAACTATAATGGTTCCTTGAGTATTACGGAATCCTAAAACTGAATGTTAAAAAAAAAGTTCATTACCTAAATATTAAAACAAACATATACCTACTTAGTTGAGTTGATTATTACAATAGAGTACGGTATTACATTGGCCTGCAAAAATAAGTACAAATCTTTTAAAATTTTAAACTTTTCTAAAATATTAAAACTAGTTTTATCAGCTTTCTTTGAAACTAGTAAATTATATAAATCAGTATATTATTTTTATCTTTAAACAAAAAATAACCATTTTAATCTTAGTCCTATAGACTGAATTTACATATTTAATAATATTGCGGCTTTTAATAACTGCTCGGGATTTAACAACAGGGTTTGTCAAACTGAAAACGAGTCTCTGGAGCCGATTTATGCAATATTCTCCCATTCTTTTATCAGGGCGTGTTTTAGTGCTCTGAGGGTGCTAGATGACAGTCTGCGGTTTCTGACTAGCCCCTTCCAAACTCATCTCAGGGCATGCTTAATCGGGTTGAGATCTGGACATTAAAATGCATTAGTATCGATCTATCATCCATATTTGCTAAATACGGCCTTGCATACTCTTGGAGAATCTCTTGAGCATATTTTTTCTAGTTAGAGTTCCAATTACCATGGCCACATACTCCGTGCGGCTTCCTGATGGTATGCCAGCCCATTTTACATGTACTCTGCCCCAGCATACTCTTTCTGAAAAGTAGGCTTGATGATATCGCCTACCAGGTCACCTGTACTTAGCCTCCTTTAACTTCTGAAGTTAAAGAGGGTAAATAGACTCACCTGGAAACAAAATTACTGATCATTCTCGTTCATTCCACTGTATGTGTTCACGTGCGTATCACAGTGTTGGAACTCGATATTAGGGCTCTCGTTTCTCTCTAGTTTGAGAGTTGAGACCGCTCGCTGGTCTTTGGGGTTTCAGATTTGCTTAAGAAAGTCTTCTTCTCACTGTACTGTCAGTAATGTAGTCCCTTCGGGTCTAAAAAAGCTGTTACTGACTTAACTGCGTTTAAGTGTCGATTCTCAACAAGTGGAAACAATTACACGGTCTTCTCGGGTGCTAGTACACCTGGGTCTGCCATTACAAGGTCTTGTCAGATGTTTTTCAGTCTCTTCATGCCTTCGCTTCATTTTCTAAACATCACGCACTCCATTCTTGCAGTATGACGCATACTGATGCCTAGTTCCAGAAAAATCATCAGCACATTCTATAAATATATCTTCTATTCTATGATAAAATCTGATGTTTTCTAACTTCGCTATTGTAACAAGACTCATCGATCAAGAAAAAAATTGAAAACAGAGATAAAAAAAAATGTGCAGTGTTCCAACTCTCAAAAATATTTCTTCCCAAACTTAAATAAAATGATAAATAAATAATAAATAAATATGTTCTGTAATATTATTGTCCTTTATACATTAACCCCCTTACCAAAAAGATTAGAAAGATTTACACAATGGATAACTTAAACAACGTTGCTGACTTTGTCTGTCAAGTGACAGTCAAGTGTCAGTTCAACGCCACAGACAAAGACATCAACGTTGTTTACGTTATCCGTTGTGTAAATCTTTTTATTAGTAAGAGGGTTAAACTACTTTCAAAAGTTTATTTTATACAGCATCGTTTCTCAACCTCATTTTTTTTCAAAAGAAAGAAATTTAAAGAGAAGCCAAAAAGTTAAGTAAGACGTCTTTGTATTAGCCTTCACTGGTTCGATTATTTGTTCGATTATTTTTCAACAGACTGCGTCCCCTTTAAAAACAAACTTGACCTCCCGCTTGAAAAACGATATTCTACAGGTTGACTTTTCAAATCGCTTGTCGATGTTATATCGATCAATAGCTTAATTTAATTAAAAACAAGAAAATACAAACCGCTAAAAATAACCCTAAAAATCCTCTCTCCTAGAAGATTTTTTTATCTAATTTTTGGGACTCTCCTAAGTTGGCAAACAAATCCGTGGTCTGCTCCGGACCAAATCCATACGTGTGTTGACACTTTAAAAAAGCTATATCAATTTAGTTTTTTTAAATTAGTTTTGCGGCCAGTATATTCGTCTTAAGTTATGTTAAAAGAAGATTTTTGTCTAAAAATACGTTGATTTTTGTGAGGTAATTGTAAAACACTGTGAAGTGTATTTTAATATTATTTAAAATATTCAGGTCATATTAATGCATTATATTACTTTTTTTTAAAGTTTATTACCAATATTCGTATTATTCGAATATTTTTTTGGGAATATTCTAATTATTCGAATACTTTAATTTGTCGAATAATAACATACCCTAATTCGTAGGTGGCACTGAAAATTTCGGTAATCAAGGAAGTGACACAACATTACTATTTAAAAATGTATTTATTGCTTTTCGAAGTATTCTCCGCGAAATTTGACACATTTTTCCATACGATGGAACCAATCATTGAAGCAACCATTCCATTCGGAAGTTGGGGTCTCCAAAATGGCCGTTTTGTAGGCGTCCACAGCTTCTTCAGGTGATGAAAATCTCTGACCACGCAATTTATTCTTTATTTTAGGGAAAGTATAGAAATCATTAGGGCTTAGGTCGGGGCTGCACGGCGGATGGTCTAATAATTCTATGATTTCTTGCTCTAAAAACTCTTTTGTTCTGTGCGCGGTGTGAGAACTCGCATTGTCGTGATGGAGGATGATGCGGCGATTGCAGTTCTCTTTACGAAGTTCAGAAACGACCTGTGGCAAACAAATGTTAGCATACCATTCTGCATTAACCGTTCTTTGTCCCTCAAGAGGAATAGTAGCAACATGGCCGGTTTTGGAGACAAACGTGGCCACCATTTTTTTTGAAACACTCCGTGAACGAACAATTTTTGTTGGCTTTAACTCATTTACGAACACCCAAAATTTCATCACCAAATGCAGAAATCATCCGGTCAACACACTGTTTTTGTGTTAAACCACTTCGAAAGTCATAATAAATCATCGCTCTACAATTTTCTCGGGTCAATTCAATTTTCTCAACGACTAAACAAGTTTGACAAGACCTTGTGACAAGACCGAGAATCTTTTTTTAAATAAATAAACGGTATTCGATTCTTTAAACCAAGCAGTTTTAAATTAAAAAGATTTTAATATGACAGGAACAGTGGAAATATTCCATTCCCGATACTTTTAGTGCAGCCCTCGTATACGACCACACAATTATAAAGAGACTAGAAGTTGCCCGCGACATCGTGCGCGCAAAGTTAATTTTGCGGAAACCGTACATTTTCCACGATAAAAAGTAGCATATGTCCTTCCCCGTGGTCAGCTCTATATCTGTGCTAAATTTCATCACAATCGATCCAATAGTTTCAAACCTTTCCTCTTTATAATATTAGTATAGATATCTAAGACCATGCAAGCATTTTAATGTGACAGATGCAACGGTTCATATTGTTTGTACTACAGCAGCTACATAACTCGCCATAGTTGCAACTTGCTTTGCATTTTAGGTATACGTAAGTGAGCCAAGGTCCATATATTAATAGCTAGACAAACACCATATATGACTAAAAAGCTAAGGCCTAATACAGCGACAGGTTGAGCGTACTAAGTAAAATTCAACACAGTTTACTTTTGCGAGATGAATGTTATTACGTCACGTCTGTCCTTAACGGTTTTTTGCAGAATATAATACAATCATGAATCAACAATGCAATAATTACTAAACATCTTTCAAGTTGCACATGCCACGACATGTCGATTCTCTTGAATAATCTCAAATATCCTTTGTTTTTATTTCCGCACAAAGAATACCTATACATATAATACCCCCTTACTAATAAAAATATTTAAACAGTGGATGAGAAATACAAAGTTTTGTCCTTATCTGATACGTGGGAAAAGTAGCTTGACAGACAATGACAAAACATTGTATTGCTTATCCATTGTGTAAATATTTTTTTTATTAAGGGGGCTTATATATTTCTACATACTACAGTGGAGTCATTTTAATAGGTAACATTTGACGTCTGTCAGTTTTATCTTCATAGTGAGGTGACCTGCTTAAAAACATCGATTAAAGTGAATGAATCAATACGGACTTGAAACATATGTGTATTTTAAAAACCATCAGCCGAATCCCTGTCCCATTATTATTTTTTCTTTCGTAAATTTAAGGAACAAAATAAGACAAGTACATAATTTAACTTTTTTATTTTTTGTATTTTTAAGTTAAAAGAATAATAAATATAATAATTATGATTTATTATAATCACAACGTGGTTATTAATTTATGGTGATATTTCTTCACAAGTAATCATTGCATTCGATTCTACTTATCAGCTTTCGATTTTTTTGCATTTTTATAGTGTGGTACCCGAATTTACAACTAAACCGAATGAACATGAGTAACTACATAACTAACAAGTTAAAAATAATAAATATAGAACTGCTACTACTGTTTAAGCTAAATAGCCTGAGGCGATGGTCTATTATTTTCAGCTAAAACAAAGGCTCTATTAGAACCGTTTTTTTAACTATGTGAGAATATTAATATATTATATAATATATTATGGATATTTTGTATTTCTATTCCTTATATTTTAAGCTAGAAAACTATGAGCTGTATGAGAAGTATTAAGTGATATTGACATTATCGTATACGAAGTCGCATAAATCGGTTGTCTAGTTATAGGTACGAAGACAGTGAGCATGTCCAAGGTTGGTGAAAGTAGCGTGAATCGTCTCGCTTCAGAGACTTGTACGTCAATATTTCATACACATGGATACTGGTAGTTGAAACTATGCAATTTGTATATAGGCCCATGGATAAAGGACCGAGGAGGAGCCCGACATTCGACAAGTTCCATAAAGTATAACTGCAGTCTGTTTAGAACAGTATAAAATGCTTATGGTTCGTGCGACTATTTCAAAGGCCCATCGAGACTCTGAGAAGCCCCAAAAAACGCCTCGGTCTCGAGCAGTTACTTCTGATTTCTACCGAGAGAGAAGACTTCGCGGGGACTCAAGAATCAGGAACCCAATTCTCGTAACTATTTGTGATCCTGTTTCGTTCCGCGAGCTATCTGACTCGCGCACGCGCGATAGACGGTGTGTGAATGCAACACCGCGCAGACTGAAACGGGATCGCAAATTGTAACGAGAAGTGGGCTTCAGGATGACGTATTTGATATTTATCTAATGGGTTTCCCCATTTAAACTTTACTACGTTAGTAATAAAATATTATTTGATATTACTTCAACATAACGAACATTCACTCACTCCAAATTATTCTATTTGTAGAGATTAAAAGCAAATTATGTGTAAATATGATTTCATATCTCGGTTCACGTCCGATAAAAAATCGAAATAAATTAATGCCAGGAATTGGGACAGTAGCACAATCTTATTTTCATGAATCATCATGATTACAATAGTGACGTGTCAGTGCCGAGTGCATAAAAAATAAAACTATACTCTTATCTTATTCTCAGTGTGTAAAATTACATTTTTAGAAGCTTCAACTCTCTTTCCTTCTTTGTCAGTTACTCGAGTCGGAGCTATATTTTTCTGTCCATAAACTGAGATCAAAATTCAGTGTAACGTAGCTCTACGCAGTGGCCAGTGGCCATAGTGATAGAGCAATAGGAGCGCTCACTGATACGTAGAGCCCATGTAGCTAAACTTAGTATGTGATCACATACTAAGTTTAGCTACATGGGCTCTACGAACTAAAAATTATGATTTTACTTTAAACAAACAAACAAACTTCAGCTTTATAATATTAGTATAGATTAGGTACCTATGTTCTTTGATAAAACACCGTTTACAGTAAGATATAATAAACAGCCCCCTTACTCCCGACACAATCGAGAATCGAATCAGTTCGATCTCAATAGCTTTTGATACTCCCGAAACCTACACTAGCGCACGATCGTGCTCAATTTGTAACCACCCTGGATCGAGAAGTTCGTTAGATCGTAACTTTTGGTACTCCCGAGTCCCGACAAAATCAATCGACTGAGAATCGAATGGCAGCATCGAAAACAAACGTCAAATTACACGATAGCTAAAGAGGTCTCATTTACAGTATCGAGTTTGCTTGTTTTAGTGTATTGAAATAAATTACGTGATTTTTATTGCAGTATTGCAGCATTATTTAATGTTATTGAAGGAGCTAATAGAATTCGCGTTCGAGAAATGCAAAATTTACGAATATTCACCAACTTCAACACATTAGCAATGGACATGCGAGTGTGAGGAATTTCGATGCAATAATCGCCTAAAAATGATTTATTTGACGTATGACTCGCAGATTTAACTACTCATATGAAGAAACCGACTCACCGAAATTATATCACCGTTATGTGTAAAGTTACTTAAAACCTTTACGGATTTGTTTACACATTTGGTCGCTAATTCATGTATTATATTTTCACTTAAGACAGGGAGTGAGACAAATGAAGTCTACATAATATTATCTAGATTAACGTATCATATGAAGACTTTGTTTGTCTCAATCTATCTTTGAATAAACAAAGTCAATAAATAGTTACAAAAAGTCGTATGTTGATGTTACTATACTCGGGTTTTCTAAATGTAAACACTAAACACGAATTTGTTATTATATCATTTACTTTAAATATACCACTGAATTATATTTATTTTTTTATTTTTTATTAATTATATTAATTTCACCACAATTAACTCCTTTTTTACAATACTATCAATTACCTATTTATGGCAAGTTATTGTAGTTATTGAATGTGTTTTGTGCTCAACATTTGAGTTTTGCTGACAAATTAAATCAAAATATGACATTGACATTTGACAGAACGTTAAAAGAATAAAAACAGGAATTTCGTAACTATTATTTACTGTCATAGTTTTTTTGTAAAAATTACCTTTAAAAACCTAACACTGCATGAGATTGAGGCTGATATATTTGAATAAACATTAACAAAATGTAATTTAAAGTGAAAAATATATAATTTTTCCATATTTTAATTAATCTTTGCCAAAGACTACTGCATTCAGCTATATATTGTTTACACTGTGGACGTGACGTCAGCAACCGGACGCTGCTAAGACACGATCTCAACGCGATCTCGATTTCGATTCGATTTTGTTCGGGAGTACGCATCAGGATCGAAACTGAATCAAAATCGACATCGGATCAGACTCGTAAATCGAAATCGTATCAGTTTCGGGAATAAGGCCCCTGTACCTACCTACAATGATGCTATCCTTTTTCCATATTATTTGGAAAATAACATTTCGAAAACTATAATAATAATATACATTTTGAGTATTCCGTAATCGTCACCTGCTTCCACTTTTTAATTATTTTATAGATTCGCGAACTACAAACTAAAATACTATTAGGTTAACAATTTTCATTCGCATTTTATTTTCTGTAATTAAATTTTATATGAATACTCGTTGAAATGAGTTAAAATGTTTCAAAAGAATCACAGTATTTACTGTATACTGTGATTCTTTTGAAAATATTTTAACACCACCCACCCAACCTTCTGCAGATATGAGATCTATGCCGTTCGCGTTGTAGTCCAGAACTCCTCCAATTCTCGTATTTAATTATACAATACGATTCAAATGAGAATAGGATCGACTTAGCGCCATATTGTTACGAATTATGACTTTTATGTTAATTAAATTGATGCTTAATTAATTTACTACTATGTAACGTTTTCATATACATTCTATGCAAGACTATTATTATTATTGATATGCAATTAAGTTTTTATGCAAACCGCACTTTTCAAGACGTGATATTTAACAGAAAAAAGGTAATTGACATTCCTAATCTTATTCGAAACGCATTATATGAATCGTCTATGATATCATATTAAACTGATTTTTGGAGTTTGGACCGTTTATGACAATACCATTTTGCTGTTCTATTAAAACATATCGAGACTGCATGAAAACTGTATTATTGTAAGATTTAATTAGCAGAATCGACCTACTGATGCAATTACGCTTACTTAAATCTGACCTAATTTTATCTTTGGTCGCCGTGGGTAACTGTTCCATAGTACAATTCCCAAATTTCCTACAAGAACAAATTTTATTTCAATCTAGAATTATATGTATTAATTAAACAATACACCTTCGTTACCTAACGTTTTTACCAGCATAGCTAACTCAAAATAAATATTGTAGAAAATTATTTTGGAAACTCACTGCGCATCGTAATATCCCATATCTGTGGCACTCAAATCACAAACATTCAATTACAGGCAATACGATATACTGTGTCTATGTTGTTATCATTAATTTTATATATCCACTGGGATTATACGATATCAGATAACGTAGAAAATATAGACCGCTTATCGCACGGGGACTTTGTATTTGTGACACAAAACCATGATTTGCCGGTTTCTGCATTTATCAATGAATTATTTCTAATTAATACTGGCTAGATCTAGCAGCTTAATCTATCTATCGCATCTTCAGCTTCAGATTTCACGAATTATTTATTCTTACATTCGATTACGCTGTTCTAAAGCGCTCGCGAATCGCGATTGTTTGTCTGCAGGCTTAATGTTCCTATTGTCCCACCTTTTCATTATTTTAAATAATAAATTGTCTTTATTATTTTGATCTTGAGTATAATAATAGTAGCAAGTATAAATCGCAATAATTTTAAGTGTTCTTGTGAGAGCCAAAGCATTATTTTGCATGAATCTTGACCTAGGTACTTTTGTTTACACATTTTCACTGCGAATTAAAATTTGGTACAATAGGTTCAAAAAGGGTCTTGGCCGTTAATCTACCAAAATCAAGAGAAAAACTCTTGAAACTTCTAGAAGACAGACAACAAGAAGAACCAACTATCAGAAAGCGTACAGACATAATAAAAAGCTTTTGAACTGTTGCCAAACTTTAAACGTAAATACCAGACTAGTGGTAAAACGAAATAGTTTTAAGACTGCATAATATAGGTAGGTGTCTATCTAACATATTATAATTAAAGATGACGACTGCCTAAAGTATATATGTTCAACAACCAGCCCGCGGGCCGGATCCGGCCCGCTGTAAGATATGATCCAGCCCGTGCGACATTTTGAAAAAACCTAATTAAAATTGCATTAGGTACTTACACTCACGTGTGACAGTGAGGCGGCAAACATCAAATCCTTTGATGTTTGCCGCCTCACTCTTTGATAATCGCCGCCACTCGGCTTGCTCGATCAAATTCTTTGAGGTTTGCCGCCTCACGGGCGACACATCAAAAGATTTATTGCTTCTCAATTATTCTAAACTAGTTTATTCCAGATTATTCCTTCATTTTGCCTATATAAGCGGGAGCATGGCCCGAACGTTAGTTCAGTTCTATTTGAGCTACCGAGGTGATAACTTGGAAAGCGATATCCTAGCGAACTGCTCGAGCTTGTTTTGTGACTTTGTGTGCATCTTGAGTTACTAACTATAGTTTGTTATTAAGTTTATTGAACGAAAAGTATACAAAAATGATGTCTGGTGGAAAGAAACGAAAAGTAGATACATAGGGTCGACAGTTTCAAGAAAAATGGACTGAAGAATTCTTTTTTATCTTGCCCAATGGTAAGCCTATTTGTTTGCTGTGTAATGAATCCATTTCAGTAATGAAAGAATTTAATATAAAGAGGCATTCTCAACTAAGCATGCTACGCTGCTGACGGGACAATAATTAAGAACGGACAAAATCCAGAAGCTTACTGCAAATTTGGAAAAACTGCAACAAATGTTTCATAAACAAAGAACACAACTTGATAATGTTGTGAAACTTAGTTTTATAGTTAGCTCAAAATTGGCAAAGGCATTAAAACCATTTGCCGAAGGAGAATTTATCAAGGAGTGTATGTTAGAAGTTTGTGGTATTTTGTGTCCTGAAAAGATAAATGAATTTGAAAAAATTTGTTTGTCAAGACGAACTGTTGTTCGACGTTTAGAAATGATGGCTAATGATATAAAAACAACATTGACTGACCGTATGGCTGGTTTTGAATCATTTTCCATAGCATTGGACGAGAGCACCGATTTGTCTGACACAGCTCAAATGCCTATATTTATTCGAGGTGTTGATAAGGAGTTCACTGTTACTGAGGAATTGCTTGCTTTACAGCCGCTAAAAGGAACCAATACAGGAGAGGATATTTTTATTGAAGTGCAAAAGGTATTCACAAGTTTTGGCTTGCCATGGTCAAAATTAATTGGAGTATGCACTGATGGTGCACCTTCTATGGTCGGCTTACGTAAAGGTTTCATCGGAATTTTGAATGACAAAGCAACATAATTAAATGTGCAAAAAGATGATTTGATAGTACTTCATTGCAATATCCACCAACAGAACTTGTGTTCTAAGTCCATTCGACTTCTGGAGTTATGAATGTGGTAGTAAAAACCATCAACTTTATTCGATCCCGAGGGCTTAACCATCGTCAGTTCAAGGGGTTTTTGGATGAAATATCAGCTGAATATAACGACGTAACATATTATTGTGAAGTCAGATGGCTAAGCAAAAGAAAAATGTTGAAACGGTTTCACGAGCTTAGAAATGAGATAGCAGACTTTATGAAAATAAAAGATTAACCACTATCTTAATTAAGTGATCCAAAATGGATATGTGACTTAGCATTTCTGGTCGATCTTACAAGCTATTTGAATGATGTAAATTTGAAACTTCAAAAACAAGGACAGTTAGTATATGATTTGTACAGCCATTTGAAAGCATTTCAGATTAAACTACCATTGTGGGAGTCACAGATGCTGTCTGGTAACAGTTACCATTTCAACACGCTCTCTGCATATGAAAATATTGCTTATGCTCAATATGCTGAAGAACTCAAGTTACTGTCAGAACAATTTTCGAACAGATTTAGCGACTTCAAAAACATGGAAGACTGTTTCAGTTTATTTGCTACTCCTATAAAATGTGCAATGTTCAAAATGCTCCAATACTCTTACAAAATGGAGTTGATCGAGATTCAAGAAAGCTCACTCCTAAAATCCAAATTTGAAGACGTAGAGTTGTGCGAAAATTTAATTGACTCAAGGAAAAAAAAATACACGATTATCCTAGGGAAACCATCAACACGCCTATTATACAAATCTGGGTTGAACAAAATAGCAATAAAGATAATTCCTTAGGTCGTAATTATGGTATGGACTATTTCTATTTAGATTATATAACAACTAGCTTTTTCCCGCGGCTCCGCCCGCGTAAATATAGTATCCCACGGGAATACTGTACTTTTTCGGCCTATGCCTTATGCATATGTTTTAATCCAGAGCCTAAACTACTACGATACCAAATTTCATCGAAATCCGTTCAGTAGTTTATACGTGAAAGAGTAACAAAGATCCATCCATCCTCACAAACTTTCACATTTAGGATACAATTCTTAGTCATCGAATCGAAATTACGATGACGCTGATAGTTTGATGTTGCGTCACATATTATTTTGACTCTCGAAGCTGGAAACGACCTCGGAACAAACAATATACAATAAAACCATGTTGCTAATGGCCCTCGGTAATCTGCGGTAATACTTTTCTGTGGAAATGACAGACGATGTATGAAAAACGACGACGTACTGTAGGTAAATAAACGTGTCAAGTCTACGTGTCATTTTGAACAGGTCATCGTGATACTCAACCTGGGGCCTTCACAGTACTCTTATGCAATTTTATATACAATGTAATAAAAAAAATGTAATAATATTTAATATCAGAAAAATTCCAAGATCTTTTGCATTTTGTATAGTCGGGTGGGTTTATTTCTCGACTTTTATTCATCAATGTTTTGCCGGAATCAATTGTTTCAGAATTTAAGTTAGGTTTAAAAAATATAAAAGGTACCCAAATAATAGACATTGTCGCCAATTGAGTTTTTGATTTTTTTTGTGCTAAATGGAAAGATCATATATAATTTTTATAACAAAACTATTTTTTAATTTTATTTTTAGCGAACTTAAAAATTAATTTTTGAATCCAGTAGGTACCGAAGACACGCCGACAGCTCTCGAACAAACCCGAGCGCGTGTGACGTCATAATGTTAGTTTTCACTCCAGGGTATCGGCAACTGGCAATCGTTTAGTAGTTAGTTTAGGCAAAGTATTGGCGTTCGAAATTCAAAATTAGTCATTTTCTTAACTTTTCATTAAATAGCGATAACATTATGACGTCACAAGTTAACAAACTATGTTGACCGATCGTGTCGCGTTCATAATCTCGTTAATTTTTTAAAAAATTTTATCAATTTTCAATTGTTTATAATTCATTGAAAAATTTTTTTTTTTCAAGGTTTTCGCCTTCCGGACCACAATGTTGAATTTGCAAGATGTTGGCTTCTTATGATGTTGAATTCGCAAAATGTGATTCCCACTATGTTGAAGCCGTAAAAAGTTGAATTTACTAGACCCACAATCATGGAGTACCATCTCCATACATGAAAAGTGTCCGTAAAATAGCGTTAAATAGGGGGCGCTACAGACGCAGACGGGAGTAAAGCGGCAAAATTTAAACGGATAATTAAATCTTAGCATCTTCTTCGGTTTTATATATAAAAATATTTTCGACTATACGAGTAATTAGAATTTTCATGATTTACTGAATTAACTACTTTTAATCTACTAAAGTCGTCAAAAATTTTAAATAACTAAACTCAACTCACTTTACTTCATCTCTTATTGCTAACTTCATATCACACACTCTTGCCACCACCACTCTAGCGCCATTATGGCCAGTTTTGGAACTATTATTTAATTACTTTTGTCGGACACTTTTTAGCTTTTCTGCCTTAGAGAGATTGTCCTCCTTACCTCTATTCTCCATGCCCACAATGTTGAGTTCCTAAAATGTTGAGTTGAACTTGCAATATGTGGATTCCCAAAACGTTGAACCCAACAATCCGAACAATAATATATAATATACAGGGTCTGTCGTAAATAATGGATAACCCGTAAACTGGAGTTGGTTCGGATGTGAAACTGTAAGAAAATCGTATTTTCTTGCCAGGGTTTTTAACCATATGAAAATGGCGTAGCATTTTATACTTTTTTATAAATTTCGCTACTTTTTTCGTTCATTCCGTTGCCATTTCATCAAATTTAGGTATTTATGTGTGATTTTTTTAGTATTATACTCCTGAAGACGTGAATTATTTAATTTTAATACAATTTTAGGTGTTTTTAACGTAAACAATTTTCAAAATCATCTTTTTATGCTTTTTTTAAAACTATTTTTTTCTTAATGTCAACTTTGATAATTTACTGTGAAAAAAAAAGTATGGCGCTATAGCTGCCCATAATCTTAATAAATTGTATAGTATGTGTAGTTTCTAAAAAGGTATTGTGGTACTTTACTAGCAATATTAAGTTACAGGAGCGAGATCAATATCAAGGTCAGAATTCAAAATTTTTAAGTATTGTTATAAAAGGTTATAAAACTTCGTCATAATGATCTTATTCTACCAAAGTTCTTTACACCAACGTTATTGGGCCACTAATAAGGATTTTCAGAAGAACAGCAGGTTGTTATTAGTAAAAAAATTATCATAACTCCATGGTAATAACGTAATAAAAGTGTTCAAAATTAAAATTGTTGTGATCTAAATGTTTCATGCGATAAACATGTTGCGACAAGTTTATTCGAAAAAAGGATCATCAGGTAAAAAACTAACAAAGACAGCAATACAATGGGCCTCTATGCTTGATGGACATTGTTACTAGGCAGATGCACACTGTCCCTTTCAAACTCACGGTGTGTGAACAGGTTAGACTTGTGAACCTGGTGATACTGACGACTTAGCTCTCATTTACGGACATTGTTTTGTGCTATCGATTGGATTTGTTGTTTGGAAGTTTTTGCATCATGCCTCAGCAATACACGTCAGCTGAATACACAAACATGCATTACATTTATGGTTTATGTAATGGCAACGCTACCAGAGCAGCAAGTGTTTACCGTGAAAAATATCCAAATGCTCGACATCCTGATTACCGTGTCTTCATTAGAGTGCACAATGCATTTATGGAAGGACGATTTCCTGGGACCGGCATAGGCGGGGTCAGTGAAGGACGACCTCAACGACACAATGCAGCCGAAGTACTGGAAATAGTCGCTGAAGACCCTGGTACGTCCATAAGTGTTATTTCACGGCGTACCGGGAAACCTCAAAAATCCGTGCACAGAATTTTAAAAAAGCATAAATTATATCCCTTTCATTATCGAAGGGTTCAAAAACTAATGTCAAGGGACGCTGCTGCGAGAGTAACATTTTGTCGCACAATGCTGCGAAAGATGAGAGAAGACCCAAGTTATTTTAATAAAATTTTATGGAGTGACGAGTCAACGTATCGAAAAGATGGTTTTTGAACCTCCACAATTTACACAGCTGGCAACTTGAAAACCCAAGATTGATACGTGAAGACAGATCGCAGTATCAGTTTAAAATAAATTTATGGACTAGCATTATTAACGGACAAATCATTGGTCCATTTGAGTTGCCGGCAATATTAAATGCGGATATGTACTTGGATTTTCTAATAAATACTTTACCTGGATTACTGCAAGACGTTCCACAGGAGATAAGAAACGAGATGTGGCTTCAAAATGATAGGTGTCCAGCTCATTACGCTGTTCGTGTAAGGGAACATTTAAATAATACATATCCAGATAGATGGATAGGGCGATTGGGTCCAATTTTATGGCCTCCACGTTCGCCAGACCTTAACCCGTTGGACTTTTTTTACTGGGGCTGCATTAAGGAAGTAGTGTACAAGGAAGCAATAAGTTCTGTGGAAGAGTTGCGTACGCACATTCAAGTAGCAGCAAGTAAAATCGCAGAAGCCGGCTATGCGCGTCGGATTAAAAGATCTTTTATTAGGCGATGTAGAGCTTGTATTGCTGCCGGCGGAGAGCATTTCGAGCATTTAGTTAAGTTATTGATAAAATAAATATTTTTTTTTACTAAAAACAACCTGTTTTTCTTCTAAAAATCCTTATTAGTGGCCCAATAACGTTTGTGTAAATAATTTTGGTAGAATAAGATCATTATGACGAAGTTTTATAACCTTTTATAACAATACTTAAAAATTTTAAATTCTGACCATGATATTGATCTCGCTCCTGTAACTTAATATTGCTAGTAAAGTACACATTGTAATACCTTTTTAGAAACTACACATACTAGACAATTTATTAAGATAATGGGCAGCTATGCGCCATACTTTTTTTTTCACAGTAAATGATCAAAGTTAACATTAAGAAAAAAATAGTTTAAAAAAAAGCATAAAAAGATGTTTTGAAATTTGTTTACGTTAAAAACACCTAAAATTGTATTAAAATTAAATAATTCACGTCTTCAGGAGTATAATACTAAAAAAATCACACATAAATACCTAAATTTGATGAAATGGCAACGGAATGAACGAAAAAAGTAGCGAAATTTATAAAAAAGTATAAAATGCTACGCCATTTTCATATGGTTAGAAACCCTGGCAAGAAAATACGATTTTCTTACAGTTTCACATCCGGACCAACTCCAGTTTACGGGTTATCCATTATTTACGACAGACCCTGTATATGTACATTACTAGTAGTATCGAGGTAGGTACTGGCCATTTGTAATAAACAAAGTGACAAGTTATTTGTCATCACAACCACAATGAGGATTATTAAGGACAATTTTTTACATATATTTTATTTTTGTTTTGTTATTAGTTGAGGATGACAGTGCAATTTTTCGTTTAGGCGACATTCTGAGGAGTTTTGTTTTAGTTTTAAGGGTTAATATATATATGCCTACCCTTTGGATTAAAGACTTCACCAGCAATTTTTCAAAGAGTATTAAGCAATATAATAAGGAAGCACAAACTATCGAACTTTACTGTAAATTATATTGATGACATTTTGATTTTTTCTAAGACGTTTCAAGAACATAATATTACACATTTATCATTACTAGTGGAAGCAATATCAAAAGAAGGATTCAGATTAAAATTTTCAAAATGTAACTTTGCACATGGTTTAGTAAAGTACCTTGGTCATATAATTAAGAACACGATTGCTCCTTTGAAAGACAATTTAATTGCAATAAAAGATTCTCCTGTACCAAAGATGCAAAAGAACGTACGTAAATTTGTAGGAAAAAACAATTTAAAATTATGGTAAATACATACCAAATATATCAATTATTTTAGACCCTTTACATAATTTATTGAGAAAAGGGCAAAAATTTGTTTGGTCAAAAAAGTATGAAGAATCTTTTCAGTTGATTAAAAACTGAATGTGCCAGAAGCCTATATTAACTATTTTTGATCCTGATTTACCAATACATATTTATACTGACGCCAGCATACTGGGTATTGGCGCTGTCATGAAACAGCCACAGCTTAATGGAGAGGAAAAGCCATGTGCATATTTTTCAAGAAAACTGAATGATACTCAGAAAAAGAAAAAAGCTTTAGCTATAAAGGAGGCTGTTAAGTATTGGCAACATTGGTTAATAGGGAAAAAGTTTATAGTTTCTACAGATCATAAGCCTTTAAAAAAAATGAATATTAAATCTCGACCAGATGAAGAACTAGGATATCTTAGATATTATTTATCACAGTACAATTTTGAAGTTATTTATTCGCCGGGTAAATATAATTTGGAAGCTGAAAGTCTTAGTAAAAATTCAGTATTGGAACCAGATTGTAATCATTATGATAATTTAAAAATTGTAAATTTTGTTAAAATAGAAGATATTCAATGTGCTCAGCAAAGAAATGAATACATAAGACAAAATAAAAATAAATGAAAGCTTGAAAATTTAATATACTATAAAGTCAAATAAAAAAGAAAAGTCATACTAACGGAAAAATTTAGTAAAAATCTAATAAAAGATATTCATTACCTCTACTGTCATATAGGAGCAGAACAGATGAGGAATAAAATAAGCTCATTTTATACTGCAAATAACTTGATGAGAAATATAAAGAATATGTGTGATACATGTGAAGTGTGCATAAGAAATAAGTCCAGAGGTAAATATAATTATGGGTTATTATCTCACTTAGGACCAGCTTCATGTCCTTATGAAATAATGTCAATAGACACTATTAGAGGATTTGGTGGATCTCGAGCTACAAAAAAATATTTACACCTTTTAGTAGATCACTTTACAAGATATGCTTACATTTTGACGTCGAAAACACAGAATTCAAATGATTTTATAAGGTTATTGCAGAAAGTGACACAGGAACATAAGATTGGCATTATTTTATCTGATCAATATCCAGGTATAAATTCAAAAGAATTTAAATCATTTTTAGATACAGAAAATATGACTATAGTTTTTACTGCCGTTTTCAAATGGTTTAAATGAAAGATTAAACCAAACTATTGTAAATAAAATGAGATATAAGATAAATGAAAATAACAATAACTTAGCCTGGACAACTATTGCTCATGAATGTATCAAAAGATATAATGAGACAGAACATACTGTTACAAAGTTTACACCTCAATATCTTTTGGAAGGCAAAAATTACACCCTTCTACCAGATGAATTAAAAGCAAATTCTACAGCTGAAGATTTAAAAAGGGACAGAAAATTGGCATTTGAAAATTCTATGAAGTCACATTTATACAATAAGCAAAAATTTGATAGAAAGAGGAGAGATCTAGATTTGAAAGTTAGTGATTTTGTATATATTGGAAATGGAAATAAGCTTAATAGAAGAAAGTTGCATGAATTAAAGATTGGGCCTTTTGAGGTTTTGGAAAAGATATCTGACTCTATAGATATAGAGTAGACACTAGTCACAAGAAGTGTGAATCAAATTTCTATCACATTACGAAGATGGTTCCAGCTCCTACAGCTGCAGCGGTCGGAGTCTGATCTGGAGGGGGAGATGTAACCTCATTGCTTCTCTTTGATATACTTTTTAGACTTGACAATGAATCAACTGTCAAGGGAATGAGACTTATATTTAATTTGTTATGAATAATTTGTTTGCAAATATTATTTAATTTGTGAAATATTAGTATTAAATGTTGTTTCTTTAGTTGTAAAGCAACACATTATCTTTTATTTCCATATTGTTAAACAATCTTATTATATATATTTATTATTGAAGTGTATAATATACATACATATATATATAGGTATTTCAAATTCCCAATTGTCACCTGATGTGAGTCGATTTTACATATCATTCACGGTACAGTAGAAATTCTAAATTTTCACGCTGTATTTGAAAGTCACAGAACTTTTAATAATAATATAATAAAATAGAAATTGCATCTGAAAAGCAAATACAAAAAGAAAAGACTAACATTTTGTCTTCGTGGCTCAAACCGATTATTAGGAAAAGAGCTTGTGAACTTGCATGGATGACGATAAAGTACGATGCTAATTAATTATGTTAATATGTATATTATATGGAGTTTAGTATGATTGACACGGCATATATGGTACTGTCATAGAATTAAGGTAAGTCATTTCTATTAATGTTAGAAGCTTATTATAAATAAGTTGCAGTGAATAGTGACAAAACAATTATTGTCTCCTTCATTATCAAAAGCTTGACCAGGCGAGAGAGAGACAGGCATCATGACGGATAATGCTGTGATACGTCACGTAATGCTCTATTCACAATTTACACACATCACACAACGTAACATGTCTATGTGTTGCTCATGCCAGTTTTTATATATCCCTATATCATTCTCATACTGACGTTTACTTTTTAAAAAGAATTTGTTGTAACATGATAAAAGGTATATCAAACGTCGCAAGGTATTATTTTACAACTACTTACGTTTCATTTTCGTCTATAAACATTTCTATGCGCCTTTAGCCTGAAACAAACAAACACAAAATTTAAAAAAAAATGTTAAATAACAAATCTCTGTCATCTCTTGTTTAAATAGTATAAAATGAAGTCCCCCGCCGCGTCTGTGTGTATGTCTTGCGATAATCTCAGGAACTACTGAACGGATTTCATGCAGTCCTCATATTTCGACAGAGTGGTTCTGGGAACCTTTAGGTGTAGTTTGTTAAGATTATGTGGATATTTTTGTAATATGACAATAATTGCTGAAGATGTCGGAAAAAATTTTAAGACATCCAGGAGATTTTATCGACCTTTAGAGATATAACAAAAATGTATGGTTGGATTGATGCTCTTTTATAGATCTACAAAAAAGTCCGTGATGGCATATGACTATCTTCTAAAAAAAAAAACTTGAGAGGTGCCAAGGGACACCCGGATGGAACGAAGTTACTTTCGATTAATTAGTAAAGGAATTGTAATAAAATTTTATTTTTTTAAGTTATAATAATATTATTTTTATTATTAACAAATATAATGTAATATAAACCTAATCAGTAGGCTCAATTTTAGTAATAATTGAGAGAGAGAGAGACAGACAGAGAAACACACGCACGCCGCACGGCTTACAACTATAGCAAAAAGTGCCGTTACAGTCTTAATTTTTTCCGTCTAGCCACCTTTCGCAACGCGCGATAAGGAACTTCGTTCCAATTATCACATATTATAATGACCCTTTTCGTTTGGTATACCTAATTCACAGAACGACTTAGGCCTAAATGTCATTTCCAAACAGCTATTGGGCTTACGCGCTGTTAGCCTATCTCGCGTTGTGACTACTCCATTTAAGAACTACTTCGCTGTACAGCTAAATCTCATATGGCCTAACTCGCCTTATGCCTAAAATTTTGTATTTATAGATTTATGCATGCTGTAAAGTTTGATTACTTTTGACTGTCACATGACAATGATATTTTTAGGCATTCTGTTTTCTCATAACTGTGGGAGAGCCATGCTTTAGCACGAATGGGCCGTTAAATACCACCAATAAATATGATAAATACCACGACCTCACATAAGACCAGAGTGAAACAACTTTGCGTTGTGTTTTGCCGAGTGCGTGAGGTTATCGGAGGCCGAAGGTGGGGGTTGGATATTTTAAGTACCAGTAACGCAAGTGCGCAACAGAGGTACAAGCGTAACTCCTCTGGTTCTGGATGTTTCCATGAACGACGGTAATCGCTTACCATCAGGCGATCCGTCTGCCTTGTTTTCTGGACAATGTCATAATACATGCCAGCATAATACACGTCTATACGTTTGACGTTATATCCGAGTGGCGGACTAAGAAACTGTCAAAAACTATCCGTGCCACATTATTGAAAGCGTAGATTCTGAGTCCCAACTAATATTTGTATAAAGTCACACTAGCTTTAAGACTCAATCTCAGTATGTCTAATGTACCAGTGAGCCTATCTCGCGGGTGGCCTATAAGGTTAATAAGGCTAACTCTCGTTTTGCCTACTTCGCGATTTGAGTTAGACATAACGCGAGGTAGTCGTTTTGAGATTTAGGTGTACCAAGCGTAAAGGATAACGACGTGGTCTTTTTAGAAGCTATTTACACGAATACAATATTAATCCTTAGTTATCGTGAACACACCGTATGCTTATACGAGGGCTGCACTAAAAGTATCGGGAATGGAATATTTCCACTGTTCCTGTCATATTAAAATCTTTTTAATTTAAAACTCCTTGGTTTTAAAAATAGAATACCGTTTATTTATTTAAAAAAAGATTCTCGGTCTTGTCACAAGGTCTTGTCAAACTTGTTTAGTCGTTGAGAAAATGGAATTGACTCGAGAAAATTCTAGAGCGATGATTTATTATGACTTTCGAAGTGGTTTAACACAAAAACAGTGTGTTGACCGGATGATTTCTGCATTTGGTGATGAAGCCCCATCCAAAACCACAATTTATCGCTGGTTTTCTGAATTTCAACGTGGACGTGTCAAGCTCAGTGATGATCCCCGTCAAGGTCGTCCAAAAACTGCAGTCACCCAAGAAAACGTTGATGCTTACGCACAGTAAGCTGATTGAGGAAGATCGACATGTGACATACCGCGAAATTCAGGCAACTTTAGACATTGGCATGAGTCAAATACAAATAATCTTGCCATGAACAATTAGGTGTAAAAAAGTTTTTTTTCCCGATGGATACCGCATTTGCTTTGTGAAGAGCAAAAAGCGGCTCGCGTTACTTGGTGCGTCAGAACTCTCGAAAGATTCCACGCAGGATCCTCAAATGCTGTATACAACATCGTATCAGGTGACAAATCCTGGATATGCGCGTACGAACCCGAAACAAAAAACCAGTCACGAGTGTGGGTGTTCGAAAATGAGTTAAAGCCAACAAAAATTGTTCGTTCACGGAGTGTTGCAAAAAAAATGGTGGCCACGTCCAAAACCGGCCATGTTGCGACTATTCCTCTTGAGGGACAAAGAACTGTTAATGCAGAATGGTATGCTAACATTTGTTTGCCACAGGTCGTTTCTGAACTCCGTAAAGAGAACTGCAACCGCCGCATCATCCTCCATCACGACAATGCGAGTTCTCACACCGCGCACAGAACAAAGGAGTTTTTAGAGCAAGAAATCATAGAATTATTAGACCATCCGCCGTACAGCCCCGACCTAAGCCCTAATGATTTCTATACTTTCCCTAAAATAAAGAATAAATTGCGTGGTCAGAGATTTTCATCACCTGAAGAAGCTGTGGACGCCTACAAAACGGCCATTTTGGAGACCCCAACTTCCGAATGGAATGGTTGCTTCAATGATTGGTTCCATCGTATGGAAAAATGTGTCAAAATTCGCGGAGAATACTTCGAAAAGCAATAAATACATTTTTAAATAGTAATGTTGTGTCACTTCCTTGATTCCCGAAATTTTCAGTGCCGTCCTCGTAGTAGTGCAATCAAATCGAAAGCTAACTATATACCTAGTCTTGCCATAAATACTGAAACAATGAAAAAAAAAAATCTATTGCAAATAACATTTATTACTTTTACAGTGTGTTAGTTTTATACATAAATATAAAACTATTTAAAATATAAAAAGCTTATTCGAAGTGGTCTCCATTGGCTGCAATACAGTCCTTTAAACGTTGAGGCCAATTATCAATATGAGGAACGCACTCTTTCCATGGGAAAATTCTTCACTGCCAATCGTACGGATTGTGTTGTTTGATTGTCAATGGCGTTAAGAGCAAGCCCTACTCTCTAAAACTGACCGTAAATCATAATCCAGCGGATTAAGATCGGGACTAGACGACGGCCAGTCTTCAGATCTGATGAAGTCCGAAACGTTCGTTTCCAACCAAAACTGCATAGACCGAGCTTTATGACCCGGCGCCGAGTCTTGCTGGAAGGACCATTCTTAGTTATTGAACATGGTATTGTTAAGGGGCTTCACTACCTTCTCAAGAATGGTATCTTGATACACTTGTGCCGATGTTTTGATACCTTTTTGACAAAAGTATGGCTCAGTCATTCCTTCATAGCTAATACCCCACTAAAACATCATTGAAGTCGGATAGTGCCCACGTTGCACTCTTTCGACTAATTGGGAAGATTCCTTAGAGCTTTGAGCATAAATACGGTCATTTTGTTTGTTAAAATGTTGCTCAACTGTAAAAAAATTCTCATCCGTAAACAAAAATTTTCTGTGACCTCCCTTTGCGTACCGCTTCAGTAGTTGTTTCGATTTTACCACCCTATTCTTTTTTAAATTATCAGTTAAGAAATGACCAGCTGTACGTCTCTTATAGGCTGCAAGGAGTAAGTCATCTTTAAAATACGCGACATGGTTCTAGGTGCTAATTTCATCTCCCGAGATAAAAACTTTTGCTTTCGGACAGGATTTCTTCGAATTCTTTCCCTTACTGCTTTGACCACCTTTTTCGTACGAACACTACATGGACGGCCAGATCTTTTTCTGTCACGAACAGAGGCGGTCTCATTGTACCTATTAATAGCCCGGTACACAAACATTTTACTAATACCAAGCGTTTTCGAGATGGAACGAAAATGAAATGGAGAGTTTTAAAAATTCCATTTGGCTCCATACCTACTGTGTAATGCAATCACAGCGATTCGGTTCTCTTTATCACCCCACTCCATTTTAATATCGCAAAATATTGTACAATGTATTGGCGCCAAAATGAGAAAACTAATGAACAATCATAAAAAAATGACAGATTCCAAATTCAAATGTAATATTTTGTTTATTTTTAATTGTAATAGTATTTATGATCAGACTACTTAGTCTTTAGTATGTAGTTGTTTATATGTTCCTCTTTTTTTAATCTGTACTATTAGGCTATAAATTATAAAGATATCGTTTAAAACCCAATTCCGCGGGCAAAGGATAGCTTAAACTAAATATAACATAAATAGAATGGGTATGTTAATCTCTATGAATAAATTAAAAGCTTATTATGATCAAAGGTTGCTTTGTCAAAATAATATAATCTTCCTTGGGTATGCCGTACAAGAATGAAGAAAACTGTAGAGTCAACTGCTTACTTCTCTTATCACTATCAATATAAATTATAAAGTATTCTAGCAGTTTTAGTAAAATGTTAAAGTATTATTTTTTATTTTGTTGTTAAGAGTTACGTATTTAAGTGCATGGGTAGAGTAGGCAGTGAAGTGATAGAGTAGAGTAGAAGATAAGAGTCGCACGGTTTGAACGACTTTCATTATGCAGTCTCTTATTTTTCTTACAGCCTCCGTGGTCTAGTGGTTAGAGCTTGGCTCTCTACTCGGAGGTTGTGGGTTCGATTCCCGCATTGGAACAACAAAAAATGTTGTTTCCAAGTTTGGTTAGGATAATGCAGGCTGATAACCTGATTGTCTGACAAGAAAGATGATCCATGCGTCTGATGGGCATCTAAAAAGTCGGACTTGCGCTTGACCTCTCGCCAGTGGTAATCGTGTCTGTTATCCGTCCCACTGGGTTATGAGAGCAAAGGAAAAGAGAGTACTCTTGTGTACTGCGTAACTGGCCTGGTTTCAATGAAATCGGCCACCGTCACCGAAATCGGTGTGGGAAGTTATATTTTTCTTATCAAATTCGAACTCTACCAAGAGTAGAGTTAGAAGGTTTGTTCTAACTACTAAGGTAGGTGCGAAAATATGGGAGATTTGTAATAAAATGGAAAACATTTAGTTTAATCGACAAGTATTAATGTTAATCATTACTTTTATACATTTCCTATAAAATATAAATAAAATATATTTTTAACGTAAACAAATCAAAATTAAACATTTAAAAAAGTTACAAGTATGAAGCAGGCCTTATTTTACGATGGTAGGTAGTAGGTACCGACTTAAAAATTAGAAAGATTAGAAAATTAAGATTAGAAGATTAGAAAAATAAGTTTTATTTCATACTTTTTTATGCATTTTTACTTTGGAAGTCGGTTATAATTTTTTGTTTAAAAATAATATTTTTTCTCTTTTTAGTTAAATTTATTATCTATGTAATACACATTGATATTGGTGCACAAAACTTTGATGAGTAGTGAGTACATACAGGGGGTGTCCCAAAATTAGCACGTCACACTAACACCGGAGGTAGATGAACCCAAGACGCATTGAACAAGCCTAACACGCCCATAGAAAAGTTTCGTGGGTTTTGAGTTATGACCAGTTTTAGTAATTTTTTTAAAACCACCATTTTTTTGTGATGTTCGTATCAGAGACTTTTTAAAATGCACTTTATTTTACTTTTTATATCTGTACTCCCTCAAGACTAGTTACTTATTATGAAACAAATAATACTTAGTCGATAAGTAATGTGAAGTAACGACAGTTGATAGTCAATCTCAATTTTATTCTCATATAAAAATAATAGTTTCGACTTTGAGCAGCCACCGTGAAAAAAAATTATTTCAAACATAATGAACAAATACCTTTAAAAACTTCCCTATGCCATGCCAATTTCCAAAATGGTGTAACACTTGTATTGTATATTATTGATAAATTATCACATTTTAGTTGTTTCTCATCAATGCCCTACGTAAGTGGAATTAATAAAAATAAACTAGTAAGTCATGCAGTTGCCACGATCAAGTAGGTAGAGAATTGGTCTAGTAAGTTGTCTTTTTTTTTACCTGGCTTAGTAATTGGGACTGAAAGAGATAAAATATAATACGCTGTTAACACCGAAATGCTATCTGTTGTGGACGTGGACAGTATTTGAATAGTGCCAGAGCAGACAACAGTTGTGTGAAAAACACAATATCTCTGCATCTCGCTCGCTGGAATGAAGTTTTTAATCTCACTTCTTCCTTCATCTCCCCGCGTTCTCCCTGACGCTAGAGCGCCAAATGACGTCATCGAGCCAGATGCAGTGATTTGTGGGCGGGGGGTGTAGGTGTTGAAAGAAAATAAAAAAGTTTCGTATGAATTTTGCATTTATTTTGTTTACAACAAGTGTTCAAATTGTTTTCCTCCCATTCTTATGCACAAGTGACACCTTCGTATAAAATTTCGGTTGAGTCTTCTTATTAAGCTTATGTTTGATATTTCACGGGCTGTTTCAAATACCCTTTGCCTTATTTCAGCCTCAGATGTAATCGGTTTTGCGTAGACTTTATCTTTTAAGCATCCCCAGTAGAAAAAATCCAAAGGATTTAAATCCGGGGAACGTGGCGGCCACAAGATAGGTCCCAGTCGCCCTATCCACCTGTTAGGGTATGCAATATCGAGGTGCTATCGTACGGCGCGGGCGTAGTGTGCTGGGCAGCCATCGTTTTGGAGCCACATCCTTTCCTTCAATTCCTCAGGGAAGCCCTCTAGTAATACTGGAAAATCATTCTCCAAAAAATTTAAGTAATTTTCTCCATTCAGGACAGCTGGTAACTCGAATGGTCCTACTATCTGGCCATTTAATATTCCTGTCTACAAGTTAATTTTAAATTGATATTGAGAGCGATCTTCTCTTTTTTCATGAGGGTTGAACATGAGGGGCTGTTAGACGCCAGCTATGAAGATTATGGAGATCAAGGTATCCATCTCGTTTACATGCAGATTCGTCGCTCCACAAGACATCATTAAAAAAGTTTGGATTTTCTCTCCATTTAGCAATCATTTGGCGACAAAATACAACACGCCGTTGGTAGTCACTTGTTAGAAGCGTTTGGACACGTGTTATGTGGTAGGGATGGTATCTGTGCCGCTTTAAAATTCGATGTGCCGACGATTTTGGGATCCCAGTGCGCCGTTCAATGATCCGCACTGAAGTACCTGGCTCCTGGCGGACTTCATCCAAAACAACATCATCATCTACAGTGCGGGGTCTTCCAGCGCCTGGGCCTCTCGTTCCAGGTACTCGACCCTCGCGATATGCATTAACAACGCGCAAAATAATTTCGTAGTTTGTCGGCGTACGATTAGGATACCGTTCCGCATACAATCGTGCAGCCAACCTCGCATTGTAAGTTACGTTCCTGCGAGTCAAAACTCGCCTGGTTTCACCATAAATTAGGTGGATGTCTGCGTACTCGCTATGAGAGTAAGAGACATTGGGATTCGCCATCGTACCCGTTTCACAAAATTCCCAAGAAAATCAGAGTCCGGTTGAGCGCTGAGTCGTCGTTTCCACTTTACAATAGTCCAAATTCACAAGCAAAACAGAGTCCAGTAGAAAAGCCACAAACACGTTGAAAATCACAAAACAAAATGCAGAGGCGCAGACAACACGTCGGTAGCACGAAACGCAAGGTAACGAACTGGCTTGACTGGCTGGGGCTGGTCTGGCTGGCTGGTCACTTGGTCAAGTATCTGCTATCGCCGTCTCCTTCTTTTTAAAACTTGTTTTACAGCGTTTCTTTTGTTATTCAGAACCCGTGTTGGGCCGCCCAGGCAAATGGCAGGTAAAATGTGTATGACGTCATCTTCGCCTCAACAGCTTTATTCCCACTCTCACGTATTGTGTAAAGAATCAAAGGGCAAGTGTTACACCATTTTGGAATCGGCATGGCATAGAGAAGTTTTTAAAGTTATTTGTTCATTATGTTTGAAGTAATTTTTTTTCACGGTGGCTGCTCAAAGTAGAAACTATTATTTTTATGAGAGAATAAAATTGAGATTGACTATCAACTGTCGTTATTTCACATTACTTATCGACTAAGTATTGTTTGTTTCATAATAAGTAACTAGTATTGAGGGAGTACACATAAAAAAAAGTAAAATGAAGTGCATTTTAAAAAGTCTCTGATACGAACATTATAAAAAAATGGTGATTTTTAAAAAATGACTAAAACTGGTCATAACTCAAAACCCACGAAACTTTTCTATGGCCATGTTAGGCTTGTTCAATGCGTCTTGGGTTCATCTACCTCCGGTGTCAGTGTGACGTGCTAATTTTGGGACACCTGTATGTCATCATAATAATATGTTGGTGTTTCTTGTGAACATGGTGGTAATCATGATCATTACTGTAAGTGGTATGATGGCATATGCTTGCAGTTCTTTAAACAACACCGGAACCCCCAAACATGTATCTATAAGGACTCAGGAGTTCTGTTCAGTACTTTTGGATCCAGGGTATACCTTGGTGCAAAATCTTACTTTTTGGTAGCATATGCTTAGACTACTTCAGAAAAAGTCGAAATCACCATATGTGTCCATATAAATTTCAAAGAGTTCCCTCGATTCCTCATGGATCAGGTCACCACTTTGGTGAAAACGGGACCAACCTGGGATTATACCCTTTACATCAAAAAATAATTTTGAAAATATTTTTTTGAAAGTCGGTTAAAAACTAGCATCTTTTTTTTATAATACGAAATGCCCTTATATGTTAGATAACATGCGAAGTTATATTTTATAATACAAGTACCTCAATACGTTTTATTTTACCACTTTTATTATACCTGTGTACAATTTTCAACCTTTAACACAAACACATAGGAAAGTCTGGAAGACAATAATACTAAATTGCTTGCTAATGTGCTTGTTGCCAAAGCGGAGTACATGTAACATTATAGACTCTTCTGTATTCCGAAGCTAAAATTAATTCTTCGTACACGCAAGGAGCTAACGGCATAGTGCAAACATGTGATGCGCGATACGCCACGCCTCTGTCGAGCCCACATGCTAATTTTGGTAGCCACTGGCCAGATTCTGACGTAACTATTACTCAGAATTATTATTTGCAAAACCAGCTTTTCAAATTCTAAGTATAATGTGAAATAATATGTATTTGTTTAAAGCAAATCATGATGGAAGAATAAAATGGCGTGCCGCCTGATAATATTATAACTGATATATTACGTGATAATATAATAATATTGATAATATTATAAGTATAAGTGAATTACCAATTCTTTTGTAAAACAAAAATAGCAAAAAACAAAGTACCAACTACCAACATAACAAAATAAGACAGTATAACAAGGTACGTACAATATATAACAACGTATCTACACAGACAAAGAAACAGAATAAAAATAATTAAAAAGACGACATTTACCAAACAAAAAATTAAACAGACTTCCAAAGTAAAAATGCGCAAAAAAGTATGATATAAAACTTGTTTTCTAAATAATTTCCCTTTTAAATTTGGCTAAAATTTTAATTATTTCTCTACTCAATCTTCAAAATTTTGAAGTCGGTAGTTTAAAAATAATAATAATTTTTTCCTTTTAAGTGATATTTGTTAAATTATTATTAATAAATTTTAAGAACGTTTAAAATAAACGATCGAATGTATAATTGAATACGCGCCAAGCTTCCATTAGATATTGTACATAAAATGATGATGATGTTGACTGTAAGTTACATAATGGCATGCCCTTTCAGCAGCACTGGTGCCACGGTGGAACTCGTACTCAAAAATAATACGATATTTCAAGTTTTCCGTTTTGTAAACAGAGAAAGAACGCAAAGAAAAAACCAAAAGAGGAAAAAACAAATGAATTACGGTTTTCGAAACACAAATGCACGAGTAAATAGCGGTATAAATTTGAAATTGAAATTCCTAACCAAAGAAGATATATTTAAGATCAAAGTGGCCAGTACGACAAAACGCCAATTTTATATGTAAGGACCTAAACATAATCCCCCTTACTAATAAAAATATTTAAACAACGGATAACCAATACAACGTTGCTATCTTTGTGTGATACGTTGGAAAAGTCACTTGACAGACAAAGTCAGCAACGTTGTTTAAGTTATCCGTTGTGTAAACATTTTTATTAGTAAGGGGGTAAATATATAATTAGTTGTAACGGTGATGAAATCATATATCAAAATTGCCACCAACTCCTTAGCTATAAATTCATTTTCATATTTTTAAAATGAATTTAATAAATTGGACTTGAGAGCCGCTGTTAGTGATATATTTGCTCTGCTAACTTCGCCTTCACATAAATTTTACTGCTGTAGGAAATAGGGTTGTCATTTTGAGCTAGAAATCTAGTTTTCCTTTTGTAATTACATTTTCTAATTCTACATCATATCTGAATTTGAAAATACAATTACTATCAAATTTGCAAGAATTAAACATACTCTACTTTCATTACCTAATTATTAAAAAAAACTCAATTCTTAATAAAAGTTTGTTAATATTCTGATTCTATATTAAAAATCAGATATGGGTGAACTCCCTATCCTATTTATAGTTTCGAGATCTACGTTCTTCAAAAACGGAGACAAGTTTACTTATTTAACTGAAATCGGAGTTCGGGAGAGGCGCACGATATCTGTCACGCGCCCTTACGTTTCGCGGGGAAATGATCACCTCGGTACAAAGTCCACTGGAGCAATTGAATCAGTTTGTATCAACGCACGCGTAACCGCATGGAGCTAGGGCTGCCAGTTGTTGAAGGCCAGCATTATTAAATAATGTTTAAAAGTAGAATTTGAAATGAGAAAAAAATTGGATGTAGTTTAGATGGGATGGCTATGTTCAAGAAAACAATAGGGGACAATAATAATTTTTCAGATCTTTAGTATCTTTGCAACAAAACTTGAAAGTTTAGAAACAACCGTAGTAATTTGTAATTTCAAAATTTGTTAGGTCAAAACTTAATGAGCGACAGACATGTTACACCAAAATTTATGGGTCTTGTGAGGGTAGTTAAAACTTAAAATAAATAGGTAATTTGCATAATTATCAATCTTACACTATGGCTTCTTTAAAGAAGACTAAGAAGGCTTTAGGACATTAAAATAGGTAATTTCTGAACAAAAAGTAATATGTCCTAATCCCTACACAATCCTTAGAATGCCGTAGATGAAGGTATAGGTAACATCTACTGTAAGTCAACGCAACTAGGCGGGCTAAAACAAGCGGTTATTTAACACGGAGCCATTACGGCTAATCAGAAGGAATATCCTGTTTATAAACGTTAAATTAGCTTAATTGAGAACCCTAGTGTAGGAATAGATTTTGAACGAAAACACGAACTTTGGACCCGCAGCGAACGTGACTGTGTGTTGACAACAGAGATTCCACAAAGGCAATTGTTCACCTGAACTGTGACAAAGAAATTCCACACGTGATAATAGTTACGTATAGCCTATACTCTATATGTTATTGTCATCATAATCATTCATTCATCATTGCCTCCGTGGTCCAGTGGTTTAAAGCTTGGCTCTCGAATCCGGTGGCTGTGGGTTCGATCCTCGCGATGGAACAAAAAAGTGTTGTTTTTAAGTTTGGTTAGGACAGTGCAGGCTGATCACCTGCTTGTCCGACAAGAAAGTTGATCCATGCGTCGGATTTTCTTGTAATCGCGTCGCATCAGTCAGACGCAGGACTCTCACCAGTCGTGTCGATCATCCGTCCCACTGGATTATGAGAGTAATGGAAGAAATAGTGCTCTTGTGTATTGCGCACACATTTGAGCACTATAAAATAACTGCTGCGTAGCTGGCAGGTGGCACTCGTTTCAATGATACCGGCCACTGTCGTCGAAATCGGCGTGGGGAGCTATTATCATCCATCATCATGACCGACCACTGACAACCACGCTGGGCAAGGATATCTTGTGAATGTTAGGAGGACAAGGCTGTAGGCCATCACGTTAGCCTATTGGTTATTATAATTTGTAGATAAACAATTTTTACCGCCTTTATTGCTGTTGATTATATATACTTATTTTAATATTTGCATCATCTCGAATCAAGACAACCTGAAGGTTAAATTTTCATTTAATTACTTATACACATAAATTTTTATACATATAAATATTTATACACAAAAGCGTTAAAAAAAATTGGTGGTTATTATTAGAATGATGATTGTTGACTAGTCACTAGAACGACTTTTTTTGCAAAATACTTGTGATAAATCTGCTGTCGTAGTTATATATATCTTGTAACGAATTAAAATTAGTCATTACTTTCCAAATAAATATTACTTTAACGTGTGTAGATTTTTTTTATTATAAAGAACATTTTTTACAATAATTATATTTAAACAAAAAATGAAAAACGTCATCCAAAGCAAAAATATGACCACAAGAGAAGCACCAGCTTTAAAAAAATAAATAAAGGATCATCAAAATCAGTTCACCCAGTGGAAAGTTCCGAGGTAACAAACCCAAAAACATATAGTTAATTGAGAAAGAAATTGAAAGGAGTAGAGGCTCCTTTTGTGAAGTTAATTAAAAGAGTCACGCAATTTTCCTTCTAGGTGGTTAATATGGAAAACGTAGTTATGACAATATTGAATTATGTAAGAGACAACAGTTATTACGAATGCGTATACACTGAAACTAATTAGTAAAACTATAGCCGTCAGCGACTTCTTCCTTATTACGGAGAGGTCAAGAGTTCCACTCGTCCTAATTGCTGTGAAGGATCCTTTTGAGACTAATACACGACGTAATGTCAACATTTTATTTATTATATCGCCATAAAACGTATTCTTATTTAGTTCAGTCATCATTTTTAGGGTTCCGTAATAATCAAGGAACCCTTAAAGTTTTGCTCTGTCCGTCCAGACAGTCTGCAGGCAGACGTCAGCTGCCCTTTTAGCTTCTGTAATTATGAACATACATATTTGGTATAGTTATAGATTGTGTATAGGGGTGGGGTGGTGGTATACGTCATGTCAAGTGGGGATAAAAAATATTTTTTCATTCTATCTCATCGTGTAGGCCGTAGGGTATCGTTGAAATTTAAATCAGGTTTATGGTGAACTAAAAGATATCTATATTGTCTTCGCTTTACAATAATTCCCATGTCTATGTCAGCGAATGTTATTATTTTTTTGTGCACAATCAAACACGAGGAAAATATATTGACTTACGAAAATACGATGATACACGTGATTACTTGCGAAAATACGATGATACACGTGATAACTTTATAATTATGTAAATCTCGTTACCTTTTTTCAGGAACAACTTGTACAGTACCTACATATTAATATATTTCTTAATTATAAAATTAAAGTTAAACATTAAAAAATAAGTGCTTAAAAAAAAAGAACTAATAAATTAACATTTTCACTGTTGAAAATAAGACATTATACCATAATACTTTCTTTTGACTATTCATCGTAAATAAATAAATTTTTAATGATGAAAATGTATTACCTGTCTTAGTGATAACAACATTACAAAGGTTTTATTATTTAAATCTCTGTGTAATTTAAGTATCTGTATAATATTTAAATTAATGATCAGTATAAATAACAATAGGTAGGTATATATTTAACAAGTGCATTCTCGGGTACAATGTACATAACCTTGGTAATTTGATCATTCAAAGCCTTATGACATACAAAAATCAATGGGATGGTATTGACAAATATAACCGGAACTTGCTGTATCTACTTCTGTATCCTTTACTTGACCTCAACACCATAGAGTGATATCGGTGATGGGTGATAAGACGCGGTCTTTAGCACCTATTACTCTGATAACCCTAGTACTTGCTAGTTGTTTATCAACCAAGCTACAACGTTCGAATATCGTTAAATACTGAAGAAACAATTATGTTTAGTCTACTACAACTTATTATATCAATTGATACGGTTTATAATTATTATCTGACAGCAGTTCATATGATCATCTCATTTCATTAATGCAAAAACATTATGATCATAATATTGTGGATGTTGTTGAACTTTGATGATGATTTGATTGCCGCAACTGTTTTAAACTAGCACCCTTAATTATAGTAATTTAAAAAAAACTAAATAACACGCTTTCATAGAAAATCTAACTAAAAAATAAAATTTAATAAATTTGGATAAGAATAGTGTAAATGAAAAATAAATGTTTATTATTGTAAAAAAGCGTGGGGTGCAGTGTCTTCACATGTACGTTTGTTTGTATGTAACCGACTCCAGTGGATTTTTGATTTTGATCCACTTCAAATCAGTCAGATTTCGTTTAAAGTGATTTTTAAGATATTATCAAAGTGAAGATCCTTCTCATATCTGCCAATAAAATGTTTATAACTATTGACACTATGCACCCCACGCTTTTTTACAATAATAAACATTTATTTTTCATTTACACTATTCTTAATCCAAATTTATTAAATTTTATTTTTTATTTTTTAGTTAGATTTTCTATAAAAGCGTGTTTTTTTTAGTTTTTTTAACTATAATTTATTTTTTGCTTTTTAGTACGATTTGCCAAAGAGTAAGCCTGGAACTGCACGCATGCGTAGTTCGCGCACTTGCACTCTCTCACTCTCATGCAAAGGATGCGGAAAGAAATTGATGAATCCTGGCGAATTTAATCAGGATAATCGGATATTTTAATCGAATTATTGCATTGTCATCGGTCTTTGACAGGTGTGCAAAGTTTGAATTAAATCTGATCGTTCAAAGTAGGACAAAATCGAGCCCAAAGGAGTCGGTTACAAGCAAGCAAGCAAGCAAACATACAGGTGAAACTAATAAAAGCGTTATAAAAATATAAGACGATGTAGGCAGGATATATTGCAATGATAATAAAGCAATTGATTATAATATAATCAACCAACAATATGTTACCAAGGTAATATTTAGATAATTCGGGCTGAAATTTGAAATTATACCCGTTGTCGTGGGAACTGGCGTATGTTTGAATAATTAATTAATAGGAATATTCATTATCATAAGTACCGTAATAACTGTCTACGCGTAGAATACTGGTCTATGGGTAATATTTTAGTGTTTTACAGGCGACAAAAATTACTGGAAATGAATGTCAGGATGATGAAGAAAATTGAGAAAGTGGATCACCTATATAGTATACATACAGCACTCAGCACACGATACCATCAGAACAGATGTAATGTTAGCAAATATTACGCTAATAACGAATTAACAAGGCGGTTTATTTGCGTAAAACAATAAGGTGGCTATTGCTATGTATTAGTAAGTGGTGTTTCCAGTAAACAGCGATGATTGTTGATGCGGAAACTAGATTAGGTGCATGAATCGTTCCGATTCGAGCCGCGATCAACCGTAACCCATGGTATAACTTAAAAATTGTTTACAAACTGAGATTCAAGCAGGAAAAATCATTTACAAGGTAGAGAAAGATTATGTTCAGATCATATATTGAAAAGGGCCAAGTAGGGCCACCCGCTACTGGCAAAAATGAATATCATGTGGGTAAAGCGAAGGATCAAAACCAGATCACATAGCATTGGGATCTCGATGGAGGTGTAGCCTTTGACCACTCATAAACCCCATTAGAAGAAAGTGAAATTAGATCTTTAGGCATAATACGTAATAATAAAAACAATAATTGCAGTGAATAATAATTAATATTGTAATTGAGAACGGACTTCAGTCACTAGTAGCGCCCTGCGATGATCTCGGGTTCGAAGTTCGATCTTAGCCAAGGACATTCAAACTTTTTGTTTGCTCCGACTTCCGGGGTCATTGTTGTCTAATACTTGTTATAAGTATTGCTTGTAATAACTAAAACTATTACGAATAATGTCATTGAATGAGTCCATTGTACATATTTGGGGAAAACGTTTGTACGTCAAGTAGAATACAATTATTATATTTAGGAGTCGATTTTACTTAAACTCAAGTTGACCAAAATATAAACATAATATGTTTTGATGGTTGACACTTCACACAATTTACAAACACATTTGCAGACCCTACTAATTGACGACGTTAGAACATAATATTATAAACGACATTAAAATTTATTCCGAAATAGACAATCTAATAAAGACTTTCTAGATTCTACGAGGTGTATGACCTTAACAACTTTAACATAATATAACGATAAAAGTAAAAAGAAGTCATAATAAAAACCGTTAAAACAATTGCAACTTGTCCTGATATACGCTGTTGAAGCACACTAGTTTATGATCCTCGTAGGTTTTATAAAGTGAACTTACCAGTAAAATTATAAAAGATTAAAACTAAATATCTAAAACAAAAAGTACACAGCAAAAAATTTGGTTTTATTTTTTTAAACACTAAAACATGCGTCCCCGAAGACGCACGATTGGACACTGATGTCAGTCCGCGTTCGGTCTGCAGTTTTCCCGCCACTCACAAGTACGAAGTACGTCTAGTTCTTGTCTAGCTGATATATCCGATTAAATAGTGTAACAACTTGATTGGTTTTGTTTTAAGAATAGAATTGCGAAAAGTTTTGAGTTTTTAAAACAAAGTGTGACCCACGCTTGTTCATTACAGTATACTCGTGAAAAAAACGTCAAACAATCAAGATATTATTACCATTATAAATATAAATGTACATAATACATAGTTGTACAATCTAACTCAAAATTACCAACATTAGGTTCATCTAATAAATAAAGTGTGACCATCTACTGAACCCTGTGGGACGCCAAGACGATGCATGCAGTCTTGTAATAAAACTTACTACTAACGAAATCGTTTTGTCCGTAAAATACAATCAGCTTATGTTCGCTAATAGCTTTAAGCCTTGCATATTATATAAAACACATTTACTATACAGTACCCGGCGATAAATATTGCACATCGACCTTTGGAAAGAGACAATCGGCTAATTTCGGCTTAGTAGAGCGTTATCTCTGTCGTAAGACATACAAACAGTCCGGTATCTTTTAGGAGCTGTAAAACAATTATGATTTGCTTCTTTTGATAATTCTTTTTATTATTTGTATAAAATACACCAATTTTTAAACATTGTAGATAATTTCGCGTGACTGACCTTGTAAAGTTTTCCCTCTTTTCCCTAAAGTTGCCATAGTACAACTTTAAATTATTTAAATTTGGGGGTGTTAACAACTCTAAATATATATTTTGAACTGGACGCGACCGCACTCTATCGCATTTGAATAACGACTGACAAAACATCACATAGGTAGTGTGCGACAGAGATAACGCTCTACGAAGCCGAAATTAGCCGATTGTCTCTTTCCAAAGGTCGATGTGCAATATTTATCGCCGGGTACTGTAGTTCATATTGTCAAAAGCTTTTTAAACGCCTTAAAATATGGCTACCTTAGCGTAGTCCAAACTCAAAACTGGAAAGAAATATTAAAATAACATCGACAAAATGTGAAAGCCTCCGTGGAACTTTTTACTCGTGTGTTACGCAAGAAGTAGCGTACATTCAATTTTATGCAAAGTTTGGTAAACTGCCCATGTAAAGAAATTATTACTGGCATGATATTTCAGGTTATGGCAATAACTTTTTATTGATCTCTTGTAGAATTCTATCCGCAAATTATAGAAAATTATTAGGCATTTCTTGACATCATAACGGCTATAAATTTTAATGCATAATTCTATAATCTTGATCGATGATCTCAATTCATTTCTGTACAGAAATAAAAAATATCTTTGTATCTTATCAATAAACTTCATAACTAAGCACGCGGCAAGGGCTAAAAATACATACATAATAATATGTGATAAAATCTGGAACAGCATATCGGAAGTCGTAACGAAGTTCAACTTTAGCGCTATTACGGAAGGTTACGGAATGAAAGTGAAATTAATTTTGCCTGGACATCGACTTTAACCTAGTGCTCCTTGAATATATTTATAGACATGTTTCTTATGCATAAGGGCTTATACGCAAATGTGTCAAGTTTTGGAGCGTAAGTTTCAGCTACATCAGGATGTAAATAAGTACCTATACATATAAAATGTTGGTAGATAATATATTTTTCTTTTATAAATTGAAAAATTTGGCACGCAGTTACAGAGAATAGAAATAATAACGGACCCTTAACACAAATGCATATTTCGAATTCTCAAAGATATGGAAAAGTCAATTTATTCAAACTAAGTCATTTTCTATGCTTGTTTAGTTTGTAACACCTTAATTTATAGCTGTGCTGTAAAGTTATAGTGTTCTTGATACGAATGACGTCTTGCTATTCAGAAATAGGTTAGCCCCAGTCCCCAAACAGTGTGTCGCAGCAGTGAAGTACCATCTCGGAAACGGCGAGTATTCCGCAATTTAAAAAATAAGTTTGGAAAACTAATAGGGTGTTGTCTTAAGATGGCCAAAAGTTTCAAGGTTTTTTTATTTGTAGTGTTAAATAATTTTTATACGAAGGCTAAATTGATTTGTTTTAAGCAATTTTCTACGCTGGAGGTTTTTTGGCCAGCGTATCCTCCAGACTCAGGAAACCATATTTGTATTATATCACAACTAAAATTGCTGACCGTTTACGTAATGGATGGATTAATTGGCAAATAAACAAGACGAACCGGTTAGGTACGCGATGTAGCACAAACATAGACATTAGACACATATCCGATAAACTTTATAGGAAAGAACAAAGATTACATGCATGTGAACATGTTAAAGGTGATTACAGTTTGATATAAAAACAGTGGTTAATACTGTTAATACTTGAAGGCGTAATAGTAAACCTTATCACAAAGACATAACGTACGAATTAAAAGCCACAAGACAATTGACATTCGTTCAAACTCCTCTTCGCAGTACACACGTGAGACAGGATCTCAAACCTGATTTAAAACGGTCCAAGTAATAACAGGGTGGCAATGATGGTTAATTGTGAAATCTTGGGCATTTTTTCAAAGAACTTGTATGTAACATAATCGGATAGGACATTACAGTATTCGGCTTTTCTGAATTAATTCGTCGTATGCCGACATTTTCAAGTCTTGTTCAAATATTATCGTTCAGCGGCAGCATCCGAAGTCAATGATCCAATCCACAAATGCTCTTGAATCTACACGACTTCAAGATGTCTAGCGTATTACTGATTAATAAGTCAACGATTTTGGACTAAAAAACCATTTAAATGGCAAAAACATACATTCATTAATTGTGAATACTCAACGCTTCGGTTTTAATGACTAAGCTACGAGAGGTGACTATGGCCTTACGAAAAGGGTGCCGCGCGAGTTTCCGTATTACATTTTACTTTGCACATTTTCTCAGTTCCGTTATTATGAGCTCCTTGTTCTCACTTGCAAATATATCTTCGTAAGATAATAACCTCGAGTTCTTCAAAGTCGATGATAGACTTGTCAACGAATATTTCAAAACTCAAGATAGGCGTACATTTGACAGAACAAATATTCATACAATAAAAAGTTACGCCATTTTGTTTTCACCATACTTCAAATGTCAACCATCTTATTTTCACCACACATCAAATATCAATATGGCCCCAAAAATCTCAAAAGTGGGGCCATTTAACTAGAGAAACATACATAGATACTGTTCGTTGAATAGATAATATGATCTATTGTCTCTAGCGGATGATCAGCGGAAGGCGGTATCGGTGTACAGACGGTGAGATAATGTACGCCTCTGGGAGCAAAGTCCATAGCACGGGACAGAAATAGATCGCGCGAGTCTCCTACGTGCGGGATGGATAATGGCTTGTGCCTGATAAAATATTCAACAACCCCCACTTTTTAAATCCTTACTAATATACTGGAATTTTTCCTTTTCAGCAAGGAAACTGGGAAAAGTTTTATCCCGGTAACGCCGTACCCACTGTTGCCGTGATAAATAGTTGCCTGGGGTCCCGTGGGATAGATAGATATTTTTATTGCGCAATGGTCGTCGGGACAAATTATTATTTCTCCCAGAAAGTCTAGTGAAAACTAAAATTTTAAATTGGTTTTCAGTGTTATCAATACTAATAATTCGACTTCATTATTTTTTTATTTGATAAATATTCATACATTACAATTATTATTTGGTTGTATAATGTAATAAATATCAATATCCCTATATCAATTGCTCTCCCCTATTTCAATTGCATTTCACACACAGTAACAGTGCTATCATCATTCTGCGGTAGTTAAAAAAATTAAAAATTCACATATTTCGTGCCTCACATGACTATTCGTTCAATGTGCTCGCACATTGGAAATGAAGCTACGGACAAAAAATATAGTCGGGATAAAGAAAAGGTTACAAAACTAAACTACGTTGAATGGCAATTATTTCATTCTTAGACTAGTTTTTGCCCGCAACTTCATACGCGTAGATGTTGAGGTGACTAATTTCCTACTATTTTTAGAAAAAACTTTAATTATGCCAAAAATAAATGAAATGGTAAATGGTTTAAGATTATTTTATTATTGAGAGTGTATTATGCTATTGAAGGACCTTTTTATATATTATAGAACATTAAATGTATTGCCGTTTCCTCATTTAATATTTTTTCCCCATTAAAGTTTTTAACACCTTTTTACCAATTAATAGAACGAATTTTAGAAAATATTATATTAGAGTTTTAGTAGATCGTATCAAAGAGCAATATCACGAAATTTCAAACAGATCTGACCACAAACAAAAAAGTTACATACGGACGTTGATTTTTAGAAAACATTAAATGAGAGTTTTAGTAGATCGTATCAAAGAGCAATATCACAAAATTTCAAACAGATCTGACCACAAACAAAAAAGTTACATACAAACGTTGATACCCCTTTTACCCCTTTAGGGTGTGATTTTCGCAAAATACGTCACAAAAGGAAGCCACGATCCAAATATTACGTTTCTAGTTTCAGTAGTTTTGCCTCGGCGTTGATGAGTCAGTCAGTCAGAACATGTTACTTTATATAATAGAAGGTTACCCAGTAACCGAGATTTGCTCGGAGCTCTAGTAGATAAAAAAAAAGAATCACAAAAATATTTTACCGGGGTTCGAACCCACCACTTTTATAAATTAACCAAGCTGCCAATCCGATTGACATTATAGAGTCAAAATAATTTTTTATTGACATTATATTGTTGCACGACGAATGAAAAAACGTCCTGTATGTTTTTTCATTCGTCCCAAAAAGAATGGATAATCCTGAAGCGCCTAATAGTACGGCTATCAGGCGCTCAAATAAAAATACACAAAAAAATATATTCGAAGTGGTGCCAAAAATATGAAGTTTAAAAAAAAAAGTTTTTATTGACCTTACCGTACTTTCATGTACACCACTGCTGCAAATTAATGAAATTTGTTGCATTTTTGGTGTTATCTTAATCCTCATAGACCATACTATTTGAAATACAGTAAAAAGTATGAATATCTATTGTACTTTTTTGGAAAAACAAATGTCAACTTAAATTTTTAGCATGAAATTTGATAAATAAATAATTTTGACAAAGTTTGGGAGCCTTTCGTGAAAAAAATAGTATGAAGACCTAAGTGGCAACTGTTTCAAAAATTTCCGTGTATTCTCTTGCAGCCGTCGCCGAGATTACGATTATCTATACATACAAATAAACACATACAAACAAAATTAAGGTGTATGTTTGTAATTTTAAATTAACAGATTTTCACTTATTGCATATGAAAATTTATACGGTACTTTAAATAAAAAATATATTTTTTTAAATTTTTGTCTGTCCGTCTGTCTGTCTGTTTGTTCCAGCTAATCTCTGAAACGCCTGGACCGATTTTCACGGGACTTTCACTGGCAGATAGCTGATGTTAAAAGGCGTAACGTAGGCTACTTTTATCTTAAGGTTCAGTTAAATAAATAGGGTTCCGCTTCCGTTAGTTCTGCACAAACGAAGTTGAGGGCACCAGCTAGTAAAAAATATAAAAGAAAAAAAAATACGTGTGGCACTCGGGGACTGCCGCGGTAAAGCTATTGCATAGTAAGTCTACACGCATACGTCTAGTCGCACGCACACAAACACCGTGCCGAAGTTTGCCGAACTAAAACGACGTTAGACGATATACATAAGTATGCGTACCAAGCTGCCAATCAGCCTGACGTAAGAGTCGAAATTTGCTTAAAAATGCGCAGTTTCTAAGGGATAAGACCTAACTAGATCGATTTTTTTCACCCAAAACTCCGTGCATACTAAATTTTATGGTAATAATTGTAGCTGTTGCCGAGAGTTCAATTAATTATATATTTTATACAAGATTGTCTCGTTTAAAGTATATGTACAGGACTGTATAAATTCACAGGGGTTCAACCGCCGGCTCAGATTAGACTCGAAGATAGCAAGGTTACACCGATTTGGGCAGAGCCGGGGCGATAATAAAACACTTATTTTGAGGAGAACGTTTTTTCACTTATTGGATTTGCTTACCTGGCTCATGGCAATGCCGTATAGAGAGCCCCGCCCGTACGCCTCTTTCGGGCCGATCTTCCATCTCATTTTTACCTCTCTATACGGCTATTTTCCATAATTTTCCCCATTTTCCATGAGCCAGGTGAAGCAAAACGCGTTGTGTGAAATACTTTATTATCATGACCAGACATATAAACCCTTATATACTAAAAATCTTATTCTATAGAAAAGTTATTTACATTTTAAACATTTTCAATAATTTCTTAACCATTTATTATATAACCTTAAGCGTTATACTACACGTTATGTACTACGTTTATTTATGTAAATTAAAAGAAGCTACGTTAAAATTAGCTTTAGTTAAAAATATATAAGCAAAATAACCCGCACTTGATAAAACACCATTTTAACACTATTTTTACACACTGATGCCATATAAATCTATACATATAGTCACTGAGTATTCACTATTATAGTTTTATATACTGTTTTAATTACACGTTTATTGTTCACATTAAAATTCACTCATGTTTTACGTTACGAGGCCGCTGTCCTTAACATCCTCCCCCCGGCGCAGTAGCCAGGGTCTACGCAGCCTCCTCAGGTGACTGCGGGCTCGCCGATCCCGCCGTGGACTGCTCCGGTGACTGCGAGCTGCTCGAGCTCGCTATAGGCTGCTCCGGCGGCGACTGCGGGCCGTCCGCGCCCGCCGCAGACTGCTCCGGCGACTGCGAGCTGCGTGGACTCGCTGCGGGCCGCTCCGGCGACTGCGAGCTGTCCGTGCTCGCTGTAGGCTGCTCCAATGCTCGTTCCGCGCCCGGCGCCGTCCCCGGCGTCGTCCGCTCCGCTCCCGGCTCCGTCTGCTCCGCCAGCGGTCGCAACTGCGACTGCGGCGCCTCCTCCAGCACCGCCAGCTTCGACGTCGGCCTCCGGAACACGCCACTGCGCGTGCGAACGTCCGCACAGCGCACTTGTCCGTCCTGGCCGGGGTAGACTCGGTGCACGACCCCCCGCGGCCACGTATTACGCGGCAGCGTCGGGTCGACCACGACAACCAGGTCCCCTGGTACAAGGACTCGGTTGCTCAGCGGGGCCCCGTAGCGTGGTGTGAGCGTGGGAAGGTATTCCTTCACCCAGCGCCTCCAGAACTCGTCGGCAAGGGCTTGCGCGACCCTCCATGTTATTTTGTCCGCCGGCACACACGGTCCGACGTACGGCAGTCCGGTGGACGACCCGAGGAGGAAATGATTCGGTGTAATCGCCTCCGGGTCGTTGGGGTCCACCGATACGTGCACAAGCGGTCGAGCGTTCACTGAGTACTCCGCCTCGGCCATCAGTGTCTGGAGTACCTCTTCCCTGGGCGACTTCTCGTTCAGTGTGGCTAGCAGGGCGGTTTTCACTGACCTCACCATTCTTTCCCAGGCACCTCCTTGACTCGGCGCGCCGGGCGGCGTAAACTTCCACTGCATCCGATGAGTGAGGCCCAGCTGAGCCATAGCCGGCGCCCACTCGGCGTACGCCTGCCGCAGCTCGACGTCCGCGCCTCTAAAATTCGTCCCATTGTCGCTGTACATGACAGCCGGCCATCCTCGCCGCGCAGCCATTCTTCTCATTGCCATCAGTGCAGAGTCCGTCGACAGCGAAGCCACCAGCTCCAGGTGGACCGCCCGCGTCGTCAGACATGTGAAGAGAGCTCCCCACCTCTTCTCGTGACGTCGGCCGATGGTGACCGTCATCGGGCCGAAACAGTCGAGACCACAGTACGAAAATGGTCTCTGGAACGCCCCCAGGCGCTCGGCTGGCAGGTCTCCAGTTGGCGGGGTCCTCGGGTGTGCCCGTCGTAGCCGACAGAACGCACATCGGCTCATGATAGTACGCACCGTCGGCCGCAGCTTCAATATCCAGAATTTCTGCCTGAGGTCGTTCACGACTCTCTCGCGGCTCCCGTGTCCCGCTCTGGCGTGCTCCCTTGCCACCAGTAACCTTGTGAAGTGATGTCTTCCATCCAGGATGATAGGGTTTTTCATTTCGGCCGGCACCTGCGCTGCTTTGATCCTTCCGTCTAGTACGAGCAGCCCGTCCTTGTACACCGGGTTGAGCCGGTACAAGGAGCTCCATCTAGGCACCGTCTTGCCACTTGCCATCTTCTCGATTTCTTGTGCGAAGCTGTCTCGTTGTGATTTTTGATACCACAACCTCTCGGCCCTCTCCAGGCGTCGTACGTCGAGGTGGGCCCGACGATCTCGGCACTTCTCGACGAATAGCAAGACCATCACCGTGCATCTTACGAGGCGCTCGTAGTTTGAAAAGCGCGTCACATCTGGTAGACAGCTCAGCTCGCTCGCCTCCGTTGTGTGGAAGGCGACGTATTCTTCTTGATTTTCAATTCTAGCGGGACTCTCCGCGGGCCACTCGTTCATCGGCCTGCGCAGGAAGTCCGGCCCCCGGAACCAAGGGTCCTCGTCGCTCTTCGGAACGTAGCCCGTTCTGGTGGCTAGGTCGGCGACGTTGTTCTTCGTGCTCAGCCATCTCCACTGGTGAACAGACGTCAGCTCGGCGATCTCCCCTAGCCGATGTGCGACGTACGGTGTGTATTTGCGGCTGCCGTTCTGTATCCAACACAGAACCACTTGTGCGTCGATCCAGTAGAAAACCGTGTCCGTTTTCCACCTGTGTTCTGCTGCGACGGCGTTTCCCAGCCTCGCTCCGACCAGGGCAGCCTGTAGCTCCATCCTTGGTATTGTCTGTGCCTTCAGCGGCGCCAGCTTGGCCTTGGCGGCGGCCAACACGACTCGTACTTCTCCATTTCCTTGAAATCTGCAGTCCGCACGACTCCCCCCGCCGTTCCCTGGGGTTTTGACACCTCCCGCGTGCCACTGGAGTCCCGGTCCCGCCCTGCAGATTGTTCGGCTCCCCCCGTTGTAACCCCGGGGTAATGTGACGCCCTCTTTGCGCCACTGGAGCCCCACTTCGAATCGACCTTCTTCCATCCGTTTGGCCGTTCTGCCAAAGAGGTCGATGACTCGCTGCTCTTCTGGTCAGCTTTGCCTTGGACGCTATTCCCCGTGCGTCTGTTTCGAAGTGTTTCTTCACCATTTCCTCCCGTCGTTCGCCTCGGGTCTCGATCGTAGACACGTGCAGGATTTTCTCGTGTTTTTCCTGCTTTGCGAGGCGTCTGGGGATGTTTCCATGGATTACCCAGCCGAGCTTCGTCTTCGAGGCTGCAGGCTGGTTTCTCTTGCCGATCCTCAGCTCCCTGGATACAATGAGCTGCCAGTTGTCCGTGCCGATGAGAAGTTGGGGTTTCTTGTCTTCATAGCATATCTCTTCGTTCTTGAGATCGTGCAGGTGAGCAAGTCGAAACAGTGATTCCGGGACGGACTGAGTAAGTAGGTTCAATCCGGCCACGGTTCTCGCAGTGACGTCATATCTGGTACCGTCGTGACCTCGTACGCCAAGTTGTACGAGTCGGCTTTTTTCTTCCCTTCTCTCGGCATTGATCCCATGCATTCTCAGCACCTTCGGTGGGCCGTCTGCGCCGATAGCCTTCGCGACGTCTTCATCCAGTAGTGTCACTGTCGAGCCCTCGTCGAACAGCGCGAAGATATCCGCTTCGCCCCGTGGACCGACAACTTGAATTCTTCTCATCTTAAGTTTCACCGCGCGGTCGGAGGTGACCGATGCGGTAATCACGGCGTCCTCTATCTGTGGGGCGCCGCCGGACCTGTCTTCGTGCAGCAGCGCATGATGAGGCAAGTTGCAGCCCTTCACGCCGCACGGCTTCGCCCTGCAGTTGTATCTTCTGTGCCTGCTTCGTATGCACCGGAAACACAGCCCTTCCTTTTTGACCGTGTCCCATCTCTTTTGCATGCTCAGTTTCTTGAAAGCAGCGCAGCGAAATAGAGCGTGATCTTCGGCACATATCGGGCACTTCGTTGACTCCTCGCGTATTCTCTTTGGCTGGCTGCGACTCGGCGAATCCCTGCCCTCGTCTGCTATCGCAAAGACTGGCCTTCTCGTTCGGGCTTCGTTCTTGTTAGGAGGTGGACGCGGTGTTTCCTTCTTCGGTGCCGTGCTGAACCCGTAGCGCAGCGCCCTGTCCGCTTCTCTCATTAAGAATTCAGAGAGAAGGACGACATCGGGCTCGTTCCTGAAGCGCGACGTCTCTTCTGCGTAGTCGTACCACTACCACTTGCTCTTCTCGTATGGGCTGAGCTTCTCCAGGATGTCTCTCGAGAGCAACGGGTTAAAGAGGTACCCGTGCCTCAGCTTCCTCAGGATGGCTACCATGTTCTGAATCTTCACTGCAAATTGGTTGAGTTCTGCCGCCGAACCTCCGAGCCTCGGTATCTTCTTCAGATCTTCCATCATGCGATCGACCATAACCTCGGGTCGACCGAAGCATTGTTCCAAGGTCTTCATAATTTGTTCAGGCGGCGTCGCGACGCTCAGCAGTGGTGCCACGGCTTCTCTTGCTTCTCCCCGTAGGCAGCTTCTCAGACGAGCTAAGTTCTCGATCGGCTTGAGCTTGTAGAACGCAGTGGTGTCTTCCATGGCTGCTTTGAATGGCAACCATTCAGTGGGAGCGCCCGAGAATATGGGCAACTCCGTAGTGTGGCGCGACTGGCGTTGGTTCAGCAGTTTATCCAATGTTTCGGCAAGTTGTTCCACTCCATTAGCCCTAGACGTGGGCGGTGTGGGTGAGCGTGGGCGGCGTTGCTGCGGCCACTCGAACCTCGTCTTCTGGGCTCCCTTCGGTGGCATGTCTTCTGGCTTCGGCGTCTCTCTTTCTTCCATTGATGTCGGCTCTTGTCTAGCCTCTTCGGGTTCGGGACCCTGTTCGCTTAGCCAGGCTCGGACACGTTGCTCCACCTGTTCTGATGGCTCGTCGTCGTCGGGGCTGCTACCATCTTCTGCAGCGGCGACGTCAGCGGCGAGCTTCTTCTTTATAAGTTCTGCTTCGATCTGCAGTTCCTTCTTACGAAGAGCGGCGAGTTTCTCCTCCGCCTCGTAATGCATACGCGCGACGACACTTGCTGTCGATCGAGTCGATCGAGATCGACGCGACCTAATTGAAATAGCCTTCTTTCTGGCTAGGGTTTGTACTTCCGAGGATGCAGGCGCCTTGCTGGTACCTGGTCTCGGTTTCAAAATAGTTTGAAGCAGATCCGCTCTTCCCTCGGTCGGCGGCGGCTGGCTCGTAGCGGCAGCGGACGGCGATCGCGGCGGATCCGGAAATCGACGTGGTTGTTGCTGGTTCTCCTCGGCCCCACTCTGACTTCTGGTCATAACCATCTTCAAATGTTAATCTTAAAATGTTAATTTTCAAATGTTAATCTTCAATGTTAATCCTCAAATGTTAATATTCAATGTTAATCTTCCATATTAATCTTCCTTTTCAAGAATCTTCGGGAGGTTTTTCCGATGAAAAATCTGCGAATCCTTGCTTCCGTTCGCAGCGGTGTATCCTTGTATCCTCGAGTCCGATCTTCTGAGTCCAATCTAATCCCTGGCGTTGATTCCCGTTGATAAATCTTGATAAAGTTTCCAATGTTCCGACTTGATAGGATTCTTCTATCTTGAATCTTCAAAAAATTTCTATGTTCAGAACAGCTGACGAAAATTTTCTAAGTCCAGTCTTCAGTAAAATTTCTATCTTGAATCTTCGGAAATTTTTCTATGTTCAGAACAGCTGACGAAAATTTTCTAAGTCCAGTCTTCAGTAAAAATTTCTATCTTGATTCTTCGGAAATTTTTCTATGTTCAGAACAGCTGACGAAAATTTTCTATGTCCAGTCTTCAGTAAAAATTTCTATCTTGATTCTTCGGAAATTTTTCTATGTCCACAACAGCTGTTCAAATTTTTCTATGTGCCGTCTTCGTTATTTTCAACTTGATATGGACTTCGAATTTTTCTTCGATCTTAAAATTCGGCTCGCCAAAGGACCACGCACTACTGTACAGGACTGTATAAATTCACAGGGGTTCAACCGCCGGCTCAGATTAGACTCGAAGATAGCAAGGTTACACCGATTTGGGCAGAGCCGGGGCGATAATAAAACACTTATTTTGAGAACGTTTTTTCACTTTTTGGATTTGCTTACCTGGCTCATGGCAATGCCGTATAGAGAGCCCCGCCCGTACGCCTCTTTCGGGCCGATCTTCCATCTCATTTTTACCTCTTTATACGGCTATTTTCCATAATTTTCCCCATTTTCCATGAGCCAGGTGAAGCAAAACGCGTTGTGTGAAATACTTTATTATCATGACCAGACATATAAACCCTTATATACTAAAAATCTTATTCTATAGAAAAGGTAGTACATTTTAAGGTTCGACTTATATGAAATGTTGTACATTTTTACCACTGTTTTCGTAATAATTTCTTAACCATTTATTATATAACCTTAAGCGTTATACTACACGTTATGTACTACGTTTATTTATGTAAATTAAAAGAAGCTACGTTAAAATTAGCTTTAGTTAAAAATATATAAGCAAAATAACCCGCACTTGATAAAACACCATTTTAACACTATTTTTACACACTGATGCCATATAAATCTATACATATAGTCACTGAGTATTCACTATTATAGTTTTATATACTGTTTTAATTACACGTTTATTGTTCACATTAAAATTCACTCATGTTTTACGTTACGAGGCCGCTGTCCTTAACAGTATATTTCATTTTTTTTTTTTCAAAAAGTTTAGGCTACAAGGCAAACCCTTAACCCGATGGTTATTGTTTTAGGCTCAAATTAACAGCCTCCGTGGTCCAGTGGTTTAGAGCTTGGCTCTCGACTCGGAGGTCGTGGGTTCGGTTTCCGCATCGGAACAACAAAAAATGTTGTTTCCAAGTTTTGTTAGGACAATGCAGGCTGATCACCTGATTGTCTGACAAGAAAGATGATCCATGCGTCGGATGGGCATGTAAAAAGTCGGACCTGCGCCTGATCTCTCGCCAGTCGTCGCACCGTCGCGTCGTATCGGTCTGTCCGTCCCACTGGGTTTCGAAAGTAAAGGAAGACTGCGCACACACTTAGGCACAATAAAATAACTCCTGCGTAGCTGGCCTGGTTTCAATGAAACCGGCCAGTCACCGAAATCGGTGTGGGGAGCTATTATTAGGCTCAAATTGTAGCTGACTAGATTGTCCAGAGGATTTTTGCTCAAATTTTTGATATCATTCTTCGTTTCCAAAATATCGAGCACCACAATCAAAAATTCGGAAGAAAAATATTTTTTTTTCACTATTTCGGCCATAACTTTTATCTTTTTTTACTTTCTCGAATAATTCTTTTTGGACCTTACAGCTCTTGTGAATACGCGTCTTTTGAGAATTTTTTGAATATCATAATTCAATATCAAATTCAAAACTCTCTGAGAGATAAGGGGATTGCACTTTTTAGTGAAATCGGGGCCTATACCGGAGCGAACGAAAAGATATTTCCAATGTCAAAAAATAATTATCACTTTATGTTGTCACTGAACTTCAGACCATGCTATCTATGAGGGGTCAGTATTATCTTATACCGGGGTAAGAGCTTCGATGCAAAGGTGACATTTTGATAAACAACTGCAGCCATTTTAGTTGCCAGTGATGATATGTGAATAATAGTTTTCAGTACTTTTATTATAACCTTGAAATAATATAAAGCAGAATGTCGTGGGACTTAATAGAAGTCTTTTTTAATCTATATTTTATGAAGCATTACCACCAAAACACAAATGTTGCCAAATTCTAAAAAATCTTCTTTTGAGGTTCACAAGAAAGGCAGAATATTGGGCCTTAACACCCTAACATAAGATGTAATTTGGTTAATCCCATAGGGCTAAGTCATATTTCTCCTACATAAAGTATACAGCAACTTTAGTTTTTTGCAGAACTCATAAAATATAAGTGATCTATATAAAAACAGAGTTCTTTTTACACTAATTCTACTATTAATATTAATAAATATTTCCAAGAATTTCACCTTGCAAAGGTTGTCAATCTGGTAACTGTTTAGAGTTAGACAGTGGACTTAGCACAAAGAACGATTTCAATAAATAAAATCTTACAAAAAGCTCAATCAAGTTAACGAGAGAAACTTTTGCCTATCATTCATTTGGAAATGCACTGGAACATAGATGTAACTTTAATGGACGTTTGCCAAAAACTTACCCAACTTGTGACTTTTGCAGCAGCTTCACTCTACAGCCTATGTGTAATAAACTTATACCCCCTTACTAATAAAAATATTTACACAACTGATAACTTACACAACATTGCTATCTTTTTCTATCATGTGACATTTCCAACGTATCAGACAAAGACAGCAACATTGTTTAAGTTATCCATTGTGTAAATAGTTTTATTAGTAAGGGGGACAAAAATTAAACCATTAATAACATTTTAAAAAAATTATGGTTTTGTTCATCATATTTTGGTTGCCATCCATAAAACCAGCATCACTGTAAACAAATTTGTTTACAGTGATGCTGGTTTTTAATAGAGGTTTATACTTTTGTAATTTATTTCAATGCAATGTCTTAATGAATTATTATTTTTATTACTCAAAAAAAAATGTTTTTCAAAAAATAAGCCCAATTTATCTTTATCACGACTAGTAACACTCATAAAATTCTGATAGAAAAATGTGTACATTTTTATCATCTACTTTTATATTGTTTTCCGATATTTAGTTTAGTACTACATAATATAATATAAGTAAATGTTTTGATGCTACGGACTTCAAAGAAGTCAAGTTAGTGGTCTAGAAATATTTGGTAGATAAATGGATCAATGTAATGTAGTTACATACACAATATAACATCTCCAAAAATCAACTACGGATACTTCAGGCACATGATTCACTGCTTAAGAGAAGCAACAGAACATTTATGCAAAAAATAATGTTCATACTCAAATAAAAAAAATATATCATTTATGGGTGACTCCGCTAAACACAAACATGTCCATACAACATGAAATATTTTATTTTCAAGTGTGACAATTATTTTTCTGTCTATTTACTGCTTTTGTAAATACGTTTGTCAATACATAAGTAAATCATGTGCCAGAAATATCCGTAATTGGTTTCTGGAAACATTTTAAATTGTATTATAGATGGTTAGATGTAGTTAAAACATCTTAATATTTAAAATCCTACTACTATTATAAATGTAAAAGTTTGTGAGGGTGGATGGCTGGATAGATGAATGAATTGATGTTTGTTACTCTTTCACGCAAAACCTACTAAGGCGGAGCCGCGGGCGAAAGCCAATCAAACAATAAAGTTAAAGGGCATAAAATAATTTACAAATTTTAATTGTGGAACATGTCAAACATTTTGTAGGCTTTTCCCATTCTTCTCCGTAGGACAGCTGGAAGAAATTCCTTTATAAATATAAACAGTGACATTTTTGATGATAATTTGTTAAAGTAGGTATTATTGATTACAGTAAACATTTTGAAAACAACAAATAGAAATATACAATTGCTACCGGCACATGCGATAATTTGTGTACTACAAATAAAATTTTCAATATCAATAAAATGTGTTTATATCGCTAAGTTTTTGACCATCGAAACCCGTAATAAGGGGACATAAATTTGTCGTTTATGCAGTATATTTTAATACCGAGGTTATGCAAGTATAAAAATTAAAATTTGTTGTAAATCCACCCGCATTGTTTACGCGTACGCATTAAATATATATTGTTTATTAAACTTACCTAGTTGTTAAAAACCCGACAACTCCGTAACTATTTCACACTTATGAAAATGTTCACCGACTACTAAATTCAAACAGTACAAATAAATAGAACTAATTACAAAACCCTCGCCAACATAGCAAAACTAACCAAAATCAACTGCTGTTGAAATTATGAGCTTCGTCAAATCACAATGTTGATTGAAATGTCAAATTATGAACTGTCATCGATATTAAACAACATCGATTCCCAAAAATAAATTTATTTTTAAAAGTAGAACCTGTTAAAAGTTTGATAAAAAAAGGAACAGTCCTTATTTTATCACAACTTTAACATAAAAACATGGCTCAATACAGAGTTATTTTTATTTAACATCGTATAACATTAGTTAAATATATTGGATTCAACGTTGTATTCGATTATGCATCGAAACCTATTGTGCAAAGGACAACACTATTTGAACGTGTTGAATGTGTCATTATCTCGTGTAGGATGGGAAAATCAACCAATCAGAGCTTGATGGGATCCCTGAAAAGGTGGCGTGATCGCTACGTCACTATATATATATATATCTACGCGAAGTACATATGGCACACACCACCTAGCATGGATCGATAGATGTATTTTACGCTATTTATTATGAAAATACATGATAAAAATATTTATTAGCTATAACGAGAAGTTACAGATGATAAAATGGTTTCAATGTATAAGAGAAACAAAATTGGTCAAGATTATTACAAAAATAGTTAAATGAGCGCCATCTATGAATTTACTATCGTAACTTTTAAATACTTAACATTAGGATGAAAGGTTTTTTTATTACATGTACAAACCTACATAATATAAACATTACAAAACTACATATTATAAATTTTGCTACATTTATCGAGTAACTGTCTTTTGCTGGCGTCACCGCTCGCGTAAATAAAGTATCCCACGAGAACACCGTACTTTTTGGGGATAACAAGTAGCCTACATTTTCATCCAGAGCCTCGACTACTAACCATGCTAAAGGGGTACGAACCTTTGTGGCATATCTAACCGCCGCCATCTTGGTTTTTTTTTCAAAATTTCCGAGCACGATAAAAGTGGTATATTTGGATAGAGGACACTTATACAAACAAAAAATGTTATATACCAGCTATCATGGTATCCTAAAGTGTCACGTTTCCGAGATATTTAGAAGTAAAAGTCGCCATATGAGTCCAAAGGCGATCATTGAAAATCGAGTAATTACGCATGTATGTGCATTCCATTGTCTTCAAATTTTAGTTCCCAGGTATACAAGTGTCCCAAAATATTTTCTTTTCTTTTAAAGAGAAATAATATAGCTTATACATCAGAATAACATGCTTTATTTGGACCCGGTAGGTGGCGCTGCGGTTGTAGCGGTACGAAGTACGCCGGGACAGATAGTCTCAAATAAACCTAATTCATACATTCGGTCGTGGAGGTTTGAGCTTTTGTATAGAACAGCTGATCTATTTTTCTCAGTTTCGGCAGTTTAGGCGTAACACACAGTCAGACAGAGTTACTTTCACGTTTATAATATTAGTAAGGATTAAGGCCTGTTTCAACGCTTGCTGATAAGTGTCTGATTGCTTAGAAGCAACTTAATTGACATAATATAACATTTAAAATCGCGTACATATTTGTAATTTTTATTTGTCAGATAACTAGCAATCAGACACTTTATTAGCAAGTGGTGAAACAGGCTCGAAAATTAAAACACATAATTTCGATTAATAATAATAAGTATAATAATATCAGATATGTGTGGAACTACAGACAGTTTTTTGAAAAGACTATTTACATACAGAGTTTACTATTTTATTGGAAAATATTATATAATATTTATCATAATTATTCTTCATAGTCTTCATCTCGTGTGAAAAAAATCATATCCAAAAATGCAGCAGGGGGTCGAATCGGGATTTCTTGGTGCCGGGCCCAGGCCATGTACCAAATAATGCACATGACATGGGCGCAGCACCCAAGGGTTCGCATTCCCACAAGACAATTGCAATAGTGGCCTATTATTTTGTTTGTGCCTTCTAGGCTGTTATCAATCAAGATATATACAAAATACAGACGAGCTGATTGGTGTCGCGAATGTATTTTAGCCCTTGCAAGCCAAGGACTCACCGCCACTATATCGAATTGGCTTAAATCATAATCCACTTCAGTCTTCGTACACTTCTATGAAAAAAGTTCCGTTTTCTTTAATATGCTCTCCGTAATAAATCCTAGCTTGTACCACTTGGTAGGATCCGAGAAATATTATAAGCAATTCGTCATATGTAAGGATAGGGAAATCTTCGAAGCCTTCGCTAACATTTATAGCTTGGAAAGCTGCTCTGCGGTAATTAAAATTGTTTTATATCACAACGCGGACAAACGGTTTGGTGCGCCATGTTTCAGATATATTTCATTTATAATATCATCCGCGAGGTGGTGGTCTTGCAACCTTTGGCCAAATGCATTGATTAATGCACATGCAATTCGTATCTCTTCAATTAAATGTGGTGCGGCTATATTTACACAATATGTGGATCGCAGTTGCCTGAATTGGTTCTTTAAACGGCCATTTATTGTTTCCACCACCCAACGGCACAACGTCACTTTGCGGGACTCGTTAGCCTGTTGAGTAGTGAGCTGACGTTGGTCATCATCTTTCGTCTGTGGAAGATATGATTCATAACCAACCTCACTCATCTTTTCTACCACGTCACGAAATCCTCGATCTAGAATAAAAATGTCTTTATTTTCAAAAAACCAATGAAATGTATTTTCTTCATCCTCAGAAATTAATTCTTCCATTATAGTAGCATCGGATTTGGTAGCCGCGTAAGGCCCAAACGCTTCAATTATATATCCATCAGGACATACTATAAGGAAGACCTTTATTAGATGTCTGTACTTGTAGGAACTGTAGGATTGCCTTTGGAATCCATAGTTAGAGCTTTTTTCACATAAAAGTAGGTGCCATCGCAAATACTTATTAATTGGTTACAGTTGGGTTCCGTAAACAATATAAATGGAATTCTTAAGATTCTCTCTCGGAGTTCATCTCTATATGTGTATGCGCATTCCGGTCCCTAAATATGGTCAAAGCCCAAGTGTTTTGAAACAAAATCACGAATAAGACATTTTCGTACTCTTTTCATAATTCTTCCCAACTGTTGAGGAGATACATGAAAGATGCTTGACAATCTTTCGTTCGAGTCACCGGTGTGTAGTTTGCACAAAACCATTGCTAGGGCCCTTTTAGGCATTTTAAATGTTTGTGATAGGGAAAGGAGTTTCTTCTAAAATACATACAAAGTTCGCTTTGTTGTATCCAATATAATAGTTAAATATACCGTCGTCTATAGTCTCTATTCTATTAAAATCCAAATATTTTATGTTTCTTTTTTGTAACATTTTTAACATGTCTGCTACTTGGGCACTGTTAAAAGTATCTATTGTGGGACGACCGCATGCCTCCAAATCATGCCACAAAGTTTCATCTTCCAAATGCTCTTCACAAATCCTACTACCACGCGGAACATATATATTTTGTTTTAACAAAATGTTTGTTCTGATCAACAAGTTAATTCTATGAAGATTCTCCCTATGACCACAGCCTGCCATAATACAGTTTGTTGAACTATAAGGTAGACGAGAGAAGCCTGGTACAGGAATAATTGGTTGTGAATTAATATCTTGTTCGTGAGGTATATTTTGTTCCGGGGAAATATTTTGGACATCTTCTCTGGGAGTAAGTCTTAATGGGTCACTTTGCAATTCTGAGGATTGACTGGACGAAAGTTCAATAACTTCATTCATAGCTGCTCGTTGCGATTCTAAAGCTTCTTCTTCTTCCTCTTGTTCTCGTCTTTGCCTCATCGCGAAATAATCAGCGCGTTGCAAACACGGTTTGCATATTCTGTCTTGAGCAGTTATCTGAAATAAATAAAAATAAAATAAAAACATTTAAAGTGGGGGAAATACACATAAGACAATAATTGTTACGGCGACTAGTCGACCCATTTCTACTTTATGCACAATGCTTTAATAATTAAGTATATTTCGTAAAACAATAATTAAAAAAAATCAAAATATTAATTATTGTTTTTCTTAAATATTATTGATAGGTACTTATAGCACAAATAAGATGCAGTGAAATATTTTAAGTTTATTGTACTGACCTGATATTGATCCTCAAATAGATGTCGAGCATACACAACTATGTTTGGATGATTCGCCATGTAGTCTTCATTAAGCAGATAAGACTGTATGGGTCGCTTAGATTTTCGCCGTGGCCCACGGACAGTACTCACTCCACAAAAAAAACACTGTCTTGCACGAATATGATCTGACATGATTGGTCAAATAACCAAGTCAACAGTTTTGCAAATTAAGCGACGAACCGAAAAACAAAATAATAAACAAAACAATGATAATTATTTTTAAACAAGTAAAAGTATAGAAAGCTAGAAACTGAGACGCCTGCGCACATTGGGGTTCAAAGTGGCAAACTGAGCTTACCGTTGCCACTTAACGGCGGCATGCGGCAGTGTTTGATCCGTCCCTCCTCTCATCCGTCCATCCATCCATCCATCCGTCCTCTGCACCTTCACCGGGAATCATCGTCCCTATTTCACTCCCACTCGTTAAACTTGACATTGTTTATGCCGACAAAACAAGAAAGACAATGCGCCATTTCGAACACACAGTTTTTTTCATGTGGGATTTACCAAGACTGCGGGAGTGGGACAGAATTTAACCTGCTCGTCTATCACCTCATGTACATGATTGATAATTAAATATATTGGTACCTATACGTTGCGATTTATTTAGTACCTACCTATGTACAAAAGGAGGTATCGGCAAACATCTGCAAACTACATACTATGGATATTTAAATAAAATGCGTATACACATGCGTATTTACTTATTTTGTTTATAACAATCAATATTTTTATATGTAGTTGCAAACATATTAATAGCTAAATATACTTGGGGGCTGCTAATATTTGAAGACAATGGAGTGCTCACACACGCGTAATAACTCGATTTTCAATGATCGCCTTTGGACTCAAATGGCGATCTTTACTTCCAAATATCTCGGAAACGTGACACTTTAGGATACCATGTTATAATACATTTTTTGTTTGTATAAGTGTCCTCTATCCAAATATACCACTTTTATCGTGCTCGGAAATTATGAAAAAAAATCAAGATGGCGGCGGCTAGATATGCCAGGCTCCATACAAAAATGTTCGAACCCCTTTCCACACAATCTGTTTACTAGTTACTACGTTAAAGAGTAACATACTTTCATCCATCCATAGAATCATCCTCACAAACTTTCACATTTATAATAGTACCTAGGAAGTATGGTAGTTGGAGATACCTCAATATTTCTGAATACATAAATTTAACTAAATATTTTACATGTAGTGAATACTTCTATTGTTTATAATTAAAAACAACCAATGGGCAACCACTAAAACACTAAAATTATATTAATAATCAAACACATTTTGTTTTAAAAAATTTATTATCCTTACTTCTGTCATGAGAACTTCTAAAAGCAAAATTACAATCTTAACAAAATAAACCTATAAGTAAGTATGTCACCATAAATAAATTTCAATTTAAACTTACATTCTTAAAAAACTGATTAGTGATTATAAATATTATTATTGTCTTATTCCATAATACTGAAATACAATATTGACAATTAAATTGTTCCAAAGATTTTTTTAGTAATTCTGAAATAAAATAGATCTTGTTAGTATTATTGAGCAGAAATTTTAGTCAACACTTATTTTAAAAGAAAAACAATGTTGGCAGTAACTACTAAACAATACTTTCTTTTTTCATTGAATAGTTTGGAGCAGCAAATCTGTAACATGTAATTCAGCATAACAGATTAAGACTAAATAAGCTTACCATAGCTAATGTTTAATGAGAACGACATTACTTAAAATTATTCTTTATTTACATACATTTTACAACCAGGTTTTGAAGTTTTTTTTGCAAATTTAGAGATTATCAGGATAATCGAATGATAATTGATGAGACCAAAAACCTAATTATATTTATCTTCATCAAATTCTTATCCATTTAATGTGTTATATCCATCCAGGTGCTAGCCAAATACAATTAAAAAAAAAACTATGGCCTACAAACTTTTTAAAATTCTACCACATTGTAGAGAACAAGAAAATATACAAAGTGCATGGGCTAATCAATGCATTAATATTTAACTAATAGTGTAATCCTTTTTATATGATATGCAAAAAAGCTCATAATCAAAGTTACATTGTTTCTAAATTTGGCAAGAGAAATAAATCAAAATAATGGAAAATAAAATAAATAAACATGTAGAATGACTGTTTAATATCAATGTTCAAATTCTTATTAAAAATTTCATTTCACTCATACATTGTTGGATCCACTGATCTAACACACAAACACATTCAGAAAGAATAATATTATTATGAGTTTTTGTTCTTATTCTTATCCAATTATTATTGTTTACTTTGAATAACAACACCATTTCTGCTTAGCCACTTCACAAAGCAATTCATAGTCTTATATAATTAAACGACCTGTGACAATCTCTAGTGCAGCTTTTCTACGCAGGTAAGGCATGTTTGCTTGCGTAAAAGTGTAGGGTGCGTTCCTGGAGGAAAACTCGGCAAAGGTGCACGCAAACATGCCACAGTCACTGCCGTTCATTTGTTGAGGAATGTCCTAAAACAAAACAAAAAGTTAATAAAAGTCATGAAAGCTGCAAATTTTAGTAAACTATGACGACAATTGGGGAGTTTTGCCGGGGAGTTCAATGGGTGACGTTGTGGATTTTGTATATCATCATAAATTTGTGTTATTTCGGTTCTTAATTTGTAATTTAAATTGGTAGAATATTAACCATTAAATATTCGTTAACGTGCACAAGTGTGTACAAGTGGTGCAACTTCTAAAAACGTGCTATTTTGTTTTACCGCCAAAACTCCCTAAGGACTTTCAGTAAAGCTTCTACCACTTTACTGAATCGACTGACATGACTCATGGACCGTACTGACTATTTATTTGGACTTTGACTAGACTTTACACTTGACGATATAGGAATACGGTGTTGAATACTGAAACGAAAGCTCTATTTCCTGCCTTTTTAATTTGACACTGGCAAATGGTTACAAGCCGATGCCATATATAAATAAAAAAATACATGACGACAATTAACATTAAATTATTAGACATCCACGCTAGTAATAAATAATAAACATAAAAGTAATTAATTTTTGATTTAAAATTAATAATTTTTCTCAGTTTTAGTTAAGTATATTTATTATATTATTATTTACACATTTAAAAAAGTTATAAATACAAAAAGCCTCCGCTATTCTTACTCTCTCGCCAAAACAAACTCAAGCGTTATTTTATGCCAGTATTCTGAGAGGCCGTGGTGTTTCCCTAAATAAGCATTACCGATCTGTGGACCTACTAAACAATCACCAGTAACGATAATGATTACTGATTAGATACTACACTGGCGGACACATAAACTGCACCATAGTGCAAGAACACATTCAATATATTTTTATTACGAAATATGCAAACTTTTTACATTTATTGGTATTGGAAAATTAAGGCTGGTTTAAAAACACAAAATCAAATTTAAATATTATGGTACTGTCACAAAAGAAAGAAGAAATCTTGTCAATTTACTTAAGATTAACTTGTTAAGTTAATGTTGTGATTCATGGTTTTTTTTTTGTTTTGTTACATGTTGAATTATCGTTACTAATTGTTTAATTGCTAGTCTGTTTTTATTTTAAACACGTTTTTCTCTCACTAATATGGACGTATCGTGCGAAAAAGCCGCACAAATTATTGCTCTAGTGCAGCAAGGCCTAGACCAAAGAACAATTGCTGCAGATTTAAATGTAAACCAGTCTATGGTTTCCCGAGCTTACAGAAGGTTTATGGAGACAGGTTCATTCAAAAGAAAACGTGGAACCGGCAGAACTCGGGTGACAACGTCTCGTGACGACAGGATTATTGTGACAACTTCCTTGCGAAATCGGTTTTTAACGTCTATAAGAATTAAAAATGAACTCCACCAGGTACGTGACGTAGCAGTTAGTGCGCGAACCATAAGAAGAAGGCTAAAAGAGCGCGATATCACACCTTTTAAACCCGTAAATGGACCAAAATTGTCTGTAGCTCACAGGCAAGCTCGACTAAGATTTGCTCGTGAACACTTAAATTGGACTGAAGAGCAATGGGCTTCCGTATTGTTCACTGATGAGTGTAGGACTTGTTTGTACGGTGCTGATGGTCGCAGACTACTCTACCGTAGACGAGGAGAGCGATATGCTAAAAATTACATTGAGGAGATGAGAGAGGGTCTTGTATGGTTTGGGGCGGCATATCGATGGATGCTCGAACTGAACTTGTGTTTATTGACGCAGACACACATGGCCGTGGTAACCGTGGTTTAACATCACATCGCTATATAACGGAGATATTGGAACCTCATGTCGGATTTTAGCGGATTTATAGGTGAAAACTTCATTCTGATGCAGGATAATGCTCGTCCGCACGCAGCGAGACAAGTTGAGCCATAATTTACTCAGGTTGAGATTCGTTCCATGGATTGGCCAGCACGTAGCCCGAACCTCAATCCCATAGAACACGTGTGGGACAACCTAAAAAGAGCTGTATTTAAAAGAAATCCGGTCCCAACAATGGTTGCGGAGCTCAGAGTTGCATTGTCACAAGAATGGGACAATACTGCGCAAGATCTTTTAAAAACACTGATCAGGTCGATGCGAAACTTGAATCAGTTATTAGGGCAAGAGGAGGTAATACACGTTATTAAAAACAAAAAAAAAACGTTTTCTTTTCTTAGTATTGTAAAATTTTCATAATAAAGCCGTTTTTGTTCTATTCACCGTTTCATTCCAAAAAGCTGCAAAAGGAGTAATTCGATTCTTTTAGTGAGAAAAGTTGACCTATACACACATGAATTGATTTTTTTATCAGATTAAGACCAGTCTTAGCATTATCATTGAAATAAATCAAAATACTTTGCACTTTCACTAATTATATTTCATTGAAGATTATCTTGCACTATGATGCAGTTTATGTGTCCGCCAGTGTATATTATGAAATAATAATTATTATCTATTGTAGTAATCGGCGTAAAAAATGTAGCAGTAAGCATTAAAATATATAGTATAGTGATGATGATGATCACGAATATATACTTTGGCAATAGCAAAATTTCAAAGACATTGATATTGGTACACAAAACTCTGAGTAGTACCTATGTCATAATAATAATATGTAGGTGTCTCATGTGAAGATGGTGGTGATGATGATGATGATTACTGTAAGTGGTATGATGGCATATGCTTGCAGTTCTTTAAACAGCGCCGGAATTCCAGAACATGTATCTATAAGGACACAGGAGTTCTGTTCAGTACTTTTGGATCCAGGGTATATCTTGGTACAGAAGCATACTGCATATACATATGCTTGGACTACTTCAGCCAAAATCGAAATCACTATATGTGTTCATATAAATTTCGAAGAGTTCCCTCGATTAATCATGGTTCCCATTATCAGGTCACCACTTTGGTGACTAAGGGACAACTTTCGAATTATAACCTCTACAACAACAAAAGAATTTTGCAAATAGGTTCACAAACGTCAAAGTTATATGTGTTGGTGTAAAATACTATGAAAAGTGGTATTATGATTATTATATCATTATAATGTGATGATGTATGGTTTGATGATGGTGGTGATCATGATTACTGTAATTGACAGAATGGCATATGCTTGCAGTTGTTTAAACAACGCCGAAAACCACAAACATGTATCTATAAGGAGTCAGGAGTTCTGTTCAGTACTTTTGGATCCAGGTTATACCTTGGTGCAAAATATTACTTTTTGGTAGCATATGCGGGACTTCTTCAGAAAAAGTCGAAATCACCATATGTGTCCATATAATCGTCGAAGAGTTCCCTCGATTCTTCATGGAAGTTAGGATTTGGAAATTGTAGGATCCCATCATCAGGTCACCCCTGGGATGTCAAAAGGACCTATTTGGGATTATACCCTTTACATAATTTATATATATAGCCAAACATATAACCTATAAACCTCCTTTTTTGGAAGTAGCTTAATTAACACTAACCTTAAGATTTTCTGTTTTCCAACCTTTATCATCAAATGGTTGTCCTTTCTTATCTTGGTGTTCATCTTTCAAATATTTCAAAAGAGCTTCTAAACATTTTTGATTACGAGAGCCCATACTGTCTAAATAGGCTATGTGTTTATTTCGGAAATCTATGATGCTGAGACACCAATGCACACCCAAATGCACTGGGACTACCATTAAATCGTGAGAAAATATATCGACCTGAAAATATGGAAAATTAAGCAATCGGTTTTAAATGTTTATAGATAAAACATTTTAAGCAAATTAATCTTTACTAAAATGGATCATTACGATCAAACTGAAAGAAACTGGTTTGGTCTAAAGCAAATCATACGACAATAGATTTAACACTAACACTATTGTTGTAAACACTAATACTATTGAATTTTGATTGAATAAAACGTTTTCTAACATAATATGTATTGTATTAAGTAACAATTGAATTAGTTTTTTGCATGCATGAAGCAATTGATTTTTACACAATAAAACCCAGTATTACAAATTTTAGTTTTGCATAGTTTATTACACCTTTCTAGTCCATCTTCTTAATCCAGGCTGACCACTTTGCATAAGTTTAGGATAGAAGAATGTGTTAGTTGCATAAACTTTTGGAATGTCTTTACGTTCCTCACAGCGCTGCATCAGCAAGTTCATGTAGAAATTAATTACTTCATCATTGAGCCAGTTGAGACCTGCCAGAGTCTGTATATCTCTCCTGTAATATTTTTCGAAAGATTACACAGATTTTTACATAAAACAATAATATATTATAAAAATTTAATTATTATTATAAATATTAATTGCAACAAATTTTATATGATAAATTATTAACGAAACACATACCTGTGTATTCGCAAGTTGAATTTTTCAATAAGTAATTGTCCAGGGGGACCTGGCCCTAGAACTTTATTCACTAATTTTTCTTGTTCTGAAGTCAAGGGGGGTAATTCTACTGTGGGTTGTGCTTCTTCAATGAGACTTTCAGGAATGCTCAATTCATGCTTCAATTTATTCTCTAAAAGTGCTATCTTTTGTTCATAGTTTACTTTTGATATTATATCAGACTCACGACGTGCATCTTTTAACTTCTCTTGCAGATCTTGTCTTTTTTTCTTGTATCGTGAGTCTAACTTCTTGAGCCAATCTTCAGCTGTTACAGCTTTATCTTTGAGAGAATCCCTGAGGGAATTCACTGGATCAATTTTAACTGATGAACTAGTGGATGCATCTGATGGAATTATTTCTATTTCTGAATCTGAGGAGTTAATGGAAGCTACCGTAATTGGATCATATTCTCTGTTAGATTCATTTTCTTTATCAGCATTTATACCTTTTTCAAGTAACTTGATTTCATTAAGAGAATTTTTTTGTGATCTTTGTGTCAACCGGAATGATGCAGAATCATTAGCTAAGCTTGCAATACTGAGTGGTTTACCAAATGGAGCTGGTGTAGCCTCTGTTCCAACAACCCTTCTAATTAAATCTTGATAGTTTTTCTTTTCACTTAAATTAAATACTTCTGATATAGCAGACTTAGTTTTGTTCAAATTCATGAACCCGCTTCTTGAGCCCAAGAGATTCGTTTTTGTTGGTTGCATCCATTTTGCTACAGGGGTAGGAACTTTTCTGTATGTCTTGGTTATTCCAGGAGGAGCTTTGAATTTGCTGTAGGTCCGAGGCGATAAGTTTGTATGTCTATCATTTAATTTTCTACATAGTTTGTAATACCTTAGATTATCATCATCTATTGAATCTATAACATCATTGTTTTTCGAGACAAAGTACTTCTGCGATTTAGTTTGAGGAGGGGAACGTACTCTTTTGACAAATATGACATCATCATCTTCGTCATCATCATCATCATTTACAAATGTATCATCCTCATCTACATTTATGAAAATTTTTGATGGTTTCTTTGGATGTTGCTTTGTTTCAAATAATGTCACCTAAAACAATTCATAAAGTGTGTACTACAAGTAGTTTTTTTAAATTCATTTATTTGTTAACAACATGATACTTTTCTTTTCTTGTCCTTGTGGTGTGTTGTTGTGTTATATTATCATACAAGTGCATTTGATCTAAAATGCTTAACTTTACATTAAATAATAAAGATATAGTTATAAAGCACCATAGATATTACTTGTTGTTATTTGAATAAAATCATTCAAATAACAAAACCATGATTACTCATTGAGTTCAACTATAAAACCTAGGAACAGTAAAACTATGTTGCTATTGGCTCTTGGTATCTTCGTTTTTTTTAAATGTCAGACAATGAAAAACAATAATTGAGATTGATTGTACTGTAAGTACATATTTAAATTAATTTGATTGAATAATGCAGCATAATAATTAATTAAAGTTTTTCTCTGTAAAGGTTATTATAGTCAGTTAAATTAAATACTTCTGATATTGAGTTGTATGATGATATGTGTGACAGATATTAATTGACAATCCTAGTGAAGTTACCTAACAAAACATAATCAATTGTTTAGAAGTATTGAATCAGTTGGCCTAGGAAATACAATCGGAATTACAGATTTTTACAAAGGAATTACGACTGCAAGATGGTTGTTCGTATTCATCAATTTAATGAATACGAAGATTCAGCAGTGTCAATCTCTATTGACAGTAGTTCCATTCCATGCATTTCACATTTTTAACTCAACATATTTTTTATATAATTTACATTCAATAATAATAGAGTACAGTACATTAAAATAATATGATTAGTTTAACTTGTAATTTTTGAATAAACATTACCTCTGGTTCATCATCGTCATCAACAACGTTATGAATAACAGGTCTTATTGGAGAATGGACCTTTGGTTTTCTGTATGGAGTTTCTGTACCATTTCTAGTATTATGAATAAATTTGATTGGATTTGTTCTACTTCGCCCAGCTAGTTTGATTTGTTCATCATTTGGAGTTGATGTACTCGGATGGCCAGCTTCAACTTCAATTGGGACATACCTAACATTTTTACTTTTTTTATTACTCATGTCATTCCAAATATCTGAAATATATAATTTTGTAATGGTTGCATTGTACATAATATATAATACTTTATACAAGTATATTTATTGAAATTTATAGGTACTACCTTTGGATGATAATTCAGGGAAAGTGGTTTTATGCAGTTTTTTAAGTCGCTTTAGTGCTGGAACTTCATCATCAGATGAAAACTCATCGTCAAATCTAGAAAAGAAAAATATCGCTTAAGAATGAGATAATACGAAATAAAGCATAAGCATAATTAATACTTCACATACTTCCAAAATTTTGATGCCAAATTTAGTGGTATTTTTATCATAATCACAGGATTAATGTGTATAGTTTTTAATTTATTGGCTTTACCGCCATAAAAGCAATTTTTGTAAACAAGAAATGTCACATTTTGTACCTGTCTCTTTTGAAGCTTGTCTTAGCCGCGGGATCGTCGTCACACCAACCGAGTAAACTACGAACATAAGTCACTATGGACTGCATTTTTATTTAATTTGGTTTTTCCATCCCACACAATAGCTTTAAAAAAATGTAATCTTATGAAAATAGTGAAAACAAGTAAATTTTTAATTAAAATTCACACACTAGCTATGAAATTATCAGTCCAGAGACAATTGACAATTCTGTTGACAACTCATGTCATAAGTAAACCACAATTTTTTTTTATTTATATATGGCATCGGCTTATAACCATTTGCCAGTGTCAAGTTAAAAAGGCGGGAAATAGAACTTTCGTTTCAATTTTCAACACCGTATTCCTATATCGTCAAGTCTAAAGTCTAGTCAAAGTCCAAATATATAGTCAGTACAGTCCATGAGTCATGTCAGTCGATTCAGTAAAGTGGTAAAAACTTTACTGAAAGTTCGTAGGGAGTTTTGGCGGGAAACACAAAATAGTACGTTTTTAGAAGTTATACCACTTGCCCACACTTGTGCACGTTAACGAATATTTAATGGTTAATATTCTACCAATATTACACATTAGGAACCGAGATAACACAAATTTATGAAATATTACAAATTCCACAACCTCACCCATTGCTTCCTAAACACAGAACACATTATTTAGGTACTCCTAGCGGAGATTACTCCTCCCTAAACCACAAATTACAGATGTTTGTAAATTGTTTATTTTATGGAAAAAAACATAGACAAAAAGACACCAATCAACGGACAATAATCGGACACGTCCGTAAGTCGCGTCTAGCAAATTTTTTAAAGACGTGTATTTAAACTTGCGACAAAACAATCAAATTTTGGGTATAAAAAATCGGTTGTCTGTAAAGTCCGTTTACTGACCGAATAATAACACCAAGTTGGTGAAATAATGTAAGAAACAAATAATTTCAAATCTGGTGACTAAATAATACTAGTTTTTTCACTGAATATTCCAAACTGGCAGACAGATATTATTTCGGTGAATTTACTATCTTGGCAAAAACAAACATTTAATTTAAGGATAGGCACATATTTTCCCTGATGTAGATAATTAAAAAAACATTATAAGCGGCAAAACGAGCGCACATAAAAAAACGTAAAGGAGCGTGCAAAATTCCCATTTTTTGGGGGGTGTGGCTTAAAAAAAAATCATTCATTTTGAAATTTCAAACTGGCGGATATTTATTTTTCGTAAAATTGATAGTTGTAAACCACACCCCGTTTACCAAGTTTTTGGGGGGTGTTGAATACGAAAATTACATTCATTTTGAACTTCCAAGATGGCGGACATATTTCATTTCATAAAAATTAATATGGGTGTCCTGTTGTAGGTTTCTGGGGGTGTTGTTACAAAAATTCAATGATTGACTTTTCAAAATAGCGGATATTTATTTTCTGTAAAATTGATATGTCGCCTTCGAAGTTTTCAGGGGTTTTCAATACAAAAATTATATCCATTTTGAATTTCAAAGATAGCGGACATTTATTTTCAATAAAATGAATATAGGTGTCCTTTTCTAGGTTTAAGGGGATGTTAATTACAAAAAAATATATATTTTGAAAGTTTATAATGGCGGATGTATTTCAATTTTAGTAAAATTCTTCTATCTCGGAAACAGTGCGTCCTACTGAAAAAATAATAAAAATTTGCTCCCCCTTAGTAACTCCGTAACCACATCTTTTCTTAATTGAAGAAAAATAAATTAGAAAATTCTGAATTTATCAACATTTCTATCTATACATGTATATAAAAGAAAGTCGTGTTAGTTACACCATTTATTACTCAAGAATGGCAGAACCGATTTGGCTAAAAATTGGTGGGATGGTAGCTTAGGAGACGTGGACCAGACGGACTTTAGGATACTTATCATCCCGTTCCCGTGGAACGTAAAAATGGATTACAATTCCAATGTCTCGCTAAAACTCGAGAACGGCTGGACCAATTTAGCTAATTTTGGTCTTGAAATAATTGTGGAAGTTCAGGAAAGGCTTAAATGGTGAGAAATATTGAAAAAGCTGTAGGTTGTAGGAGTAGGTATAGGTGTAGGACTAGGACGTCTAACTACACCTACGATGCAACCTGCATTGTAAGTGTAGTTATTCATTAATTCCAGTATCATATTTAAGACAGAACAACGTGTGTCGGGACAGCTAGTAGCTTTATATTACATCAATCTTATCTCAATGTAGAGCATTTACATTTTTTTTTTTAAATCGCTTCTATCTCGGAAACAAACTAACAATCTCTATATAGATAACAATCTAACCCAACCACATATTTTCTTCATGATGGGAGAAAAAGAAGTTTGAAAATTCTGCATTTGCCAACATTTCTATAGTTTTATACATCGTTCAAGATGAGCATTGCCATTATTTTTTTCTATAATCGCTTCTATCTTGGAAACAGTGCATCCTACTGGAAAAATAATGAAAATTTCCTCCCACTTAGTAACCACGAAACCACAATTTTCTTCGTGATAGGAAAAAAGGAATGTGAAAATCCTAAATTTTCCAACATTTCTATAGCTTTATACATCGTTTATTGTAGGCATTGCCATAATTTTTTCTATAATCACTTCTATCTCGGAAACGGTGCATTCTACTGAAAAAAGGATGAAAATTTCCTCCCCCCAATTTAAAATATAAATCAGCAGAGTTAGGAATGTTAGAAAAATTCTAGTTAGGAATGTTAAAAAATTATATTATATTCGACGTTTGTGACATCCTTTAGACGGGTTTTTCTGTCACGCTGACCGCACGCTGACGGTCGGCGCTGGTGGGTCAATATGTATGTAGTTATAGGAAGCGTTTTTGAATAACGCGTAGCGGTCAGCGCGGACATTTTCAGTGTCGGCGCTGATGGTCAGCGTGACAGGAAAGCCCGCCTTAGTCTGCAGAAAAATTGAACTAAGTTTAACTTAAAAACTTTTTAAAATCCTTTAAAATAATTATGTACAAAAATAATGATTTTGGAAACACGAGTTTTCCTTTGAGACAAATAATTTAAACTAATTTTTGTTTTACTACAATATTTAATTTACAATTTTGCTTAGTATGCTATTATATACGTATTAAAATACGTAAATACGTATTAAAATATCTACTCTTGTTTTCATTTTATTGCACTATACGCGAAAGCAATACGACTTGATTTGTTGCTCTAGTCTAACATAACATTGCATATTATGAGGTATCAAAAGTAACGAGTACTAATTGTTATAGTTACGAATACATACGGGTACGCTTTTTTTCGTTACTTTTACACCTCTACTGTGATTTGCCGAATTCGTCAATAACGCGCAGGAACTAGTCTTATTTATCCGATACGACCGGTGGTTTCGTACCTGTGGCAGCGGGAAACGCCTAACAATGGCTACTCCGGTTGGATTAATGCTCTATGGCCCTGAATTTTACCCGTAAAACTTTTATTCACAGTGCAAAACAGTTGACACTGTGATGACTTTTTTTTGTAAATGGAAAACGCTCATTTTTACCCACGACGGAACGGAGAAGGTGTATGCGTTTGGGGTGAGAGATTGTGTGTTTTTGTGCGTTTGTGTGTTTGTGGGTGCGCAAACCAATGTTACATTGATTATCTCCAAAATTATTAGTCCGATTTTTTCAGGGGTACCTACTATTTGCATATAATATGATAGGAACATTAGAGTTGTAAAAATTCAATACCTAGGTTTTTATAGGTACCTACTTTGGTTTTGGTAATGTGTCATACTCTTGGTCCAAGGGCGCTGGCTTAAGCGCCTTACTCACGGTCCAGCCTGCAAATCCAATATCGCGGCCTTGAAGCGGACTTGAAGGCAAAAATTTTAAATGATTGACACTATTGACACTAATGATAGCTATTAGTACCGGTGCTGGATTTGCAGGCTGGACCGGTGAATCTCCGAAACAGCTGACTTCTGTTGAGGATAGTGACGGTAGGTTTTTTAGCTCTACAAGGAATTTTATCGCCTTTAGATTTTGGATTCATAATTATTACGACACTAAATATTGGCTGCTAGACAAAAAATTCGTGTAATGCTCTAAAAACCTGCCGCCATTATCCTCAACGGAATCAGCTGTTTCGGAGATTCATCCGACCGAAGTATGTCGCTTAAAATTCTATTTCTAGCAATGGTTATATATGCTAAAATGTAAATAAAGTTAATTACATTTATGTTCTTCTTATATTATTTTAGAATGGGTATAATTAAAAAAAAAGACAGTTGACACAAAACATACGACAATTAAAATGACAATTGAGAGTTTTTTTGGAGGGCGGAGAAAGGGGAATTAGATGACGTTGTGGATTTTGCATTTCCTTCATAAATTTGTGTTATTTCGATTCTTAATATGTAATATTGTTAGAATATTAACCGTTAAATATTCGTTAACGTGCACAAGTGTGGGCAAGTGGTACAATTTCTAAACACGTGCTATTTTGAGTTTCCCTCCAAAACTTCCTAGGAACTTTCAGTAAAGCTTCTACCACTTTACTTAATTGACTGACATGGCTCATGGACTGCACTGACTATTTATTTGGACTTTGACTAGACTTTATACTTGACGATTTAGGAATACGGTGTTGAAAATTGAAACGAAAGTTCTATTTCCCGCCTTATTAACTTGACACAAATGGATAAAAGCCGATGCCATATTTAAATAATAAAAAAATGTCAATTGACAGTACTGGCGTCTGGCACTCGCGAGTCGCGGTAATTTTAAGTTGTTTCGATTTAATTTGTAATAAAAACATATTATTAATAACCTCAAAACAACCTCAATTGCACCCAAGATGTTACAGCCAGTAATGCATATCCTGAGGCAAAAAAATATTATTTTGGCTAGTGGTTCCCCAAGACGAAAGGAGATGATAGAAAACATTGTAAAGTACTTTTTCAATATTCTTAGGATAACTACTAAAATGTATGTATGATTATTGAATCTATTTTTTATTAGGGTTTGAAAGTTCGTTTATGTCCATCACAATTCGAGGAAGATTTAGAACCAAAAAATTTTGCGAGTTTTTCGGAATTTGTTGAAGAAACTGCATTACAAAAAGTTCTGGAAGTGGAGAACAGGTTAATGAAGGAAGAAAATATTCCGGACGTACTTATAGGTGCTGACACTATGGTGACATTAGATGGTGAAATGTTTGGAAAACCAACATCTGTAAAAGAAGCTTTTGAAATGCTTTCAAAGTTAGTACTAATGAAAATCATATTCAATATAAAATCAATATAAAATATAGATACAAGATTTGCCGTTCAGTAATGGCAGTGGTCTCGAACGTCATATAGCAAAATCGGTAGAGTTGTTAGCTAAATTTAGTTTATTTATATTTCTAGTACATTATTTAATCAAATTTCTTTATTTATTAAAAAAATATCTTTCTAGCATCAGGTTGTGTTATGGATATTCCCAAAATATTTTTAACATTGTGCACTAGGTCCATACTATTGAGGGTTTCCCCATAATAAACACTAATGAATAATGCTGGCAATTTTGAGATGTAAAATCAGTAAAAAAACAAGGCCAATTATAATAATATCTACGGACACTTCACACCACATCAATCTGTCCCCCTGCTAAGTACTTGAAGAACTTTTGTTTCGTGGGCCAGACAATGGAAAGTATATTTAATACTTTTATATTATACAGATATTTAAGATTTTTAATATATATACACATTTAATACACATCCACGACCCAGGAACCTTCCTTCCTTCCTCCTTCGGCGGGATTCGAACCCACAACCGCCAGCTTGAGTACCAACTTGCTAAATCCACTGAGCCACAGAGGTCATAAAATAGCAGTAGAAATACTGCAAAATCGGTAGGTTCGAGACCACTGCATGTGGTCCCAGCTGCTTATTCCAATGCTGCTTGCATTCAAATTTTAACAGCAACATTCTAATATTACTTACTAAATCTTTAGAATTAAAAAAATCCCTACTAATTAGACTTTCAGGTAGAAGTCATACAGTGTACACAGGAGTTGTTGTAAAGACACCACAGAAAACAGTCAAATTTACGGAAAAGGCCAATGTTGTATTTGGTAAAGTCAATGAAGAACAAATAAAAGGTTACATTGCTACTGGAGAACCTATGTAAGCTCTTTTTTACCTTCTTTTTTAATTAGTACTGTAATGAAAACTTTTCGCAGTTTAGTTTAGTATTAAATATGTTTTATTAGTATTAAGTATGTTTTTAATTCATAATCTAAAGTGAGTATTTTGTTTTATTTAAAGGATTAAGGAAGTTCTTATTTTTACGACTGACTTTTCAGGGATAAAGCTGGAGGTTATGGAATACAAGGAGTGGGTGGAACTTTTGTTGAACGTGTGGAGGGAGACTTCTTCACAGTAGTGGGATTGCCTTTGTACAGGCTCTGTTCTGTGTTGTATGAATTGCATAAAGAGTAGTGTTATGGCTTGGTTTTAGAAAGGCATAACACTACTCTTTAGTACAATTTATCTTTAACCCTTACATCTATAGTTTATACTTCTATACTCTATAGTCTATACTAATATTATAAAAAGAGGAAAAGTTTGTTTGTTTGCATTGAATAGGCTCAGAAACTACTGAACGGATTTTGATGAAATTTTGCACAAATATAAAGTAGACCACGGGGAAGGACATAGGCTACTTTGCATCGCGGGAAAATGTACGGTTCTTGCGGGATTTTCTTTTGATTTTTGTAGGAGGTCGCGGGCAACATCTTGTCTTTATAAAGCTAAGCATTAAATTTCATTATTGCCATAATTAAGATGTTTTATTCTTATATGAATTGGGTTATTCCGTTTGTCTAAGTTTATCAGTTTTATAGAAATAAATAAAGCCAGTTAAATGTCCTATTACAATTTTAATTGTCTTAACTTTTAAACATACAATCATATTATGCACTGTAATATGAAGGCTAAATATGTATAAACCAGAGCAACATTTCATTGTCAAAAATGTGTGTACACATAATATGTATTTTATTATAAGAAATTTTAAGTATACAATTTAATTAATATTATATCTAACATATAGATAGGTTGTGGGTATTTTTTTCGCGGGATATTGCTAGATATAATATAAATTAAATTGTATGCTTATGGATTTCCTGATTCTATTAATTAGAAATTCTAAGTAAAATTTATAGTATATATAACATACAAGATATCAGCAGAAGTACACTTAGTGTATTTTTTTTTAATTTGGAGCACATACATATTTAAAGTGTTTGTGACATTTTAACTGTGATTAAAAAAAAGATTGCTACGTTTTTGTTGCTTTTAATAAAATTCCTAATTTGTTAAAAACCTTTTTCTTCTAGTGTCTATAGAACAACAGAATCTAGTCTAGAAGTCTAGCTGTTATTAAATGTTTCCCATATGTGTGTGATAGTAAATTTTGCAAAATCTATTATGTTTATATGATAGGATATAACAGGACTGTACAGGATTGTATTATTCCACAGGGTTTCAACCGCCGGCTCAGATTAGACTCGAAGATAGCAAGGTTACACCGATTTGGGCAGAGCCGGGGCGATAATAAACACTTATATTGAGGAGAACGATTTTCACATTTTTCGTCTCGCTTACCTGGCTCATGGCAATGCCGTATAGAGAGCCCGTACGCCTCTTTCGGGCCGATTTGCCGTCTCGCTTTTGCCTCTCTATACGGCTATTTTCCATAATTTTCCCTATTTTCCATGAGCCAGGTGAAGTAAAACGCGTTCTGTGAAATTCTTTATTGTTTTTCCCAATTACATAAGTCCTTATATACTAATAATCTTATTTTATATAAAAGATATTCATAACCTAAGTTACACCATGTATGAAATGTTATGTATATTTACCATTTTTTGCCTAATAACTACGTATCCATTTATTATATAATCCAAACTGTTATTCTTCATGTTAGATATTATGTTTATCTATATAAATCAAAAGAAATAACGTTAAAATTCACTATAGTTTAAAATATATAAGCAAAATAACCTTAAGTTCATAAAACACCATTTATCACGACTTATTGCACACTGATGCTATAGAAATCTATACATATATTGTCACTGAAGTTCACCGTTATAGTTTATGTACTGTTTTAAAACACTTGTTTATCGTTCACATTTCAATTCACTGGTATTATTACGTTACGAGGCCGCTGTCCTTAACAGGGACTCTTTTGAAGTAGGTAATCAAAACATTTATAATGTATTTGTAAGGATGAACTCAGTAGTTATTAACCGACATTACGTAGAATGAGGAAGCCACAGCCGTTTCGACCAATTGAACACAGATGGCTATTAATTTACTTTGTTTTGGTCGCCTCAGGGTTGACGATTTTAGTGTTTAGACTTTTTGTTGCTAAGAGGAGTCACAAATCGGTCATAAAATCGATTTGCGAAGTCCTAATGGCTTGCCATATGTGCAAGGCGTTGTGCGTTTGCCAATCCTCTATCTATACTAATACCTATAATAAAGAGGAAAAGTTTGTTTATTTATATGTTTGTTTGTTTGCATTGAGTAAGCTCCAAAACTACTGCATCGATATGTTGAAATTTGGTACATATATAGAGAAGACCACAGGGAAAGATAGGCTACTTTTTACCGCCAAAAAAATGTACGGTTTCGCGAGATTAACTTTTGCGATCGCGAAGTCGCGGCCAACATCTAGTATTCCATAAAAATATTTATAAAATTCACACAGTTAAGACTGTAACATCTGTTTGTAAACTCGATGTGATTTATACTTAATAGTTCCTACATTATAAGACGTAGGCGGGTTTCCCATAGATACATAAGTAATAGCTCCCCACACTGATTTCAGTGACGGTGGCCGGTTTAATTGAAACCAGGCCAGCTACGCAGGAGTTATTTTATAGTGCCCAAGTGTGTGCGCAGTACACAAGAGCACTCTCTCTTCCTTTACTCTCGTAACCCAGTGGGACGAATAACCGACACGACTGGTGAGATATCAGGCGCAGGTCCGACTTTTTACATGCCCATCCGACGCATGGATCATCTTTCTTGTCAGACAATCAGGTGATCAGCCTGCATTGTCCTAACCAAACTTGGAAACTAAGATTTTTTGTTGTTCCAATGCGGAAATCGAACCCACGACCTCCGAGTCGAGAGCCAAGCTCTAAACCACTAGACCACGGAGGCTGTTCGGTACAGCTCATAAGTATACATACATAAGTAAGCTGTACCGAACAAGCTTTTATTTTGCAGTCACTAAGGTTTAAAATGTTTCAAAAAGAAACAGGTCCGCTAGTTTGCGTGCACAAAAACAGTGCAGCGACAGGTGTTAAATCACTGGTTCTCACACTACAATAGAATTTTTTATTTGGAGTGGCTTTAACATTTGTGGAAGAGATTTATTTCATTCTGTGGTCGTATTTAATTTGTGGTCGTGTTTTATTAATGGGAATTTGGATAGGTACTTGGAGTGAATTATTTGCTCCCTTGGAGTGAATTATTTCATGGCCACTGGATATATTTAGCAAGAAAATAAAAGACGCTTGAGCAGTACGTAGTACCTACCTATTTAGTTATCTGTGGCTTGAGTACCTACGTACAAGACAAAAGTCGTAGACAGTAGTAAGTAACATGTAACCTAGGCTCTATAGCCTAAAACATGTACTTAATAGTTTTAAGTGTTTACGTACCTGTCACCTACCCTATGTATAAATAGTTGTACCTACCTTAAGTTATTTGATACAATAAAGAGATTTAATCACGCACACTACGTAACTTGAAGAAATTGCATGTAACGAGAATTATCGAACTTCCGAGTAGAAAAAAACAAATCCAATGTGTGGGAACCGCGAACAGATGCGCGCGCTATCTCCGGATCTGCGGCATGTGGCCAAAATTGAATAGACCGAAAGGTAGTAGGTATATAACTTATTATTTCATTAATAATACATAATATTAATTTTTTGGTGTACAATCTCAGACATGAAGGTATCTGAAACATAATATAATATATTTATTTCTACAAACTAATTTTGAAATTAGATCTTTCGCCCGGAACCGGCCCGCGTAAATACAGTATCCCACAGGAACACAGTTCTTTTTCATCTTAAAATGTAACCAGTTAATCCAGAGCCTAAACTCTAACAAGTACCATACAAAATTTCATTGAAATCCATCAGTAGCTTTTGCGTGAAAGAGTCGCAAACATCCATCCATCTATCTATCCATCCATCCATGAATCACAAACATTCACATTTATAATAGTATTAAGGACCCAGTGGCGAAGGCTGGTTCTCCTTCATAGGGAAGTAATAGCCTGTATAATAGGTAGGGATTTGGATGAGGGTCTCCAAAAGGTAAGTGGTAAGTAAATCCGATATCCGAGGTAGGTAGGTACCTGTCACAGATTACTATATAGTGAGTACTATGCTAGTAAATGGTTTTATTGATCCATGGTAACTAGTACTACCTCCTAAGTGTGCGGCGCGGCGCAGAAACTGCAGAAACATGACAGAATCTCAGCTATTAGATAAGTATAAGTGACAGAATACCTACTGCCTATTAAATTATTAAAAAAAGTATTTTGAGATGTAGCTATATTTCTATATTAGTACTTTTCAAAATAAACTTATCCCACTAAATATATTGTATGAAGGCACGGAGTTCTGCGAAGGTAGATATAATTAGTGGTACTCGTACAAACATTGTTAACTCGTGTGCCGACTGCCGTATCCCACAATAAACAAACTGAAGCTGAAACTAAATTGAAACTACTAGCAGTCGTGTACTCGTGTTATTGAAGTGCATTTGCACATGCTAGTCGACTTGACTGGCGAGTGGCGTGTCACTGTTTAATGGGTTTTTTCCAGCAGTTTCCATCGTACTCGCTAGATCGCGGGATGTTTGATAATGGAAAGTAATATCATATCTAAAATTTATACATCATAAAAGTAGGAAACATTTTCACTAACGTAATTTTTAAAACACGCTAAAAAAGCTAGTAGAGTAACTAAAATAGAAAAGTATTAATTTACTAAATATCAAAAATACCAGCTGTCGTTTTGATAGAAACAGTTATTAGGTACTCTTTATAGTAAAACGACATATGTGACGACCTCGTTTTCTGTGTTCCTGGGTCATGGATGTATATTAAATATGTGTATAATATAATAAAAATCTTAAATTTAAGTATGGTATAAAAGTATTAAATATATTTCCGTTGTCTGGTATCCGTAACACAAGTTCTTCGAGAACTTACCACGGGATCAGATTGACGTGGTGTGAAAGTGTTTATAGATATTATTATTATTATTTGCTATTGCAAATTCAACTCATTTTTACGACGCCTTTAAACTAAGTTATGGCAGGAATTTATCTGAATAAGTACAAGTATTTGGCGTTTAATAGTTATTCAAGTTTTTTTTATTTGAGTGTATTTTTCAGTACAAGTTGAAATCAATGTCATATTAGTGAACTTCAATGTATAATGGCATCAGAAACACTCCAAATGAACGAGAAATGAACAGTCTGAACACTGAGTGAAAGTTTTTTCGCATTTGTCCAATTAGTCTCAAATCTCGTAAGGCGACAGATAGGTATAAAGTTAATTAATTTCAAGACAAACGAATTTTTTATCCTTTTTTTTACACCACTACCACAAATTTCATAGAAATATTTGATTTGATTTAATGTTCATTTGTATATACTTACCTTACCGTAAGAAAAATTTAGCACTTACTCGAATGAACGGTCTGGTATCACGGATCACCTTTAGCCTACGTTCCCACGAGAGTTTTTTAGTAGTTGCGACAGAAAAAACAGCACTAAACAGAACTCCGCGTTATTATGATAAAATCGTAGTGTCAAGTGTCAAATGTTAGATTTGACAACTCGATATATATATCTCGACATATTTATTAAATTATTATGGTGATTAATATTAACTTTGGTTTACATTATACTTATACAAGCATAATAGTATGACTTGCATTAATATAGTCGTATCTACGAGCTACGTTAGGATTTTATTTGTTCTGTGTTTCTTGCGAAATAGTTTATCATCTAGAATATTTGGTCTAAACATTGTATTATGATTGAAAATATATAAGTAAGACATAAGTAGTAAATATAATTATTTACATGGTCATCACATTTAGATATTAGTGCTAAATCCTTATAAGTAGATATTCCTGACACTTGTACGTGTAAGCGCTCCATTTGCCTTCTTCGAAACATTGTTAACCCCTTCGTTTCCGGTGTAGGCCGTTTCCGGCCCAATGTCAAGTTCGCCATGTTTCGCCATTTTAAAAACTTTATTTACAAAGCTTCTGCTTCTGTTGACTTTGTTACTATTTTAGATAACCTATATTTTATCTTCGCCATTACAAATTTCAACCATGGAGCTGATAAAAAGTAAGCCTGTATATTTCCTCCATGATTTCAACTGCCAAAACAATTGCATTTTTCATAGCGGATAAAAAAATGGAGCTAATAGAGGAATCTGTTTAAGATATAATATTGTTGTACCTACCTATAGATGTTATACCTGCATAGTAGGATGCTTCGAGAACAAAATAACGCCCAACATAATCGAGCCATGTGGTACCCGTTAAGTTGAATTACGAAATTCGCATAAGTCTTGGACTTTTGTGGTCGAAGAACGTAGTAGACCAAATTACATTGACACATAATTAATCTTATATCATTAAACCGCCTACACCAGCTGTGGGCGGGCAGTTTCGTAAAGGTTTAAGGCTTACGAAGGGCCGGACCTTGCTGAATGCCGACTGCCGGTTAGCTATTAACATCCACCTACCAAGTGTACCTAATGAAATTGCTTAACGTACAACAGTAGTTAAAGAAATATTGCAAAATCCGGCTCTATCAACTAAAAGTGCAATGGGAGATTTAGTTACATTCAAAAACATTTACGGGAATGTTTAAATAACTGTTAACGATAAATGTATACTATAGGCCGTTAGATAAAGGTTGTATGTACCTACATGTTACGTGGTGTTCTGCCTATGTGCCACGTCACGAAAGGCTTATATTCATAGATAGGATACTAGTACATGTTGTAGGTGCCAACTCTTATCTAACGGCCTATAAGTACTTGGAAAACCGAGATTTGCTCGGAGTTCTAGTACATATTATACAACTTATTTCAGGTAGGTATAACTGACCTTGTAAATCCTTCTTTTATGATATTAAAAAATCACAATAACATTAATCTGACCGGCATTCGAGCTCGAGACATAAATTTTTGAACAACGCAAAAATTACTTATATACATACATACCTTTGACGACCTCTGTAGCTCAGTGGTTCAGCGCGTTGGTGCTCAAGCCGGGGGTCGCGGGTTCGAATCCCGCTGAAGGAACAAAAAGTTTATCTGTGTTCCTGGGTCATGGATGTGTAATTAAATATGTGTATAATATAATAAAAATCTTAAATATATGTATAGTATAAAAGTATAAAATATACTTCCCGTTTCTGGTACCTGGAACACAAGTTCTTCGGATACTTAGTACTTGAAGCCGTTTCCGAGATTCTGATTGTTACAAGAATTAAAAAAGCTCATTTAAAGTAGGCAATCAACATGTTTATGTGCCATACATAGAGTGAGTTTTATTACTCCTGATTCTAGGTAAGTACATGTTATAGTTCTCTGTTTAGTCTAACCAGTGTCTCCCTAAGCTGTACAGCTTAATAAGTATATAAGAAAGAAATGGATAGTAGGTAATGGGTTTAGTGTACAAAGGCTGGGGTCTTCAAATTAAATACTGGATGTGCTGAATCACTTTATTTGCACAACTAGTTAGGTAGGCGGTGGGCAGACGACTAACTCTCGCAGGAGTTAATTCGCCACGCCACGAATATAGCTGACTTTACATTATGCAATTTCCGAGAATTATAACACACACTACATACACCCCCTTCTAAAAAAAAAAAAAATGATTTACATAATTGACAGATAACAAAAAAAAAATTGAACTTAGCAAACGTTAACATTTGGGAGCTTATGTTGTGACGAAACACTTAAATCTGTACCCTGATTACAACTTAATTCCTTCCTTAACATCTTCCTTGCACGTGAAACACAAACTTTGTATATTAGAATAGCACAAAATTGGAAATAAAGTGAATGCAAATATTTCTAACTTAACGTCTTATAACAATTAATATGTGCTGAGATGACATTACGCAACCTTCGCGTACCTACTTGCTAACAAAAATGCCAATGCACCATTAACCTAGTTATCATCCAAGAATCTTACAGGTCTTTTAATTTTTCTGCCACTACGTGATTTCTGTAAAGGCGTATACACATTAGCCTCACTATGCTGATCTAATCTACTGTCATGTCTGACTTCATTTTCTTCTAAAATATACGCGGGCTTAAGTCTATCAATCGACACATTACGTTCTCTATTATCAATTAATATTTTAAAAACTTTATTATTTCTTTCTAAAACTTTATATGGTCCGCTGTACGGAGGCGTTAGCGGTCTCCGTACCGCGTCCACTCTTAGAAAAACATGTGAACAGGAATTTAGATCAGCATGCACAAAAGTACTATTACTATTTTTACATGCCCTTTTTATGGGCTTAATTTTGTTCAAAGTGTCTCTTAAATTACTTATAAATGAATGTGGATTATCAATTTTCATACTTTTATCTGAACAAAATTCCCCCGGCAACCTTAAACAATGTCCCAGAGCAAATTCCGCCGCGCTAATATTATCGTTGTCCGCTTGACAAGCAGCTCTCAATCCTAACATGACCGTAGGTAGTTCTACTAACCATGATAGATTATTATTCAATCTAGCCACCAGAGCCGACTTCAAAGACCTATGCCACCTTTCTATCTTACCGTTACACTGTGGGTGGTATGGGGTAGTTCTCGTTTTTTGGATACCTAACAATTTCATTAAATCTGTGAATAATTCGCTTTCGAACTGTCTACCTTGATCGGTGGTAATAATTTTAGGACAACCGAAACGACAAATCCATCCTTCATAAACTGCTCTAGCTACCGACTCTGCGGTCATGTCCTTCACAGGGCAAATCTCAGGCCATCGTGTTAATCTATCGATCATAGTGACGCAGTAACGGAAACCGTGCTCAGTTTCCGGTAAAGGTCCTATCAAATCAACGTGCAAATGTTCGTAACGTTCGCTATGGTTAAAATCGCTAAGTTTCGAAACTGTGTGCCGAATAACCTTACTTCTCTGACACCTCACGCACGTCTTGGCCCAGGTCCCTACGTCCTTATTCATACCTGGCCAAAAAACTTTTTTACTAATTAATGCACGTGATGCTCTAACTCCAGGATGAGAAACGTCATGAAATTTATGAAAAATACTTTTCCTAAACTGCGATGGTATATACGGCCTAATATTCTGAGCTGATGTTTCACAATATATTTTAATATCATCATTATTATCGAGCGCTAGCTGTTTCCATTGCAATTTATCATTCGTTTTCATTAAATCCGCGAGCTCAGCGTCTGTCGCCTGTGCTCTCGCAACCTCCACGTATTCGCTTGAACTAGGGCATATGATACTCTCTATTCTCGATAAAGCGTCGGCCACCTGATTTTCAGTGCCTTGTATATGTTGTATGTCGCTTGTAAATTCGCTAATATACAACAATTGACGCGCTCGCCTAGGTAACTCTTTATTAGAACTTATTTTACTTAAAGCAAAAGTGAGCGGCTTATGGTCCGTGTAAACTGTTAAATTTCTACCTTCGATTAAATCTCTAAAATAAACTATTCCCGAATAAATCGCTAAAAGCTCCTTGTCGTACGTGGAGTACTTCTTTTGCGGTTCTGATAACCTTTTTGAAAAATATCCTAAAGGTTTCCAAGAATTGCCTTCCCACTGATTTAACACTGCCCCTATACTAAAATCTGACGCGTCAGTCATTAACCCTAATTTAGCATTAGATATCGGATGCGAAATAGTGACGGCCTTTTTCAAATTCTCTTTACACACTTCAAATGCACTATTCGCCTCGTCTGTCCAATCTATACGCGTCTTATCTCGTTTTTTAGCCCCGTGTAAATACCTATCTAAAACTCCTTGAACTCGAGTAGCGTTAGGAATATGATTTCTGTAAAAATTTAACATGCCCAAAAATCTACGTAATTGTTCTATTGTCTCCGGTTTCGGATATGACTCGATAGCTTTAACTTTTTCCGGCATCGGACTTATACCTTTTTCTGAAACTAAATAACCTAAAAATTCTATAGACGACTGTCCAAAAACACATTTACTTAAATTAATAGACATTTTATATTTACTCAATCTTTCAAATACTAATCGCAAATGTTCTCTATGTATATCGGGGTTATCCGATCCAACGATGACGTCATCTATGTACCCGAACACGACTGACTGACCTTTGCCCCCTGTACAGTCGCCGCCATAATTCAATTGTTCTATGCCTGATAAGACTGTATTATTGATAAATCTTTGAAATGTTTGTGCCGCGTTACGCAGGCCAAACGTCATTCTTGGAAATTCAAAAAGGCCAAATGGCGTAATAATAGCTGTTTTTTTAATGTCATCTGGATTAATACCTATAAAATGATAAGCTCTACAAATATCTAATTTTGAAAAAATTTTCTTATTATGTAACCCATACGTAAAATCGTGTACTCTAGGTATCGGATAACGATCTGGCTTTGTAATTGCGTTTAACATCCTATAGTCCCCACAGGGTCGCATACCACCATCCTTCTTAGGTACAATATGTAAAGGACTGGCCCACTCACTATTTGAAGGTCTACATATTCCTAGTTCTTGCATCAACTGAAATTCTTTTTTAACCCTATCGTACCTGTCGGCCGGTAACCTCCTGGCACGCGCGTGGACAGGTGGTCCAGTAGTCTCTATGTGATGATAAACGGAATGCTCTGGGACGTCCTTGAAGGTTGGCGGTCGCGTGATGTCCTGAAATTGTTCCAGTAAATCCGCGTAAGGATGGTTGCTATTTATGCTTTTAATAGTGTCGACAAAATTTGTACTTTTAATTCCACAGACCCTTAGGGTGGTCACCGTATCAATTAACTTATTATTATACAGATCTACATTTAATTTAAAATTCCTCAAAAAATCGGCACCTATTATCGGCTGTTTTACATCACATACGACAAAAGGCCATTTAAATGACCGTCTTAAGCCTAACGATAACTCTAAATTACATATTCCATAACATTTAATTTCGCTGTCATTAGCAGCACACAACTTTAGATCGATTTTTTTGATAGGCCTTCTAACACACCACTTTGGAATTACGGAAATGTTAGCGCCTGTGTCGATCAAAAAACTATATTTCGTTACATTATCTCTAATCAATAAACGATGGCTTTTGGCTACCTGACCTTGAGTACATCCGTCCACCGAGCCCGCATGTACCCCATCTAGTTTTCCGGCTGCTTGGCTCGCCACGCGCAGGGTTGCTCGCAGCGGTTAGCCCTCGATCTGTACCGAAAATGAAAACGGCACAGCCAGTCCGGGTCCCCAGGTACTCTTCGCGGCCGCGATGTCGATCTTCTCCTGAAGTCGGTCGGTCTGTAGTTGCTCCTCGAGCGCCCGCGGCCCCTTAGTTCGGCGCGGAGCGCTGCAACCTCCAGCTCCAATCTGCTCATCTGCTCGTCCGACTGTCCATCTGCTGCCTTCTTGCATGACACGGCTGCCACATCTCCGACGTTGGTGTTTTCAGTAATCTTGTCTGCCATGGCCGCCAGCTTGTCCAGAGACTGATCTTCACAAACCGCCATGACTGCTCGAACTGATGACGGCATCTTCGACAACCACAGGCTCTTGAGTGTGTTGTCCGCAATTTGTGCGCTGCGCCCCAGATCTTTCATGCGCCTTAAAAACTGGGAGGGTCTTTGCGAACCCAACTCCAGCTCCGACACCAACTTTTGCATTTGTCTTTCGGCACTCTCTTCATAAACCTGCAGCAGTCTCTCCTTAAGCGCCGTGTACTTGTCCTGGGCGGGCGGTGACATCACGAGGTCGCTGACCTGCTGAATGGCCTCTTTTCCGAGTTTCGATATGACCAGGTTGAATTTGGTCTCTTCACCCTGCTTCTGTGGGGCCATCACAGCCTCGAACTGCGCGAACCATAACCTTGGTAAGTCTGTCCACAATTCCGATAGCTTGGTGGACACGCTTATGGATGCCAACGCCGCGCCTGACGCCTCTTCCTTGCAACCCGTGTCTGATGCCTTGTTCATTTTTCTCGAATGAAATTGAGCCGATGAGTCAATGAGCTGATGAGCCGCCTGCCGCTGTACTCGCCACGTGCCACGGCGTGTTCTTCTATTACGTCACGCTAACTTCCTGTCGACGCGTGGAATTCGATCTCGAACAAAAATTTAGCCCACAGCCGATGTCACTATTTACGCCGATTCCCTTCACTACAAACTTTCTTCGAGAGTTCTTCGTCGGGGTCACCAGTTTAGTGTACAAAGGCTGGGGTCTTCAAATTAAATACTGGATGTGCTGAATCACTTTATTTGCACAACTAGTTAGGTAGGCGGTGGGCAGACGACTAACTCTCGCAGGAGTTAATTCGCCACGCCACGAATATAGCTGACTTTACATTATGCAATTTCTGAGAATTATAACACACACTACATGGGTATCCACTAGGTATAGTCATACCTATTACCTACTATCCAGTAATTCACAGAGTTCTATTAGAAGTTTCTCACCCACGGATATTCTGTTGAATAAAATATACCAAATATATAGAGTTTTTTTACCCATAATAGACATAATACCTTCTATGGCTGAGTTCTATGGTATATTTCCTAATAATTTACCATGCTCGTCTTCAGCGTGGGGGTGGGGTGGGCGGCGCCCACGGGTCACGGCTGTGATATGATAGAAAGGGCCTACTTCCCGAGGATTTCATACTTTGAACCACGAAAAGTATTATTCAATCGTGCTCAAAAAAGTACCTAAGTAGCAGCGTTGCCAGACGTCCCGATTTTGGCGGGACATGCCGATTTTTTAATCAAAATTAAATGTCCCGCACGGGACAGGTTCAGTCCCGCCTTTCGAGAATTTTTAATTAAAGCAGAATTACTCATCCAGTTTAATCTTTGAGTTCTTCATCTATATAAAAGAGAAAAATATTACTTTAAAAGAACCTTCACAGATTATGATGACTAAGTAATTCTTCTAAATAATTATTATTCTCTTATTGTAAGTTGCAATATTTACATATTATACATAATATCTCTCATACACTCATACACACACATATACACTCTATAGATAGAGTGTATATGTATTATGTGTGTGTATAGAGACAGTGGCGTGCACAGGATTATGACACTGGGTATGCGGCGAAGTACTCGGTCACAAAAACTTTTTCGTTTATAGATTTTTAGCATAGCTACGAGTGCTGATTGATAAGTTTCCGAAACGACAAAGAGAAACTTCAAAAATCTATTTAAAATGAATTTATTTCTCAACGTAGTTTCCTTCTACCTCGATGCATTTAGTCCAGCGCTTCTCCAATGCCGTTACACCAGTTTGATAAAATGTTTTCTCCAATCCCTCAAAATACTCGTCCACGGCAACAATGACTTCTTCATTTGATGAAAATCTCTGGCCACCTAACCATTTCTTCAGGTTTGGGAATAAGTGGAAGTCGCACGGGGCCAGATCCGGGGAATGGGGTGGATGCGGTAGCAATTCGAACCGCAATTTATGGAGTTTGGCGACTGCAACCATTGACGTGTGCGCAGGTACGTTGTCATTGTGGAACAAAATTTTTTTCTTGGCCAAATGTGGTCGTTTCTTCTGGATTTCTTCACTTAATTTTTGCAGCAAGCTTGCGTAGTACTCTCCATGTATTTTTTTCCTTTTTGCAGATAATCCACTAAAATAATCCCTCGAGCATCCCAAAAAACAGTCGCCATCACTTTGCCGGCCGACAAAACCGTTTTTGCTTTCTTCGGCGCAGGTTTTCCGCTCTCAGTCCACTGCTTAGATTGTTCTTTTGTCTCGGGAATATAATGATGTATCCAGGTTTCATCGACTGTTACATAACGCCGCAAAAACTCATTAGGATCTCGGTTAAACAGCGCCAAACACTCCGATGAATCGTCCACTCGACGTTGCTTTTGGTCTACAGTGAGCAAACGCGGCACCCATCGCGCGCAAAGCTTTTTCATTCCCAAATATTGGTGCAAAATATTAAAAACGCGTTCAGATGAAATGCTCACCATCTCTGCTATTTCTCGCAACTTTAAGCGCCGATCATTCAATACAATTTTGTGAATTTTTTTGATCATGTCCGGATTCGTGACTTCATTTGGACGGCCAGACCTGTGGGCGTCTTCGCAGCTCTGTCTTCCACGTTTAAAATCAGTTACCCAGGTGTGAATTGCACTCAATGCAGGAGCAGAATTACCTAAAACACTGTCTAGCTTGGTTTTAATCTGGGTTGCTGTTTTCTCTTTTAAAACGTAAAACTTTATCACCGCACGAATTTCGTTTCTTTCCATTGTTAAGAAAATTTACGACAGAGAAAGTTCTACGTCCTCTCAAACAAATTCCATCAGTTCGATTAAATTCAAATTTGGCATTCTATTTTCGAAAAGATGCCAGAATATAATGTAATATTCCTTTTTTGCGTATCATTTTTTTAAGTTCGTCGTTTCGGCCAGTTATCAATCAGCCCAGGTACAGCCAAGCGACGGACCTCTAAGTCGAAACCATACCAACAGAGCAAGTCTTAGATGTACTACTATTCATGTACATCTTCTACGGCAACGCAGACAAAACAGCGATCGATCGTCGCGGCGGAAGAAATTCTAATAAGTAAAATAATAAGCATATTATAAAATATTATAACTACTCACCAGTCAGTCAGCTTCAATTTTCGCATATTCAAGGTTCCGGTTACTTGAGATTACTATATCCCGATGTAAATTACTAACTAATATGCAAGGAAAACAATTTAATTTAATCTTGTGTACACAACCACACAGCCAGTTATACGTTTCATAACTTTAAACATGAAATTTTCGAGTTACATTATTTTTTTGCTGGTTTAATAGTTGTAACTCGGGTACACACCTACCTTTAGACAGAATTTGACAGAGACAGTTGTGAGAACTGGTTATTTTTAATTTTTAATAAACACACATTTTCAAAACCTCACAGTCAAATAACATTTTAAAAAAATCGACTAACTCACTAGTAAAAGCAAATCACTACAATTATTATAGAAACTCAGTAATAAACTGTTAAATGTGCACACTTTCAAATGTTAAAATGAAAAATCTTTTAAGAAAACTATAAATAAACTGGAGCGATTAAATTGTAAACAATGCTTATCACATGAAATATGCAACATGGCCCCTGCGAAACACAAAACGTTTCTTCTATTTAAACAAATAAAACCTTACTAAACAAAAATGCTTAATGTGCATACGTGATTTATTAGATTTCCGACTATTCTTTTTACTCGGATTATAGGCAACGAATAATTTCCGACAAGCCAGTTCGGCGGTTTTCGGAAGCGATCGGATAGCCGAACCGAAGCCGAGAGCCATCGCCTGCCGCTGGAGTTCTCGCTTTAAAATCATGTCGATATTCATGGGTGTGTGCGTTTGCGAAGTATGAAAATTACACATACATGCGATGATTTGTCCTGCACAAAGCAACCGCATGAGTTGCTATTTATAAAATATTAGGCGTTTTTAAGTTATTATATTTTTGAAATTAATTTATTTACTATTAATTAATTATTAAAGTCATCTAAAACGTACGAACGTTTTATTAAAATATCTGTGAATGACAAGTAAAGCACTGCATTTCTGCCTATATGGAGCGCACGCCCCTGTATAGAGAACACTCACTCCTCAGCAAACTAACAAATTTGCCATATATGTATATGCTCCTTCTCTAGTCGTTAACATTTTATTAAAAATTTTCGTTAACATATTAAAAGTACCTACCTACTTGCCTCATAATGTTAAGCGCTCGCTGTTTTATATAAATTATTATTATCATTCATCAATAATAACAACGATGAGTAAGTTAATATTTTCTGACCTCTTTCTCTGTAAGGCATTCCATGGCCAAAAAACAGGCGCAGAGGCGTATTAAGGCCACGACAGCCCCAATAAGGTATTTTTATTAAGATGTGTAAATTTTGAACTTAAATAATACGCGTATAATTATTATTTGCTTGCCCCCAAGATTGATTGCACAGGTTTTTAGTTTAAGAATAAATTTTTCATCATATAACACTTATGTCCAAGTATTTCATAAGGTCACTTGTTATTATGTAATATTTTAATCAATGATTAATAAATTATGTTAACCTTACCAAGTAGCAACAGCTGACTAGAATGTAACGGGGGGGGGGGGGGGGGGGGGGTCACAAATCCAATAACTTTTTTAAATAAAATAAAATTTGGTACTTCTTGGGAATTCTGTAGGCTCTGCTTATTCTAATTTGTCCTAAGAATTCCAATCATTCATGTCAATGTCAATCACTGTCTGCATCCTCATAAATAGGTTTATAGGTTAATAATAGCGACAATAGAGCTAAGGACTGCAAAGGAAATTAAGAAGACTAAAGAGTTATTGGTGTGGGAATGACTTAGTACTCGAGTCTCGACTAGGTATCTATAAATTCTAAGTATTACTAGTATGTAACATTTATCTGTCACGTAACCATTGAAATTTTTTTGCATTTTAAACTATCATCACCCCACATTTTTGTAAATTGACATCAAAGGAACATGTGACGCGAAGTGACCAAAAGTCAAAACCGAATTAGATGTTATTTCTACTGATCAATGATCATGCAATAATTTTGTAAAACTGAATCACTGCCAATTTTGTCAATAACACATACATGCGCTGATTGATATGAAGAACGGCCACAAATATGACACCTGTTCCGTAACATCAACAACCAGTATTTGGTTCCCACGCGCTCGTCCGATGTCGTTGTGCTGCTTAGTTCTTGATCTTTGCGATACGCTGGTTCAATTAATACAATGAACGAGGTCCTTTTGCAGTTCTATTATATTTTTTTATCGGGAAAGTCTTTTTGCATTTTACGAGTATTCTAGATAGATACCTTGTGACCTTGCATCATAATGCATGTGGGATGCCTGTCTCCGAGCTACAGTTAACTCCATGCGATGATGAGTCTAATCAGATATAATTTCCAGCCTGAGTATTTAGAGCCAGAGTCTAATCAGGTTAAATCTAAAAACCGGCCAAGTGCGAGTCGGACTCGTGCACGTAGGATTCGGTACAATTATACCAATATTTTAAACGTTTACTTATTATTTCGTTATTTTTTTCGAAGTTATCCAAGTACTTAAGCGCATTTTACAAGTTAGGCATCTATAACTCCTAAAGTAACAAAGTCGTCATAGTTTTCTTTTAAAGTTCATCACATGGAATTTATGAATTTGATTTTTTCAGATTTTTCGAGCCAGCCGCTTAGCTTTTAGAGGGGACGCCCTATTTTAACAAAAAAATATGTTTTAACTATGAATATTTCGCAAACGGATACCTAAATCAAAAAGTCGTTGTAGCAACCTCTCTATGTTTTTAAAATATCTATCTAATGATATCCCACACTATGGGGTAAGCGCGAGAAACAAAATCATCCCCAATTCGTGTTTTTATTTTAGCACTTTGTCGACGTAGTAAATACATAAATCCATGCAAAGTTTCATCTTTCTGGCACTAACCGTTTCGATGGTAAGCCGAAGACGGACGGACATGACGAAACCATAAGGGCTCCGAGACGTAAACTACGGGACCCTAAAAATGAAGCCTCGATTAAACAGGCCGACCGCCGAAACTTCTCTAGGGACCAGGGTACTAATTATAAGTATAATGGGCGGCTGCTGCCATCTCACAAGCCTACTGGAAAATTTCCTGTCACACAGCTACACACTATGAATATTATTTTTAAATATTTTTCTAATGAATCTCTTATGACATAATAGCTATAAGTATAAGAAGTTTATGACTGTAGGCCGTTGGGGAATATTTTAATGTTTAATTAATTGCATACATTATTATTACTAATTGGTTGTTATGGTACTGGGATTTTGATGACAATTGAAATGTTTTGTTCACTAATATCTATTCTTTTTATAAAACTATGTACTAATATTATTGAATAATATTATTTTATATAATTTATTCCATGCCCATAAGGGCCGAAATTGTGATCAATTATGAAAATGTAACATTTATGTAACCAATATCTTGGAAGAAACGATTCTGATTCTGATTCTGAAGAAAACAAATGAGGCTTCTTACTTACTTACCTACCCACTCCCTACACAGTTTAATTTAATGAAGGAAATGGTTACTTAGTAAAAAACATTTTTAAGATACCACTACATACTTGGTCAACATTACCTACTTAGTTAATTAAAATATCTGAATAAAGGCTTGTAGAGACAATCATGACTATGGTTAATAGTTATTTTTCCTTTATGAAATATTTCTGTAATGTTACTATTTCTGTAATGTTTCTGTGTACTAATATTTTCCATATTTAGGTTAGTCTGGTTACGTATTTTTAACCGACCTCTTAATAAAACAGGAAGGTTCTATGTTTGGCTCTGGAATTTTTCAGTAGTACTAACATTAATAATTAATTAATTATACCTACATGTAGGTAGTAATAACTACCGATGCATCGGGGAAAATTTAGTGAATTGAGCAATTAGCTTACGTTCGATTGCACACTGCAGCTGAAACACGCCTACGTTAATTAGGTCGTTAGGCAAATATTGAAACATTTCAAACCTGATTAAGTTATTAAGTACGTGTTGAAATTCATCCGTAAACGTATAAATTTGTATCGTAAATTATACTACGTGAACAAAAAAAATAATAATTCGACCAAATTAATGTGTTTCTTTATTGTGCGGTAAATAAGAATAATTTTGAAGCATTATTGTCGCCCATATTGAGCTTCGTTTATATTTAAATATAAACGAAAATATGGGGGCACAAAAAAGGCGTAAAGTGCTTCGAGAAAAGACAGTTACGGCCTCTAAATACTTGGCGATAGCGCGGCCGCGCTATCAGATTACATTGAATCGGAAAGGAGTGTAGAGGATTAAATACAAATGAATAGCTAATAGTACGTACCTATAGTCTATTCGCCTTAGGATAGAAAGTCAGTAATTGCCAATAAACGACGCCTATATATTATTGTGTCAAAATGGCTCACTGTAATTGGTTATTGTGAACACGGCTTATGCGTCATTGGTTAATTTTGTATTTTTTTATTTTCTATCTTTTTAAAGCGACTAGACTAGTTAATTAATGATACTTACTCCGCAAAACATTTGAGATGATGATGATAGCTCCCACACCGATTTCGGTGGCAATGGCTGGTTTCGTTGAAACCAGTCTGGCAGGAGGAGAACACAGGAGTTACTTTATACTGTCCAACTGTGTGCGCAGTTAACCGCGACTAGCGAGAGATCAGGCGCAGGATCGACTTTTTACATTCCTGTCCGATGCATGGATCAGATTTCTTGTCAGACAATCAGGTGACCAGCCTGCAATGTCCTTACTTTTAACCTGACTTGAGAACAACATTTTTTTGTTCCAACGCGGGAATCGAACCCACGGCCTGCGGAATCGAGTCGAGTCTAAGCCACTGGCCCAAAAAGGTCATGATGATGGACTGCATTTGACTAGATAAACATAACTTAGATGGCTTTGTTCAAAGTATACCATTTGTAAATAATTTGTAATACATAGGTAGGTTAGGTAAGTTTTGGTTACCTAAAAAAATGGAAATTTGATACGCGATATGAATAATGATTCTTCTCTTACTTTTAACAATATGTCAAGGTCATTTTAATATGACGTGCTCAAAAATTTTCGCAGTCGGTAGGATTCGAACCTACGCTCCCAGAGGGAATCTGATTTCTAGTCAGACGCCTTAACCGCTCGGCCACGACTGCTTCTGTGTAGTAGTGTGTATTTTCTCGACATTTTTTAAAATATATTTTAGTTGGCGAATGTATGAAATATTAATATTATGTAGATATCTATTTATTCAGTTGTGATAATATAAAAATGTAATCGATGCCGATACGATATAATATGATCATACCTGCTATAGGTAATGCGGATTTCGGATACAAGAAAATACTTTAATCTTTATTATCTTTACTAAGCCCCAATGCTTTGTGCAATTGCATTTGTAATAGGTGCAGTTAATACAGACCTTCCACGATGAGTCTGCTCTGATTTCTGATGTTGGGGTAAATACTTAAATTTGTTTTCAATATCAATATTGTAAAAGTTTATAACTAGGTGTCTACTTATACCATCATTCTGTAGTTACGCTATGCAGTTTTACCATACATTTTTATCTTCGACTACGTATTGAGTAAATTTTAGTTGTTTTTGCGTCACAAATAACGATGTCAATACGAGGCTGATGAAAATACATGACAAGGTTTTTAATTGTGATGGGCTAAAAATTAACATGAGGCGTAATAATAGCAATCATCGGTTGCGTAAGAGAGAGGATGATTATTAACAGTTATTATGCTGAATACCGGTCCAGGAGTTTGCACATTAGAGTACTCTCGCACCGAAGTGTAACGAGCAGTTTCGTAGAGCAATCGGTGCCACACACGTTAGGCGGAAAAAAATTTTGTTAAGTTCTTTAATTCGAGAAGGTGCACATTTCATATTTTTTTATGTAACAGGTACTACTTAGGAGCTTTTTGAGTTCATGAAGGCTTGTAGAGATTGGATGGTGTGGAGATTTAGAAGGTTGACTCTACATAAGATATGATAACATTTTGACAGTACGTGCTATACGGTCTCATCGTGGCATCGTTTTAAGCGAAAATGGTTTTTGGTGGGATCGTAATATAAATAATAATATTATTGTTCATATGAATCTGTTCGTAACGGTGTAAGCGGGTCTTGGTTCCGTCGACCTCGCAAGGCCGCATCCGTACTCCGAATAAGGCAGACGTGAATCGCCATTACTGCTTTTTGTTCATGACTTTTTTTCAAACATTCCTACACCTAGCGGTAGTATTTCCCACGAGCACATACATAAGATATTAAATTGGATTTTATTGAGGATGTATGTATATTGTGAATCTTAACACAGCAATTAATATACTGAATGTGATAAATGCTCAATTTATCTTTTACATTTCCTTAGAAAATTCTACGGGAAATGGTAAAAACTAATTATTTTAAACTAATATTAGCAATTTATTAACATTTTATTAATATACTTATCTCTCGATTTCTGTAAAACAAGACTCAGCAATATTATGATTTTTTCAAGAGTTAGAAATGTTTCTTAAAATAGATTGTATAATATGCATGTGAATAAACCTATGGATCCGCAAACAAAAAATATCAGTCAATAAGATTAATGACCCTAAGGCTGGCGCTTACCTCGGCCAACGTATCAGCTTGGCCATACAGCGAGGCAATGCTGCCAGCCTATTAGGTACTCTATCCGTAGCCTCCGATCTAGATTCAGATTTTTACATATAGCCCTTTTTCAATTTCTTATTTTTTTTCATTTAGACAATAACTTACATATAGTTTAGATAATAATTTAGGTATTTTAACTAGTTTTTATCTCTGTATTTATTAAATATTGTAATGTGAACATTTTATGTTTTTAACAATAAATAAACCTATGATATATACCTACAATAAATAAAAAAAATAAGATTAATAAATACACTTAATGTCATAAATTTTTCTCCACATTTATTTCATAAATATCCTCACACGTCAGGTCCCCGAATCTGTGACTGTGGTCGTACTGATCCCACTTCTGAATCGCATTGTAGAGATGCGATCCCGGGCTGGCTGTGTCCATGAGGTCTCTGGCGCCGACGACGGAGAAATCCGATCTAAGATGACCTAGCCTGACCCCGTCAGACAACAACATTCTTGTCCTGTTCAACTCAGCCTCAGTGACTCGAGTGTGCCCTTCTATTTCCTCTCGATAGTCGCCTGAAAATAGTTTTATGACTTAAGAAATTTATTCATAATTTTCTATAAAATACATTTTAAACCGACAAATTCTCTAGTCTAGTAGGTCTTGACAGGCAGGGCAGGGCAACCAACTACTACTATCTACAACTGGCACTTATGGCTTCTATTGTGTCTTTTGAGGTAGTAAACCCTAAAATGATAACCACTTACCAATGAAACCGACGTTCAGAGAGCACCGGTTGAAGTCAAACCTCTGTGCGCCATCTTTGCCCCAACCGCGGCCTTCGTATACACGACCGTCGTTTCCAATCACAAAGTTATATCTAAAAACAACCACTCAGATAAATCAGGAAAACCTTTATTTTCATTTATAAGAAAGATAACCGGTACTTAGAAGATAAATAATTGTTTTTATAAGGTTGATCCGTTCCTCGAATTGTATTGTTTAAGCTTGTTAAATTGTACGTAAAGCAAAATTTGTACTTGAGAATGCATGTGTATATCGTTTCTTATCTTACTGATCATTTGCGAAACACCAAGATGCCTCTATCATTAAAAATAAATAGTTAGTTGATATCAGTGGATGTTACGTGGATGTTAAAGACGCGTTATTTGCAATTTGTGGTCATTGAATGCGATACCCAGCTATCAATAGACAATACCAACACTATATCCAGGTGTCCAGAGTTGATGGCTGACGACTGTAGGTTGCGCAATGCGTTTGAACATGCACTTATACTGTAGCACTCTGTGGTCACGGTGTGTTGGATTACCACCAGCTTCAAGGGGTCAAAAGGCTCGGTGCTGGGAATGTTCTGAACTTCCCGCGATTCCCACATGTCTCGTTTTATCAACCATGTCTCGGGGTCTACAAATGAAACGTTAATTAGCAGTTTTAAATGGAATCTAATGTTGGATGAAACAAGAGCTTATACAAGTAATGCTTTACTATGCATTAATTTTGAGGTATTAAAGCATTGACCGAATCTAATCCTACTACTTTTAAAAATGTGAAAGTTTGTGAGGATAGATGGATGGATGGATGTTTGTTACCTTTGCACGTAAAAACTTTTGAACGAATTTCGATGAAATTTGGTATGGTAGTAGTTTAGGCTCGGCATTAAAACATAGGCTACTTTTTATACCGAAAAAGTACAGTATTTCCTTGGGATATTTACGCGGGTGGAGCGTGTGAAAAAGCTAGTATAGGATAGGATGATAGGATGAGGCTGCCCTACTTTTGGATTTGTTTGGTGGCAGTCGAGGTTTGACATTTTCTTTCCACATTACAAAACCTTATGAAATCAAGATGGCGTAAGATTTCTTGTATGAAGATTTTTTTGTGAAATGTACGGCATAGCCCAACCGTTTTGAAATCATTGTATGTGGGTATAGTATAATGTTACTGTTAACATTCTAAGACTTCATTTTTAAAATTATAAAATTTGTGTAGTGCTCCGCGCTCCGCACCTTATATTTGACGACCGCTGTGGCTCAGTGGTTGAGCGTGTTGGTGCTCAATCCGGGGGTCGCGGGTTTTGAATCCCGCCGAAGGAACAAAAACTTTTTCTGTGTTCCTGGGTCATGGATGTGTATTAAATATGTGTATAATAAAAATGCTAAATATATGTATAGTATAAAAATTATTAAATATATTTCCGTTGTCTGGTACCCGTAACACAAGTTCTCGAGAACTTACCACGGGACCAGATTGACGTGGTGTGAAGCGTCCATAGATATTATTATTATTATATATAGGTAAGCTGGCTGCATGATTATTATAGAGGTTAAAAGTCTGAAATTTTATCAGTTTACAATAACTAACTACATACCATCGGGAATTTCTTCAATACCGTAAATCATTTCGCAATTCAGACCTCTATAATTTCTGTGGTCATATTCTTCCCATCCTTGTATCGCTTCATAAAGAAGTGATCCAGGACTCTGAGTTAATGTTATATCTCTGGCCCCGATGACACGAAAAGTCTTCTGGAGATGTCCTTGTCTTACGCCCTCAGCAAAAAGCATTCGGGTCCTGTTCAGTTGATCATCTGTGACCTTAGTATGGTCGTCTATTTCGTAACGATAGTCTCCTATAAAAAATAAAAAGATTTAGAAGAAGAAAGAGGCGGTTAGACGTTCGGCTGTATGTATTTTTTTTGTATGTTCAACGATAACTCCGCCGTCTGTTGACCGATTTTCAATTTCTAAGTAATTTTTAAGTAAGATACTTCGAAGTTGGTCCCGTTTTCTTAAAAATGGTGACCTGATGATGGGATCTATGAGGAATCGAGGGAACTCCTCAAAAAATATATAGAAATGATAGTGATTTTAACTTTTTCTGAAGTAACCCAAGCATATGCTACCAAAAAGTAAGATTGTGCACCAAGGTATACCCTGGTTTCAAAAGTACTGAACAGAACTCCTTGCAATGTGCTGGCAGACTCCTTATAGATGCATGTCTGGGGATTTCGGCGTTGCTTAAAGAATTGCAAGCATAAGCCACTATCACAATTAAAGTAATCATCATCATCACCCCCATCATCACACCATAAATCATGACAAAATGGTGATATAATAGGTACTTCTCATAATATTTTACACCGACACGGATATCTTCGAACATTAATTACTCTGTCGTTTATGGACCGATTTTCAAACTTCTTTTTTGATGTATTGGGTATAATCCGAAATTGATCTCATTGTCACCAAAGCGGTGACTTGATGATGGCATCCATGAGGAATCGAGGGAACTCCACGAAATTTATATGGACAAATATAATGATTTCGACTTTTTCAGAATTAACCCAAGCATATGCTACCAAAAACTAAGATTCTGCACCAAGATATACCCTGGATCCAAAAGCACTGAACAGAACTCCTCAGTCTCCTCTCCTCTCTCCTCTCACACAGACACGCATTTGGAAATTTCGACATTGTTTAAAGAACTGCAAGCATATGCCATTTTGTAACTTATAGTAATCATCTTTATTATCTTATATACAATACCTAATGGAAGCTTGGCGCGTATTTAATTATACATTCGATCGTTTAATTTAAACGTTCTTAAAAATGTGTTAATAATAATTTGACAAATATCAGAGGATCGATGTACAAAATACGTATTTATCTGTAGTAATCGTTGTCGTCATATCTATAATATAGTCTATGGTTATCATATAAATTGTCAATTTGAAGCGTAAAAGCTCCATCTAGTGGCCCAGTAGATATATTTATTTTAATTGCAGTATAAAGTTATTTTATTTTTCTATAGCTCAGCAGTTTCTTACTAGTTTTATGAAAAAAATGTTACTTGTGGTGTGAAATAGATCCCTCTATAGTCTATACTATTTATATACTAAGAAAAATTATTATTATTATGTTTTTGGTTTTCATAACGTAAAAGCAACATCTATCATTTATCTGTTAGCATATTGCGATTACAAACAATTACGTTATTGACACCGCAAATAATAGATATCGCTTTTTCGCAACCCACCACTAGAGCAATATATTGAACAATAAGTTAGGTTATATTTATTCAATTATATTTTATCTCCCGAGTTTCATGTATAATATTATTGCTTTTTTCGTTCCCATGTTCATAAAGTACAACTTGCAATAAACACTTTTTGTCGCCACGTATTTTAATTACTAGACAGTAAATGTATGGCGTCTTGCCGATCTCCTTTCGAGGAGTTCCCTCAATTCCTCATGGATCCCATCATTAGGTCACCACTTTGATGTCCAAGGGATCAATTTGGGATTATATCCTAGACATCAAAAAAACAATTTTTAAAATCGGTCCACAGACGGCAATCATCGTTGAACATAGAAAAAAAAAATATATATCCCGTATACCCGAACGTGTAACCACCTCCTTTTTGGAAGTCGGTTAAAAATGAATAGTACTTGGAATTATTCAGGAATCAACTAAGTATTCCTGTTTTCCTTACCGATAAAACCAATGAGTACAGTGCATCTATTAAAGTCTTCTCTTTGTGCGCCTTGGATTCCCCAGCCTCGTCCTTCATATACGCGCCCGTCATTACCAATTAAAAAGTTATACCTGATAAATAATAAGAAACAAAAAGTTTAAATACAAAAATTGCTAACCTAAAAACCTTACGTGAAATGGTATTTATCTATTTATCTGCTTGAATTGGAAAAGGTAGAGAAAATAATGTAGATAAAAGAAATGAATTTCTCGATCGGTCTTTTATATGTATGTATAATGTATATTAAAATATCCACTTTATGTCCATTGTACATAATGTTTATTCGAAATAGTGTTATTTTTATTAATAGTTATGTTTAAACCGACTTATCTATTGCATAACAAATATTTAAGATACTTACGGAATATCGTAGTTGTTTGTATTCAACGAGTGTCTCTGAATAGCTCGTAAGGTTTCAGCGCATTCGCGAAAAGTGGCACAAGTCCGAGTAACCGTGTGGTGTATTACCACCAGCTTCAGTGGATCAAACATTTCTGTGGTAAGATTGTGTTGGTATGGTACTGAATCCCACATCTCTCGTGTTAAGAACCATTCGTGAGGTGCTGTGAAAAAGTAAAAAATTATTTTGGGGCACTCGTCACTAAAAGGAAAATCATTTTAGGAGTATTCAAATATGGTATATTCAAGTATTCAACTATGAGTATTCAAACGGCTATCTATGCAAAAAAATAAAATTGAAGTGTCTGTAATTTTAAATTAAAAGCTTTTTACTAAATGCATATGAAAGTACCTATATACGGTACTTACAATACAAAAACAATTTTTAAAATATTCGTCTGTCCGTCTGTTTGTTCCGGGTAATTTCTGAACAGATTTTATGGGACGTTCAAGCTTCTCTTTCTTCTTTCTTCTTTAATTTAAGGGTTCCGTTTAAAAAAAATAGGGTTCCGTTTCCGTTAGTTTTACGAAAACGAAGTTGTGGACACCAGCCAGTCTGTAAATAAAATGAAATTTAGATACTTACGTTCTCCAATACCGAATAATGTTTCTTCTTTGGCAGGTACGACCAACCATATGAGAATGGACAAGATTGTCAAGAAGGTAATTAATGCAGCAGTAAAACACAATCTTTCCTTGAAGCTTGAGTTCTTTATGCAACCACAATTGGAGCTACCTATAACAAATAGATCGATATTAATTATTCTGAGCTAAAGTTAAACACTTATCCTCTTACTAATAAAAATATTTACACAATGGATAAGTTATACAATGTTTTGTCCTTGTCTGTTATGTTGGAAAAGTCGCGTGACAGACAAGGACTAAACATTGTCTAGCTTATCTATTGAGTAAATATTTTTATTAGTAAGGCGGTTAAAGTTCTAACTGCAATAAATTAGCACTGAATCAAAACCTTATTTATTTATGATAATTCATATCTTTGCAATATCGTCTTATCTATGATTTTCGTCCCTAAGGAGAACCTTAGGGACGAAAATAATATATATAATGTATAAAATGTCGATACAAAGACGTTAAAAACTGTTCGACTGTGCCAATTTCACCAACGACTGTTAAAATAAATCGTTAAATAAATATCATTTAACTTCTCGTTTTTCGTATTAATGAAAGAGAAGGCATAATATTTTGACAAACGATTAACACGAACAGGTGTTGGTGAAATTGGGACTAAAAGTTCAATATTGTTAACATTTAAAAAAGTTAATCCTAATATTATTAATGTTAATCCTAATCCTACTTATATTATAAATATGAAAGTCTGTGAGGATGGATGGATGTTTGTTACTCTTTCATGCAAAAACTACTGGACGGATTTTGATGAAATTTGGTACGGATTAAAATATAGACTACTTTTTATCTCGGAAAAGTACAGTATTCCCGCGGGATACTCGATGGTATATTTACGCAGGCGGAACCGCGGGAAACAGCTAGTACTGCTATAAATGTGAAAGATTGTGGGTATGGTAGTAGTTTGAGCTCTGAATTAACACATAGGCTACTTATTATCCCGACAAAGTAGAGTGTTCCCGTGGGATACTGTATTTACGCGAGTGGACAAAAGCTAGTAGAAATATAATAATGATTTAGATATTACCTACCGCGCGCTCTTTGATTCTGTTCCAAAACCTTTGGTAGCTCCCCTTTTAATTCCGACATCGTTTTTGTTTCCAAAACAAACCAACACTAAACGCAGTTTTGCAATGGACACTAGCTTATATTTATAATAAAAGATAAGACACTGATAGGCGACTTCACCTCTGATAATAACGGTAACCTCATTTAGTTTGCACTGTAAGGGAAAGTCCCTATTCTATCAAATTTGCAAAATTGTAAAATCAGATTTTAACCAAAAAAATAGATTTCGTGCCTCACACGACTATCGAGCCGATCACATTGGAAATTAATCTACGGAATTCGAAAAAATATTGTCGCTGAGCTGTTTGTTGTTAATTATTTTATTATTAGACTTGCTTTTGGCCGTGACTTCGTACGCGTAGATGTTGAGGTGGCTAATGTCCTATTATTTTTAGATCGAGACCTTAATTATGCTAAAAATAAATTTAATTAAATGGTTTAACTAATGGTTTACTATTTTATTATTAAAGTGTATTATGCTATTGAAGGACCTCTTTATATACAACAGTAACTGTATTGCCGTGCGGAGCCAGGATCACCAGACTGCTAGCCGAACTTACGCTGGAACACGCATCATAGAACTGTCAGTGTGAGAAACAGTTCTCTCTTAGGTCTATCCCAGCCACTTTCAATGACTGCCCCTGAGCTTTATTGATGGTTATGGCGAAGCATACTTTTGGGGATTCTGCAGACTTTTAAAAACGAATACATACTATGATGGGATTAATGTTATTTTAGGTATAAATAGTTTCCCCTTGAGCACATCTAGTGAGTACAGTAGCTGCGACAATGATGCGATGGATAACAGGAGTATATCCTGGATATATTTAAATTCGTCATCGAGAATAGGGATTCTTTTACGCAATTAATAAATAAGTATTCCACGATATACTATCGGAATCATCAGAGATTGATTATTGATAAAAACCTAAGACATTTGTTTTCCTTTATTACTATTAACAAGAGTTACTATCCTCCTCACGTCGTATTCCTCATTGCTCAGGGTAGTGATTCCCTCGCGGTATAATTTTCTTTGTGACTATTTTACGCTATCTATAGCAATCCTTTGCAGTATGGAGAGCGTCATGAAAGTCAGTGTCGAGCGTAGTGCGTACTTGGTCCGACCATCGGATTGTACTTCGACTGTAATTCCAGAACTCTACGTAAGGGATGAGTCTGTTTTTTATTTGCAGCTCACGTAGAATGAATACGATAGTACGGAAGGCGGTCCAAGGTATTTGTAACATTTTTCGCCAACACCACATCTCAAAGGTATCAATTCGGTCCCGATCTGCTTTTTTTAAAGTCCAAGTTCCTGCTCCGTGGGTAAATATGGAAAATATGAGTGACTTGTTTTGTTTTTGTATTCCGAGAGATGTTACGGTCTTTCCATATTCTTTGTAATTGAAACATAGCATTCTTGGCCATCCCTATACGCCTCCTGATCTCCTTTTTGCATGATCCTGTGTTATTAATGTTGGACCCTAGGTATATGAAGTCGGAGACTATTCCGAGATCAAGCAGGCCGGTAAGAGTTCTGTAGTGTAAAAGAATTCTTACTGTCGTAAATTTACTTATTGGTTTTATTACAGATACTATGATACAATATTTATATGCACTGAAATAATTTGACATGATTTAAAAATTAATTAAAACAATTGTTAGTTTAGGGAAGGTTTAGAGTATAAAGGAACTTCACGGTGTTGCATATTGACAAAAGTAAGTGTCAATGTCATTTTTGACATTGACAGATGTCATGAAGTAAAGCCTATTTAGTTTGTTTATTTCAGTTGGCCAAAAGGCTATAAATAGTGTAGACGTAGGTATATTGTTATGTTAGGCATATACCTCATATTATGTAATACATAATCAGTGTTAAGCACCAATAAAGGAGAATATAAGAATTGTTGCTGTATTATTATCATCACCACTTAGACACACATCAGGACTTACAATCAAGAGGTCGAAGCCCGCTACACACGGGATAGATTACTGCATCGTCAGTTTGTACTACTGAATCCGCTGACTTATATTGTACTTCATCTGCTTCAAATGACTTGAGTAAAAGTTCATTTATTGTGGCTGCATTTTCATTTTTGGTAGTCAAAATGGCATTTCTATGGGCTTTGTCATGGGATTGGTGACATAAGGGTAAACTGTTTTAGTGAATTCTGTAAGTGATGTCACCACTATTGCCAAACTATGCGGAATAGTAATTTCACTATTAATTGTAAGGAAACGCCATTTCCTATTTCAAGCAACAATTCTAAAACTGTTCATCTTACAAATGGACTCTTGTGTTTATTGTTAAAGCGAGCTTTAGTGTGAGACTCCATGTATGATGACTTCAAACACGACTTTACCTCATGCGCTCATGTGCCCCTGGTACTACGGGTATCAAAATAAAGAGCTTGAAGAGAACATTCCAAAAATATATACAACAAATATAGTAAAATGGTCAAGCATGAGTCTGACTCTGAAAAAAAATCGTGAAATACATGTTTACTTATTTTCTTTTAGGACTACATTTACAAAGATCCAAGCCGAAATGCTCATTTAATATTTTTTCCCCATACAAAGTATCCCTCCCTTTTTACAAATTATATATCGAATTTTAGAAAATATTGAATAAGAGTTTTAGTAGATCATGGCAAAGAGCAATATCACGAAATTTCAAACAAATTTGACTACAAACACAAAAGTTACATACAAACGTTGATACCCCGTTGTACCCCTTTTAGGGGGTGAGTTTCGCAAAATCTCTTTTTAGTGGACCTATAGTCACAAAAGGAAGCCACGGTCCAAATAAGTATTACGTTTCTAGCTTCAGTAGTTTTGCCTCGGCGTTGATATATCAGTCAGTCAGGACTTGTTACTGTATGTAACATGTCCTGTAATCTAAGTAATATAATTATATAAAAAAATAAAAAACCGACTTCTAAAGTTAAAATTTTAGCCATATGTAAAAGGGGAATTATTTAGAAAATAAGTTTTATTTTATACTTTTTTGTACATTTTTACTTACGAAGTCGGTTTTTATTCAAAAAATGAAAACCGACTTCCAAAGTTAAAATTTTAGCCAAATGTATAAGGGGAATTATATAGAAAATAAGTTTTATTTTATACTTTTTTGTAAATTTTTACTTTGGAAGTCGGTTTTAATTTTTTGCTTAAAAACAAGGATTATTCTCTTTGTTATATTTATTATATTGTTAATAAAACATTTTAAGAAAGTTACAAATATAAAAAAGCCTCCGCTATTCTCACATTCTCGGCAAAACAAACTCAAGCGTTATTTTATGCGTTACCGATCTGTGGACCTTATAAACAATCACCAGTGACGATAATCATTAGATACTATAATATTAAATAATTATTACTATCTATTGTAGTAGTCGGCGGAAAAATGGAGCAGTAAGCATAAACTAAATATATTATTGTGATGATGATGATCACAAATATAATTTTACCAATAGCAAAATTTAAAAGACATTGATATCGGTGCACAAAACTCTGATGAGTAGTTAGTACCTACGTCATCATAATAATATGTTGATGTTTCGTGTGAAAATGGTGGTGATGATGAAGATGATTACTGTAAGTCGTATGATGGGATGTGCTTGCAGCTCTTTAGACAACGCCGGAATCCCCAAACATAACTATAAGGACTCAGGAGTTCTGTCCAGTACTTTTGGATCCAGGGTATACTTTGGTGCAAAATCTTACTTTTTTGGTAGCATATGCTTGGACTACTTCAGAAAAATTTTAAATCGCCCTATGTGACCATATAAATTTCGAAGAGTTCCCTCGGTTCCTCATGGATCCCATCATGAGGATCACTTTGATGTCAAAAGGATCGATTTGGGATTGTACCTTTTATATCCAAAAAATAAATTTGAAAATCGGTTCACAGACGGCGGAGCAATCGTTGAACACAGAAAAAAAAAATGTAAAAATATATACAGCCGAATGTATAACCGCCTCCATTTTTGGATTTCGGTTAAAATCAGACGGTAGGTCTGAGGAATCGGTCGTAATCTATCTTTTATATATGGGATAACAACGTTTGCCGGGTCAGCTAGAAGAAGATTATAAAATTAATAGATTAACATAAGTATCCTCGACATAACACGTGAACAAATAGTAAAATTTCCAGCATAAGTATACAGTACCTGGGAGACCGGGCATTGCTCGGAGTTTTAATAAACGATAAAATAATAAAAAGTGTATAAAAAAATATTAAAAAAAAATAAGAATCACAAAAAATATTTATCTGACCGGGACTAGAACTCACCACATTCCGAATTTCCAAACAACGCAAAAATTATACATACGAGTAGGTTCGCATACCAAGCAGCCAATCACACATACGGAAGGGAGTCGAAATTATTGATATATTGTTGCACGACATACATATATTGCTTAAAAATGCGCAGTTTCTAAGGGATAAGACATAGCTAGATCGATTTTTCTCCTCCAAAACTCACTGCGTAATAAATTTCATGTCTCGTTTAAAGTATAAGATATATATTTATTTTTTTCAAAAAGGTTAGGGTACAGGGCAAACCTTTAACCCGATCGTATTTGTTTTAGTCTCAAATTGTAGCTGATTAAACTGTCCAAAGGAATTTTTCTCAAATTTTTGATATCATTCTTCGCGTCTAAAATATCGAGCGCCAGAATCAAAAATTCGGAAAATATTGAATTTTATTTTCACTATTTCGGCCAAAACTTTTTTCGTTTTTTACTTTCTCGAATCATTCTTTTTGCACCTTATTTATAGCTCTCGTGAATACGCGTCTTTTGAGCGTATTTTACTTTTGAATATCATATCTTCACAACTCCGAGATATAAGGGGATCGCACTTTTTCTTGAAATCGGCCCCTATACTGGAGCTAACTAAAAGAAATTCCAATGTCAAAATCTATTTTTTACGAGTATTGTCATTCATAAATCTAGCTAGCTTTCCTAGTATGGGAAAATTATATACTCAGGTTTAAATTACCTAATAATGTACGGTCAACACTCAACACCGTATATTTCTGAACATTACGAAAACTCAAAAATTCTAAAATTTTGAAGTTGACTCGTAGATTACTTTTGCAATAGAATAGAGAAACAGTTTAATAATTTCTTATTTGCGTTTGTATATACAAATGTATCTTTAGGGCACACCTGAAAGATGACGAATCCGTATTTATATTGGTACTAATGTTAATATTGCGTTAGTTTTAAATCGACAGACATTCCACGAAAAGCTCGTATTGAGCAGGATGCGTCCACCGTTTGATGCGGAGGGGCTGAGTGATCCGACTTCCTGAAATACGACACAAATAGGGGATGCGATTTTCAAACATGCATCTAACGTCTTTCAGGGCTTTTAGGAGTCGTTTTTCAATTACTGCTTGCTTAGTGATGTATATAATTATAGAGTTGGAGTATAACGACAGTTTAAGGACATGTTTCACAATCTTCAATGTCGAGAAGCTTATTCGAAAGTTTTGTCTCTACTTACTTTATATCGAGCGACAGAGACAAAATTTGCAAATAAGCTATCTGACACTTGTCAGTAGATTGTGAAACAGTGTAGCTTTTTTTTAATGTTCAGCAAATTTTGCTTGCGGCTCCGCTCGCGTTAATACAAATCCCACAGGAACACTGTACTATTTCTGGATAAAAAGTAGCCTATGTGTTATTCCAGAGCTTAAACTACTACCATACCAAATTTGATCAAAATCCGTTTAGCAGATTTGAGAGTGAAAGAGTAACAAACATCCATCCTCATAAACTTTCACATTTATAATAGTAGTAGGATAAATACTAACTAACTTTAGGTATATTTGTTCCAGGCCAAGAGGAACTTTTGACTGTTGTTTTGATGCCCCATCTGAAGATTGGGAAAAACTGTTCATTTTAATTTAATATGATTGGTTATTATTATTGTAACTAACGGATTATTCATTTAATTGTCACCAAATCACTTAATTTCCACAAAGCGTGTATAAAAATGTATATCATTTATTGTATCAATTTATTATACGTATATAATAAATTGTTACAATGAATTATATACAAAACTTCATGCTGTCAGAAACACTGCACAATGACATAATTTTCTCTATGATTGGTTATTAAGTATTGTACAGTATAAATTATCTGCTTGTTGCAGAAAGTAACTGTTAGAGGTAGAAACAAAATTGCCGTAACACTACTTACTTGAATAGATTGACTCCATATTAATAACATTGAATAAACTTAGAACGATAACGTGTGTAAAGCTTACATTTGCGAATGTATTGTTGTTTTTTTATAAGCTAAATTTTTTAAGTCAAAAGCAGCAGGCTCGCACATCATAATTGTTGCGTAGCTTCTAGCAAGTAGATGTAACATAATAATAATAATAACTACCTGGTATACCGAGTTATGCTTATTAGAACGATAAAATAAATAAATAATATAATTAAAAGTTAAAACTACGAGTATAACCCGACTACGCAAATTATATAGCTTGTGTCACCCGGGACATTATTGCGAATCTATTGACACCATATTCATTCAATTAGATAAGTAGTTTAGGCACTACGATAGAATAAACATACATACATACATAGACTGCCAAAATCATTACTCTTTCTTCTGGCTTCGCCGTAGTCGTGTAAAAATCATAAAAGAAAAGTAAATAAAAAGAATCACAATTTTTTTAATATTCATCTGACCGGGATTCGAACCAGAGAGACCTGTAATTTGCCAACAACGTAATAAGTCCGATGTTAACCAAGCCACCAACGCATTTGACATTTAGAAATAGAAATCACTCATATTTTATACGAAAGAAAAACCATTTATAACTTAAAAATAAGCAGTTTACCAGTGATAAGACCTGGCTAGATTTTCTCCCCCAAAACTCCCTGCATACTAAATTTCCTGGAAATACTTCCAGCCGTTTCCGAGATTCCGATTACATATTTTATAAGACATATCGCTTAAACTTTTAAAGTAAGTAATGAGATATAATTATGTCCGTGTCTATGCTCTATACTCTAGTCTAGCCCCCTTGCTAATAAAAGTATTCACACAATGGATAAGCTATACAATATTTTGTCCATGTCGGATACGTTGAAAAAGTCGCTTGACAGACAAGGACAAAACTTTGTATAGCTTATCCATTGTGTAAATATTTTTATTAGTAAGGGGGCTAGACTATAGCATAGTACTATAATACTGCTATTACTACTACAATACTACTACATAACAGCCTCCGTGGTCTAGTGGTTAGAGCTTGGCTCTCGACTCGGAGGTCGTGGGTTCGATTCCCGCATTGGAACAACAAAAAATGTTGTTTCCAAGTTTGGTTAGGATTATGCAGGCTGATCACCTGATTGTCTGACAAGAAAGATGATCCATGCGTCGGATGGACATGTAAAATGTCGGACCTGCGACTGATCTCTCGTCAGTCGTGTCGGTTATCTGTCCCACTGGCTTATGAGAGTAAAGGAGGAGAGAGTGCTCTTGTGTACTGCGCATACTATAAAATTACTCCTGAGTAACTGGCCTGGTTTCAATGAAACCGGCCACCGTCACCTAAATCGGTGTAGGGAGTTATATATTATGTTATGTTATATATACTCATAGTTCTATTATAGTAATAATAATAATAATTATTACTATAATCGTATTCGCGAAGGATTACGTCTCTGATATTATAAGATATGCTTTACCAAAACAGAATAGTACAATATGATAATGTTCGTTCCCACATTACTGTTTCCTGGACCAACACAATGGCCCTTCGGTAATGAGGTGATGACAGTAAGGTCGCCACTGATAGAGCGGCTGAAAGTTGATTATCCCTCAAGCTAGTTACGCTCAAATAGACCTTAATGCAAAGGTGGGAGTGTTAAAAATGTATGTATGTAACATGGATTAGTACTCGGTAAGTAATAGGTATGGAGTACCTAAACTCTTAAATTAAGAAAAATACGTAGGTAAGTTATAATTTAATATTGCTATCTACTAATTTCTATGAAGCCTATTATTTATAAAAAAAAAATAAGTTTAAAAAACTATAACCCGACTACGTAAAAAAAGGGGTCTAAAAAGGCCGAAACAAGAAAATAATTCAAATAGAAATCCAGAAATGCATAGTTACAAAAATGGTCAAGGTAGAGCTGTGGTCGCACCTACTGTTCGGAACAATCGACACGTGTACATGACGATATACGCAGTTTCAGTTTATACCTAGACGTCACGCATCTCGATGTATCTCGAATATATCATAAACTTCTAACTAAATTCAGAAAAATTTAAGACTCGTATAGTGACATCTATCGAACGAGTGAGTAATAAAAGTGCTAGTAATTGATTTCACCTTCATTTTCTTATTAAAATCGGATGAACCAATTAACCGATTTTGCTCTAGTTTTTTTTTGTTTGAAAGCTGACATAATTAAGAGTGGTCTTAGCTATAATTCATCATCATCAGCTCGTTCACTGCTTGACAATATAGGTGTTATTTAATTTTTTTAATTTGTTATGTATTGCCTGTAAAAATTATCTTTATAAAATAAAATATAATGTTATGAAGGAACATAATATATAAATTATAAATTTATAGTCTTATTATACGTTATGTTAGAAAATTGGACAAATATTTTAAACGTATATTTTGACTTAAACAATAGGATATGATATAATATATATACAAATTATGTAAATATTTGTAGTGTGCTTGCCAAGACCTTTATTTTGATACCAAACATGTGATAATTATCTCCATTTAATTTTTTTAGATGTTAGAATCTGAGGTTTAATTTTCGAAATACATAATTTTGAAAAAAAAGAAATGATATAGCCTATGTTACCCGCGGCATCATTACAAATCTATTGACACCTCATTTATTAAAATCGGACCTGTAGCTTAGTCGCTACGAGGGAACAAACATACATACATACATACATGCATAGACTGCTAAAATCATTACCCTTCCTTTTGGCTTCGCCGTAGTCGGGTAATAAAAAATAATATAAGATGTATTGTTTTTATAGTTAATATTGAAAAGCATGTTAACCATTGAATGGTTAATGCCCAGTTTCTGAGGTATTTTGTCGGTAGTTTATCTATTCTACAACGCTATTAATTGGAAACAGCAAACGCTGTTTTTCGGTCCATTCGGACACCAAATGAAACCAAATCCTACAAAACAAACAATTGTCACAAATAGAGAAGGTACTTACTTCTTTATCTAAAAATTGGTTTGAAAAATTATTTTATTTTTGGTATAGCAGAAACAATTTTCCAGAGCCTTCACACTAAATTTACAAAACGAGGTCGTGTTTAAGAACATTTTTATACTTTTATGTAGCTTGCTTTTTTGTTTAAGAATACCCAAGATAGCACATAATATAATCACCTAAAAATTTGTTTAAAATAATGCAACAATTTATTTAAAAATCATAAAAAGTCCTCAAATTTTTCACGCGTTTTGCTATTATGCTCGAGTCTTAATCCGTGGCAAAAAGGATTATATTTTATTTGGTAACTGTCTGGATTTATTGCACAAAACATTTCTAATGTAAAGACGTGTCAGTCCGTACTCGGCCGCTGTCAAACAGCACATTTTGAAATCCCGCCCTTATTAATAAAGAAATGTTTGACCGCAGAGGGTTAGTGTGTTAACCCGTGGGAGCGGCAGGTGAGTGGGACACCGCAACAAACCTTCCCGCGGCTGGTTTGTTCCAATTAGTAACATACATATTTATATCTGTTTTTTTGCATCTACTGTATTTGATGTACCTAAAGGTTTTTCTTAGTGAATATTATTGAAGAATGGCTCGATTCTGAACTTGTTGGTTCTCTGCAAAGCCTTTTACATGAACAATATCTGCTTCTCTAAATAGGAGGATGCAATTGGATAAAATTATTATAGAACTTTCTTCTCGATTTAGTTCTGTATCAGTTTTTGGGATCTACATACATTTTTTCACTTAAGAAACATTATATCTTGAGTCAATCACAAAAAACTGCGGCAAGCGACGGTATTTAGGTTACCGTTCGCATTCGAGCTGAATGTTAGTCATATTTTGTGAGAATGTAGAGCGACCTTCACAGCGACAATTTGTGAAGAAATTTCATATACTTTTTTATAAAAATAAGTACGTCTAGTAGAGCAATTCGTAAAGTAATTTCAATTACTTTTGATAAAAATAAATGATTGGTGCTATTCAGTGGGACTAAGCGGAACGTGGTCGATTCGCATGAGTGGCCCGGAATGCGGATAGCGACACCTGTGGGAGGCTCGGGCTCAGGGTCTCCTCACGAACAAATCGGCCATGGATTTGCAACTATCCAACCATTTCCTGGATACGAAAGGAAACGGTCGAATTCACATTAATTCTATACTGTCTTTCCGTATTGTAAAAATTTCCACATATCTAAGGGTGCCGGAGGTCCTCTGTATTGCGGGTTGGGTTATAGACGTATATATTATAGACGAGGCATGTTCAGGCAAAAACTGTCTCCACTTAAATTACCCCAGTTTTGGGATTTTTTGGGGCCATTTTTAAATTTTAGGTATGGTGAAATCAAGATGGCGTAACCTTTTCTTATTTGACGATTTGTTTTGTCAAATGTACGTTTAGCCCATCCTTAGTTTTGAATTCTTTGGGTAGGTATAACTGATGACCAGCGCGATGGGTCATTCGTTAAATAGGCACATTTATTTGATAGTCTAGGGATTATTTGTCCATATAATAACAACAGTCTACACCAAAATTGCCTTTTACAGGCGAGCGTACTGGATATACAACTTATTAAAACTGAAAATTACCTCGTATTGCTGAGTTATGCCATATTTAAGATTCTATGGGAAGCTCGATATATTTTACACTCAAATGACAACAATTCTAAATATTTTATGAAAACCCGTGTAAATGTTAATACCTAACTACTAATTAGTTTGTGCTTACTGCTACCTTTTATAGCTGTCTGCATTATTTTAAGTATCAAAACTTTTTTTTGTTTTGTAAACATTTTGTATGACATTGGTTTTAGCAAAAAATCTATAGTTTACTTATTTAGGTGTTTAATCAGATAGGTGTTTTATCAGATAGTCAAATAATGGATTGTGTATACAAAATACAGATAAACAGATAGTAAATTTCTACCTAGATGTTTGCATGGGCGGCCCTGTTTGTAAGAACGTAGGTCATCATATTGACATGATATAATATGTTCATGTTATGTTTCCCGCGCCTCCGCCCGCGTAAATATACTATCGAGTATCCCGCGGGAATACTGTACATTTTCGGGATAAAAAGTGGCCTATGTTTTAATTCAGAACCCAAGCTACTACCATACCAAATTTCATCAAAATCCGTTCAGTAGTTTTTGCGTGAAAGTGTAACAAACATCCATCCATCTTCACAAACTTTCGCATTTATAATATTAGTGGGATTTACGAACGTCGTACGTAGGAGTTGACTATTATTATTTGTTATAAGTTGAAACACGGTACAAATATTAGAGCCAGAGGGCTGTTTGTGGCAGGTTTGAGGGCGGTACAAAAAGTTTAATTTAGCGTTTCTCTCTTATTGTTCGAGATATTATTATTAATCAATCCTTATTACATTCATTTATTGTAAAGACAGCGCTGTTTTAGATTTTTTCTAGTATATTGATCGCAGTAATAACAGTATGCACCAGGTGGGCCAGGTTTTCGGAGCGCGTTGCGCGTCTATTTTCAGCGCAATTACAAAAACTGCGGGTTCCCTCGACTCCGATTTCAAACGCCCTATTAAATCTAATACTCACAACTATTTATGTGACAATGTGAACGCATTCCTTACGTTATTTCGTGTCTTTGGGGCCGTCATAAAATGCTCTTGTGACATGGCGTTCGAATTCGAGCCAAACCGAATCATACAAAGTTGGTAATCAACAAACTTGTTCCCTGTGGAATGAACGGTCATTCCACGGGTCGACGTACAATGAATGAAATGTTTTAGCTGAAAGGAAATTGGTAATAGCCACGCTATTGGAAGAGGAAGTTTTGCTCCACTAAATATTTCCATGTCGATATTTCGCTATTGTTTAGCCACCACTTCCCGGCTCTTGTAATTTTACAGGCCTTTGATCGCATAACGCCGATTGCGTTTGTTTATCATATTTTTAATTTTTTTACTGATAGAATTTTCTATCAGTGTTCTCTTTGATTTTGTGTAAACTTTCGATCTTTCTATAAGCATTAGGCATAATCCATAAAGAGAACTTAGGATTGAGTTTGATTGAGGATCAATTATTATGAATATCAAATGGCATTGTGCATTAAAATGAGCCATAAGGTGTTACAGTAGTCTTAGGGGTGATTTCACCATTCACGATAAAAAAATTGTTTTATAAAAGTTTTTCACCTTATTGAAGCTAATCGAGTTAAATTTAAAATTACAAGCTGTCGTCTCACGACATTTCGTACCTGATACCTACCTGATACCCATACCTGATAGCTTTTGAACGCGTTCGACGAAGTTAAACTTACGTAGTAACTATTTATTAATCTGTTGTTAAACCGACGATATCTGGAGTTCAGAACTTAAACTTAGCTTAGCTAGAAACGTGTTTAGTTTATTTTAATGAAATTAATTTTGGATTTTGAAGCTCGTTTAAACGCGTAAAGCGAGTTTTGCGTATAATGATCGCGTTCAATTTCATTGGTGAAATCAGTTCAGTTGGATAATCAAGAGCTACATGTTTTGTAGGAATACTGAGAGTCGGTAATTAAGGGCACTTAATCAAGAAATATTTTAACAAATAAAATTTATTGGCGACTTCTTACGATGATGCTTTTGAATTCGTCGAAGTTGAAACCTTAGGTCGAGCTTGTGAACTATTAATTTCATTGTGTTTATCGATAAATCTGTAGGATAGATGAGGCACAGACAGAAATTGTCCAGAGCCACTGAGTCACGCGTTGTTTGGTTTACTGACCTAAATTATATGCACGTGTTTATTATACAGTACTTGGCAACGTTTTATATACTCATAAATGTTACGTATATTATTATTTAATTTACTAGGTAACTTAGTTTATGAGTGTATTGCTATTATAATTTTCTGCAAAAATGGCAAATCACAAGAATATGGGTAAGCTACCCAGTACCCAAATCCTACATACTACATGTTGCATAACGGATTACAAATTTAATTAACACTTAAATTATTCTATCAATAATTTAATCAATAAAGGGGCGCCTACACACTATAATAAGTCTTGTTGATAAGACTCAGGGCATGTCAAACCGAAGGGCCCTGCCTACGCGAGAAGATGGCGCCTAGCGACTCGCCTACACAAACATATTGCGTTACATCTGTATTCTGTTACTGTTATTATCATTTCTTATCGTAATAATATGATACATCCCTAGTAATATTATAAATGTGAATGTAAGTTTGTTTGTTACGCTTTCACGCGAAAACTACTGAACGGATTTTGATGAAATTTGGTATGGTAGTAGTTTAGACTCTGGATTAAAACATATGCTACTTTTTATCCCGGTAAAGTACAGGGTTCCTGCGGGATACTCTATAGTATATTTACGCGGGCGGAGCCGCGGAAAACAGCTAGTATCATAATAATATGATACATGACAATATTTTGTTATCGTCTCACAGTAGACGATTTTAATAATGCGGTGTCTACTGTCCACCACGTCTACCACTGTCATCGCCTTATACGAGTAGTTCGAGTTATACGTAGGTATAATAGAAGTACAAGGCACCTATGTTTTAATTTCCAAATTATTTACATCTGTTTTACCGCTTTTTTGAGTAACTCGATTTGATTGATGTGCAGCTCAGCTCCCTTCAAATTGCGGTCCTAAAATCTAAAATGAGCTTTTAAGCATTTTGTACACCAATTAGGAAGAGACTTTTTAGTTTTTACCCGACTACAGCGAAGCCAAAAAGAAGGGTAATGATTTCTGCAGTCTGTGTATGTAGTGTACCTATGTAGCGCCTAAGCTGCTTCAATTTTAATGATTGAGGTGTCAATAGATTCGTAATATTGGCTATTTGCGTAGTCCAGTTATACTTTTTAACTTTTGATTATTAGTTACCTTAATCTAGCAAACCTAGTATACCTACAGTAGGAGGTTTAGCGTCTTTGCATAATCATCTATATTGTCTATCATTAAGCTAAGTAGGCACTATTAGCCGTAATTATGTTCTAAATACAGTAAACTGCGCAAAACGAACAAACAGCGGCACGCGGTGGGTGTGCACTGCGACCGCTCCCGTCACGCCGTATGCACTTCCTAAGGACCGGGCCTTACTTCTAGAACTCGATAGAAATGTGGTTAAATCGTCTATAGCATAATATACGTAATGGTAATAGTTATTTATTATAAATAATTATTATATCTGTAGGTGTTTATTCCATGGAACCTGCACATTTTTTTGGATTTTATTTACATCAGCTAATCTTCATTTAGTTTTGTTTGGCGTGATTCGATTACACATATTTATTTGATCCGAACCACAAGGCAATCATTTCACTTCGTCAATATTAAATATTATTTAAATATGTGCAGAGATTACGTAGCTTACCTTGCAAATCGTCATATTATTATTATTTACTAGCTTTTGCCCGCGGCTCAGCTCGCGTAGATAAAGTGTTCTACGAGAACATACAACTTTTTCGGGATAAAAAGTAGCCTATGTCTTAACACAGAGCCTAAACTACTACCATACCAAATTTCATCAAAATCTGTCTAGTCGTTTTTGCGTGAAAGAGTAACAAACATCAATTCATCCATCCTCACAAACTTTCACATTTATAATAGCTGGATTTTACTTTTACTATAATCAAGTTTATCGCTAACAAAGTCGAGTCGAGAACTTGCGGTAGCAGTAAATATGATCTGCATAGCATAGGTCATTAAATCTGACGCTAGAACATTCGTACGAAGTTCAAGGGAACTGGTCGCTTGTGAGGATGCATAAGTGTTATGATCTCAAGATTCGGTGTACGGTCGTGCTTGAGGTAAAATGGAGATATTACTGATAAAATACCTACTCATATTACTTACCTCATACCTAGCCTAAATGTTTATGGAACATAAATTACTATTTCCTATTGTCTAATTAGAAAGGCGAACCGACACTTCCAACAGTTCTCATATACCTACAAAATAAAATAAAAACCGGCCAAGTGCGAGTCGGATTGGCGCACGGTGGGTTTCGTACATAACGGCAAAAAATCACTTTTGTTGTATGGGAGCTCCCCTTAAATATTTATTTTATTCTGTTAGTATTTGTTGTTACAGCGGCAACAGATACATCGTCTGTGAAAATTTCAACTGTCCAGCTTTCACGCTTAAGGAGATACAGCCTGGTGAGAGACAGACGGACGGACAGACAGACAGCGAAGTGTCACTACCTTTACTTGAGTGTCACAAAAAATAAATTTTCCTCTTCAATCCTTCCAAATTGGATACAGAGTACAAGGATTAATTCATAATACATAATAACATAAATAATTAAAATAATCTTTTATAAAAAGATCTTTTATAATAATAATTAATATTAATCTTTTACAAATATATCACTAGATCAAATTGAGGCCAAAAATGCTCAAAGAATTTGCTACTTCCTAAGAGGAAATCTCGTTGTTCTAAGACACAGGACGATCCAATTGACCGCAAAACTAACCACGTAGAAGATTCGAGACAGGTCTGGACCTGAATACCTAGATTGAATAGGTACTACATAATATTATAAAGGACAAGATAGCCAACAAGCGATGAAGTAGCTAATTAAAATCTTTTCATTATTTACGATGAAAAGCTAGAGCTTGATTTTTCTAATGATTTTTTTACTTGTGTGGTTGACATCACCAATTTTATTCATGGTGTGTAGGTATTACAATATAATTATACCTACTACTTAATGTATAATTTCGATTCCGGCAGTAGATGGATCCAGCATGGTCAATGGTCATTGGTCACCGATATTCTTCAAGTCAAATCACGTAGGCCCAAACTAAAGTTCAATACCTCGGGATGAGCGGATGTGACGGCAGCTTATTGAACAATCAGGACGAATTAATACGTTATGTGTTCATTGAATACTGATTAACTCTTTCAGAGTAGATTTAGTGCCGCTTTTCTGGTATCCTTTTGGAAAACGTGCTACGTATTTCGTAACTAGCTTTTGCCCGCGGCTCAGCTCGCGTAAATAAAGTATCCCAAGAACAATGCACTTTTTCGAGATAAAAAATTGGCCTATGTATTAATCCAGAGTCTAAGCTACTACCGTACCAAATTTCAACAAAATCTGTTAAGTAGTTTTTGCGCGAAAGAGTTACAAACATCTATCCATGCATACATCCATCCTCACAAACATTCACATTTATAATAGTAGTAGGATTTTTAGTATTAAGTGGAATTTTTGGAACTACCTAAACGCACTGCACTTTCTAAGATGCTAGATTTTCGTAGTATTTATTGTCACATAAATCTATACTAGGGACTCTGTGCCAAATATTCTTTTCTTTACATGATATTGTACTTCACGTACCAACAAATGTCCGACTTAATGTCACTTAAATTGTAACTTCTTAAGGATTTTCTGTAACTGATAAGTGGAACTTAAATAATCATTCAACATTGCAATTTATTTTCTCTACATACCTATCCCACACTGTATGGTTTAAAATTATCTATAATGTAGGTACGTTTATCACGATGAAGGTTAAATAACAAATGCCACGGATGTAATTAATTAGTTCATAATGAACTAACTGGCGGGTTAGCTGAACGCGCAATATTATAGGTACAGCTTCATTGTATTTAAACTAAACGTTTTACACAATTTCTATGTTTCCGACATTAATGAAATTGAAATCGAAACGACTTCCTCTACGCAGAAATATATCTTACGACATAGTAAACAAACATGTAATTATCGAGAATTAATAACATCAAAAATATAATTCATAGCAAGGTATCAATAATATCCTGACTAAAATTATAAATACGAATGTCGGTGTAAATGTTACACTATTGCTGCAATAGTCTGTTGTTTTGGACGAAATGGTTGGGATCGCATTTTTTTTTAACATAAATTACTTAAATTATGATTTCATCTAATAATTATTATAATAATACGGGAAGCAAATATTTTTATTATAAGTTTTACGAGAATTGTGTGAACTAGGGAGTATGATATTTGACACAGTTAAAGTATATGTGGAGGAAGGTAAGCAGAAAACTATTTTTTTTAATGATGCTTAGAAATACAGTCCGTAATCTGAGTGAAATACATAAAATTAATAAAAATAACAATTACACACACTTCCTCAAGACTACCTCAGATTATTGACACACACTACCGTGCGTTTGATAGATCATACGATTTTGTTACACGTTGAAGTTTGTCAATAATATCTATCACACAAGGATATTTCCATTTTTATATTTCTATCTAACAGAACTCATAAAAACTTTAAACTTAAAAAATATAATATGGATTAAAATGCGCAATTTGCGCATTAGACCACGTGGATATCTCTAGTAATATTAGTTATCGTACGAAATAAACTCACGGAAAAACTTTGGAATTTATCACGCAGTGTTGTTTTACGCAGCAACGCAATTATGCAGTGCACGTGCCATAGCGTACTAACCAATGAACTAGGTGCGATGTCTGACTCAGAAGACACGCTCCGTTACTCACCAAAATATAGGACCAATCTGCGCAAGTAGCAAAAATACACATGAAAATAACGTTATTAAGTAATTCCAAATTACCTCCGTACTAACTGCAGAATAAACGTTAACAAAGCAAGACGTGATTATGGAAAAAACCTAGCTTAAATATACATCCAATTATATTTCTACTTCTTAGGAAACACTAAAGCTCTACCACTCTTCGCAGAGAACGAAAACGTTGAAAAAAAAAGGGCAGTTATAGGGACTGAGAAGTGAAAAATAAAAATTATAAAAGAAAAAGAAATAAAAATATTTCATCTGACTGAGATTCGAACCCGAGACCAATTGGTCAACAACACAAAATTCAAGCGCATACGTAACTGCGTTACGCGTATCTGACATTGGTATTTACTCATGTCGTCGGCATAAAGGTCAAGTCGGAGGTAAAATAATTTTGAACGGACTTTCAACAAGTCACTCATAAGTATGTCGGTGACGCGAACCCATCAGATTTTCCCCTACCAAAAAGTGCCCAACGCGGCTATGGCTATTTTACTTCAAAAATGTAGTAGACTTCCGATGAATATCACATCAGGTTAGTAGGGAAACAAACGTGTAAATAAAGCAACTGATGCTTTGTTTACGATAGTGACCCATTTGTTTGTTGCGTATACATAGGGGAAGTCGTTATGTATTTCATGTCCGCATTAAAATCAGCATGTGAAGCGAAGCATGGCTGCTAAGCGCACGTACCTCAGCGAACCGTGACTGCCATGCCACATATAACCGTAATATACTGTCAACTAAAATCCCTAAAGCTACGGCTCACTTTGGAAATAGTGCGTTTTAGTGGCACCAGTGCCACTAGTGTGTCTTAGCACGAACGCTTGCGTCGCATAATGTATATTTATGGCCGCCTTATCGTAAGCTTCTTTAATCCTTTATTCGACGAAGTCGCAGTAAATAATACATTTATTTACTGTGACGAAGTGGTGGCTGACAAAACAGGCTTAAAGAATTTCAATATAACGACTACAGACGACAAGGTTGAAGGTTGATAAATTATATTGTCGCCCAGTGGTCGAAAATCGCCCTTAATTAATTTAATTTTCAACTTTATTCTTTTGCCTCTTATTTAGAAAAAAAAATGTAAATGTTGTGACAGATTGACTAACGTCAACGTGTAACAAAATTGTATCACTATGAAACGCACGGTAATGTATGTAAATTATGGACGAATTTCGACCACAATGAGACCTGTAATTCTACCCCTCCTCCATATAAAAGTTCACTGTGCCAAATTTCATACTCCGTTTGGCTCATTTTTGTTAAATGGGGTACAAAGTTTCTGCTTCACATATGTATGGTGATGATTTCTACACTGTTAGTGATGTATATAATTATTTTTACAGGTAGAAGTAAACTCATGGACACTTTTTCATATACACACAATGTATAAGTTTATGAGCAATCTAGTTTTTTCATGTCGATATAAAAACAAAAGTGTTTAAACACATGGTGGAGGCGCGCGATAAAAGACCGCACCTCTGGCGCACGTGAGCGCTTGAGTAACTACTGTAACAATCGCATTTTATTGTTTAATGATCACTGGTACTTCAAAGTTCTCGGCCTTAATGGTTAAAGGAGTGTATGTAGTCTTCTAACATTTTTTTTGGGTTGATACCACTTTTTTTGATTTGTATTGTAGATACGCAGGCTAAGAAAATTGTTAAGAGTTCAAATAACAAAGTTTACATTATAAAATAATGCAGATTGACGGGAGTAGTCAACCACCATGGTAGTTGCTCGGGAACTGGAGCCCAGACCTGATTATTGGAGAATAACTGCATTGACAATGTAAAGTTAATTAAACATATTTTAAAGATTTAGGAATCGTTCGAAGACATGTTACTGAATCTGAGTGCGAAGATAATAATTTTCTATAACTAAAATCTACATTTCATGTAAAAATGTTCATGTAATTGAAAATCCTATAAATGAGGAACAAGCATGTCAATGATGAAGGTAGCAAACATGCCGAAGGAGGAATAAAGGGTGAGTAAACTTTAGCATCGAAGACCACACACAAAGATTCAATTGTATTGATACTTCCGTCGAGGCAGATTATAATCAGATTCTAGGAATCATAAAATGATAAAATAATCTACAAACTGTTTAATTCATCCAAACTTTGTTGGACATAATGAATATATTATCTTTATTTCACTTAACTCCTACATTGTTTTAGATGCCTGCGCCGGCGCAGCCTCTTGCGGGGATAACCGCGAGCCCATGATCAATGACGCCTAAATTCATTTCGCGCTCACCCTCAACGCGCGACGGACGTGTCGCGACGCTTGTAGTACGAGCGCAATTTCGATGTTTCTCGTGTTGTGTTTCTGAAATACATATTATTTACATACAAGTGTGGAATGTGCAATGGAGTTTGTTCTCTAGTGCTTGCCCTGGAGGGCTAAATTGGTGTTATAAATTGCTTTGGAACTGAGGCATTAGGTAAGTACTAAAATTAAGATTCGCGCTTTTTTTCGCGTAATGCAGCTACGAGTAATGCGTCGCATTGTGGCATCGTTAAAAAATACAAGTTTCATTTCCATTATTACTATTTTTTTTTTTTTTGAGTTTATAGTCCGTTTTTGTGAATCTATTTTTACATAATGTTTTAATGGTCTTAAGTGAACTGTTAAATTTATTGCTTTTAAAGTATCCCCCTAATACTTACTTTTGACCTTTGTTATTCATGGTAGATAAATTACATAGGAAGGCTAGGGAAGACTCAATCGTACTTTATAAACAGTATTATTTGAAATAAATATTGGTTAGTTAGGCTATTGCTACGAGTGAATAATTTAATACTATAAATAATTTACACTCTTTTCACAATTTATTTTATTTTATATTTTGAAATATGGATTTTTAAGTTTTGTAACTGATTGAGTGTACTGTTCTTCTTGGTAGAAATTCATGTTCATAATAATATTACACAACATTTTTTAATACACTAATATACCTATATAAAGTGGAAAAGTGTATAAAAAAGTTGTGTTATATTATTTTTAAGTTTTGTTGTATCGTATTTAACTTGTATTTTTTATCTTTTGTTTTATATCGTAAGTGATAATCTCGTAAACAGTAACATATTTACAGCTATCATAATAGTTAATTTAAGTAATTGATTTATCTTAATTGTCTCATCAAATGTTAAATATCAGTAAATTCAGTACAAAGATAATGTATTTCACCAAAATTACGAGTCTAATAGGTGAAGCGGTATTTTTTCGTAAACTCGTTCCTGCAATTTCAAAGTGTCTCAGGTACCCTGCGACGTCACGGCCTAACAACGTTGGGGTTGAGAGTCGCTGGATCCATTAAATGTCCGTGTCTATTGGTAATGCTGAAATAAAATCAAACGGTGTGTAAGAAAACAATATAAAAGTAAACGTAGATACAATCTGATGAATCATGAAAAATGGCAAGTACGCGGAAGCTGATGATTCACCGTCTCACCTTTCCAATGAAATTCTATTCCAATGAAATCCTTATTACATCTAATATGTAATTTTACGTAATTTTAAAAATTTTGTAATTGCTGATTGCCAAATTTATTGCATTATTTATTGCCCTCTCACTAAAATAATATAATTGGTTTGTGTAAACTCTAGAAAAATCATAAATCATATTTTATCATGTAGGTATAATATTCCTTGTGTCTTTTTAATGTCATCATTATTTGTGATGGATATAAAAATTAGCAATGATTTGTTGTATTTTCTAGGCCTTTAGCTACAGTCCCAGTGACATTATATATTAATTGGATAAACCTAAAATGGAATAATTTTTAGATTAATAAAAATCTGGTTAGTTTGCATAGCAAAAAATCTTATGTAGAACATAATCTTATAATTTAATTTCACGCCTCTAGTGCGTAGTTAATACACAATTGTTTATTTTGCGACCTTAATCAAGAAATGTTTGAAATTTTCTTTTCAAATTATCGTAACTAGTTTGAGATGCCGCAAAATATTCCTTAAATATTATTTGAGTACCTAATGTTAAAATTTATTAATGTGACGTAGATAAGAATAATTTACAACAACTTCATCCAGGCCTTACATTCATGAGTCGTGGTAAGTCCAATGTATTGTTTGGTCAATTCATCAGTTTTCAGCAATGTGATCTCTTTATGACACGAGAACCTCATAACAAGTGCAAATGCCCTTGAAAGTTTCTTATAAATGTAAAATACGAAACCACTATTGTTAAAGAAGAACAATGATACAAATACATCGTAATAATGGTGAAATATATTCTACACTAGCTTTTATCTGGACTTGATCTTCTAAGATCGAGATAAGAACAATATCTTCGTTAATTGTAAACAAAGTAATCAAGACAACAATAAATATTATTAACATAATCACTTATATCAATTTTAACTATCTCCAGAATGCTTCTACGAAAAGCTTCATGAGCCTCTTTGACATTTCCTTTCGTTTTAGATTAACTGGGTTATCTTGCTACTGATTCCGGATCAATAAAATTAATGTAATCATAAAAAATGCTTTCGCAAACAGTTATTGCGGTTTCTGCATTTTGCTCCGCTTGTGATGGGTTGCATACATTTTTGTGTGAGAATATCGACACAATGCCCGGTCCTCTCACGCTCTCGGCGGTTCTTGCGACAGTTCACTGGAATTGATCTCAACACTACAGTGACAAGCCACTGTACTTTATTTTTATTAATTAAATAAGAAACCTGATGTTGCATCTTAAATAAAGCACGATCAATTAGCAACTCGTTACGATTTACGAGCCCGAGGATTTGTAATTGTTTTCTCGTCATTATTTTATGATAATGAACGGTCGAACGAGTTAATGAAATAATTATTTTTTACACTAAACTAGATATTTTAATGGGTCTTGGGTTTCGAGAATGCACGCGACGTTGCGTGGACCGAAGTAAATGTATTATTTTCTAAACTGCAACGGAATAAACAATGACTTTCGCCAATGAATTCTTCTCAAACGATTTTACTTTATAAATAAAGTATGCGATTTACACACTTTTCTATTTTAAGAAAATTTTGTTTGGCATGCCTTGAAGGTTTGAAATCACAACAAGTTGAAAATATTACGTTATTTACTTGTCACTCCGTTCATTCACGGATGTAAGTACCTACTGAAGGGATACATTATTATTAGTTATATTACTAAAACTTTTTTCGTTTAGATTAAATTCCTTGCGAGGCAATATATCATTCTAGTACACATGTTAAAGTTTAACCACAACCTAACGTGGAATATTTCGTAATCGATACGGATCTTAATTAATATTGGATTTCAATCAACTTAAACCGGTTAAGGATGCATTTAGGAGTTTATAAGTATGGTGGACAGGGATTTAAGGAGCCGCAACGATGAACTAACATAATATCTGTCTAACATTGGGCTATGAGTTCAAATCACTTTAGCATTGATTGAAATTCAACAGAGTGGATTTATTCATGAGTTAATCGTCCTTTTAACACTCTATTTGACTGATAAGTGATTCATCACAGTGAGTCATTAAAGTGTTTCTGCGTACTACGGAGGATACTAATAAGATGTCGAGGTGTTATTTGCTTAGATCTTGAAATCGAACAAAGGTCAAAGTCCTTAGCATTGCGGATGACAGTTGTCCTCTTGCATCTTTTTCTCATTAGTCTCTCTTAATTCCTTTCAAGCAGTTCCGTCGTCTTTAAAAACCTAGATCTGAACAACAAAGTACTGTGTATTTTTTATATTTACCTTTAATGCGGTTTTTTAGTCTCCAATTCATCGTCAACATCATCCATTTAAGATATATCATCTTGTTAATGGAACTTATTTGTTTCACTTGCCGCAAATTAATCAGTGACTGATATATTTAATGATATGTATATATAAATATTTAAATATTATGGTGTATATGATTCGATCAGTTCAATCTATGTGCAAGCACAAGCAGTGTCTCATTATTAGATTGTCCATCAAAGATTGCATTCTGAAGTGGTACTCGTAAGTCGTACGCAATGACTTGTATTAACAACTCGAATTGTTGCTCGTATTTTTTATTATAACATTCCATTACTGGTCAATAACCTTCTCACAATTGGACTAAAAGTTGGTTAATTACTGTAAGACGCAGACAAATTTTCAAATGATGATTTTCAATTTGGAAATGATAATTTAACAAAATTATTCTTATATTTTGTTCTTCGTATAGTATTTGTTCTGGATTATTGATTTTGTAATTTTAACAATTCAAGAACTAACGGCAATAATGTTGAATTTAATTTCTTGCCTCTATAAGTTGTGTTTTTATATTCGTGACACTACACACTATATTAAGGTTTTATATTTAATTTGTTATTGGGAACTTTTAAGTAATTTTGGTAACACCGACATTCCTAGATAAAGTTCGACACAAATGTTGATGTTGCTGTATTCAGCATCCGTTGCTGTCAAGGCTACACAAACTTTGATAAGAGTCGGCTATACTATTTGTGTGATAAGCTGCCTAACTTAAACTGGGTTAAACCTTTCGGTATTATCAATGTTTGTTCAGATAAGCTTATTTAAAACTAACGTATTAACTCTGCATTCTAATTTACATTTTGATAAGTTGGATATCAAACAATACGTATTTTCACAGTTTGTGTCTAACTGGAAGTTTGGCGTCTAAACTAGTTCCAATCCAATGTCATGCTCTATTAAATATTCTGTGGTGGATAAGAACTTTTGTAGCTTCTTTTTTGGAGTTGTTAATTCGATACCGGTACTCTAATAGAATACCATATTTATGTTATTTCCATTTTAAGTAGGCACGTGTTGATCGGATACCTACGGTTCGGTCGGATACCGGAACAGCAAAAACACAAAAAGTAGACAAGATATTTAATCTAAGTAATTCCCTTACTCAACATGAATCATATGATATGCGTAAGAAGTACTTTTAAACAGATCCTTAAATGTACTTAGTCGTACAGTATGATTCATACATGTATCATAAAATTTCATTTTCTATACCAATTACAGTATTTGTATTGGGCTCACGCTTAAATGCAATTTGACGTACGTTATACGGAACAAACGTCATAATCTCCGTATTCGCTAGTACAAATAGAGCTATCTTTGTCAGTACTTGAGTTGATACGATCTCTAGCATGGCGCCGAGTTCATTTGTTTCAATTGCCACCAGCTGCCCGCCCCATGGCTTACTCATCCGTCATGCGTCTTGCGTCCAATCTGTTCCGTTTGAGTGCAACCAACATCTTCTAATATGGTTTCTTTCTAATGTTTGTACTACACTATGAATATATTGGTACTGTTATTAGTCGTTCTAATTTCTACTTTTGTGGCTCCAAATAAATCTATGACGCCTGCAGACAAGCCAGAGAAGGCCTTGCAAGTGGCGGTCTTCTACGGCTATCAATTTTCATTTAGTTAAGAAATAGGTATAATAAAAATAATATTTTTAAAATTCTAATTGTATAGTTAGTGGATTTTTCTTACACACTCTTGATGCTAGAGTTTAGAGATTTTTGCATTTGAAGATCACTGGTCAGTGTTGATACTTGACCATAAAAATATGCATTTTTACGTTTCGTTTGCGCCAAGTTGGCGTTAAATATGTTACTTTTTAAAAATAGATTTGATTATCACATTAACTATCGCCCAATAAGGATTATGCCCAAAAAGCCACATTGTTTGTAATTTATTTTTTAATGTGTCATGCCGATTTACGATCTTTATACCTTATATTGTATTTTATGATAGTTTCGTAATAAACTACGGTAATCTGTGGCTATCTAAGTTTATCGCACGACCTAAACAGTGTTCACTTTTATCGGTGCATAGCACTAGTTATGTTCGTTTCGTCACGTTACAATTTCGACAGTGTGTTATTTACTATTTAGATTTATGTGCATCGATAAGAATGAAATATGTGACATACTTTTCACTTTAATATCACACGTATCGACATAAGCAGTTATAAAGTACCAGGAACTACCCGGAAGCTTAGAAAATAATGATACGAGTAGGTATGAATGGCTCCAGAGATATGCTAAGATCATATATGATAATGAGAAATGCGTAGTATCTGCAATCCGAACGGGACTCATCTCTAGTCAAGGATTATAATTTATACCTATCTAGGTAGTATGTACTTAGTCTGGCCATAAATACTGTTACAATTAAAAATAAACAAAATATTACATTTGAATTTGGAATCTGTCATTTTATATGATTGTTCACTGGTTTTCTCATTTTGGCGCCAATACATTGTACAATATTTTGCGATATTAAAATGGAGTGGGGTGATAAAGAGAACCGAATCGCTGTGATTGCATTACACAAAGTAGGTATGGAGCCAAATGCAATTTTTAAAACTCTCCATACGCTTGGTATTAGTAAAATATTTGTGTACCGGGCTATTAATAGGTACAATGAGACCTCCTCTGTTTGTGATAGAAAAAGATCTGGCCGTCCACGTAGTGTGCGTACGAAAAAGATGGTCAAAGCAGTAAGGAAAAGAATTCGAAGAAAATCCTGTCCGAAAGCAAAAGATTTTATCTCGGGAGATGAAAATAGCACCTAGAACCATGTCGCGTATTTTAAAAGATGACTTAGGACTTGCAGCCTATAAGAGACGTACTGGTCATTTTTTAACTGATAATTTAAAAAAGAATAGGGTGGTAAAATCGAAACAACTACTGAAGCGGTACGGTACTGAAGCAATGGGAAGTCACAGAAAAATTTTGTTTACGGATGAGAATTTTTTTACAATTGAGCAACATTTTAACAAACAAAATGACCGTATTTATGCTCAAAGCTCTAAGGAATCTTCCCAATTAGTCGACAGAGTGCAACGTGGGCACTATCCGACTTCAGTGATGGTACGAGTACAGCTTGCTCTAAACGCCATGATAATTTGGAGTCCCTAAAACAATCCGTACGATTGGCAGTGAAGAATTTTCCCATGGAAAGAGTGCGTGCTTCTATTGATAACTGGCCTCAACGTTTAAACTGTATTGCAGCCAATGGAGACCACTTCAAATAAGATTTTTATATTTTAAATTGTTTTATATTTATGTATTAAACTAACTGTAAAACTAGTAAATGTTATTTGCAATAGAAAATATTATTTTTCTTTGTTTCAGTATTTATGGCAAGACTAGGTACATTGTACGTAAATACATAGACAATAATGAATCAAAGAGAGATATTGAAATTAAGAAAATTGGGAAAAATATATGCCGCTTAAACAAGAGTCTTGCTAAAATACCAATCAAATTGTAAATTGTTACCATATGGGTCAAAAATTGAAAACTCTTGCCGCGACTATCTACGTACTGACATGCCAGTACATAGATAGTCGCAGTCTGTTAGTCCCCCTTGTTTGCTCCTTCGACTTTGTGTTTCTAGTAATTTTAGTTCATATATAAATCATTGCTTAGTTTAAAAGCAATCTTGTAAATCCAAAAGTACAATTCTGGTTTTTAAATACCAATTTTCAATTTAACGAGGATTCGTGTTTGCATAGCAATTATGTGTTATCACGGTTAAAGCTTGTTTCTCATATAATTAAAATCTCAAGCTCAGTCCAATTGGTCATTCACCGTTTTACCAACTCTTATCTGAGCATAACAATAGTCGTATGTGGGACAAGGCGTTTGAAAACTTCGGACTAACAAATATAAAATCCATACAGTTTTTCTCGAAGGTTCTACTGAGATATTATTTCGTTCCTATTTTTCGGTTTTAGTTTTTAATTTCTTTGTCAGATTTTGTGTAAAAATATTTTTATATTGATTACATCACTTATTATTAATTAATTATGTGAGCGGGATAAGAAATTCATTATTAATAAAATCGATACGAATTTTTGGTAAGCAGCTAATAGTTATATCATTGACATCATACAATTTTATCAGACTTTAAAAAGCTGATTTGAGTCTTGTGGGACAATTGAAAGCAGTGAAAATCTTTTAATGATTACTCTGTTAATTAAGAACTTAATATTTTTGTAATTTGAATTCCTGTATCCCAAGGATGTTTAACCAAAAAATTTAAACCTTAAAATATTAAGTACCGGAATTATAAAACGTAACTTTGTTATTGCAAGTTTTGTGTGCCAACAAATATACCTACTTCATTTCTCAGCACATAAAATTTTACCTTGCAAATTTTGAATAAAAACTGTAGAATATGATTATTTTAATTTTTTTTTGAAACGTTTGAAATAATCATATTCTATATTAATTAATGCGGCAGTATTTTTGTTATTTCATATATTTTCAAAATTATAAAGGTACACAGTTATTTTTGAAACTCAAATTATTGAAACAATTTAATATCATTTTGACGAGGTCATGGACGTTAATCTTATTACTTATTGTTCGTCAAAACGACAGAAGCAGTGGGAAGCGTGCAAGGACGAGTCGAGTGGCCTTTAATTGAATGCAATTAACAAAGATCGCCTTGCTGATATTGTATTTAGGAACTAAGCTAAATCCATCGGATAGCGCAATTTCGCTGTTGAGACAATTGCTGTTATTAACACAATAATTGACTATTGACGAATTACAGGCATCAACGGGTTAGGATAACCACTTGTGCGCATAGTTTGACTAGTTCTATCGATTAATTCATTCGGATTGTCTTTTGCATTGCGTTCTCAATTAAAGCAAATCACTGATCATAAGACGACCAGATAAATTTTCTATTGGAACATTTGGGTCATGAATGTCTCTTGTAATGTCTTGTTAATCTTTACTTCAGTAACTGTTACTCGTAACTACGAATGTTACGGTGCACAATGAATATGTTGAATCAACAGTGTTAGTTAAGCATTTGATGATTGATGTAAAGCGCTAAGAAATTAAGCACCGTTTCTGCATTAGTCTCTCTTACCCTTTTAAGAATATATTTATTACTTATAAAGAAAGTATTCTTGTAACCATGGCATTGTCCACGTTCATCTCAATTGTATCTTTCTAGGTGATGGGCTACTTTTTGCTTTTAAAAGTGTATGTCAACATTGATGACCTTCCATAGAGTATAATTTCTCATACTACATATCATATAAATATAATAATTGCAGAAAACTAGGTTTGCTCGTCAAACGTGTATAAGTGGAATCTTATAAGTTAACTATTAGGTTAAAATGTCGTGGTCATCCTGGTAGTATAGAATGATTCAGAATAGTTCGTTCTATACATGCTAAGCCTATTCATTAAATTAGATGGATATGTATAATAAAAAAAAAAAATATGAAGGCAATTGAACTTAATTATTTTTTTTTCTTTATATTTTACAAAATTAACAAAAACACATAGAAAAAAATAATATTATGTTCAATTAATTTTATAATTCGAATGCAGATGAAAGTATTGCAAGAATTTATTATTTTCCACTGAAATAACAGATTCATTATTTCACTAGACACTAAGTGAAATTTAATGTGATCGCTTAACGTTGTCCAACATAATACAGTTAAACGCATCAATATTAATGACAATTACATGAAATTAATTACTGACGTGGACATTAAATCTTCGTAATCGAATGCAACTTCTTGCTTTGCGACATCCACCATATACGGAGGAATCACTCGCATGCTTTGTACTATTTTTATTCAACATCTAGTAGGTCGTGAGAAATATAGTGATGTAGAGACGAGCCTATGTAAAAAAGCTGTTTTTATGATCTGACATAAGGACTACGGTATTTAGGTAAGTAATATCTCTGGTTGCATTGAATCTAAAGCAGCCTCTAGATTAACGAAAAGTAGGACTTATGTTGGCAAAGCATTAAAATTAAGATAAACTAGATGTGCAAAAAAAAAATTCGCAAGAACCGGACATTTTGTCGCGATAAAAAGTAACCTTTGTCCTTCCCTGCAGCAAAGATTAATAAATAGTTACTACGTAACCTGTAGTCTTTTACTATATCAATGCCAAATTTCATCAAAATCGGTCCAGTAGTTATGTAGCCTATTCAATACAAACAAACATGTAAACTATAAAATCTTTCTACTTTATCATATTTCCTATATGACAAAGAAGTAAGAAGAAATAGAAGACGAATTAGAAAAAATATTTTGTTAATATTTTGTAATCTCAGGTCCTTTATTTATTGCAGTTGACACAGTTGGAGTTCTTTTATTACTTAAACCCTCATGATCACGTGACAGTATTCCAATTTCCGAGAAACAAACGCGATGCAACTGCTAACTTTTTAATTCGGTGATCGTGAACAATAGCTATATTCCTCAAGCGATTATCGCCTTTATTTTAAAAGAAATAAATCTTATGTTTTGATGTATTATGTGCAGGATTCCAGTGCTATTAAAGATTTTTGCACGCGACAAGAATATCAATGTAGGAGATATTGAGATTTCCATTATGTCGTGATCAACGCACATTTATGTTCCAACGTTTTTAAGCACTCCGTTGGAAAATTTTACTTTTCACACATTATTATTCTAAAACATTGGAATGTATACCTTATTGGTCTATAATAAGCACCAAATTTGGATCACGTTAGAAACTGATTAATGCATATTATAATTATAGACAGCTAACTACATAATCGGTTGTGAAAAATGTGAACATGTCCTCCTCCATCTCCTGTGTCTTTTCAACTTTTGGTCTTCATTAATCAACACTGTTACAGGTAGATCTGAAACATGATTTGATTTCCTAGTAAGATAATGAAATGAACATTTTTTATTTCCAAATGAAACATAACAATCTTTTTTCGGAAAGTAGAAGAAAGTAGAAGTTCTTACGCCGAGAAGAACCGGCGTACGAAACTCGCATATTTAAACTAACATAAATAAGACAAGTTTCAAGAAAGGAACTGAAATAAATGGTTGGTTTTATTTTAAAGTTTTTGTGCCATTAACTTTTAAATCACTCATGATCATGACTCGTGTATCACAGAAAATGTAAAAACAATTTTTTTTTTTTCGGATTACAATGACTTCATGGTATATTCTGATCACGTATGGAGGCGTCTTGGTAATTGTTGGATTACATCTCTTGCATGAGTAAATAAATAACATGTTGAAAGCATAGTAACATTATTTTTTCATTGTTCTATTCCACACTGATTGCTGTCTTAATTATTGTCTTGAAAGTTTAGATGAAAAACATTATAGAAATTAATATAGGCATATGCCGCATATGTTGTTCTAGCGTCCCTACACAAGATTTTTGGTGCCTCTGCACCTAAAGTTTTGGGAACTTTTTAATTTAAACTAAGCATAAGTATTTTTACTTGTCTAGATACTCGTATTTCGAAATAATAATAATAATAGCTTCCCACACCGATTTTGGTGACGGTGGCCGGTTTCATTGAAACCAGGACAGCTACGCAGGAGTTATTTTATAGTGCTCAAGTGTGTGCGCAGTACACAAGAGTACTCTCTCCTCCTTTATTCTCGTAACCCAGTGGGACGGATAACATACGACTGGCAAGAGATCAGGCGCAGGTCCGACTTTTTACATGTCCATCCGACGCATGGATCATCTTTCTTGTCAGACAATCAGGTGATCAGCCTGCATTGTCCTAACCAAACATGGAAACAACATTTTTTTGTTCTTCCAATGCGGGAATCGAACCCACGACCACCGAGTCGAGAGCCAAGCTCGAGCCACTAGACCACGGAGGCTATTATTTCGAAATAGCATCTTCAGGAAATCATATCGTTAAACTTTTACATGATGACTTTACTTCAATTACTTTTTTGTTATTTGAAATAAAACTTTCCCAAAAGCACGCAACAATCACCACTATTATTATATCCGGTAATTTCTGCGGTGAAATAAAAACGATGTGTGCAGCCTAATGAAATGTAGCATGGGTACTATCTTCAGTAGGTCGATTCGGCTAATTAAATCTTACAATAATATAGTTTCGATGCAGTCTCGATATGTTAAAACAGCAAAATTATATTCTCATAAACGTTAAACCAACGTTGGACGCGTTTTGATTGCTCCAAACTCCAAAAATCAGTTTATGATGCAAGACGATTCATTTGTGATTCATTGAAAGTAAATTAAAATTCTAAGTAAAATACGAGAATTCGGCTACTGATAGTTATGAAACAAATAATGTTTAAGTAATAACATAATATAAGAAAACTTTTTGACGTTTTGTAGCACTCTGTATGTGAGAAGTACCTAATTGCATGGTCATTTTATACCTCCTAACATTTATTACATTTGCCGTTAAATCAACGTAATTATATCTGAAAATTTTGTGATATGAGTATGTACTATACGAATATTTATAGGATTACTATTACCAATTGGCTTAATTTTTTAAAGTTTTATTGGTTTTTAAAAACCTTTATAATATATTTTTGTACTCAGTTCGGCTTTTAAATCCTAATTGCTTAATATTCGGTTCCTGTTTTCATTTGTATGACCGCGGAGGGTTTTTACAGCTTTTTGCATATTTGGACGCACAATGCGTCCGTTGACTGCGGAGTGAAGTAGCACGAGACTGAGACCACGTTCACACTTATTCCAGTAGAATCGTCCAAAAGGACATCATTGATTGACATACCAAATTGTTAGGTCTATTTTTATGAAATAGGGGCAAAGGAGCAGACGTATACCTGATGGATAGCGATTATCGTCGCCCATGGACACTTGCAATATCGGCCTTTTAAAAAAGAGTACGCTGTTTTCTTGAACGTTGAAGGTCATAGTGGTCTGAAAATACGTCTGGCGATAGTTCTTTTCCGAATTTAACTGTATATTTTTATTATCTAGCTTAGCTATCTGTCCAATTTGATGGTATCAAGGGATTTTTACGTTAAAGAGTAAATCAACACAATTGAATTCAAAAAAGATACAAATCCCCACATCAACCAATCCTCAAACACTTTCATATTTAGCAAAGGCTAGTGTGATTCAACTCGTGTGAACTACCACCAGGTACGCAACGTATTTGATAGTATCCTGTGCATTCCTGAGATGAGCCATCCAAAGAGCGACACGCACGTATTTCAAGACTTATAATAGATTAACAGCAGTGCAATGAACAATGACGGTGTTCGTCAATTGTGCGCGCATAGTTGACCTGAATATCTTTATCAGTGTACTCTAGATATACTTAGAACTCCTTTGGAAGTTTTAAATCTATCTACCTAATTAATGGAAATATTTACACCACGGATACGCTAATCGTGTCTTTGTCTGATACGTTGGAAAATCCGCTTGACAGACAAAGACCGCAACATGGATGGCGTTGCCGGGGATGAATATTTTTACTAATAAGGAGGTATAGACTATAGGTGTAGTTAGTAGAACTTAGGGAGCTTATAAGAGATAAAGACATAACCAAAACAGAGGATAATAAATATCAAAGAACACCCTCGTTCTAACACTATATAATGTTAAAAGTGTAGAGCTGCGTATTTATATCCTTATATAAATACACAGCTCTACATTCGCCACTTTTTCCTTATAATTTGTGTGCATTGATATGAGACGCGAACGAAGACGTTATCATTACAAACAATTATGTAGAACACGAATGCACATAGATGCGCCTGATTGACTAGAGTGATTATGGGTACATTTCCTAGTGAAAGTATATCTATCATAACTGTTATATCAGTACACGCATTGTACGTAATCGTCCCGGCTTCCCTGAGAGACTAACACAACGAAAGAGTCATAATAGGGGAGACGATAACATGTAAAATATTTAGTTTAAGTTATATTTTCAGAAATATTGCGGTACTGATGCTTGACCAACGTAAAAAAATATAATTTTTTATGTGTAATTAAGTCATTGGCGTTGGAATTACGACTTTATAACGCTACAATATGATATAATACATGAATAATATTATTAATAATCTAGTTAATACAATATTAATCTATAGCTAACTATTTAAAATATTTACAAACTATAAAAGTACTTAAAAGAAAAATAATAATACAAAACTACAAAAATTTCAAAGACGTTAAGTAGGACGTTAGACGTTCATTGTTCGTATACATCTAAAAAATACAAAAAAGTTTCAATTATTTTGTTAAATTATTTAAAAAAAACCTATATCATTAGTTTATTTACATTAGGTATATACAAAAACTGAAACGCTCACATTTCGGAGATATTTAAAAAAATGTTACTGCGGCCCTATTATACTATATAATAATAATATATTATTATACTTATGAGTGACGTCACTGTTAATGCATTTTTATGGAGCGTTTTCACGAGACTTGCGAAATTTTGTAAACAAATCGCTCTACCTAATACATTTGAAATATTGATTTTTAAAATACAGTTTCTTCTGAGAACATACTCATATTTAAGAGTACTATAAAGTTATATAAGCAATAAAAAATTCAGTCGTCTAGCCTAATTAATAACGCCCTTAAGAGCTGAAAAATGTGAATTTACAAACATCTTTGGAAAAACTAGGCTTTTAGTCTTGTCTTTGCTAATTTTACAAAAAGAGCAATACTAGCAGTTCTTACAACACTTGCAAGTAGCAACGACAAAGTTTTATGACACTTTGCAATTCAAAGAAGTTTATACTTAACTATTTGCAATAATATTGAATTCGATGAATTAATGTAATATCGTAATTAAGAATGTAAAGGTGTAGTTGACACCAAAACAGAACATAGATACGTTTAATATCAATTACATGATTTTAAACGAATCTTCCTGTTTCAATACAACTCGTTACTCGTACTAGAGAAAGTAATCATTTAGACAAGTTTTTCAGTTTAAAAAATAATAGCTTGTCAATTTTACATTATTTTTCAAAATCTTTCGTAGCTAAAATATTTTCAAACTTTCTGCAACTTATCTTTTATATTATATCGAGAAATTTCTACAAATATTTATGAACGTTATGGGTATAATGTATAAATGATTGATAAATGGAGTATTGTTTACTTTGTGAACTGCATTAGCCGTTTGCATTCCCCGCGTCGGATATGAATTCATTGGACATGTTTGGGTTGCGGAGCGATTTACGTGGCCCTGGCCAGTGAACTGTGCCTCATATTTATAACTTGCTAAGTCCCAATTTCACCAAAGCCTGTTAGTGTTAATAATTGGTCTAAATGTCATGCCTTTTATTTCATTAATACGAAGAACGATAGAGATAACATGGTATTTAATCAACGGATTACTTTAACAGGCGTTGGTGGAAAAGCTACTTAGCCAGTATCTTGCAACTTTATTCGCGTATGTAGGTAAACTATTTATCTTATGGAGTACCAACGGTATTCATACTAGCTGGCTTTATTTATATAAACTTTAACCTCTACGCCACAAAATACCGAAGGACTCTATTATATGATTTTTATTTTGCGCGTAAGCTATGTTTTGGCAGATTCATCACAGTACGACAAGTGTCTATAAACTAAATAAAAATTCTGGCTTAACTAAATAATATGAGGTCAGCGACTGTACAAAAATTGTTAAAAATATTCCAATTCTGAATATCCATTTCAAATCGGAAATAGAATATAAAGCGTGAGAACTGCTGCATATTCCAACCGGTATTTAATATATATATACGAGTTATCGCATCGATATCGCGAACTGTAACAGTACACTCATTGTAATATTTTGGGATTTTATAAGTCGATTTTCAAGTTTTTTTCTATACGACATTGACCTAATGAAGGTCATTTGGTTGACACGCTCAAGGATCTGGACTAATAGATCCACCATATATGTCATTAATAAGTCAATTGGTAAATAATCGGATTTGAGATGTGTAAATAATATTATTAACCTACGTATTTTATGCCATAAGTTTAGCGTTTCTATGTTTATTTATTTCTAATGTTAAACGGTTTACAAGCGTAGGAACTATCTGATTTCTGGGTTCTATGGCTTCATATTAAGTATTTAGCGTATTGCACATTGGTTTAAATTGAAAACTTGAATAAACATACCAACCGGTACTATAGAGACTTGCACTTGTTTGAAAATTGACGGAAACTGGTGTTTTATCCGGTAAACCGTAAAAGGGACAACGTTTCTCGAGTGCATCATGGCCTACTTATAGTGTCTTAATGATGCTTCGAATATTAAGTAAGTAGTCATTTAACTAATAGTACCTGGGTAACCGAGCTTTGCCGAGTTGTGATAAATTTAAAAAAATAAAAGGATTTACAAAAATCTGATCGGGATTCGAACACATCACATTCTGAATTTACGAACAAAGCAATAATTATACATACGTATACCAAACTGCCAATCGGACTGACATAATCGTCTAAATAATAAAGTCGATTGATATATTGTTGCACGACGAAAAATGCGCAGATTACGAGGGATAAGTCATAAGACCTCGCTAGATCGATCTTTCTCCCCCAAAACTCCCCTGCGTACTAAATTTCATGGTAATACTTGCAGCCATTTTCGAGAAACCGATTATATATAAGATTGTCTTGTTTAAAGTATAAGTTATTAAAAGTTATTGGTAGTTATTATGAATGGTAAGTATTAGTGACAATTAGGGTTCCGTATCCAGAGTATCATTCAACTACAAATCTAGTTTTTTGTACTGTTTTGTACAGAACACTTTATGGGCGAGTACGACTCGCACTTGTCCAGTTTATTTAAATCTTTATTCTAAATAAGAGGTTTTAGCGTTTAGCCGCACTTGGCATGTAATGCAAATATTTAAACTCGATACTTTAAACAAAAACCTTGGTGCTTCTCTTGCGGTTGGGCTTTATGATCCAAAATATTAAAAGTTGAAACTTTAATAAACTAGTAAGTTTTTTATTTGTCATTTTTAATGTTGATTCTTGTACCTTGCTTTTGGCATAATAGTTACAAAAAATCGTATTGAATTTCATCTAGTGGACTATTGTTTTAGTGAATTCGTATTATGCGCATAAAATCATATGTGAAATCTTGACACCTCGAGTTCATTCCCACGTTTTGTTTAATTATAATAAAGCAATAATAAAACAGTGTTCTGGATCAGATTTCACGATGTTGTATGAATAAATATTATTGTTTCATGCCTGCTTTATGCTTTTTGTACCTTATCACGCCAGCCAATTGCCGACCGCCGTCCACAACTGCACGTAGCCCTACTGGTATACACTCGGTCAACATAAGTTGACACTTGCATTTTAGCCCCATCTCTCTCACTCTCCGGTAATGACAGAATCGAGTGAAAGATGTGGCTAAAATAATACTTGCAAGTATTTGACCGGTAATAATGTTGACCGGTAGTACCTACCTCTATTATGGTGCCAGCCATCCCTGTATTGGGCAGCCCATTTTTGTACTTTACTGAAAAGCTAACCTTCAGTGAAGTCTTAGGGTGAGTTTACACCGGAGTCGCGAAACGCTGTGTGCACTTTTTAAAATGGCAATACAAAATATAACTTTAATTACTATGTACAAAAAGATACACGTCACGCCACACAGCTTTGCATATTATGTATAATATTATTATTATTACAGTATCTTCAAGCATTCTCGCGTCGCGTCTCGGTATGAACTGACCCTTAGTGGCTTCATTATAAGTATGTAAAGTATTAGACTTGACCTTCAGGATTTCTCTTAAACGATATTTAACAGCAATCAATTACAAATTGATGCTGTCGCGTTTTGTTTAGTAGCTACTTTATAATAGACACTCGGCCCGATCTATGATTGAAATTTATTGCTTTAATATTATTCAATAACTCCAGTCAGTTAAAGTAATAATATCTTAAAGTTCAACTTATACCCATATTATAAAAAGTATGTTCGTTCGACATGACCTTTTTGCTATCTTCATTGAGCACACCATTATTGTAAACCTAATATTGTTTAACCGTGTTTGTTAGAGGTAATTGTGCAGACGCGGGTCACCGAAGGCTGGTAGTTCTCACCGTTAGAAACTCATAATCTGGAATAAGTGAATTCCCACGATTAATTCGAGCTACAACCAGTTTCTCTTTAAAATTGTTTTTTAATTTAATCAATTAATATTTTTAATGCAGAATATTGCACTTGTCGGAGACAGTTATCATTAGGATTCAAAAGAATACACGATTGTAAAATTAATGTTGGAATAATTTTCATCATTAATTTGCTCATACGTTTTTTAGAAATCTCCATACATTTAACTAAAATACTTTTTATCTAGATACAGTTAGGAGATTATTATTTATCCATAACATGTCTGATTGGACATAATAATTACCTAAATTGGCGATAGTTATGAAGTAATAGTACATAATTTAATGTTATTTATATAATTGTCTGAAACTATTTAAGAGTTATTAAACAAAACGCTTAAATCTATATCTCAAGAATGAAATACAAACCTATTATCATAATATTTTTTTTCTAATTAATATTCCTAATCTATTTTTAAAAGAGAATGCCTTAGAACAATATCTTTTACCTACTATAAAACAACTACAAGATTTGAAACTCAATAGACACATATTTCTGAGAAGATGCAATTAGTGAGCATCCTAAGCAAACTGAACAACATGTGTCAAACTTTACAACAGTAAAACAACACAAACCCAACAACAGACAACTGCGCACACGTGCATGTTGCTTTTGCTAACAACAATCCAAATAAAAATCGTACTGGTCTAGTTTTTGCATACAAAAGACTTTAACGTTATTTCCTATTCTATCTTTAATTGGAAAATTCATAGTCTTTTATAAATGTAACATTTAGCCCTTAATTCAAATAGTTTATTATCTTAAGTTTTTTGATATTTCTTTGAAAAGTGTACCGTTTGTAAAGAAATAAAATTCATTCTCTCAATTAAATCCTCCCAAGTTAAAAGACTTCGTTACATTTTAATTACAATGAACGTGTCAATTTACAATCTCATCTCATTTCGGCTGCAATGTGGGTGTAAAGATATTCTAGTTTTATGTAACACTCTTTAAAGTTATGTTAATTTTGCCTAACAGGAATGTCAAATTGTCTAATTTGCTATTAGATAAATCAAATTATCATTATTTTTGAAAATTGGAACGTACTATAAAAACGAGGTTAATATTTTATTGCACTTACGTTACATTTATTGGTTCTTACTTCAAATAGTTTAATTAAACCGATTTTTTTTATAGCTCTTATTTTATATATTCATTTTATACATACTTACTTATTTTATACATACATATTATATATTATGTATGTTAGTCTATAAGGTATTTATAATATGGGCCTATGCAGTCTGATATAAACGGTATTTAATTTAATTTAAATTTATTATTTTTAATTTCTTCTTAATTAATGAACAATGTAATAATATACAGGTAAACGATTTCTGTACATTCATAATATTTAGGTGAACGTAAACAAACTTTGAAATTATGATTTTACAAATCATCAGTGGTACTTTGGCGTTGTGAGTGGTGACTGAAGAAGTGTATGTCAAATATTTAGGTGTGCAAGGCCTCTCACCTAGAACAATATGGCGCCAGTCACCACAACGAATATCCAAAATCTTGACAAGAGGAACGTAACACACTCTTTTCGTCGTACTCTTAATAAGGGAGTTACTGACGGGAAGGGACTTACGGGACTGACTTCACGTACAGCTGGACCGCTGGTCCCGTAGGTGCCTACCATTGGACCATATATAAACTACAGTGTCACATACATACTAACTGCTGTCTATCTTTACCAGGTACCAGGCATGCTGAAGCACGTGGCGGTGTCGCCACACCGCGCGCGCGCCGACTCCGTCAGCCTCTCCTCCTCCGCGTCCTGCTGCAGCCTCGGTAGCCTCGACCACCGACACGACTCCGTCACCGACCTCTCGCACCGCACTGTGAGTACTACTTACTACCTAATGTATCTAATGGTCGAATAATGATACGATAAATAAAATGCTGTCCTTGTCATGTCGGCTAGCAGAGACAGCGATAGCAGGGGGACACTTAATTTCATTTCAGTATTCGGCCATAAGATAATAAGAACATTATATTATATGAGCTATACCTAACTAGCTTATCTCTATAATTTATAGCCTTTTCATAATTTTGATGTACTTACTCGTAAAATGGGCGTGGGCGGAGTACCTGCATCAAGTGAGTCCCGCCGCGCGCCGTCGACCGCTTGAACTAATTTTTCTCGCGCGTACTTTTTAATTTTAAGATACCTCCAAAGAATTACCTAATTTAAACTGTACCGTGAAAAGGGCTTTTATAATGTATATGATTAAAGTAACTAACGTATTCAATTTGATAAGGACAATACCGCATTATTTGTCACCATTTTTTAACCGTAGAATGGGTATAGTAGTTTTTGAGATTATTACGAACATAGAGACAGACAGACGCGGCCGGAGACTTTAAAATATTTAGGGAAATAGAGATTTAGAGATACATCTAAGAAAATATCGATGAAAGGTAAATTTAGGAGCATAGGAGCATAAATGATAAAAAAATTGGTGCTCTACATAGGTAGAGATCGGCGGACACACCGTTGTTTGCTTAAGATACCTGCGGCACTGGTTCTATCGATGAAAGGTCGAACTTGGAAGCATAAACGATAAACACGTTGTAGAGCTGTGTTGGTGAGGTGGAGAGGAGTTGGGAGCAGACAAATGTTATGTATGGTTAGTTGTTACCTGTTATAGAAACAAACATCCATGAGCTAACCAATGACAAGGTTTTGTTACGGCCGTGATTTTATTTTTTATACCTATTTAGCGTAGGAGTACGTACAGGAAGCAAAATGCCTACTTATTGGATTTACATATACATATACAGCGGAGCTTTTGAAATAATGGATTTTTTACTCTATCATTGATTCTACACGAACACACTGAAGAGGAAAACGCAAATAAAACCTTGAATAAATCCATGCAAATCAGTCATATTATACGTGTTGCATAAGCATATCGAATCCGTCCTTTTGTCACTGCCGTGAATAAAACCGTAGCGCGTAACAAGGTCCAAATGGAAATATAACAATAGTTGTGAAACATACAACAGTATGTAATTACGTCGTACATCATCAGGCTCACTCTATTGAGAAATTATCGTCATATTTCAATATTTCAAAACCGCTACCAAAACGGATCAAACGCGTCGCTAATAGTATAATATTACCATAAATCAATGTTGAATTACCAAGTAAGTCTAATATTAAGAACTAGTTGATGCAAAATGGTAAGTTATTGCACATTACGAATGCAAGCAATGAAGCGCAATCTGCTACTTTGTAAGTATTGCAATGAGGGTTTTTAAATTCGTGACATCTGACAGCTTTTTGACACGACAAAGAACCGTCGGGCTCCCAAGCGCCGCCTGGTGACAGAAAAAGAATCGAAAACGTATTGACCGTTTTTGATACAACTTACGCCACCAGATGGCGTGCGTAGGGTCTACCCCCTAGCGGCAGAAAAATATCAAACACCCTCATTTGCAAGTCAAAAAAGTAGAATTTTGGACATCAGCACGGAAGAAAATTCAAAAGTAGTTTTGCACGACCGACATTTTTGACATCTGGTAAAAGCTGTGTGTTTTTCTATGTCTATAACAAAGGAAGGTTATTGTGTGCATCGCCATTAGAATGCAAATAAGGATTTACGAATTGCATAACATTGGTTTACATTTACCAAATGCCTTACGGGTCTTAGAAAGCCCTGAAAAATAAGTATAAAGTAAATAAATTCAAGCATGTATTAGTAAGTTGTTTCCAATACAAATACAGACATACAGATATAGATCAATAAATGTACGATAAGAGCCAAATATCGGTGTGTCCACACTGACTTCCTGTCGATAGCGCTAACGGCTCTGTTCTCACGTACTTAATAAATACTAAATCAAGAAATGTCAAGGAAATACGACATGTTACGTATAAGAACTGTATAACACAGTTGGATCCAAAATTATTTTTATTGCACGTAATAGTTGATTTTCTAGCCATATAGGTAATATTACCTACATTTATTTATATATTAATCGAATAAAGAGCAAATAAATCAGAGAAACAAAATCAATCATTGTTTTTAAAGCGGATGATAACAAAATTCGGGTATTAAAAAGACACGTGATCAAAATTGTAATTTCCTTTTTAATTTTTTTGGTGCTTTATAATTTCTAATGTTAATGATACTTTAATTTGTTATTATTCTCAGGATGCGACGCCCGCGCCAGTGCCATTACATATACTAGAGAAAGTGTAATTATAAGTTATGACATCCCTAGAAATCATTTCACGTAATTGCGGAAGGTCCCCAATTAAACCTATTAGATGTACACCAAGAGAAAATAAAGGATTGTCAATTTAAGGTCTAATTCTGCTTGTACGAGTGTCGAGTATCATGCTTATGATAAACGTAATAAGATGTTAGATGAAAATTAGATAGATACAACTCTTCATACTTTATTATATCCTATTTATCCAGTTTGTTTGACTTTCAGAATTAGACTATTAATTTCTAATTAAAGAAAGTAACAGTTTTCTAAACTCCTGTTCCGCTTGTTTATGACACTTTGTCTATTGTTTGTGAAATATACACAATTATACATTTAATTATCCGCTCATATCCCATAGTTTTTACTTTCGTTGCGCATACAATACTGTTTGAGAAACAGTCTCAAACGGTACGGTTCTCATATTTGTAGCGAACAATCGTGAAATCTTATTCGGCCATCTTTAATTAATGAAGTCACAATAAAGCACCGGATTAAGGAACAATGAGGGTGTTTGATATTTTTATGCCGTTTGGAGGCAGGCCTAACGCACACAAAGCGTCATCTGGTGGCGTAAGTGGTATCAAAAACAGTCAATAATTTTTCGATTCTTTTTCTGTCACTAGGCGGCGCTTGGAAGCCCGACGGTCCTTGTCGTGTCAAATAGCTGTCAGATGTCACGAATTTAAAAACCCTCCTTGCGAAGCCAAAATTGTCGCGTTGTCAACCATATTATTTCTCAATCATGATTGTTTATGGACGAATATTGTTATGCTAGATTGATACGCTGCTCGGAAAGCAAATCCTTTTGCTCTGCACCCCCTGTGAAACCCTGCTTGTCAAGCTTATTTACTTCTGCTTAGTAACTTATTCAGTATACATAAACTATGTTTTTAATTAAACAATCAGCCTTTTCTTTATATATTACATTTTAAGCTTTTATATGTCTATAATTTAGAACATTCAAATATCAAAAAAAGTTACGTTTACAGCGTACCTTAGATTTCTTAAGAAACAATTGTACGCAAAGATTTGCTCTTCTAACTTAATAGCTAATTAGCATTTCTTTAATTTAATTATCGAAATTTCAAGACACCGTTAACTAATTATATACGAGGCCTTGGTCAAAATATGATTGGACAACTTAATAATTTTTTGTACGCAAATAACTTATTACTCATTACCTCGGCAAAATTTTAAAGAGAAAAAATGCTTGTAACTTGGGTCCTACCAACTACTAGGTTCTACTAAAAACCTTTGAAATTGGGTGGCAGTTAGAAATGTTTGTTACCAGCTAACAGGAATATTTTAATAGTTTACTATATTATGATATACCTTATAAAATTAGATATTGTATAAGATTCTACAAATCACGCTTTGAGGTCGGTATTGTATTGCAACGCACAACGCAAGGGCAGGTATTTTCCCGTATAATTGGTAAACATAGTTAACCTCAGAATACAGTTTGTTGTATTCAAAACATATAATTAAAATGGTGTATTCTTTATAACAATAATAATAATATAATAATAATATCTATGGACGCTTCACACAACGTCAGTCTGGCCCCGTGGTAAGTACTTATCCGAAGAACTTGTGTTAAAAACAGTCAACAGAAATATAATATTTCATATCTTTTATACTATAGTACTTATATTGAAGGTTATTATTATATTATACAAATATTTAATACACATCCATGACCCAGGTACACAGATTTTTTTGTTGTTCCCTGGCGGGATTAGATCCCGCGACCTCCGGCTTGCACGCCAATGCGCTAACTAAGCCACAGAGGTCGTCAATATGCACCGGCCATAGTTTGAGCAGTAACAGCTATTGTTATGAGAAAAATAAAAATAGATCTTTATGGATATTGCCAAAACGCGTGTTGCCCGATTTAATTACTGCCTTGGCTTAATGAATATTGAAGGTATCAAGAATTAATAACCTTGCTAAGAGCATGTCAGGAATGTGTAAGGAGGGTTCCGTAACTATCAACTCGCAAATAGGTTTTCTTTATATTGATGCCAAGACAGAGATCTATACACGTCCAAGACTATACTAAATTTTATCCAGTTATATTCATAATTACAGAAGTTAGAAGGGCGGAAAGACGGACAGGCAGACGGACAGACAGACGGATGGACAAAGTGAAACTATAAGGGTTTCTTGTAGTACTAAGGAACCCTTAAAAGCTCAGAAACTTTTGGACCTTTTAAAGATTATAATACTTTTGCAAACTTGTTCTAAAAATAAATACATTTTGTCAAATTCCAACAAACATAGGTGAGGACGGTGAGGTGAGTATTCGCAGAACAATTCTTATACTGTGAGTTTGGTATTCGCAGAACATACTGAATCTGGTTTAATATGAGAATGAGTAATTTTATTTTTGTTAACTATCGATTAATTAGGCATTAAGAATTACAGTATTAATTACTGATTTGTGCCCTGACCTGGAAGTGTCGCACGAGATCCGCGCACAATGCACACATGTTACATACAATACATGTTCTTGTTTCCATACAGAGCTTTCATACAAACCGTTGTATCGGCTTTTTACGGTTTTTATTAATTAGAAATTAAATCAATTCACATGGGTGTTAATGTAATTAATTAAATATAATTTTATTCACTTACATGATGATTATTGAACAAAAAAGTTAAGGTTTAAATGACTTAAGTTAAATGGACGATGCGCTAATTCCTTTTTATTTTTTCTCTATATGAAATGGAAATGCTGGTTGCAGACAATAAGAAAATTTATAAATATTATTAGGTTTATTATTGAGTTGATGTTTCGGAAAGCTTTTAACGAAAGCCCACGCAGGCGAAGTCACGCGTATAAACAAGTTTTGTATAACTTAAGAAGAGTGCTTGAGAAACAATGTCGTGTCGCAATATGTGTAGGACTGATGTAGGCGCCTAATGCCGTTTATTAACGTCGTTTAATTGGGAAAAGCTGTTGAATGTCGGTTAAACTCGAACAGACGACGCGGAAGTTTTGGTAAAAGATCAACTTATTTAAAAGATTAAACGAGTCAATTTTTTATTATATTTGAATTATCATGTTTGCCTTTAGACAAATATGCACAAAAGCTTTTGCTATTCCTGAAATTGCGATTTGCGCAACGGACTGGTAACAATAAAAAAATGTAGCTTCAGATTTTTTGGCAGTACTTACAAAAAATGTGGTGTTGTGTAACATTTTTTTACTCGCACAATATTTTGTGTATCATCTATGGTCGAAGTAAAACGTGTTACTATCCAGTATCCTGCCCTACTTAGCTTGTTTATGTTCATAATCCGAGATAATAAACACTGCGTTTGCGCAACACGAGATGTTTTTAGTGACTCCTTAACTGTTTGAAATAACGACCATTTCAGTAGCAGATACGGTTGTTACACAGTAGCACAACGCTTCTAAATCTTATCGCAAATGTTTTAAAGTATACAATATTTTCATACAACAATATTATAAATCCAGTAGCAGCTGTGTTGTAGGTATATTTCAACTTATACTGTGGAAAATGTCACGTGAAACGATTTTACAGTGTTCCTGGCAATTATTTATGTGCGCTTCAGTCTTAGGCTTCAGTTAATGCGTTAAAAGTGTATTAATCTGTACTATTCATCTGCATATATATAAAAGTAGCGCATTAATTTAAGACAATTGAGTAAGATTATGTAGTTTGTTTATTGAATGCTTATTTGGATTGATAATATCAAATTAACACAATTGCACTGATCGCTTGAGCGCTTTAACTGTCGCCGAATTAGTGAGGCTGATTTGCTTTAGCTACTTACCTAGCTTATAACTTTCGTCAATAATGTAATCCGCGGTTTCGTGCGGCCATGGAGTCTCTCGCGAGCGCATTCCCACGGTAGCGGTGACATGTGCACCCAACATTCATTGTTCGACGTTCTCAGAGAGGAGGCGAGAAACTTTCTTTATTTAAGAAAGTCTCATTGTCCGGCGTATAAATAGAGTATAAAGATCAGTGACATGGGCCAATGATGATCCAAATCCAGGTCTTTTCAAAGTTGGCAGACAAAAATAACAACTTTGCAATTTGTAACAAAAAGTAATACCAAGATTCGATCACCTGATAGATACGTAATGTAGGACGTCCTGCGGCATGATGGATCGACGATTTGAAGAAGGTGGCTGGCAGCGGATGGATGAGGGATGCGCAAGATCGGGGTGTTGGCGCTCATTGGGGGCGGACGTTCAGCAGTAGACGGCGATAGGCTGATGATGATGACGATACACGGATAAAATCACATTTTTAATAAACAAATTAAAATATCAATTATATAACTTATAACTAGTCTCTAATAACAACAAAATAATCAATATTAGGTATTATTTTAAGTAAATGTTAAGTTAACTTTTTAAGTTCAATATTTTTCTTGTAGGGGTATTTCATGTAGCAATTATACCTTTTATTGAATTAGTTATTTATTTGTAGTAATAAAGCGTCGATTTAAATTCTTTGACAGTAATTTAAAAAGAAAGTGAAATTCATGTGCAAACATTAGAAAAGAAAGGAAAAGGTGAAAATAAGTAAGCAGTTAATACTTTTCGGGGAGGAAGTAGTGCAGATTTAGAGTTCAATTCACACATTAATTATGTTCAGCAAAATATATTTAATTGGATATTTATATTCACTTTCATCTGAAACAACTTGGCCATTAAGAATTAACTTGGCGACAGAAAAATATAAGATTTGTAACATGCATGTTCGTACTGTAAGGTATTCTGTGCTGTTCTGATGAAGTCTCACAAGTTTAAGTAGTTTACAGATATAGAGTTAGGGCCTGTGGAGCAGGATTTCTGTAGAGGAGGATAGATATATCAAGTGGGGCCGAATACAAATTATATATAGGTATTATTTTATCACAAATATTGATCGACACCTCATCAGTTACTATTAGAAGAGTTTCGATAGGTTACAATGTTTATTTATTTCCATACAAAAAGAAAGTATGGAAATAAATAAATATCGATAAAAATTGCATAGCAATAATACTCTCTGATATTTTGAGTGAAAAAAAAATGGAAGAATTATTTACAAGCTTTAACTCGCTTTAACTTACCTAACATTGTACCTTTTCGCCATAAATAGTAGACTATGTTTAAATCCAGAGCTTAAACTTCAACCATACCAAATTACCATGAGAAGGTATTACGTATTACATAATACATAGTATGTTTCCAGACAAGGCATCGATAGCAGCGCAATACTTTTCACCGTGTGAAAGTTTTGTCCTAGGCAATAATGAGCGGAAGTGTTGGCTTCCGCCACACGTGATGCGACCCGACGCGGCTTGACAATTATGTACAGCACGTACGGTTATCAAGAAGATGGTCCGTGAAGCACCTACTTCAAGCGTTGCTACTAGGGATGGGTTGAGAGGGCCGGAGGTAGCTAAATTAGTCGATTAAAGGGTAACCAGCAGTTGTATCACGATTTCACAGCGATAAGCGTAAGAGAGTCGTGAATACGTCATAAAGCGACATACTTGACAGTTACTATAGCAAATATACCCGGCTATTAGTCAAAGTCAATAAAATAAACATAATACGTAAGAATTACGATTTAATATATCGTTCCTATCCCACATGATAACACTTGTTATGAGTGCCATAAAGTCGTAATTTCAGCGTCGTAAAAAAGAAGAGCCAAAAGATCACCAAGTCTAGACAACCTTCGAAAAAAGCGAAAAGAGATGGAGTTGCTTTCTCTTTCACTCTTATGGCTTTTTGACACTGATGTTTTGTGAGATAGATAGCTGCTACATAGAGCTTCAATTTTATTGCTCCTTCCATGTATATTTTTCTTTCAAGCTCAGCACCAGTCGATGTTCGCTTATCATTGTAGCGCGTTGACATCTTCTCGACTCTGCCGCTTATAATAATAATAATAATAATAATATCTATAATGAACGCTTCCACATCACGTCAATCTTGTCCCGTGGTAAGTTCTCGAAGAACTTGTGTTACGGGTACCAAACAACGGAAATATATTTGATACTTTATACTATACATATATTTAAGATTTTTTAATATAATAAACATTTTAATACACATTTGTGACCCAGGGACATAGAAAAGTTTCTGTTCCCTGGCGAAATTCGAACCCGTGACCACCGGCTTGAGCGCCAAGGCGCTAATCACTGAGCCACAGAGGTCGCCTATCTTGGAGAATTGTGCAATAAGGAGAGACGCGAGAAAACTCCGAATGCTACTATTAAATATGCAAATAATTAACATCAGGGAACACCAGTTCCAAAGATAAGCTTGACATTATTTCAAGTTATTGTATTTAGACATCAACGGTTGCATAACGGAAGAGTATTTCTCCGAAAAGTTGCAATAGTGTGACTAATACAAATCTCGAGTTAAGTGCCCAATTAGTTTAAATTGGCCATTAGGGAAGAGTAATCAATCATACCATATAAATATACAAGCACCATATTATATTTAAGTAGCTATTACCTTCTTAGTTTTAAATACTTGTGGGAACAATCTACACTCTGAATTTTCTTGCGACTTGCGTTCCTCATTGTTTCATTGAAAATAAAAGATACCTAGGTTTTCGTTTTAATGCTTTTTTAGGGTTCCATACCCAAAGGGTAAAAACGGGAAACTGAAAAAATTACTAAGACTGTCCATCCATCTCTCCGTCTGTCCGTATGACTGTCTGTCTGTCACCAGGCTGTTTCTCATGAACCATGATAGCTAGACAGTTGAAATTTTCACAGATGATGTAGGTATTTCTGTTGCCGCTATATTAATAAATACTAAAAACAAAATTAAATAAGTATTTAAGTGGCGCTCCCATACAATAAACGCCTTTTTGCCGTTTTATACGGAACCCATCGTGCGTGCGTCCGACTCGCACTTGGACGGTTTTTTATTATTTGCCATCACTATTCACTAATCTTTCTTAAATATTAGTATTCGTTAAGCATTGTCCATTCTGTTGGCCTTCGAAGGATCCTTTTAAGCATTTAAATGATATTCGATATGCCGATACTCGCACGCACCTGCGGTATCCTGGATCACCAGCTCGACCTGCATGCTTAATGATGAGACCATCGCTTGTGTTAGCTTCTATTATGTCATAGGAACCAGGCAGTAGGAACACATACCTAAATAAAATATTTTGAAAACAGCAGGTCTGAAATGGCCACATAAAGTGAATCGTACTATAAAACATAAACTTCTGAGGAAAGTAGAAGTTGCTATTAAAGTAATTTCTAATGAATCTCAATTGACAATTAAGCAATCAAAGATTTCAAAACTAAAGATAGGCTATGACGTATATTTGACAGAAAAAACTTTAGACAAACAAAGAGTTACGCCATCTTGGTTTTCACCATACCCAGGGGCGTGCGCTCCTTGTTGGTAGAAATGCAGTGCTTTACTTGTCATTCACAGATATTTTAATAAAACGTTCGTACGTTTTAGATGACTTTAATTAATAGTAAATAAATTAATTAAAAAAATATAATAACTTAAAAACGCTTAATATTTTATGAATAGCAACTCATCTCATGCCGTTGCGTTCGGCAGGACATATCATCGCATGTATGTGTATTTTTCATACTTCGCAAACACATACACCCATGAATATCGACATGATTATATAGCGTAAACTACCGCGGCAGGCGATGGCTCTCGGCTATCCGATCGCTTCCGAAAACCGCCGAACTGGCTTGTCGAAAATTATTCGTTGCCTATAATCCGAGTAAAAATAATAGACGGAAATCTAATAAATCACGTATGCACATTATGAATTTTTGTTTAGTAAGGTTTTATTCGTTTAAATAGAAGAAACGTTTTGTATTTCGCGGGGGCCATATTGCATCTTTCATGTGATAAGCATTGTTTACAATTTAATCGCTCCAGTTTATTTATAGTTTTCTTAAAAGATTTTTCATTTTAACATTTGAAAGTGTGTACATTTAACAGTTTATTACTGAGTTTCTATAATAATTGTAGTGATTTGCTTTTACTAGTGCGTTTGTTGATTTTTTTAAAATGTTATTTGATTGTGAGGTTTGTGTTGAAAATGTGTGTTTATTAAAAATTAAAAATAACAAGTTCTCACAATAATTGTCATTCAGGGAAAAGATTCAAATTCTGTCTTTTAAAGCTTTTTTTTGTAAAGTTTTTGTGACCGAGTACTTCGCCGCATACCCAGTGTCATAATCCTGTGCACGCCACTGACTATACCCAAAATGTCCGCCATCTTGATATCACCATACTTCAAATGGCCACAAAAACTCCAAAATTGGGGCCATTTAAGTGGAGATTATTGCCTTAACATGACTCGTCTATAATATAATATACGTCTATGTAAGCAATATTTACTGAGTGTTTGTACTATTTTACACATTCTTATATAACTGTCAAAATATAATGGTTTAACATTTAACATTTTTTTTTCAACTTTTGAAGAAGTTGCTACTTTTTCAAAAGTTGAAAAAAAAAAATGTTTCATAGCATGATTCACTTAATGTGGCCATTTTAGACCTGCAGGACATAAACTCTACCACCGGCACCGGTTCAAAGCAAACCTCTTGAGAGAACCAATGCGACGCGACGGCAGAAACTTAAAGGATGGAAAATTGTAGAGACTTCAGGCTCTAAATATTAGATCGCAATGCACACTTTTAGGCTTATCTTCTGTTTGAACCTTGCCGCAGTGAATTATGAACGTTTCTAGCTTTTGCCCGCGGCTTCGCCCGCGTAAATACAGTATCCCGCGGAAACGCTGTACTTTTTCGGGATAAAATGTATGTGTTTCAATCTACCTACTACTACAAACTACTAAATTACTACCATACAAAATTTCATCAAAATCCGTTCAGTAGTTTTTGCGTGAAAGCGTAACAAACATCCATCCGGATGGTTATATCACAATTGTTCCCATGGCCCCGCCTAAAGCATGAAGACATCGGGGGGCTTTAGTTGGTAAACCGGTGCAAAGCACTGCGGAGTCCAACATAACCCTACGACCCTCCCCCGGGGTCGTGTGTCGTGTCATAACGCATTTCCCCTCGAAAAAAAAGGGTGGGCAGGCATAAATATAATATAATATAATAGAAATGGCTGTAATTGGAGATATTATGTATGTATTGAAACGCATATTGTATGTGTTAATGTCCGTCTGCTGTAGCGCGTCAGAGGTTGCGTCACGCGCCCTGCAGACGCGTGATGTCATGTGCGGACCTTAGCTCAGCTGTGTATCATCGCTAAAGCCCTTTATACAATACGCAGTTATTCGCATAAGTAGCCACTATTTGGTTACTACATAGTTGGGAGTTAGTTGCACTTTGCGGACCGAGCATAGATTTTTTAAATACAAAATCATAAATAAATAAAAAAAGTATTCGCTGGCTTCAAAGTGCGTGAGACGTGAGAAGAAAATGCGTGACAAACTCAGAGAAATATTAGACATACAACTAATGCCCGGTTTCTTAGGTCTTTTTTTGGTAGTTTATCTATTCAATAGCGCTTTTGGATTGGATGATGCAAACGTGTTAACCAATCAAAAGCACTATTGAATAGATAAACTACCGACAAACAGCCTCAGAAATCGGGCATTAATGATGTATTCCTTAATCTTAAATCTACAAGCATACATGCACAGCATCTGTAATAATTAGTAAATAACAGTTACATTACAATAAATAATGTAATTATTGATGCAATGTAAGGTGCGTTTCACGGTCACAGCTGACCTTTGCCGTTTGATAACTTGGCGTCTGTCGGCAATGTTGGCGGCATTGTTTGCTATCGGAAGTCTATTACGTTCGTTCAATTAACTTAAGTATCGATAGAGATGAGCTACGCGGTCGATATTTTTATCGATATTTCAGATAAGAACAAAAGCTATGGGTAGCCAAACCTGTTATTTTTGATAACTAAATCTGCTGTTTCTGACGAATGCGAAATATTTTTATGATTTGTTATTGGAAGCTTGAAGGTAGTTAAGACTTTTTTCTAAATAGTTATATGTACTGTAATATTTTGAAAGGTGATCATAATAAAAACGGTAAAACAAATATAATTTGCTTGCCAATACTAGTTTCAATGTAGGTAGTCTGTACAAGAATTGCTCAGAATGTAGGGCAAGTATATTCCTGAACCGATAAAGCTGTCCTGCGTTTATTTCTTCCGGATTTTACTTTCACCTGGCGAGTGGAAAACTCAAGGATTTGCATTTACAAGTTCCAATAAATTTTCTACGATAAATCTTATTTAACTGTCTATGACTTATAATTTGCTATCAAGTTCTCGCGTAATGACTTATTTTACATTGATATGTAGTGTAAGTGTCAATTAAAATATATTACAGTGACTATAGTAACTTTATAATGTAATTACTTGTGCAATAATATAATAATAACAAATAATTGTTACGTCGCTACAAAATAACGTTCTATTTATGCAGATACTGTCGCTGTTAAATAGGAGATAGGCATGGGCCACGGTTGGTTTCATGTGAACGTTTATCGATAAAATCGATCTAATTTTAATGAGCGAGTGACGACCCTACCCCGGACGACGGACGTAGGGCGTCGGGCCCTTTACGCTCGCGACCAATTTATTTAAATAAACGCACAGGTCCATACTGCACCGGAAGCGTCATCGTGGCGCCCGGACATCCAGATGGATTACATACAAATGTGGAATTGTAGCGTTAGATAGTTCATAGGATAAACAAAATTTTAAATCTATGGTATTTAAAAAATATGTCCGATATAACTAACGAATATAATAGGGTACTTAAATAATAGCTATTTACAAAAAAAAATGCTACAATTTGGAAGGCAGTAAAGTGTATAATATATTTCTAAAATATGTTAACACTGTGGTCTGTGGCCGAGTTGTGGAGTTGTTTGTTGTTTTGTTGTCACGCTACTGTAAGTGAGGTTCGAAAATTTTCGGAACTTTGAACGCGTATAAAATCATAACTACTTAATATTTTTCAACGAAACTAGTGTGTCTGAATATAATAGCTTTATTGTAACAAAGTTTCAAGTGATTTTACATATCTCGTAACATTCTTCATTCTATAGTTCATTTATTACTCTACAATATAAATGTAGCAGACCCTATATCGATATATGTATAAGATAGAAATTAGGTAATTGTTGTTTCTGTTTGCGTACACTCTACAACTAAACGACAACTAAATACTACAAAGTGCAATAGTTTCAACTGACGTCCAATGTAGCTATTATTTCCTCGTGGACTACTGACGCCTGATAGATATTTAAATACAGACAATACTCATAGACATTTCCTAGTAATGAAAATGACGCATATTATACACACCACTAAATACGGAAGTAAAATCAACACAGTTGCTATCGACTATCGACAATCGCATGTGGGCCTCACTAAACCAAATGACACAGATTTGAAGATAATACATAGTCGAGACGCTAATTAGCCAAGTTAGTACGAGAGCTGGACGCTAGGTATCTGCCACCCACAGTCCACCTGTGCATTGGCAATTGCTATGTCATTAGCTTATGTACAACTGCGCTTTCATTTGGGTGGGCGATCTTGAAATACGCTATTTTAAACTTTAATGATTAAAATTATATTTTCTAATAAGAAGAAAATCATAGCTAGAAAGTCTTAAGTAGGTATTATTTGTGTTTGACTCAAAAACTTAGTACCTATAAACTAAAAAAAAATCAATATTGTATTACTAAGTGCAACGGGGCCTACTCAGTACAAACATTTCACGTGAGTAGACAATAGTGGTTAGACGTATTAGTGGTTAATCATTAACTTGTTCCGTCTTAAGTGAAGTGGCACGCGCCGCGACCTCGCCATTCCCAGAACTGTCGCCACGAGTCGCCAACTCGCCACGCTTGCACAACGCGGGGTTTACCTGCGGAGGCCGATGTTTACGTAGGATATTTAGTAGGACAACTATTTACATAGGAATGTATTATGTCCTACACAAATAGTACTATGTGAAAGATGTCCTACCAATTTTGAATACCAAATATAAATTCCAAATCAGGTAACAAATGGGATAGATAGTATGTAAAATGCATGTTACAACAAAAATAAATATTATTAAAAAGCCCCTCAGATTATAAAACAATTTATAATCTTAGTTAAGCCCTTTCTAAATTGTTAAAAATTGCAGGGTGTTCTCTAGGCAAAGTTCTGTAGGACTATAATCTTCAATTTGCTAAGGTTATTTCAAATAGTATAACATTGTTTAAATTTGAGGACCTATTTAAATCATGGTTACCCTCGATATTATCTTGCTGTTTATTTTTAGCAGGTTATAAAACCACTGAACCATTACATTGACGTAAAACTACGTCTACGTCTCATAATGACGCCAAATAAGTGGACGAAGAGTCAACATATTAGATACTGGCCAATTACGGTAACTTATCTAGTTATTAATTAAATCATTCAACTTTTCAAGCTCAAACAATAAGAGTTGACGTTAGGACAAAACAAAGGTTAATATTTAAGCTAGACATACACGTTACGGTATACCTGTGCAAGTTTGCCTGCACAGGTATTATTTTCTTTTACAAGATCAATCAGTCATTATTCTGAGATCTCAGTTTATATTCAAATATTCTTATTAGTTAGACATTTTACGGTTTTAAACACCGCATTAACTTAAGAATAAACATTAATATAAAGATTATCTCGCGCTACCATGCGTCAAAGTCAGCGAGCGACCTTGCTTTCGTCCGGTACCTACTGGCTACTACAAAGTACATAGTCTACAGACTCTACATGAGCTTCTTAAAATGACCCCTGACCTAAAGGCAGTAAGGAGCGTTTTGGTACAGCAGCTGCAGTGTTAATAAAGTATAATGTATAATATGTCTTATTATCTTATAGCGAGACCTACAACCTGTACTAAGTCACCCACATTTTAAATCATAATTATAAGCGTATTTATAGCCCATTAAAACAATTTTACTTAGAATATAAACATGTGACTTTAGTAAGTTCATATTGTGTACGGAACACGGTGCGGAATAAGTAAAATCGCTAAAAATTTAGGGCACCTACTTTAATGTTTGCAGCTGCCTACTTATTCTTCGTACTACTTCGTTTTTTTTTAGGCAATTTACTGAAAGATATTGTAGTATGGAATGTACTTGTTGCATTACACTATTTACAATTAAACGTTGGTCCACGTCTTAAGACCCCCACAGACGAGAGGCTGATCGTTTCAGTTAGAACTGACGTCAGTTCGGCCTGAACGGATTCGAGCACATACACGGAAAAATCGCACCAGTTCGTTGTGGTTTTCCTCGAGCTACATTCGTGTTTATTAATTGTACACTCACTACGCTTGTACATGATACACTCCCGCACGGCCGCGGCTCTGGCGAGAACTGAAACGATTTGTCACACATGGTCCGTTCAGTCCATCCTTTCAGTCCAGAATCAATGTTGTCACTTAGTTATTTTACAAAGTTTTACTACTAAATTAAGTATTTTATTCCTCCTTAGTAGGAAATTAGTTGTTAGTAGTGTTTAAGTAGGAAATAGCCAGACAGTAATCATGTGCAAAGTGGCCTAGGTTAGGCACAAAAAAAATTACACCTTATCATAACAATACATCATAGCATTCGTCTGTAATTTGCTTAAAACTACCCGTTTAATTAATATAATATACGTACTATGTCCTAGTATATTTTAATTTAACGGTAAAATTCCTAGTAAAGTTCAATAAATAATTAAACTTTAATATAACTAATCCTAAATTGAGATGGTTTATTAGGGGCTTTAGGGATTCCTAAGTTAAGTAGGTATTTTTAATAGTTTTCAGTATTATTTTAATAGTTTTTAGTAGAAATTGACGTGAGTCAGTAGTTTCGCGAAAACAGAGTTGGCTACACTGGAACGAATCGCTTCAGTCCATCCGGCCGACTGATGCAATCCTCAAATTGCACACAGACGATACGATTTTGCATCCGTTCAGGCCGAAATGAAGGTAAACCGGACCGTATATGGGGCCCTTTACTGTGAAGTAACACAAAGTAAACTCTACAAAAATTGTTTTCATAACACGAGCATTGTCAAAGTACGTGTGATTACGTCAATGAAATTGCTGGTTAAGGAAAATTATGGCTTGTACTTTGTACGTTGCATTTTCTGCGAATGTAAAACCTAATCTTGAGGTGAAAATATTTTTGAAGTAGGTATAGTAATGAAATTTAGGTAATATTATATAGTACTCAGTACTGCAACTAATTTTCCCTCGTCTTATGTCTCTAATAGCAAAGAAAAGCAGTTATTGTTTAAAAGTTAATATTTTTACTTTTATTTTAAAAATATTTTCACCTTAAGATTTTGTTAAAACGTAACTTCTTGAATCCTTTCAACTTTTAGTGCTTACATAGCACCCTATCACACGACTACCATATCATGGCTTCTTCTAGTCACGTGTATAGTTCGGCACCTGGTGATTCATATTTGTTGAAAGAATCTCGGTGCCACGTTAAGGATCGCGCAACGGTCCAGGGCCTTCCCGGAATGTTCTCGAAGGGCGAGGCGAAGTCGCCGCTCGAGCGTGACCGACCATTGAGAATCTCAAAAGACAACCACGATTCCTTAGGTGAGACCTCGATTGCATTGATGAATTCGATTAGGTTGCATCAAAGAGCTATGAATGAAGTTGAATCTAAAGAGCTCCATATTATGTCAATTTTAGGTATATAAGTAAGATTTTCTTAGGTATAACGAAGGATATTCAACTTAATATAATATTTAGCTACGCTAATATAAGGTAGCTTAAAAAGTAAATAAAACAGTTCGATCCGCAGTCCCAACGCTACAGATTCTCCCACGGTCCGAATTTTACGTGTGCAGGGCGCTATTGATTTTGCTATTTAAATTTAAGACGTAACTTAGTGTTAGTGAGTTGTAACGTTTGTGGATTTACTCGAGAACCTGTATTACCGTATATTTATTGATCATTTGTCCGCAGTCTCTGCACATACCAGTTATTGGCTGGTTATAATAACAAGAAAACGTCAAACACTTCCGTTTGCATTCCTTCACACTATTTGTTTTTATCCGACTACAGCGAAGCCAAAAGGAAGTGTCTTTGTATGTATGTAATATGTATGTATGTATGTATGTTTGTTACACCGTAGCGCCTAAACTACTGGTCCGATTTTATTAAATGAGGTGTCAATAGATTCGTAATAATAGCCCGGGTAACATAGGCTATATAATTTGCGTAGTCGGGTTATACTTTTTTTTTATAAATATTGTAGTTATTTGAATTAACGTGGCAGCTTCAAGCTTACTGTTGCTGTATATTCCAGTTTATAAAAATATGTTTCATTGCAAATAGTAATGTTCCTGATTCCCAAAACTTTGCCTCGTCGCAATGTCTTCAAATTATATACTCGTTACTCGTACTACTTATCTTTATCAAGGAAAAGCGTTTTATTTCAGTTCTTTTATGATTTGAATGTCAATCCATCCGCTACTACTACTAGTCTGAGCATTCAAATAGATAATTAACGTCGGATTCGTTTTTTTATCACATTTTCTGCTAATTCCAAAGATTTCAAAACTCAAGATAGGCTATGACGTACATTTGACAGAACAAATCTTCATACAAAGAAAAGTTACGACATCTTGGTATTCGCCATACTTCAAATGTCAGCCATCTTGTTTTCACCATACATCATATTATGTCAAAATGGTCCCAAAAATCTCAAAAGTGCGGTCATTTAACTGGAGACACTTTTTGCATCAACATGCCTCGTCTATAATATATACCTCTATGGTTAATTCATCATTAATTAAATTTTCGGGTCGTCGTCAATTGAATTTCAGAGCCATACGGCTGGCACACAATATTTTTAATTTAACACAAATGGTGTAAAATGTACAAAATCTATACAAAATAAGCTCCGCTAATGAGGTTGGGTGGGTTCTCTGAACATCGTCTTGTCCGCTTCGTTTGAGCTTCATACTGCCCCCGATGTGTTGCGGCTCCTTTGTAGTATAGGGTTGGCACTTTGCACTCGCCGAACAGTTTAAAGTATTTTTTAAAATTTACTACCGTAGTTATAATGTTTACCTCCTTGGTTCTTCTGCTTACGTTTTCATTTAATTTTTACTGCTGGTAACCTTAAGGAATAAATTCAAATGTTATCTAACTTATCTCTGATATAAAAATCTCAGTCAGTGAAATGGCAATACGTGTAATAGGGACTTTATAATATGTCGTGCGCGCTAATTGGCTGTCTCAAGTTTACAGAACTGTATCTTGATTGAGATATTTTTGATAAATCTGAATAAAGGTGCTCTAAACGCACTCTTTGCAACAGCCAATCAGTACTTAAGTTTCCCATGATCCCATGATGTGCAATAATCCTAGGATTTTCGCAAAGGTCCTAATTTTCCAATTATACTACGACATATATAAGTAAAGGCCTTAGCTGTCAATTGTAAAATATTGATGTAGGCTCAAGCCTCTAGTTTTAAATAATACCTAGTGGCAACCCTGTGAGTTGCAAAAATAACCACAAGACAGTTCTTTTAAAATGAGACTTGTGACCCTTATTTAAAATTAATACTGAAGTATTTTTATGATCGTCTTGAGTTACGTAACATATATTCGGGATGTATCGCCTTCACTTTAAGACATTATTGGTCACATTTTATAAGGCCTTGATAAAACCCATTGTGAAAAAGTAGCACCTAAAGGCAAACAAATTCGATATTTATTACATTTTTATTAAAATTATCATCACATGGCACAGATATTAACATGCATAATGTAAAGTTCTAGGAAAACGAACAAACAGTTTTAAGTTCATTATCAACGACGATAAAAAGCACTACGCAATATGGAATAAAGACTTCATATTGTTAGTTTAAGTACCGATACATTTCAAAGAATTATTAGAGATAGCTTTAACTGAAAATGTTAACTACGCCAATTAACTAAATAGACGTAAGACTGAGTATATTATCTTTATATATATATATATAATTCTACTATACGTGTGTATGTCACTGAACTCCTCCTAAACGACTGGACCGATTTGAATGAATTTTATTGTATGCGTTTGGGTGGCGCCCTGGATGGTTTAGATTCACAAATCAGCCCGGCAGGACAACGTCTTTCGGGTCCGTTCGTTAATTATAAAGATAGTAGATTTTGTATTGTATTTAAATAGATATTGTTGTATTTATTTAGATATTGTATTCAAGTAATATTTTTCACTGCAAATACACCATTGTCACGCAATATGCACACTGCATAATTTAAACGAATTGTTCGCACTTATGTATTTTTAACCGACTTCCAAAAAGGAGGCGCTTATGTGTTCTGCTGTGGATATTTTTTTATTATTTAATCATTTTAATTAAAAATCGATAGATAGGTAATATCAATGACATTTTATTATTGATTTTTCTCAGCCAGATGTACCTAGTTACCAGGATGCATGGCGTGATGAAATTCCATTCACCACGTTGCCGCATTGCTTCACTAACGATACTTTGTGATTGTTATATGGAGTGAAATTAAGTAGCACTATACAACATTTTCCTTGTCGGTCTGCTTTGAGAAATTAAGATTGCATACTGAAACATCAGAAGATGTAACTTCTTTTATTTATTACAGTAAGTTCGTTACCAATTTAGTTTGTGAAACACTTAATATAATAATTACTTTTGGGTAACCTAGGAAGGAATATATATATATATATATATATATATATATATACACATCGGGGGCAGTATGAAGCTCAAACGAAGCGGACAAGACGATGTTCAGAGAACCCACCCAACCTCATTAGCGGAGCTTATTTTGTATAGATTTTGTACATTTTACACCATTTGTGTTAAATTAAAAATATTGTGTGCCAGCCGTATGGCTCTGAAATTCAATTGACGACGACCCGAAAATTTAATTAATGATGAATTAACCATAGAGGTATATATTATAGACGAGGCATGTTGATGCAAAAAGTGTCTCCAGTTAAATGACCGCACTTTTGAGATTTTTGGGACCATTTTGACATAATATGATGTATGGTGAAAACAAGATGGCTGACATTTGAAGTATGGCGAATACCAAGATGTCGTAACTTTTCTTTGTATGAAGATTTGTTCTGTCAAATGTACGTCATAGCCTATCTTGAGTTTTGAAATCTTTGGAATTAGCAGAAAATGTGATAAAAAAACGAATCCGACGTTAATTATCTATTTGAATGCTCAGACTAGTAGTAGTAGCGGATGGATTGACATTCAAATCATAAAAGAACTGAAATAAAACGCTTTTCCTTGATAAAGATAAGTAGTACGAGTAACGAGTATATAATTTGAAGACATTGCGACGAGGCAAAGTTTTGGGAATCAGGAACATTACTATTTGCAATGAAACATATTTTTATAAACTGGAATATACAGCAACAGTAAGCTTGAAGCTGCCACGTTAATTCAAATAACTACAATATTTATAAAAAAAAAGTATAACCCGACTACGCAAATTATATAGCCTATGTTACCCGGGCTATTATTACGAATCTATTGACACCTCATTTAATAAAATCGGACCAGTAGTTTAGGCGCTACGGTGTAACAAACATACATACATACATACATATTACATACATACAAAGACACTTCCTTTTGGCTTCGCTGTAGTCGGATAAAAACAAATAGTGTGAAGGAATGCAAACGGAAGTGTTTGACGTTTTCTTGTTATTATAACCAGCCAATAACTGGTATGTGCAGAGACTGCGGACAAATGATCAATAAATATACGGTAATACAGGTTCTCGAGTAAATCCACAAACGTTACAACTCACTAACACTAAGTTACGTCTTAAATTTAAATAGCAAAATCAATAGCGCCCTGCACACGTAAAATTCGGACCGTGGGAGAATCTGTAGCGTTGGGACTGCGGATCGAACTGTTTTATTTACTTTTTAAGCTACCTTATATTAGCGTAGCTAAATATTATATAAAGTTGAATATCCTTCGTTATACCTAAGAAAATCTTACTTATATACCTAAAATTGACATAATATGGAGCGGAGGAGGTGATGAAATTCCATTCACCACGTTGCCGCATTGCTTCACTAACGATACTTTGTGATTGTTATATGGAGTGAAATTAAGTAGCACTATACAACATTTTCCTTGTCGGTCTGCTTTGAGAAATTAAGATTGCATACTGAAACATCAGAAGATGTAACTTCTTTTATTTATTACAGTAAGTTCGTTACCAATTTAGTTTGTGAAACACTTAATATAATAATTACTTTTGGGTAACCTAGGAAGGAATATATATATATATATATATATATATATATATATATATATATATATATATATATATATATATATATATATATATATATATAATTTTAATTTTAACAGCTTTTGATGAAAATATATACGGTATTTAAAATAAGAAATCAATTTTTGACATTCTTGTCTGTCCGTATGTCTGTCTGTCTGTTTCTTCCGGCTAATATCTGAAACCGCTGAGCCGATTTTTGCGGGACTTTCACAGGCAGATAACTGATGTTATAATTTGTAGCATAGGCTACTTTATCTTAAACTTTCGTTTAAAAAAAAATAAGGTCCCGTTTCCCTTCGTTCTACGCAGACGAAGTTGCGGGCACCATCTATATATACATCTATACAAACAAATAAAATTGAAATATCTGTTTGTAATTTAAAATTAACAGCTTTTCACTTAAAGCATATGAAAGTATATTATACGGTATTGACAATAATAAAACTATTTTTAAATTTTTTGTCTGTCTGTCTGTCTGTTTTTTCCGTCTAATCCCTGGAACGGCTGAACCGATTTTCACGGGACTTTCACTGGCAGATAGCTGATGCTATAAGGCGTAACTAAGGATACTCATCATCATCATCAGAAAATGTTCACCGTCCAATGAAGTGGGCGCGGGTCAGCTAGTTTATAATAAGGCTCTACCCTATAGGTAATTCTTTCAAGCCAAAAATCTGAACGGTGAACGCACTATCATATCATCACTCCTAATCTGATTGCGCGGGCGCGCTATCGCCAAGTCTTAATCATTAAGCGGCTTTAACTATCTTTTCTCGAAGCATTTCACGCGGCTTATTCGTGCCCCCATATTTTCGTTTGTAATAAACCTAGCGTTAATAATTAATAGTTTTATATTACATCACCTATAGTATTCCCGCGATGGATTTTCACGTTAACCATGTTTACATGATACAAGGTGCAATGTATTCTCAAGTACGTTGATGCTTGTGTTAAGTGGTCGGTCACGAGGCCGACAGTTACAGCTGTGTTTGCCACTGGCGTTCTTTAAACGACCACTTGACCAAATATCATACATTAATTTTAGATAAATACTTATAGAACAACTAGTTGTACCTGCAGCAGACGTTATTCTCTCTTTACTATGAACTGGAATAAATAAATAACTACCAACAACTACACCTACAACCTACAACCTACACCTACTGTTTACTCCTACACCTCCTACGTACACCTGCAACTACGCCTACACCTACTTCTTCACCTTCTACCTACCCCTACATCATACAATTGATGTGTGAAAGAGTTATCGACAACTGAGAGATTGTTACAGTACTATTATCATTTAAAAAAGCAACGGGGGTCGGTGTTAGAAAGAAATTTAGTTATATCTATTTTAGTTAAATGTATTTTTAATCCCAAATCATAAAATAACAAAAATAAAAAAAAAGTCATAAATAAAAAATTGGGGTGGGTTCAACTCTATCACTTAGGGGTATAAAAAGTTACTGACTATTACGTAAATTTTTTATATAGTTAAATAATCTAAAAATAAAAATACAGCCCTTATACCCGTATGTCGCGACATAATCAATAATCTATGTAGGTGATGCTTAAGTTCGTTGTTTTCATTGGACTATACATTTTTAGAAAGTATTTGTGATTACATTAATCTAACTAGTGTTTAGTTTAAATAACGTGAACGCGTTACGACGTGAAGCGACCGTGACTTTGAACTGGGTGAGCGCTGATAGTTTATCACCAAGCGGCCATCCATTTCCTTTCATATAAAATCTGGCCACCACATAAAAACTGTGTTTTTTTTAAAACGCTGAAATTGTTTTCTGATTTTGAGATTCAGTTTTTAGTATTTATTCAAAATGCGTTACAAACCGCGCAGGGATATGTGCGGCTTGGACAGCGAATCGAACTTTCTGATTACGATTAAAAGCGACAAACACCTTCTCATGTTAAACGCATATAGATACCGTCTCCGTTCCGTCGCGGGTGCGAAAAAAATGCTCCACGGTTTTGTCTGCCGGCGTTTTACTTATTACGTTAAAATACGTCATAGCTCGCGGTTTAAACTGTGGTAAATGTGCTGTCATCGCCGTGCCAGATCGGACTGTCGGCCCCGCGCGGAACGGCGCGTGCTATTTGCCGCGGTCAGAATTGTACGTGGGATGAACGTCTGGCGCACAGGCAACCATATGGTGACTATTGGATGTATTAAGTTCTAATTGTTCACAAACTAGTCCGAAAGGTGGTATTAACTTTGTATTAATACAAAGCCATCTCAAGCACATCCTGTTCACCTGGTATAGCACGTGCGAGCACGCCCCGCGTCTCCTTGTTTTTTGTTCAACCCTTTACAGTTGAGGCTATTTGTGACGCCGCCATATGGCCGTGATTTGTTTTGTTCTTCTCGGAGGTAGTTTTTTTAAATTTTATTGCTCTATCTAATCTTTGAAGAATAGGGTTGTGGATATTTATATTTTCAAGGTTGTGGCATTTCAGGAAGAGGACACTAGGTATAAGAAACGTGTGTAGGTATTGTGCATGCCTTATAGATTGCCTTGATTAATTTATTATACAGAAAGGCGGATATAAACCTGCTTGCAAATCAATATTGAAAACAAATTGCGATTCTCTCTGTTTTCAATATTAGCTGGTACGCAATCAATCTGCAGACTAAACTTGCGGGTTGGACTTTATCTACAACAAAATTTGCGCCAAATTGTCACAAAATGTATTTAGATTTGTTATGACAAATGTTTTACTTGGAAGGTATATGTTTAGTAAATGAACCATCGAACACATGTCTCGCAGTCAAGAGGCCACCGTGCTCGACAAACACCTCACTGTTTTGTCAGTTGCGGCCCATTTCAATTCCACCATAAACTATTCTGAAATAGATCGTTTCAGAACTTTATGAATGCTTAAGTTTATTGCTAAATCTGATGAGATTGTCATTAGTTTTAGTGATGTTGGTTCAAGCATCATCTTTTGTATTTTCTGTTTTATAGACTACATACTTTCATTACGTATTGATCTCATTCGTTCATAAGACATGGATTATGTTAAATAATTTAATATATCAAAAATTTTATTAAGAAATTAAGGTTTAGGACGATTGGTCTTCTTCTGCCATCTATTGATATCTTATAATACTAACAAGATGTGGTTTCGGCTGAGCGTACTAGATGGCGCTTTTTACAGAACTTAATTAAATTTGAGCCTTTTCCGCTATTTTCTTATGTTTGCAATTTAACTTGTAAGTTATTGCAAACTTATAACAATACTTATTTGACCTTGAGTCTTATTTAAAACGTACTAAATTCGTTAGGTTTATGAGGAAGACTGATTCTGAAAAACACTTTCTCAATACGGTTGCAGGGCATTAAAAACCTATTTCAACGACAAATCGTTAGTTTCTGCTGTTTCCGAGTGAACATTGAAGGAGAAAGTTTATCATTATGATACATAGATGAGACTCATGATTATAGTTCACGTACAAGCGCAAGAGTTCACGTATGATGCCACTGACAATGATTAGGTTCAGAGTTGACGGAGGAAAGTTACGAAACTATTACTTACATACTTCGTACGAGGTAAAAGGGCAACTCTAGCTTGCCTAATGGCAATGGGTTGATACCCATAAGAGTATATCAACCATTTTAAAAATATATTATATGGAATACCTAAGTAATAAGCTAAAATAGTGGCAGTAAAATGATATTATTATTTGTAGCTCCAATTTAAATTGAAGTATACGATTACAATCAATTTGACTCTTTCCTAATTGGAGAGAAACTAAATCAATTATATAAATGAGATGAAAGGATTAAAGGAAATGTTAAAATCCGAGACATGTTCTTTTGAAGCATCACAAAAGATTGGCCAGAGATCGGAATTCTGGCGGATGCACAAATTAAGCCAACTCTTTTAGGACTTGTGGAGGCTGGCAATTATCCCCGTCACTCTTATGGTGCACGTTTTAAGGTCGACAATTTAATTTTTCACGCGTCACGCTCACTTCCCATTTCCTAATTTCCTGACTCGCGTCACACCTCATTCACCCAATTTAGGGCGTCCTGTCTCCGCGTTTTCAATTCTATATAAATAAACTATCGCTAATGCGTACCACAGTCTGTTAACAGTTTGTGTACAAACAAATAGAGATAATATTATATTATGTAGTAATCTATTATGTGGATTGCCAACTTATTGCACAATTCAAATCAATAAAATTTAATTTATTACGGACTAGTAAAAGTTATCTGCTCGTGCTCACTTCTGTGTTTAAAAATAGTTATTTATCCGATAAGTTCGGTAATAAAGCCCATACTTGATACTTATTTCGGAAGATTTACATCTTATTAAAGTGTGATTAGTAATAGATTCTTTTTACATACATAATACTTATGTACTTATTGGAATCACCTCTGAGTAGTGACTAGTGATGTAACAAAAGTTGACTGGTACTATTAGGTACTAATACACGGATCCATCATGACAAAGTAGGTTTGTTAATGCATCATTATAAGTAAAATTTCTACACGGCATTATAATAATAGCTTGCATGTTTTTTGTGTCTTTAATGTATAAGAAATTGTTGTGCTACTTGCCAAAGACTTCCGTCTACCTTTTTTATACCTATAGCAAACTGCAAATACCGAAATAAATTTTGCCTGATTTGTAACGTTTTTTGGATTTATACATATGTAGGTACTTATAATATATAATACTTTGATAGCAATCGTTCTAGTACTTCTAAACCCGGTAGCTAGTGTGACTTTTAACCTTGTAATTCAATCCAATTATAATATGGATCGATTGTAATTAAAAGTCTTATTACAGAGTAGTAAGATTGAGATTGCACTCTAATAAGACGTAACAAGTGGCGGCGTCTATTGCGAGCGCATCCAACGTCTCTGATGGTAATCGTTAATAAATCTTTAATGCTCACTAGTTGACCCGATAAGACCTTTCTTTTTTTATTTTGACAGCAAGTTACTTTGATTATTTTCTTGTCGTTTGTTAGTAGATCGTAATAAGGTAGGTAATTGGTCTTCATCAGTCTTCAGTCTAATTCCTAACGGTTGAACATTCATTGATGGACCTAAAAACAAAATTGGAATACCATTTTTGACTTACATTCCTGACCATTAACATATTTTCAATTTTAAATATTACATTAATTAATATTTTTGCTTTTCAAAACAATATGGGAAAACTACATTTAGATTAAACTGCGTTTACCATTGAATCACAATGGAATCTATCATTTAATCAAGTACGGCTTCCTGTCACCGTAATGGGGAGCAGCAGGTGGTTGTATCGACTTACCCCGGTATGGGGCTGAGTACTTCCGCACCATGGTTCCACTTCCCATTACCAGTCAGTATCGGCGCGCTCGTCCGTACGCACGCGCTATGTCGACTCCCGTGCCTGCTCCGCGCAAGCGCCTCTTTTTCCACCCCCATAACATCCACGTAAGTTTCTACCTTTTATACTTCAAATGCCTTGTTTTCTATGTTTTTGGGTTGTATATTTTCTATTGAAAATAGTTTTTTCGTCGAATTTTTCTCTCTGTCATCGACATTCACCGTTCAAGTTCGCAAGCGCGTGGGAATTTGATTTTATGCAATTTTTGCATTCAACTACGTTGAGTAATAATTGTATGTGGTAGCTTACCTTAAATGTCCCATATATCGGAATGTCGCCGTATCCTTTAGGGTCAGCTAACACCGAGAATCACGACGCGACGCGCACTTTTTAAGATAGCGATTCAAATTTGAACTTATTCATTGGGTGCAGCTCGCAATTCGAACTTTTACAATGATACTTGTATTAAATAAAGTTTAATTTTAAATCGTTATCTTAAAAAGTGCGCACCGCCTCGTGAGTCTCGGTGTGATCTGACGCTTAGGGTCTATTCACACCCAAACGAAACGATACGGGATGCGGCACTGCATTTTTAAGATAGCTATTCAAAATTGAACTTTATTTACTTCCTAAAAAGATATACGTTTCATTGTATGTAAGAGTTTGAATGTCAAGTTGTACCGTGCTGCAGAGCGCATGTGCAGTGTATGACTGATGTCATATGAAACTTTTATATTTTTGTATAGTGAATAAAGTTAAATTTTGAGTAGGTATCTTAATAATGTAGCGTCTCGTTTCGGGGTGAACTGACCATTAGGTTCAAACGCTATCAGAATACCACGACGGTATAAATTTGCTCAATTTAATAAATAATATGGATCAAATGTTTCCTGTTTTTGTTTGTACCTACATTAAGAAATTGTATAATTTATTTAGTGACACTAATTTTGTAAGTTACTTTCACTATATTACTTGCAAGTTGTTGCAACTTTTACACTTAAACAATTTTTTATGTTATTTTATCTACTCCAAGTTATACGGAAGATAGCAATTTGAGCAAACGGGGCAAAGATTAAGTCAGTTTTTTAAATTTATAATAATAATTGTAATATATATTATCTATGGACGCTTCACACCACGTTAATCTGGCCCCGTGATAAGTACCCGAAGACCTTGTGTTACGGTGACCAGACAACGGGAAGCATAATATTTAATACTTTTATACCTTTATATTTAAGATTTTTATTATATTATACACATATTATAATACACATCCATGACCCAGGAACACAGTAAAACTTTGTGTTACTTCGGCGGGATTTGAACTCGCGATCCCAGGCTTGAGCACAAACGCACTCAACCACCGAGCCACAGAGGTCGTCGAATATCATACTTCTTTTTTTCCTTGTTTATTTACACCATCATTATCATCATCAAGTTGTTTACATTTTACAACACATAAAAATTACTCCATTCAATATTGTATCTTTATTTCCAGACAACAATAAAAGTGTACGCGCGGTGCCTGCGGCCGGACATCGAGTACAAGACGCTGTCGGTGACGTGGGGCACGCGGGCGCAGGAGGTGGTGTCGACCCTGCTCGGCAAGTTCCGCATGCGGCACCGCGACCCGCGCCTGTTCTACCTCAGCATGGAGGTGCGGGTCCGCGCCGCGGGCCTGCGAACCACGCTCGTGCTGGACGACGACGCTCGCCCCGCCGCGCTGCAGGCCTGCCATCCTAAAGGATACTCTAAGTATGTAACTTTTCTTTAGTTTGATTGATTTAATTAAGTCCTTTTTATAACGCTTTTATTAGTTTCACCTGTATGTTTGCTTGCTTGCTTGCTTGTTTGTTTGTTTGTTTGTAACCGACTCCTTTGGGCTTGATTTTGTCCTACTTTGAACGATCAGATTTAATTCAAACTTTGCACACCTGTCAAAGACCGATGACAATGCAATAATTCGATTAAAATATCCGATTATCCTGAATAAATTTGCCAGGATTCATCAATTTCTTTCCGCATCCTTTGCATGAGAGTAAGAGAGATAGAACTAGTGCGCTAACTACGCATGCGTGCAGTTCCAGGCTTACTCTTTGGCAAATCGTACTAAAAAGCAACAAATAAATTATAGTTTAAAAAAACTAAAAAAACACGCTTTTATAGAAAATCTAACTAAAAAATAAACAATAAAATTTAATAAATTTGGATTAAGAACAGTGTAAATGAAAAATAAATGTTTATTATTGTAAAAAAGGGTGGGGTGCATAGTGTCAATAGTTATAAACATTTTATTGGCAGATATGAGAAGGATCTTCACTTTGATAATATCTTAAAAATCACTTTAAACGAAATCTGACCGTTTGAAGTGGATCAAAATCAAATCCACTGGAGTTGGTTACATACAAACAAACGTACAGGTGAAGACACTGCACCCCACGCTTTTTTACAATAATAAACATTTATTTTTCATTTACACTATTCTTAATCTAAATTTATTAAATTTTATTTTTTATTTTTTAGTTAGATTTTCTATAAAAGCGTGTTTTTTTAGTTTTTTTGAACTATAATTTATTTCCTATAATTATATATAGATATTAGATATCTTTTTATCGGCACTGGGCCTTGTATTGTTAAGTAGTCACAGTTTTATTCATTACTATAATATTTTGTAGTCGATAGGTATGCTGGGTGATTTTTTTATTCCGGTTTGAGAGAAATATGGTGGTATTTTTTCAAACTTTTTGAAACTTGGTTTAATTGAATTTGCACTACTAATTTAAAATCATTATTTATTAATTTATAGTTACCTTACTTAAAAAAAAAACATCTCAGAAAAAACATAAAATATTGAAATTACAAATAATTGTCACCCTATTGACCCCTGTTGATATGACGTTGCGACTTGCGCGTGCTTAGAGCGTGCAACGGCGCGTGGTGTGTGAGGAGGCGCCCCATCATCGCCCCAGCAGTAAGGTGACCAAAATTCATAATCTTTTTAAGATTTTCCAACTTTCAAATACTTGAGTTTAAGACACAAAATATGCTTTTGAATATAATATTTTATTCTATTTTTTTGACACAAAACATGCCCTGTTCCTTTCGAAACGGAGTAAAAATCACCCAGTATTGTATTAAGGCTTGAGTGTGCGAATTATAACTATATATAAAATGCAACATCGTAGTACAAAGCTGATAGCTTCTACATTTCATGAGTCACGGAGCTGACAGCACGCGATGTATCCGATTGTTCCCATAGGTCTTTACAATAATCTCGGTGTCCTATTTTAAGACAATATAAGCAATTAATCGATAATTACGAATGAATTTACAACCCATTACTTTAACACTAACGTGTATTTGTGTTAAAATGAAAACTCGTGTAATTTGTTTGTTATTCTCTTCAAGCAGAAATTTTCTTTAGGCTGGAGGTAAACTCGTAGACACATAAAACCCACTTAAAGTCTCATATGTATCCGTAAATATTTACAAACGAGAACAATAAAACATCTTCGAGTTTCAGCGGGACCACCGGCCGGCTGGCCGAAAAAAGAACTACTTTTGTCCCCTTTTCCGTCCCTTTTCCGGCCAGTCTATTCCTGGCGCGTAAACACACTAGCAGTCAGAAGTAATAAAAACTTTAAAAGAAGTGAAGGTCTATTACTGTCTACTGACCAAATGGATCGCTTTGTAAACCATTTCTAGTTGTAAAAAATTGTCACGAGGCTCTGACAATGCTGTAATTGTTATTGTAATATTTAACAATTACTGGCTGTAATTTATTGTTGGGCTTCTAAATGGCTTATAGCTACCAACATTAAGTGTGATAATTTGCTCGAAAGAGGGACACAGGTACACCCTGTAATTAATACTGGTCATGTGGTTTTACATCGGGTTCGGATATTGTAGGAAACCGCAAAGATCCGCAAATGCAACATGTTATTTTGCGAATCAAAAGTAAAGCTTAAGTAAATGATAAAGGATATTATTGTCTGAATAATGTATGACCATTTGTGAGGGATACTTTTCTGTTATTAGTTACTATTACACCACGAAGAGTTATAAAATATCATGAAATTAATAGATAAGGTTGTGTGTACAATGTAGCAGTAGTGACGTGTGCATATAACACGATTCACACCGGCTTTGCGTTTAATTAAAATACAATTACTATGACAGTACAGTTTGAAACTTCGTAACCTTCGTAATATTGCCGTATAGATCATGAATTTTTTGTCCGAGGTACTAAATTCCTTATGATAGGCATGAAATAAGTTCTGCAACAGATCTTACATCTACAGGCTAGGGCTTCCCTTTATTGGAGTGATTCTCCATTAGAGGGAAGCCCTAGCCTGTAGTGCCTTCGCTACTGCAATGTAGCGCTACTTAGAATGACGTTTATATTTACGTTGCGTCATAAGTGTATTTTTTATCTTATACTTTAAACGAGACAATCTTGTATATATATAATCGTAATCTCGGCAACGTGAAATTTTAGTATGCAGGGAGTTTTGGGGGGAGAAAAATAGGTCTAGCTGGGTTTTATCTCTGGGAAACTGCGCATTTTTAAGTTATATATATATTTTTTCTTTCGTCGAGCAACAATATATCAATTCATTGTTTTGATTCTATTATTTTGATTCACACACATTATTTTGATTCTATAATGTCAGTCCGATTGCCAATTTTGTTAATTTTTGCGTTGTTTGGAAATTCAGAATGTGGTGGGTTCGAACCCCGGTAAAATATTTTTGTGATTCTTTTTTTTTTTTTAAACCTACTAGAACTCCGATGAATGCTCGGTTACCCAGGTACTTTAACTTATAACTAAAGACTATAATATCTGTTCCAGATTCTCCCTACAAATGCGTCCCGGGGGCCTGGTGAAAATCTACGACTCAGCGCTCATGTCCTCTTCCCAGTACAAGTGCCTGCTGACCAGTGAGCGCACTACGTCGGACGAGCTGCTGGCCATCCTGCTGCACTGCTACGACTCCACTGAGGGCGTCGAGAGGTTCTCGCTGTATGAAGTGAGTTAATGCACCAAATGTTTCGTTATTACTGAAAATTCTTTGCCGTGATGAGATTCGAACTAAGGCTGGGACTATATGATCCGGAATCCGGCGGGCCCGGGAAAATTCAGAGCGCTGAAAATAGAAGTCTGCGCTAATACAATAGAGTTGAAAATCGAAGTGCCGAGTGTCAAGCTGTCATAATATATGACACTGACTCGACACTTGTGTGTTCGATTTTCATCTCTATTGTATTAGTGCGCAGTTCTATTTTCAGCGATCTGAATTTTCCCCGGCCTTACGGATTCCGGACAATATAGTCCCAGCCTTAGACTGGGACTACTTTATCCGGAATCTCTCTCCGGCTGGATTATACATAAGGCTGGATTATTGATAAAAATATTTACACCACGGCACAATCCATGTTGCTGTCTTTATCTGATACATTGAAAAAGCCACTTGGCGTGGTGTAAACATTTTTATTAATAAGGGGGATAATGTAATAAGAGGCTTAACTTGGGTTTAGCGTGCACAATAAGCGTGCGTTGTAACCACTAAGCCATCAAGTAATAATTAATCTGCTGAAGTGGTTGATTACCATGATATAATTAAGTATACCTAAGGGAGAACAATTAGTATGTTGCTTGTAAAGTAAGGGATTTAGCTTTATCTGTGAAGGTATTTAGTTATCCGTGGTATGGGCTCATCTTATTAATTCACGTCGTATGTTAATAAAGACGTATTTACGCATATTACGCAGCATAAAATATATCATCTTCATATACTTGATATATTTGTTATGATCATTGTTTAAAACTGATATTTTTGCATTCCAGGTCTGTCCGTCCCAGGAGTACGAGCGGAAACTGCATCCCGATGACCTCCCACTTGTGGTGCAGAGGTCGTGGCCACACGACAGCGACTGCCACTTCCGAGTGCGGCGGAACCCGCGCGCCCCACCGCTGCCACCTCGGACCATCCCTGCGCCGCCGCAAGAGACCGAGGAGGACGACGAACCTTCTCGATCCCTCTCGGCTCTGTCTCTCGAGTCCGACGGCGAGAAGAGATACAGCCCGGTGTATAAGTTCCCCAGCATTAGTTATTGTAAAGAAACAAAAAACGACTACTTATATATTTGAAGTGAAGTTAACAGTTTTTGTGTAAATACGGTGTAAAGTGTAAATATGGAACGTTCGAAACCAAAGAGATTATGTTTGAAGAATTGGAATGTTAATCATGAAATGACTGTTCAATAGAGAGGCTTAATGCAAAATAAAGGAAGCACTGGACACTTAGCAATTCAAAAATTTCAACCTTGTAATTAGTCTAGTCCGTCGATAGTGGTTGCTTTATGGGATGTTTTAGTGCACGGTATAATAAACAGTATTCCATTGTATTACCGACGAATATTGTGTATTTTCAAAGAAAAAACGACCTTTGTCTATATTGTATATATCACGTAATTTAGCTAGTAAACGCCAAAGAGGTAAAGAAAAGTATATGAAATTAGAGATATTTATCTGTTACGTATTGTGATGTTTAATTTATTTATGAAACAAGCAGCGGGCAATGCCTAGGTATATTACAGTTTATTGTCGAATGTCGATTAATGTAATAAATAAAATTATTCTTTACGAACTACCTTTTTATTTATCCCTGGACAATTTTACATGACCTAGATTTTATATATCAGTATGAAAATAATTATCTATTCTATATTTGATATTTTATTAGGAAGTTCGTGTTTTGGACAACTTTAAAATAATTTAAAAAGTAAAATAGCACTGTGTCACAAAATAGAGATTCGCTTGAGTAACGTATTTGGTGTAGTTAATGAAAAGAGGTCATTCGATATAAAGTATTTATTTACAAATGATTGCAACAATGAAGTACAGACGATGCATTGTAATTACAAGAGTACATATGTATGTTCCAAAAATGGTAAACGGATAATATCTAACGGCACTAAAATTATTATTTATCCGAATTTACAATCGACGCGAGCTTCTCGTCTAGCGCATGTTGTACCAAACACTTATACATATCCTTCACAATGACTTCGCTATATCCATACACATACACACAAATGAAAGTCCTATATTTTACTTAACATATTATATATATATATATATATATATATATATATATATATATATATATATATATATATATATATTCTTACATTCTCAAGCCCGGGGATGTCGACGACGTTTCAAAGTGAAGGAATTTCAAAGCTGTCTGAATAATTCTTCTTACTTTCTACTAGAAATAATATCTTCACAGTTCACCTCGTCGCTTCAAAATGTCTTTACAAAATTTATTTTAGCAAAATCTTTTATTTGTATTTTCAAAGTATCTATAGAGATGAGCTTAAAACTTTTAAACGTATGAAGAGCAGGGGAACATCCAGCCTTCATCGGACATAATCTATTCGTTTCGACAAATTCGAAGCTGAAAAGTGTCATGTAGCTGTACTTAACTATGGTGCTTTAAATATAATAAACTGAATTCCAACACGTCCGACGGCATTCGTTTGGCATATTATATTTTGTTACAAATAGGTTCAAATTACCGGAGCAGGACTTTCACACACCACAGTCGCAAAGCGTGTCACTAAAGCTTAGCGAATCGAGATAGCGACCTCTGCCGGCGACCCGCCGGAATGCGCGACAACGAATTCCAAAACATGAAAAATATTATACACGCTCTACTGCTCCACGCTATAGTCCATGTAGAATTTTCGTTGTTGCGAAGAAGAATACAGAAACCATTCACACGAGGTTACTCTACGACTCGGGCAAAACATTCCTATAGAAAGAAGTCTAGACGGAGCTCTCGAAAGGCCAGCTACTAATTTTAAATACTAATGTGGCCGGTGCCCCCAAAAATAGACGCGTTCCAAAAATAGCCGCGGCCTCTCACTAGTTTCACTGGCATCGTAGAAGCTAAACGAGACAAAGCGTACAGTGAAAATATCGCAAAAACGTGTAGAATAAAGCTCGGGCTAACGGGAATATAGAGCGGAGCAGGACAAAAGGGCACTTTATACGGCGTTGAGCGCGCGGCGGGAGGCCCCGTACTCCTCGGAGCTGTCGCGGTCCCGGCGCGGCGGCCGCTCCTCCCGCGCGGGGTACGCGTCCCGCGGGTAGTCGCGGGTGTAGTCGTGGCCGTACGCCTCCCGCTCGTACGGCTCGGGCGGGTAGTCGTGCGCGTAGCCCTCGTGATAGTCCCGCGGGTAGTCCCTCGGGTAGCGGTGGTAGTCCCTCTCCCGCGGGTAGTACTCCTCCTCGTCCAGCCTCTCCGGCCGCGGGGCCCGCGATCTACTCACGCCTGAAACATTTGTAATTTCATTATTTACAATTCAATGAAGCAGCGTCGTAGTAACCAATTTTATGCACACAATATGTTAGCATGGTAAACACATGGACGGTTAGTCGATCGTCACACGAACTGCCGGCGGGACAGGCTCGGGAGCCCGCTCGGCACGCACACACGCCTCACTTACAGGCTACGAGACAAGACTGAGGGACATCTGCATGATGACCTCCCCGGAATTGCGGATTTTACCCGGGCACGGGACCACCTCGGCCGCGGGCTTGGCCGACGGAGGCGCTGCGGAGAACCACATATTGAAGGCGACGGAAAGCGACATCGATGCTGTTACATAAGTGTACCAAGCAGAGACCTTTGGAGCTTGTAATATTAATATTAAACGTTAATAGCGTCGCGCTATCGACGATCTATAAAACCATCCAAAGGTCTATGTTATTGAGGCGATATTAATGAAAGCCCCGAATGTGATCCTCAGCTAAATGTCGATCACATTTACGACACTCAATAATAAATTAATAAGATTAAAATATGCGAAATGCAATATTAAGGATATCAACCAAACGGTTAGTAAAGCGCATTCAATGTATTAGAGGTTAAGCGTACGAAATGCTGGAACCTAAAAAATGAAACCTTGAAGAAGAGCTGCACCCGTAACAGCTAAATAATGTATCTGGTAATGGTCTTCGGCGCTAATGTGCTTGTCCACTTGCTTGTACTGAAAATGAATAGGATGACGTCAGTGCTTATGAGTGAAGGTGGTGCCCGAAATGTTTTGCAGTACTAAACATCTATTGCAATGGAAATATTATGGTAACTGTGTAAGCGGAGCAGTACTTTATACAGAGTGAATTTTTAAACTAGGTATGATAGGCGAAATCTGAAGCTATAAGAATTAGCGTTTGGGCCCGTAAACTCTCTTCAGTCTTTCGTTACTCCTCATACTTAGTTTCGGATTTGTCCTACTATGATCGTATGTCACGGTCTCCAGTCTCGAAACAATAATATTATATTAAGTGCATCGATTTACATGCTGCAATTATAAAATATGTAATAGAAATTATGTATTAAAATATTACTCGAAATGACTAAAATCTCTAAGGTCCTTTTCTCACTAGATATGGTAGCGCCACCATTCAGTACACAGTTACAGTTTGTGCTAGTTGGTTGTGTTTTTTCACCAGGATTTTTCATCTGGATTCGGATTTGCCTATATTATGTATGTATCTTGCCATAAATACTGAAGCAAAAAAAAAAATCTATTGCAAATAACTTTTATTACTTTTACAGTGTGTTAGTTTAATACATAAATATAAAACAATTTAAAATATAAACAGCTCGAAGTTTGGAGACCCCATTAGCTGCAATACGGACTGTATTTAAACGTTGAGGCCAGTTATCAATAGAAGCACGCACTTTCCATGGGACTTCTTCACTGCCAATCGTAAGGATTGTTTTAGGGACTCTAAATTATCATGACGTTTAGAGCAAGCCGTACTCTCTAAAACTGACCATAAATTATAATCCAGCAGATTAATATCGGGACTAGATAACGGCAAGTCTTCAGCTCTGATGAAGTCCGAAACGTTCGTTTCCAACCAAGACTGCGTAGACCGAGCTTTATGTCCCGGCGCCGAGTCTTGGTGGAAGGACCATTCTTGGTTATTGAACATGGTGTTGTTAAGGGGCTTCACTACCTTCTCAAGAATGGTATCTTGATACACTTCTGCCGATGTTTTGATACCTTTTTCACAAAAGTATGGCTCAGTCACTCCTCATAACTAATACCCCAACAAACCATCACTGAAGTCTGATAGTGCCCACGTTGCACTTTGTCGATCAATTGGGAAGCTTCCTTAGAACTTTGAGAATAAATACAGTCATTTTGTTTGTTAAAATGTTGCTCAATTGTAAAAAAATTCTCATCCGTAAAGAAATTTTTTCTGTAACCTCCCTACCGTACGTAGCCGTACCGCTTCAGTAGTTGTTTCGATTTTTCCACCCCATTCTTTTTTAAATTATCAGTTAAGAAATGACCAATACGTCTCTTATAGGCTGCAAGTCCTAAGTCATCTTTTAAAATACGCGACATGGTTCTAGGTGCTATTTTCATCTCCCGAGATAAAATCTTTTGCTTTCGGACAGGATTTCTTCGAATTCTTTCCCTTACTGCTTTGACCACCATTTTCGTACGTGAACGGCCAGATCTTTTTCTGTCACAAACAGAGGAGGTCTCATTGTACCTATTAATAGCCTGGCACACAAACATTTTTATTTTTTATTTATTTATTTTTATTTATTTTATTTTATTTATTCGGTTCTTTTTATTACCCCACTCCATTTTAATATCGCAAAATATTCTACAATGTATTGGCGCCAAAATGAGAAAACACAATGAATAATTATACAAAAATGACCGATTCCAAATTCAAATGTAATATTTTGTTTGTTTTTAATTGTAACAGTATTTATGGCCAGGCTAAGTATAGGCAACCAGTTGAAAATCACCCTGTACTTAAATTACGTAAATCAAATATCTGCAGGCTTTTAAAAAATAGCGACGCTGACTGGTTGCGTAAGGGTCAATTCACACCGAACCGATACGCGACATGGCGCTGCATTTAAAAATCATTCAAAATTGAACTTTATTCATTACATTAGAAGATACACATTTCATTGCAAGAGTTCGAATGTCATGTTGCGAATGTGCAGTGTATGACTGATGTAATATGAAACTTGTATCTTTTTGTGTAGTGAGTAAAGTTCAATCTTCAGTTATAGCTATCTTAAAAATGCAGCGCCGTGTAGCGTCGCGTATCATCGCGGTATGAACTGACTCTTATGCGTTGTAATAAATATAATATTATATCCTAGTTAGTAAAGAACCCAAGCGAGACTTTAAAGCAAGTGAATTATAAAGGTACTTAATACATGGTTCTAAATCTCTTTAACTTTGCTACTAAAATAAAATAGAGATAAAGCTGTAAAAATATATATTTATTAAGTTATACAAAACACAAGTAAGTATAAACTGCGTAAATAAAATGACATTGGTTCTAAACTAAGTGTAGCGATAGTGTCTACTCAAAACCTCCATATTAATGAACATCGGTTCCTCTAATTACCTCTTTCCCTCTCATAGTAGGAGTCGGACCTCTCACGGTGTCCTCCGGAATGTGTGGGGGGTTCAACAGTGGAAACAAACTCGTTACACAGGGTGGCGGACAGTGGACACAATATGTATACCGACGCTTGTGGGGTAGTGCTGTTCGCAGGTCTTACCATGGGCTTTAGTTAGCTACATAGGTACCAATTTGGCCGAAATTAAAGCCTCTAAATCACAGAATGTCACTGTCCCTGCCTTTTTATTTAACTACTATCAGGGAATCTAATTCATAAGCAGGTGGAGGGTTCTCATAATTTATTTGTATTTTAATGGCAGCATACAGTCACAATACATGTCAGTTTGATATCATATCATTAATAATGTAATACGAACAAATGATGGCTATAGTCAACCGGCTTATGAGTTATTTAGATTCCCTGTCATCTCTCTGAGTCTCGGTAGAGATTTTCAGTATATATACTAGGTAAAGTATTTAGATTCACGGCAGGCACTTGCGACTCCTCTGCGGGTTGTCCATGGGCTTGCAGTAATCGCTTTCCATCGGGTGATCCGTCTTTTTCGAATTCGTTACAAAAGTCCGCGGGCTTTTATTTTTATAAACGCACAAATACGCACATGATTGCTGGCTAATACAAAATACATTTTTTTAAAGCCGATGGTAAGCTCTGAGCTATCATGCAATAGTTTTTCATACTGGTACCTATATTGTAAGCTTCATATAAATTACTTGAGGAAGCTGAGTTTGCTCTTTGCATCGGATCGAATCAATCATCTCCGAATCTAACGACATCCCTACATTTGCAAACACCGAATATTGTGATTTGTTGATTTGTGCTACATGATAATTTGGAAAATTTGTAATAGGTCGTGTTGTGTCGTATGTATTGTACTTTGTTAATTCTTTAAAAAGATAATAATTCTCTAAACGTCGACTAGAGAGAGAGTATAGAGTAACGTCATAGAGTATTGGAATGAGTGATTGTGCTACTAGTGTGTAATTGCCCGTGGAACTCACCAGGCTGCGCGTGCGCGTGCGTGTGCGGCAGCGGCGCGGCCGGCGCGCGCTCCGGCGCCGCTACAGGCGGGTGCGTCGCCCTCCAATAATCCTGGAAATTCATATAAAAATTAAGTAAAATTGTAACTCTTGCAGCTCAGACATTAATCTTCTTATGATTATCATGTTATGGTTAATACTAACTTGTACGTACTTAACTGAGTAGTACATTTTGATAATAGGTATAAGGAAAATTAGTCAGTTCTAAGTACCAAGTACCTTCATAGAAGTCACACATTTTTAACCACCTTCCAAAACAAAAAAGGAGGCGGTTATACATTCGGCTGTATATATATATTATATATTTTGTATATTCAACGATAATTCCGCCGTCTGTGGACCGATTTTCAAAATAATTTTTTTGATGTAAAGGCTATAATTCCAAGTTCGTTTCGTTATCACCAATCCTATGGTGACCTGATAATGGGATCCATGAGAAATCGAGGGAACTCCTCGAAATTTATATAGGCACATGTGGTGATTTCAACTTTTTCTGAAGTAGTCCAAGCATATGCTACACAAAAGTAATTGTGCACCTAGGTATACCCTGAATCCAAAAGTACTGAACAGAACCCCTGACTCCTTATAGATAAATGTTTGGGAATTTCGGCGTTGTTCAAAGAACTACAAGCTTATGCCACTATGACAATTACGGTAATCATCATCATCAACACCATCATCACACCATACATCACCACATTATGATGACAATATAATAGGTTCTTACACCGACACGGATATCTTTGAACATTAGTCATTACTTTGCCGTATGTGAACCTATTTGCAAAATTGTTTTGTTGTTGTAAAGGCTATAGTTCGAAATTTGTCCCTTAGTCACCAAAGTGGAGACCTGATGAGGGGGATCCATGATAAATCGAGGGAAATCTTCAAAATTTATATGGACACATATAATGATTTCGACTTTTTCTGAAGTATTCCAAGCTTATGCTACCAAAAATTAAGCTTTTGTACCAAGGTATACCCTGGATCCAAAAGTACTGAACATAACACCTGAGTCCTTATAGATACATGTTTGGGGATTCCGGCGTTGTTTAAGGAACTGCAAGCATATGCCATCATACCACTAACATTAAATCTAATAATTACAAAATATTAAATCTATAAATTATGATTTAATTAAGAACGGCCACTATGCTATGGACAATGGAAATATTATGCAGTCTGTAGTATAGTTAGCGGGGGCCTATTTAAAAATAAATGCTTACTTCTAAAAATCTAGCCATGTGTTCGCAGGCATCCTCCAGCTGGTTCTCGTCCAGGGTGAGGTCGAACATCTCGTCGGGGCACTGCGCCAGCTTCTCCGCCGCCACCATCTGCACCGACAGGTTCTTACTCTGCCCTTTGCCGCGAGACTTGATGAGCCTTTGTAGAACCTGGAAATATAAACCGGTCCTTTTTAAACTTTGAACGGTGCACAAAATTATTTAACGCAGCATTCAGCACCGTGTGCGACGGCGTTAAAGTTCAAATCATATTTGAATCAAATCATATCTAATATTAAAACGATATGGTTTTCATACACCGTACAAATTGATAATGGTAAGAATATGAAACAACACTTAAAAAAGATGGATTCCGAATCAAAGATTTACATGACACTTTGTCAGAAAACTCTCGGATAAACCAAGGGCGAAATATAAAAGTTCCTTACCTTAGGACTAGATATCTTTAAATAAACGATGGTCGGCGCTAAAGAGGTTTTCGCGAGCTGTGAGGGGTGGTTGATGGTGTCACAGTCCAGGACCACGAGCTGAAGAGTTCGGGCCAAGTCGAAAATTCTCTCGATCTCAGTCTGAAAATATTACAAACAACGTATCAAAGGTAGCTCAATTGATTGATGGAATTGGAGAATATGTGGAAAATAGACGTGTTTTAAATAAAGTAGGTAGTTACTGTGGTGATAATATTACGAATGTGATTATAAATTAATGTCTTTACAATAGAGGTTATTGGAAAATAGCAACTGCAAGCGTTAATATGTGTTCCGCAGCCAAGTGTGATTTCCCAAAATACGTTAAACTCTATCTACCAAGTACAATACGATTGGAAGCAGAAGATTTATGCTGAACGAGAAACAAAACGTTTTTGGTCATGTTCAGTTTCAAATTACTGTGGCGTCATGCGATCTACTTCACTCCGTGACTGGGTCTCGGGAATTGTTCACATACGTTGTAAGTACTTTTGATGATATTTTAAGGTTTATATCTTGTATACTTTCTGATGAAGAGGATTGTGTGGTCGATCTTAAATTAGCCAAAAACTATGCGCATTGTGAATAAAATGAGAGTTCTGTTAGTGTTCGAAATCAATGTTAGCTTACTGGGAGAATGGTTTCGTAAATAATTATTATTGAGATGGAAAGTCGTACAGTGGGCGGTTCCAACGACTTATCCGAGCGATCTTAAATCGATAATCAGTACATTATGACCTATTTACTTCTTTAATTACATTTTTTATCTTTTTGGATACTACTCGGATATGTCGTGGAATGGGGATGCAAAGATAGATAATAGATACTCATTGCGTTAAATCGTCATACAAATAGCCGATTGCAAACGCCAAATGCATAAGCGTACATAAGGTGCTTTGGTCTCATGCGGTTAATGGACAAACAGTAGCCTAGTCATTACACCCGAGCACCGAACCTGCACTTCAGCCAAGCAGTTCGTTCGCGAATTCGCTCGGTCCATTATCGGTTTCTTAGCATTATTGAGCAAGGACCGCTTCGCCAGGGAGATATCGGCCGTCACCCGCGTGATGATGATCCTGCAAAGAGCGGAGCGGAGAGTTTAGTACCTGGACTTCAACGATGCATGTACGTGCGTTCGAACGCTCCACGATCGCACGCTTCGAAGCGTTGTTGAATAGGGACCGCTTCGCTAGCGATATGTCGGCCATCACGCGTGTTATTATTATCCTGAAATATAAGCAATCTTAATTATCTTAAAGTGTAAATTTTAGAGCATAATTTCGACCTTTAACTATAAGGTTCAAAAGAACATGGCAGATTCATGTTCGGCACGAATGGGTCGGCTCGCTAGGAAACGGCCTCACAGAAAACCGGCGTGAAATAACGCTTGCGCTGTGTTTCGCCGAGTGAGTTAGGTTACTGGAGACCAAAGTGGGTTGAGGGTTTTAAGGACCAGGAAGGTAGTCCATTGGCGGCGGTAATCGCTTACCATCAGGTGAATCGTCTGCTAGTTTCCTGAGTCTTTAGCCAAGTCGCCATCGTTAATTGTGATGAAGAAGTTGGAAAACAAAAATGTATGGCATATGACATATGCATCGCTAAGTGAATGTCATGCTATATCACTTAGCGATGCTTATGTCAAATCCCTTACATTTTTGCTGTCGAACTTCGCCATCATATTAAGCGATGGCAACTAGGCTAAAAGTTCTTGTCCATTTCTAAAAAAGAACAACAAGGCCTTAAAAAATAGATAAAAATAATACTTAAATTCCATCACTACTTTTCAAGCATGTAAATACTCGTAGAAGCTTATTAACCTAAAAGCTGGTATATACATACTAGAAATGCGAATCAAATACCTAATACACGAATATTATAATAATAGCACATACCTAAATAGGAAGTTGCGTTTCCAATCCTAATTAAGTAACTAAACTAAAAAAGCTTACTTAGCACAAGTTTTACGACCTGATACGACCCGACCTGAAGTTCTGAACTTGCTAGTACAAACCAATATCATGCTATGGCGCTAAATGCTAATCTATTCTTTTATGTGTTTATATTTCTTACCTGCCCTCAAATCGTCTTTTGAGGAAGTCAAAGAGGGCTTTTTGCATCATGTCTGTCACCTCATAGCCTTTAAGGGAAGGTCCTACTAAGACTACTGGTCTCATAGAAGGCACCACGTCGTAGGGCGTGCAGGGCTCATTCTTTTTGAAGAAATTCTTTCTTTTGTCTTTGTTTGCCGCAAGCGCCGCCGCACCGCGCGCCTCATCGTCTCCTGTAAACGCGAAATAAATACTCCAATTAGTGAACATTACTTTACATATTGAGTAGAAGGTCGGTATAAAAGTATACATATTATTTTATATCAGCTTTCTACTGGTTGGTTGATATTATTATTTTTTCTAATATTAAGTTATTTATAAAATGCGAAGGGTTATAAGTTTTATTAAAATGGAGAATTATTCATTTTTAGCAATATTACACACTTAATCATTATTAATTAATTAACAAAAAAAAAACAACACTGGCCCTAACTCATGCGTTCACTTTACTGGGAGTTAAATTACTCAAAATTAATTAATTGTATGAAACTTTGTCTACATAATTAAACAGTTTGATTATTGTATTCAAATATAAATATAAATACTGGCAACCTACATACGGATGCAGACACAATAGACAACATCAAATTACCTACTCATTCAAAACTGATACAGTACAATTAGAACGTAAACCAGAAATATATTATTAGGTTTTACTTCAAATATAGGTAAATAAAACAAGTGGGACGATAAATAATAATTTACATAAACCATAAATAGAGGGAAGGTACGAGAACGGGACAAAGCAAAACTTACACCAAGTTTTACTTTCACGATAAAGCATAATGGTATGAGAGTGATTAGACAAAATATAGGAAAATAAATTTTATCCATTACATAAATAAAACATCACAAAACCAAATTAGTTTTGGGTGAAAATTGGACAGATTTCCCGGTCGATGGGTGAATGCAAGCTTACCTCGATCGGTCGGCACATCTGAAAACACGGAAAACATGAGTGCGAGTCGACCGAGGAAATATACAACTTTCACCGTTTGATGAAAATGAAGTGAACGATAGTAAGCACACTTATGTCGAGATACTTGTTTTTGTGTTTAAAAAAAGGGTGTGTTTTATAACATTTGTCACTTGTGTCTAACAATAACTCCTTTTACTGAAACTCTTTCTTTATAAAATAACGGAGAACATATTCTCCGTTATTTTATGCGGTACGTTACGTAACTTTTTATCTATCGTACCGCATTAAATAATATACCGCATAAAATAAGCGTTTGGTAAAAGGTTTAAAGTATATAAGATGGAGAAAGTAGAAATTTTACGAGCAGCAGCGAACATAAGATGTCAATTGTTCATAACATTAGTTCAGTGTTTAAGGTCGAAAGTGGCCCGGAACGAAGTATTTATGTGACGAAAGTATATAGCGTTAGGCGGTGTATGTATATAAAATTTAATAGTGTTTAGGTAACCATAGTAATAACACAGGGTGAAGTTTCCATGCATGGTAAACGAATCCGAAACTACAAAAAATAAAAAAAATGCTGGAAGAAAATCTTCCTCTATTAGGTAAGAGATACCTATTCTTTTTCAAAATATAGCAATTATTTATTTATTCAAAACATAAAGGAATTTGCTAAAATCTATTCTAAAGTTTGCCGTATGTTGTCACATATTTCCGTTTTTTCCTTCGCATTTATTCCTTACTAGATGTTGCCAGGAATTCGTACATTTTGCTGCGATATAAATAACCTATGTGGCAATTCAGAGTCTATACTATTATGGTTTCAGTACTTAAAGCGTGAAAGAGTACTAAACATCCATACATAGCTACAAAATTTCTCGTTTATAATATTAGTTAGGATTAGGAAATATCCACACTATCAAAAATCTAAATTTTGTGTAATAATCAGTTTGTAGTTTTCTCAAATCAAATACAAACAGTTACACACACCCTGCCTAGGAAAAATAATTTATCGAAAATCTTATGTGCATTATGTGTTATAGCTTTATCTAGGCTGGTAAACTCCTTTCAGCATTCTTTGCTTTTAATTATATTTTCGAATTTCGCCTACCATGTCCAGTTGAAAAATTCATTCTGTATAGCTGTTCTGTGGCACTATTGGTGTGAATGTTCGAATATGAAGTGACGCGTTATGTTTAAAGTTGCAAAGCTTAAGCATTTACTTATTTTTGTAGTAACCAATTAGTAATACATGTAACTTCACCAAAACTAACTTCTTTAATCTTTTAAAAATAACATAATTCATTTTGTAAGTAGAGCCTTAAGTTCTAATCTGTAAATATTTTTCAGGTTAAAATAGGTACTTAGATTTGGTAATTGTACTGTTATTACTAGTTATAAAAATGTTGATGATTTAACCACTTTCATTTCTTTTATCCTACAGTATTGGTCACCCACTTTAAAAAAAAAAATACAAAATGGTGAACTCATAAACGGTCCAATATCGGATAATACAAAATATAGCAGGTTCAATTTTTTTTCACTTCCGAATCACCCCTTAATTATATTATTGACATCGTTCAACCAATCATAGTATGAAATGACTCATATAGTCACCCAAGGTTGAACTAACTTACCAGATGCTTAATAAAATATTATGCAGGTAACAAATCTTCCCTATGTTATATGTATTACAAACCAGTAGCATATATTATTTACTCTGTACCAGTAGTGTGTTACTAATTACTATTGCTAATATATACAGAACATGGCGTAAATGGTCCGTTCCATATTAAGTGTCACAAAACGCAAAATTTCAAGGCGTCATTTCAAAATTTCAGGAAAAAGTAGATTTCAGGAGAATGGCAATGGAAATTAATAAAAGATTAAATTACAACATAATTTGTAAATAAGCGCATTAGTATTTTTGTATCATGCGCCACATAAAATGGATTGGACCAGTGCGTGGCATGGCATGACATGAAGCGTGGCGCTCCAGCTGGTAACGTACCGGGCGAGGGGGGTGTGCTACCTCGACTGGGGAGCGGTTGCGGCGCGTGCATGGCGGCGGACGGCGGGCGCGGGTACCGGCCACGCGCCGCCAGCCCCGACCGCACGGACTCCAGCTTGACCGGCGACGGGATGAAGCCCACGTCACACTTCTCATCCACCTTCCTACCGATCCACCAGTTGTTGTCGTACTTTTCCTAAAATGATCAATGCTGTTAGTGCTAGTCGGTTGACAATAGAGTTGAAAATCGAAGTGTCAAGTGCTGATCTGTCATACATGAGACAGACATTTGACTCGATACTACTTGTATGTTCGATTTTCAGCCTCTATTGTATTAGCGCAGAGTTCTATTTTCAATACTCTGAATTTTTCGCGACCTTCCGGATTCCGGATTAAATAGTCCCAGCCTTAGCGCTTTTAATGTCCGCGATTGAAAGTCATGACATTGAAGAACATGGCATACCTTGATGTGGAGGAAGTCCCGCACTTTGAAGGTGATGGCGCAGCCGTGCACCGGCGAGTCGTCGTCCACCGAGCCATCGTACTCGACGTTCGTGCGAACAGCGAACGCCACCGGCTTCGACTGAAACACCGAACACGTATTATACGAAGATACTTCATCATATTATGTCATGCTGCATTCTCGTCATTACCGACCGTTCCCTCTCCTCAATGCGAGACTGTACACTGTAGTCCATCAAGCTTAGTTGTATAAGTATACTAGCTTTTGCCCGCGGCTTCGCCCCCGTGGAATAGTCTTCTTGGAGAAAAAATTTCTTCAGCAAATAACTCTACTCACCGCAATATACTTCTGTATACAATATTGAAAATGTATTTTAGGGTTACGTACCCAATGGGTAAAATCGGGACCCTATCACGTCGACGCGACGTGCGAGACCCCCTGATATAATAAATTTTTCGCGCTTAAATATATATTTTGCGATATCTTGTAAATATAATATATTAATTTAAACAGTTTGGTTTAAAGGTCTACTATAATGTGTATAAAATGCTTAAAGTGAGTAACGTATTTATTTTGATAAGGATCATATCCGTCGGATACAGATCCGTCTGAATAGCTTCTGAAAATAGTAAACTATGTATGGCAGGCAGCTAGTTTTATTGTATTGTTCAACAGCCATTTGTCTATGTCTCTGCATTTTAAATCTGTAATATCTTGGAAAATGAATGAACATTTAAATTACATACTTTAAAAAAAAACCATATTGATCTATATTAAATGCACAATGTATTTTATTGCTTAAAATCGCTTCGTAAATACGCCATTATTTCTCGTAAAAAGAAAAGGATAAGAAATAGTTATTGTGGGTTATCCCTAAGAAGTAGTTCTTTGTAGACCTTTTTAAGGTGTACAATAACGTAGTACATTATTGTGATCTAGTAAGGTTCAGACAGCGTTTGCTTTTTTGCAATGTAAGCGCAAAATAATGTGTATATTTACTACATTAGAAACCTCTAAATTAATCAGTGTTTCTCTACTATATTATGCATGTTATATATAAACCTTCCTCTTGAATTACTCAATCTATTAAAAAACCCGCATCAAAATCTGTTGCGTAGTTTTAAAGATCTAAGCATACATAGGGACAGACAGAAAAAGCGACTTTGTTTTATACTATATAGTGATAAACAGTGATAAACAGTTTATACCTCATTTCAGACTACGGTCCTTCTTTGCTATACTATATAGCAAAGAAGGACCTAATGCTATACTATATAGCATGGCGTTCACATTACGTAATATTATCGCAAGCATGTAAGTATAGCAAACTCAGTATGATTGTGTCGCTCGTTTCGCTTACGGCACGGCCGGGGTGAGAGAGGAGGAAGAGGGCGGCGCGCGATATAGAATAGCATGAACTCAGCGTATCGCACTATTTTATAGCGTATAGTAAGCCAATAATATATAGTACAGTACAGTGTGAACGTGTCCATAACAATATATGGTGCGCGATATTGTTGTGCTATGAGCTATATACTATATGCTATTATATTATAGCGTAGTCTGAAAGCCGCTTATATCCTTCATGCATCGCAATCAAACTATCAGTGAAAATTCAAGTGTCATCAGTGCAGCAGCAATTTTTCAGCAAGTTTAAACTTTTTTTATAATAGGTCATAATATCTACCTCATGGCATTAAAAAACCGGCCAAGTGCGAGTCGGACTCGTACATCGCGCGAAGAGTTCCGTACCATTATTATCTATACAACTATTAGTACTAATATCGAGAATTAGTATTAATATCGAGCAAAAAACGCGGAACAATTATTTTCTTATATGGCCTTAAATATTTAATTTAATTATTTAATCTTGAATAAAAAAAATTATTCCGTGAATATTTGAAGCATACTGCCGTTATCATTATCGAGCAAAAAACGCCAAAAAATCACGCTGAATGGGAGCCCCTCATTAATTTTTATTTTATTCTGTCTTTGTCTGTTCTATGAAAATTTTAAACTGTCTAGCTATCACGGCTAAGAAGATACATTCTGGTGACAGACAGATGGGTAGACATCGAAGTCTCAGTAATAGGGGTCCCGTTTTTACCGTTCGAGTGCGAAATCCTAAAAAATGTCTTAGGTCATAAGCTGCTTACCCTCGCCTTTTCCAACTGTTGGAGAGCCTGCGCCTCTGCCTTGCGGCGCTCAGACTCTTTATCTTCGTCTAGCGACAGTTCCGAGGATGGTTGTGAATAGTTTGAATCAGCTGAGCCCTGAAAAATCATTTGGACCTATTAATGGCGTACACGAATAGCTAACGTAGCGTAACGTGGCGTAGGCTGGTTCTCCTTCATGGGGAAGCGATAGCCTGTAGGTATAGTAGGTAGGGATTTGGATGAGTCCTCAAAAGTGGTTAGTGAAGTTGATAGGAATGTTATACGCCTCACGTCTCTCGTACGTATACAGTAATGTTTTAACGTTAATTTAAAAAAAAAATATTACCTAAATTATATTTTTAAGAACATACTACATTATATTTTCAACGCCCTAAAATTGTAATTATGGTACACGGCTCACTTTTGTAGGACCGTGTCATGAACCAGCGTGTTAAAACCGATCAGTTCAAACAAAAAGAGTACCTGGGCTGATTGATAACTGGCCGAAACGACGAACTTAAAAAAATGATACGCAAAAAAGGAATATTACATTATATTCTGGCATCTTTTTGAAAATAGAACGCCAAATTTGAATTTAATCGAACTGATGGAATTTGTTTGAGAGGACGTAGAACTTTCTCTGTCGTAAATTTTCTTAACAATGGAAAGAAACGAAATTTGTGCGGTGATAAAGTTTTACGTTTTAAAAGAGAAAACAGCAACACAGATTAAAACCAAGCTAGACAGTGTTTTAGGTAATTCTGCTCCTGCATTGAGTACAATTCACACCTGGGTAACTGATTTTAAACGTGGAAGACAGAGCTGCGAAGACGCCCATAGGTCTGGCGTCCAAATGAAGTCACGAATCCGGACATGATCAAAAAAATTCACAAAATTGTCTTGAATGATCGGCGCTTAAAGTTGCGAGAGATAGCAGAGATGGTGAGCATTTCATCTGAACGCGTTTTTAATATTTTGCACCAACATTTGGGAATGAAAAAGCTTTGCGCGCGATGGGTGCCGCGTTTGCTCACTGTAGACCAAAAGCAACGTCGAGTGGACGATTCATCGGCGTGTTTGGCGCTGTTTAACCGACATCCTAATGAGTTTTTGCGGCGTTATGTAACAGTCGATGAAACCTGGATACATCATTATACTCCCGAGACAAAAGAACAATCTAAGCAGTGGACTGAGAGCAGAAAACCTGCGCCGAAGAAAGCAAAAACGGTTTTGTAGGCCGGCAAAGTGATGGCGACTGTTTTTTGGGATGCTCGAGGGATTATTTTAGTGGATTATCTGCAAAAAGGAAAAACAATAAATGGAGAGTACTACGCAAGCTTGCAGCAAAAATTAAGTGAAGAAATCCAGAAGAAACGACCACATTTGGCCAAGAAAAAAATTTTGTTCCACCATGACAACGCATCTGCACACACGTCAATGGTTGCAGTCGCCAAACTCCATGAATTGCGGTTCGAATTGCTACCGCATCCACCCTATTCCCCGGATCTGGCCCCGTGCGACTTCCACTTATTCCCAAACCTGAAGAAATGGATAGGTGGCCAGAGATTTTCATCAAATGAAGAAGTCATTGTTGCCGTGGACGAGTATTTTGAGGGGTTGTAGAAAACATTTTATCAAACTGGTGTAACGGCATTGGAGAAGCGCTGGACTAAATGCATCGAGGTAGAAGGAAACTACGTTGAGAAATAAATTTATTTTAAATAGATTTTTGAAGTTTTTCTTTGTCGTTTCGGAAACTTATCAATCAGCCCTCGTAACGTGGGCCGACTAAAGCCGGCCACAAACAGACTGAATTTGACATTCTTAAATTATGATTCTTATTGAAGGCAGGCCGTTGCAAAACACGTATGTTCCACACAGTACTGATTTTCTCGATCGACTTGTTACGTTCATGAAATTTCGTCTATTTTTCATTAGGAATATCTTTTTAAAATATGATGCCGTCGTATTGTATTTACGCAGTCGATAACTTGCACCATTTTATATCTTCTTGTATAGCCGAAAACTATTGCGCCTTAAGCCATAGACCAGGTGAATACTTAAGCCATATCTAGGTGAACCTGTGGCGCATTTTATCACACCTACCACGTGTGGAATTATAATATCAACGTTTCAGTTTCCAATATAATACGTGTGTAAAGTGAACTGTGTGTGACGTGAAGACTGTGAAGTGACTATAAGAAAATCAATATGTGTTAATAAATAACTTTTCCCTAATAATAAAACCTAATATTACATTAATTTGTAGACGTAGGTAAGGCGCATGTTAGCTTGCGTTGAAAAATCTATCCGATAGTTAACTACGTTGTAGTTAGACTTTTATACGCAGTAAAATATAAGTAAGTAGGTACAGTGCAGGGTTCACGTCATAACACGATTACGCAAATAACGGTTCCTATATAATTATGTACTATTTTTGGAACGAAGTTCCTTATAGCGCGTTGCGAAAGGGGGCTAGACGGAAAAAAATAAGACTAAAAGTTGTAACGACACTTTTTGCTATAGTTGTAAGCCGTGCGGCGTGCGCGTGTTTCTCTGTCTCTCTCTCTCTCTCTCTCTCAATTATTACTAAAATTGAGCCTACTGATTAAGTTTATATTACATTATATTTTTTAATAATAAAAAAATATTATTATAACTTAAAAAAAAAAAAATATTACAATTCCTTCACTAATTAATCGAAAGGAACTTCGTTCCATCCGGGTGTCCCTTGACACCTCTCAAGTTTTTTTGAAACGAAGTTCCTTATGGCGCGTTGCGAATTGTATTGGGGCTAGACGGATTGAATAGGCACGACACTTTTTGCCACTCGAAATCACAATGTTATAACGACTATTAAGAATGATACAAAAAACGACCTTAGCACAATAATGTAGAATTTTGCAATTACACATTGTGACTGTTATATGACTGTTACACATTGTGACTAGCTAGCCGGGCCTTAGGTATGCGAGCGGTGGGACGAAAGGGGCAAGCAACCCGCCCCCTCACCCCTGTCCCTACCTAAGGCGCGGCCAACTAGTTCCGCGCGCACTATATATACTTAGTTCAACTATTTATTTTGTATAATATAATATATTATATCTATACAGATAAACAAAATTGAAGTGTCTGTTTGTAATTTCAAATAAACAGCTTTTATTTTCACTTAATGCATTTAAAAGTATGATCGGTACTTACAATAAAATATAAATTGTTAACATGTTTCATGTATTTCCAAAATAGGCTTCAATTCTTCATTATCAACTATATATTTATATTATAATATATATATATATATATATATATATATATATATATATTATAACTTCGTTCCATCCGGGTGTCCTTTGACACCTCTCAAGTTTTTTTTTTATATTAAAGTGTAATAAAATTTATATAATAAATAATTTATCTTAAAACTTGTTCTATAATAGAAGTAAGAGCATTTAGTATTTACTTCTCTTTATATTAAATAACCAAAAATAAATAACTCCTTACCAAGGGCTTGTAGTTTTTTTTCATTGGTCGAGCACGTCGCGGTTTGCGGACTGCATGCAATGCACAATCAACACACAAAAACATATAATCATGCTTCATAATATAATAATTATAAACATAAGAATATTAAATTAGTCTGTAATAATAATAAATGCAAAATACTGTGATTAGTGCTCGCAGAACATGCATTAATCGAAAATATGTGTTCTTAGCTGTGCTACTAGAAACTAATAAATTTATGACAACCGTCGTGCAAATGAATTAGATAAAGAACCTAAAAAGCGATAGCTCACCGAATAGGTAAAGCGATTAAACTCTAAAAAAACTAACACTCGAAAAATCAATTTTGCAAAAAAAATAACAGTTACTAATAGTTGCCACTTAGACAGGTGTTCGCGGCGCGGCGTGTGAGGCGCGATTGATTAAGATGTTTGAATGCGACCCGGCATGGGAGGATTTGGCAGACACGGATCGAAACCGTGACGTCATATCCCCTTCCACCCCCATTCAACCTCGATTCCACCTACTCGATTCGCAGATTATTCCTTATATCGTGTCATTTGCGAAGGATATTTTCGTGTTTAAAACTCTAAACTTATTGAACATCGTTTAGGTTGTTTTGGCTTATTATTATTAAACGAGAAGAGAAAATAGGCTCTTCACTTATTGTAGAGCCTAATAAAAATTTAACATTGAAATTATGGTCCTAAATTTAGGTATATTTTAATTTTTGAGATCTGTCCACACAACTATTTTAAGTCGTTTCGTAAATGCAACTTTGGTTTTTTCGATAGAAATTTACATACAAATAGGAAAGCTTGTAGGTATATACAAATAGGTTACGAAAACTATTTCTATTCCTGTCTATGATAAGTGGATGATCGTAGATCTGGGCGAGTATTTCAATATGCCTTAATCGTTTTAAGCTATAAAACTATCGGAATAGAGATTTGGCTCTGGAATCTGCGTTGGAATACATCAACAAGGTTAGTTTTCGAACTGTCTGTCTCTGTGTGTGTGCTTATCCGTGGCATCGCAGCTTCTAAGCAGATAAACCGTGTTCTTAGCTATAAATCATTTTCATCAGCTCGGTCACTGCTTGAGAATTCGGGGGTTACTTTCTCAGCTACGCTAGTATTCGTTTTATACTATTTTTATGTCATTATATAGATACGAGTATGTGGGGTGACGGTTTTAAAGTGCATCAAACGTGACAGAGAACATAAGCTTAGTTATATAATGAAACCTTTTAGAAGAGTACCTACATCACAGCTAATGCTGTATCCTATACGATAAAACTATGGCTTTACGTTATCTAATCTATTTACTATTATGGATAGTCAGGATTACTCGTGAAATAATTATGAACAGGTTTAGTCATAGAAATAAAAGATATACAATATTAGTTGACATCAATTCCGTTAAATATATTTTATTATATGATATGATGGATGACCATAATATTCCTATTTTTGTTTATCTTCCTAGCTATTTGTCTATTTCTGGATATAATGACGTACCTACTAGATGTTGTCCACAACTTCTTGCGCGCAAAAGGAAATCTCGACCTCGCGGGAACTGTACATTTTTAGCGATATAAAGTAGACATTGGAATATTTGTATCTGAACCAAATTTCGACAAAATTGGTCCAGTAGTTTCAGAACCTATTTAATGTAAACAAACAAACATACAGACAAACAAATCTTTCCTTTCCTTTCCTCTCTTTATAATATTAGTTTGTTAAACGTTTTGTGCCACGTGGCAGCATTGTTTTGTTTTATTTTTATAAATGTTATGGAGCAATTAATTTCATAACTTTATAACAACTTAAGACATATTGTTCATTTTCATTTAAATTTCCCTCACTTTGATAAAATTTACCTTTACAGCGTGTTCAAACAATAACCATTTATAAAAATAGCGTACATTAGCGTGTCGTTATTAAAAATTAAACAAGCAACCGTGAGACGGACGCAGCTTTGGATGAAAGCGTTGTTTGCAGTTGGCTACTCGGAACTCGGAAAAGATTTTTAGACTGAACTTGCTTAAATTTCAGTCATTTTTGTAATAGGTACAGATTCTCCACCATATATTATAGGTAGGATAAATTAGAACTTTCATTGTGTTTGTTTATCCTACTTCTATTATAAATGTGAAAGTTTGTGAGGATGGATGAATGTATGGCTAGATGGATGGCCGATGGACAGATGTTTGTTAGTCTTGCACGCAAAAACTACTTAACAGATTTTTGTGAAATTTGGTAAAGGATTCTAGGCTCTGGATTAAGACTACTTTCTGTTCCGAAAAAGTATAATTTTCTCGTGGGATACTTTATTTACCCGAGCGGAGCCGCGTGCAAAAGCTAGTTATATTATTAACCAATGCCAATGATTAAAAGTCCAACTTGGCGTTCCCATTAAACCGTCCCCAGTGTTACAATATATTAAGGAAACATAAGTTAGTCCGGTTGTTTTGACTCAAAGTCTAAACAGGTGGACCGACGTCAAAATCTCTTGGCATTTGTGTACTAAGAAATAGGATCAAAAGAAACGATTCTGATCTTACAGCTGGTAGTGAAACAGAAATTATTCATGTGTTTAGTCAGTCTCACGGCCTCCCATCTAATTATAAGCTTTATTATCAAAGACGATGCAACATTAATACGATTTAATGTGTTTTCTAGTTTCAATTAATTTTATATCTTAATTAATTGCATCAAAGTTGTTTTTTATTTTAATCAAGTTTTACATTTGGTATCCACAATAAGTAGAGGTCGAAATTCGCCCACAATAATAATTCAAATATTTTTTAAGTTTCAACTTTATAAGAGTTCTTTTGCCTCTTAAATAGAAAAAATGAAAAAATGGCAATCTGTCACAACAGATTTACAAACGTTAACGCGCGCACCAACGTGTAACAAAATTGAACTGAATTGAATTTGAGTGTTAATAATAATCTGAGGTAGCATCTGTTGTTGTTGTTTAAATTTGTCGTAAAACTATAGTGAAAGTTTTTTCTTCACGTATGATAATAACTGTATCAACGATCGCTAAACACGAAAAAATAAATAATACTTTTTATTTTAGATATATTTACTTTTATACGTTTTTCAGTGGCAGTTATTTACAGTTATATTAAAGTGGCATATAGTGGCAGTTATATTAAAACCGCAATTTGATCGCAACAGTAATACAAAGCCCTACTCCAATGCAAATCTGGTCTTTGCCATGTAAATAAGTTCCAAGAATTTACCAAAAAAGAAGACCCTTATTCGATTTTTGCTATATAATATCTGAAGTTATAGGAAGACAAATCTATAGTGTTTTAATTGAATACTACGTCCGCCCGCGACTTCGTGCGCGCAAAAGGAATATCGCAGGAACCGTACATTTTGCCTCAACAAACAGTAGCCTATGGCCTTCCCCGTGGTCTAATCTATATCTGTGCCAAATTTCATCAAATGCAAACAAACAAACCAATCTATCCTCTATATAATATTAGTATATAAGTATAGACAATAAGACCGGAAAACGAGCAAGCGTATTAACTGATGGTAAGCGATGACCATCACCTATTAACGCCAGTTTTTTTTAAATCAAAGGCAGGTCAAAATCGAGCCCTGACATGACTGCGACTCAAGTGGATCTATTATGACTCCTCCGCGTTATAGTACCGGCCCCAGACCAATGCTGCTCATAAACTGAACGATATGTTTGGGGACGGTGCTACAAATTGGACGCCAGTTACTAGTGCGTTGTCGTCATTTAAATCTCCAAACTCTCTTCGGTCTCCGGTACCCTCACTCGCTGGGCGGAACATGCGTTCTTTTACGCTAGCTTTCTATGACACCGTGATATTTCTCCCGTCGAGCCGGTCCATTGCAAGTATGGCTTTCGAAAGGTTTCATATAATTATATGAAATTATAACTCTTCTCAACTGATATAGCTGGTAAACTGAATCTTAAATTGCTGGTGATGTCCATAACTAGCCGAATTACTAAACAAAAGTATAACAAGCACTTCAATACAGTGCAGTGTATTAATAACCCCGAGGAAAACAAATTTCCACAGTTCACCGCTCATGGACAAAATAAATTGCTACGGTTCAGAGCTTCTAGGGTTTCAGGCGTTAATATTCTTAACGGTGTTCTCGATTCTTCTAATAATACTTTATCAGAATCTTCTAGAAACTATTTACCTACCTCATTCTTATAATATCCTTAAAAATGTAAGCCTTGTTGATTATTTAGTAGAATTAGACTGAAGGCTAGTTAATAAAGCGCTTACTAAACCACAATAAATTTAACAAATTTTGTGGCTACGTCAGTTGACACATATTGATAAATATTGAATACTGACGAAACAATTAGCTGGGAATAATTTACGAATATAATATTATAACAATTAATCCCGAAGAACATCACGTAACCCGAATCAGTCGATACAAATTAGTCTAATTAGATCTGAGAGTAGATTTACCAAACTTAGTATTTTTGGTTAAGGAAGGAGAAAACGACGGTAAAGTAATCTAAAAGATAGGAGGAATATGACGTGTTGTTGAAAATACGGTTAACGAACTAGCAAAATAACTACGTTACCGATATCGACGAATCATACGTGCTACGTCTCTAGCTGATGTTATATTGTGGGTCATTTTACCGATGCTCCTTAAAAAGTCCCAAATACGTCGCTTCATGTTTCACTATTCACTACACGTTCACTGCACACTGCGCACCTGCGTAAACAATTTGTTGTATCCGTGGCCTTGGTTGTTGTAGCCCATCATGTTACGACATGGTAGCGGCAGATGGTGGCCGCTCTGGACCACCAGCGGGATGTCGTCGTGGTCGGCCGTCGTGCCGTGGTCGTGTCGTGGTCGCGGCCCGCGGCACACCCGACTGCAGCCGAGCCGCGGTCGGCTTTGAGTCCCCTCCGGCCCGCCAGTGAATGGGCTGCGCGCGCAGCGCACGTAAATATTACAATCCCGCTTTGTTTGACATGAAATTGTGTCAACGTTCACGAAGAAATTATACATTTTTGTATCATTGTGCGGTCAAGAACATCTCACTTTTAAAGGTCAATCGCTAAAACTTTTCAAGTCTTTTGTTAAGTGGATTTAGAACCCTGGACCGCTTTCTGTAGCCAACGACGAAATCCCAGGGACCATCCTATTATTTATCAACAATCTAATTAAGTCGCATTTCTTCATATTCAAAGATGCTGATAACGAAACAAATGAATAGCTAGAAACTTTTAGTCAAACAGCAGATTTTAGGAAAGGTTAATCGCCCACTGCAGTCTTCAGTGCTCTCGTATGACATCATGCAACAAGTTGCTGCTTCATTTTATCTCTCTATCTTAATAAAGTCTAGGCATAATTTTGTTTCTTCAGTCTTCTTTTTAATCCATAATAAACACTTTTTTTACATTTACCTAACTGTTTTTAACGTTTGTGCAGCAAAACCTAATTGAAAGATGTTACTTTGGCTGGTTTTTAGCAACTTGTGTTTGACATTGTATTTTAGATCGTTGTCGTTCTCTCTGATGGCTCTTATTGTAAGGCTATCCCTTTACAGGATTTCCTGTTATTTCCGTTAATGTTAATGTTTCATCAGGTTTCGTCAAACTGTTATCAAAATAAGAGCCACTGAATTTGACATGAAGTCTGTTGATTTCTTATGTTTACGCGAATATTGTTCATTGTTTTAAACACTTACGGATTGTGTCGCGGTGCACTTTCTTTTTCCCGACGTTTCAGCTACTTTCCAGCAGCCGTAGTCACGATAGGACCCGTGAGCACGGATGCACCGCGACACAATCCATAAGTGTTTAAAACAATGAACGCTGTTGTTAAAAGGATATTGTAAAATTGGGAAATATATTTCTGGTACATAAAACATTATTTAGTTTCGTGTCATCCTTATCTAAATCAAACTTGAAGTGTTATTTATTTATATGATGGTTATTAAAAGTGTTTGTATGGTATAATAGATATAATGAAGATCGCTCCTTAAAGTAATAGGGGCAATGCAATATAAAATCGATTTCATGTAAAAGTACTCTATTTTTATAACATACCCGTATGTAAACTATTCATAAAGTTGTTCATCGCTTAGACTAATACCTACTTACAATATATAAGTACTATACCTACTTACAATCTACATGATACATCACACGTGTTATACGAATTCAACCTTATGTCTCCATCATAGGGTACAATTTGTAAACACAAACCTACGTTTAAAATACAACTAGGAAATTTCAGGGCATGTAGCTGAAAATAGGGACCAAAATTGGCGAATAAATTTAATTGTCAAACGAAATGCAGTAAACTTTACCTAATTGGTTTATAGGAAAAGTAATTTTAATGCGAGCGTGTTAAGGTCGGTTTTAGTTATGAATGGGCGGACGCATGCGTACCGGACGGATCGATCGCCGCCGCGCCGGAGACGTCGTTGACCTAGTTGTGACGTCGGACGTTCGGCTGCCGCGGGGTCGCGTCGCGCGGCGCTACTTTGCTAGTAGGGTTGTCAATCATAGTTATGAACTTTGCTATATAAATACGTGTAAGTACGAGTAAAATAAGCTATCGTTGTCCAGTTGCAACCCGCTAGCATGCACGTTGCTAGTACGATTTTATGTATATAGTTACTTAATAGATATAGTCTTATTTTCAAGTATAAATTACTCTAATGGTGACAACCCTGCTATAACCAAAGCTCATTTCACACTGACGTCGAGAGTCGTTAGACTGTCATTCATAATTTGTCGCTCACTCGGTTTCGGTTAGTTACAAATAATATTCGTCGCTAATGTTTAATTGCAGGTCAATCTGCCTACATTATGTACTCATTAAGTTATCTATTTTGTTGGAAGAAAAATATAAGTAAACACCAAACAATAATGTACAATATCACACTTAAAAAGAAAGTTTTGCAACGGCAATGTTTTTTTCTATTTTATTGGCAAGGAAATTATTAGTCAGAAACCGCAAGCGCCCTTGTAAATATTATTAATATAATTTTAAAAATTATGTTTGTTGTAATATATTACTATTAATTACCTACAAGTTGGTGTTAACGTGTAATAACATCCATACAAACCTCTGTAGTTTCTTGATGTTATTGTTACATGAATGTTTTAGGTGTATTGTATAAATTGTAAATAAAAAACACAATAAAAATTGGACAATTTGTATCAGGTATTTTGATTGTAACAGTATATTTCCATAGTAATCCAAGTTTGAAATATTTGGAACCCCCGAAATACTATAGATATACCAATATGAAAACGCTTATGTATAAAAAAACGCGTACGCAATGCCTATGGCTACAATTTACAATGTTGCAAAAACCATGAAAAATTGCAGTTCAATAAAAATACATAAACTCATTACTATACGAATTACTGGCATAGTTATAAGAAAAAGATAATCAAGGTACATAATATTTTGAAGTTATAACAATCTATGTTTAGGCGCTACGACGTGCTACGCTGCTACGACGCCGTAGCATTAAGCTACTTCTTTTGTTAAAAAATTGTTAAATCAGAATTATTATTAAATAACTTTACTTGATTTCTGCTTATCAATAAATAGTTATATCTATAGATGCTTTCACACCTCGTAGATCTGGTCCCGTGGTAAGTTCTCGAAGAACTTGTGTTACGGGTACCAGAAAACAGAAATATATTTAATACTTTTATACTATACATATATTTAAGATTTTTAGTATATAATAAACATATTTTATACACATCCATGACCCAGGAGCACAGAAAAATTTTTTGTTCCCTGGCGGGATTCGAATCCGCGAAATCCTCTGGCTTAAGCGCCAACGCGTTAACCACTGAGCCACAGAGGTCGTCAAATATAAATTAAATAATTTAATTTTTAATAATAAAGTTACATTTTTATATTATTCTGTGTTTAAAATAAGTTGTATAAAATACCTACAATCCTAACCCATATCACATGAGTGATAATGTTGGGTCTTAATTTCCTGCAAGTTATTGATGTGTTACATCGTTCCTCTCGCTTTCTTGCAATTTGTGGGAGTGATTTCGTGAAATGGGACTGAAGTGTGTAACAGGAAGTCGTGGAAGCGCGCGCTATTTGAATTGACGAATGAGCGCGCGGTGGTAGAGTTGGCCGTCAGATTCGAATAACATATTTCAGTATTAAGCTTTTTTTTAATTTTGACGTTGATTTAAATTAAACAAATTTTAATTTAAATTAAATGAATAAAATAAATGCTCAATGGAAAAGTTTCCATATTTTTTATCATATTAGAAAATCGTACTAGGCATTGTGTTTTTTTGAAATATTTTAAATTTTGATAAAATGTTACACACCATATGCCACTACTGTAAGGCGCGCTTGTTTTTACTTATTACAAATGCTATTTAATGATTAATGAGTAATGACGTATTTATAAAGAACTGTTAACTTTTGGCCTACGCCCTACGAACTTCTAAAATCAAGCAAACATTGACTAAAATAATACTGGCCAGCATATTGTCGTCTGATAAACCTTATGTGTTACATAATGAAACTTTCATTATTAAGTTTAAACACATGCTTCAATATTATAAAAAGCTGTGTTTTTTAAATTTCTTTATTTAACAAAGCTATATAAATATACTCCGTTCCGATTGAATGTAAACTAAATGTAAACAAAGCACAACGTGGGCGGTTATAATGCTCCCAATTTATAACTACAATTTTTTTTAATAAACTATTATCGGCCAAATTAATGTGACATTATATTTCTTTATTGCGCGGTGAATAAGCGACTTTTACCCGACTACGGTGAAGCCAAAAGGAAGGGTAACGATTTTGGCAGTCTACGTAAAAAAATTTTAACTTGTATGTATGAATGAATGCGTTTGTTTCATCGTAGCACCTAAACTACTGATCCGAATATAATGAATGAGATGTCAATAGATTCGTAATAACGGCCCAGGTAACATAGGTTACATAGTTTGCGTAATCGGATTATAGTTTTTTTAGTTTTTTTTTTAGGCAGACGGTAAACCCTAAACCAGAATTCACTTATCATAAGGTAAACCTTATGAATTCCGCCGAGAATAAGAGTGACAGTATCCGATCCGATATCGATATCGACAAACAAGTACAAGTGAATTTTTTATTAACAACAAAATTATTTCACATTCAGTTCGATATCGTAAATCGGTTCCGTCAATTTATTTGCCCTTGGCTATCGGATATAGGCTTTCGGTGTCAGATACCGATATCAGATTGGCTAGTGGGAAAACGCTCTAAGTACATACGAGATACAAGTCCCGTTTGTGTATCTGGTACACAGCGAAACACTAAGAAACCATGATTTCACGCACGTTTTTGGGAGGACTTGGTATTTCTTCCGATAAGCAGCCGGCTTAACGGAAGAAATACCAAGTCTCTTTTCAAGCCATTACCATTTGTGCCAGAGCGTTGCTTTCTCACGGTGATCTTCAGGTTATGGTCACATTTAGCGAACCGTATGATTAAACATCATCTTGTATTGAAATTGAATAGATAGAATAATACGATTCACTTAATGTGGCCATTTTAGACCTACTGTTCATTCTTCTCTGTATCAGAATGACTCCTGCGATCGGGACCAAGTGAGTCACAACCCACACCTCGCGCAGCAGTCAACTCGGGGACATCTGCGTTTTCCATTCATCATGAAATTGTTTGTTCTCGCCTTGACCAATGGATATGAGTCATGTAATGTATGTGTAATTATTTTAAAGCAGATGCTTTGTACACAGTTTGAGTATTTACATTCGAAAGGAATTTCCGCGAGGGATCATTTGATATTTTGCTCATATCATAAACGGTAGTTGTTTTATAAGAAATTAACATCTCTAAACACTTAAAGAAACTCTGATCATTTACAGACAACAGTGTGATAGCTCATGAAATAGCCAAAATTGTGTGTAAATATGTATAATACTAACAAGTGTAAAAACCTTAAGTAACTTTAAAGAGTGGGTATAAAAGCTGTACTAATATTACTAACACCATCATTTATAACCATGGAAAAATTAAATTAAGTACCTACTACTTGAATGATAACTAAGGAATTGAGTTCGTTATTTATTACGCTTTCAGACCTAAATGGCTATTAGCGTAATAAACAAATCTTATAATAATAATCTATAGCAGTTTATGGCCCTAATTGTTACCATATTGGCTAAGTACATATTATTTCATGTTATGGGACGTGCCTATAACGGTTCACGTAGGATTGTGGGCAATGGGTAAAAGGAAGATTAATATGATAGGTGGGTAATTTACATTATATTTAAAGGAAAAGCTTTAGAAGAATAAGGCATCAAGAAGAAGTCCTAACTTGATAAAAGTTATTTTCTGGTAGACAGCTTAAAGCATAGCTACTACTGATAAAAAAATTAACTGTAATATTATTATTGACAGTGCCTACCGCTTGAAGAAATTCTTAAAGTAGATTTAGTGTTTTGTAATACAAAACACTAGGTATATACTTTTCCTCAAAGCTACCTTGAGTATTGCCACTCACAAAAACACACTCGTCAAAAGAAAACATTGAGAAAATATGTGAAATGCCTTCTGGATGAGTTAACCTACCCGCCTCTTCTTGAGTTTGAACTTCGGTCGCTTGAAGTGGTCCATTGCAGCCTTTGTCATAACACTATCATGTCACTTTGATTCACTATTTACTTATCACTAATTGGTGAGAATTTTGTACGACTGGCGCGTACGCGAAGCGCGCGAGCACTTGCCACTGTCTAAAAATATATAACAACGTATTGGTAGCGGGATGAGCCGAGCGACTGGCGACGATCTCTCACGAGCGGCGATACATTGCTCGTTTACACGACGAGACAGACTTCCGACTCCTATAATAGAGACGTTAGAACGTGCCTAGAATATGTAATACCGAATTACAATACTTAATAAAACATAATTTGAGTCGTAGTTCTCGTATTATTAAATTATGAAAGTTTTTTTAATTAATTTTTGCCATGTTTATTATGCTTTATTGTGTGGATATTAGAATCAATAAGTACAGAAAAGAAGATGAGATACGAGAATGTTCTTTTTTTATCTGAATGTACTAAACATAATTCATTAACATTTCTTCTAGTTAACTTTAAAGTTTCAAAGTTATACCTTTTTGGTGGCAGAATAATAGAGAATGTAACCATCGATGGACAATGTAAAAACCAACGATTTCGTTAGTATTAATGTTTTGAGTCCCACAATGATATGGTATTTTATAGTTCTTCCTAATATTGTAATAAGAGCTAAATTTGAGTGGCCGAGGGTGAGAATAAAGTATGCGGTATGCCAAAACAGTTCCGCCTAGCCCGACATTGATCTGTCAGATTTTTGGTGCCAACTTTACAAGTAATGCTCGATTTGATTGTCATTATTAATTGGAAATAATTAATAAACGTTTGAATGAAATTGCTCTTGTGTAATTATCATTTTACCCCTCAAATCTTTCGTAGCTTTGTCCTTGTGAATAGCGTTGGAACAATTTCATTTGGCCTTTAGCATTCAAAGACATCTATTTTACAACCGAATTAAAACGATGTTTAACGCTGAGCTATTCTCGATCTGTCTGTCTCGTTCTAGCATTGAACGAGAGAAAGATCAAATCTGGGCCTAAGCCTAGATCAAAGCTAACGTTAAACGCGTTTAAAGAAATTTAGTGAAATCTAGGCTGTGAATTTATACTAACTTATATCTACAATCTACCGCTTTAAAAGAAAACTGATGTATCTATCTACTATCAGGGAATTTAATTCATGGGCAGGTAGAGTGTTCTCATAATTTATTTGTATTATAATGACGACAAATTGTGACAACAGTCAACCTGCTTATGAATTTGATTCCCTGACAGTACATACTTTTTTTAAATTAAGTTAATTAAATGATTAAAAAATATAATCTTTTAAAGCTCCTATACATTTCGTTTAGAAACTTCCAATTTAAAGTTGTTTATAAAGCAAAAGTACCCACTTGTTTGAAGAAAAAAAAATCTCCATGAATTTCACAGCATTTTTACACTCCACCTGGGGTGGCCTCCCTCAAAATTTTATTATATGGTAAAACAATGTTTGCCAGGTCAGCTAATATTTCCATAGAATGTTTTTAAACTACGCACCTACGTACTAAATATCTAAACATTATTATGTTCTTATATAGGTATTATGTATCTGTAGGAAAAATAAAAGGAACCATAAAATCATCTGCATTTGTTTTATAAAATAAAAATGGACCCTTTGTACTTTGTACTTTGTATTAGTCAGGGTCAGTTCACGTAGTTTAAAGCCATTAAACACCAAAACATTATTATGTTTTTATATATTATGTATCTGTAGGTAAATTAAAAGAAACCATAAAATCTACTGCATTTGTTTTATAAAAATAAAATGGTTCCCTTAACCAATATGAATAGCTACAATTTAAGTAAGTGTCAGTTCACACCAAGACGCGACGCAGCATGCAATTTTTAAGATAGCGCTTCAAATTTGAACTTTTACAATGAAACGTGCATCTTTTTGTGTAGTAAATAAAGTTAAATTTTAAGTCGCTATCGTAAAGATTGCGCGCCGCGTCACGTACCGGTATGAACTGGATATTACTATTACTAATGGGCACCTAATACCTATAACATAGTGAAAATTAAAAAAAACAAGTGAATTTTGTTTAAATAGCAAAAGTAAAAGTAAAGTAAGCCATCTTTCGGCGTTACATAGAACTATCATAGTCGTAGGCAAGGAGCAAATAAATTACAGAGCGATTCACACGCTATCAAGCTGCTATACGACGCGACGCTTCATGTTAGTTCTTGTGGTGTCCGCTAGATGTATCTTTTGCAATTTGAAGTTGTTTATTTTGCTGTTGAGCAAAATAAGTATTAATTATGCAGTAAATTATATTTAGAAGTTACGGAAAAATATTTTTGTTCAAGAAGCAATTAAATATCTAAGATTTTCTATTTTTACGTTTAAAAATTAAAACAGAAATTTTAAAAATCTTTTAGACTTTTAGCGAAGGGATTTTTAATAATCCTACTGGCTCTATAGTCTTAAGTCTACTATTGTAAATGTGAAAGTTTGTGAGAATGGATGGATTGATGTTTGACGTATGTCACTTTTACAAGTTCGGTATGGTAGTAGTTTAAGCTCAGCTCTGAAATAACACAGAAGCTACTTTTTATCCCGAAAAAGTACAGTGTTTACAAGCGGGCAAAAGCTAGTTTACACTAATTGTAAAATAATGTCGAGTTCACCTTATGTTTATTCGTAAGTGCAACGCTAGGAACATAGGCCACTCAGTGGATTTCCATCACTTCGTTTCGGTATGTTAGTTACAGATTGATGTTGATACAAATTTTATTTTTTCTATATCTGGCTTTCGTCCAGGACCATTTATTCTGTAACGTGTCGCGTCGTGTAACGGAGCCATCATAAACAACAATTTACGTGCTCTGTGACGTGAAATTTTTTTAAACTACGTGATTCAGAATGCTAATTTTATATTATTCGCAAATATTGCAATGTAGACGTAGGTATGTAATTGCGTTGTAGAATATTGTTGGAAGCTTAGCAGTTAGCATCAGTGTTGGAGTTAGAATGAAATTATATTTCCCCAAATCATGTGTAAGGCGTCATAAGACAGACTGCATCGCAGCGACCGCGTGCAGTCAATACCTGTATTCAACTACATGGAGTTGTACGTCCGACTTCGTTCAGTCATGATATCAACTTCACTGGGGAATCAATAATTATTAACTGCATAATAATATAGTCGTTACTTCAATCGACACACGCTAACGTGTGCAGTTAGTAACGCGCATCGGTCGCTATTATTGAATCTAATATAAATAAAAATTAATTACCGAAATGTTTTTACGCGCATAACTTCCAAACGACTGCACCATATTGAATAAATCTTTATTTTATGTGTTCGTTATTGTCAGGAGAAGATTTGTATTAAAAAAATGATAGCAAATATTTGACGGCACAAAAATATAGCGGTACGAAGCTCGCTGGGTCGGCTAGTAGTTGTAGGAAACAGCAAATTTTTTTGTTCTAGTAGGAAAGTTGCTCCCATAGTAAAAGTTGCTTATATTCAAGAGTATAATATTCACTCCTAAATGTTTGGACACTGACTGAAAAAACATTCTGTATAATAAACTAGCTGATCCGGCGAACTTCGTACCGCCATATTTCTAGACATCTCACAGTCTTTCTCATTCGCACACTCACTTTTCGGAGATTTTTAAATATTTGCTATCATTTTTTAAATTATTTTTTTCATACAAACCCTCTCCTGACAATAAAAGAACACATAAAAGAATGATTTACCTACCCAATTTGGTGCAGTCATTTGGGAGTTATGCGCGTACAACCGTTTCGGTAATTCATTTTTGGAACGAAGTTCCTTATCGCGCGTTGCGAAAGGGGGCAGACGGAAAAAATTAAGACTGTAACGACACTTTTTGCTATAGTTGTAAGCCGTGCGGCGTGCGCGTGTTTCTCTGTCTGTATCTCTCTCTCTCTCTCTCTCTCTCAATTATTACTAAAATTGGGCCTACTGATTAAGTTTATATTACATTATATTTCTTAATAATAAAAAAAATATTATTATAACTTAAAAAGAATAAAATTTGATAACAATTCCTTCACTAATTAATCGAAAGGAACTTCGTTCCATCCGGGTGTCCCTTGACTCAAGTTTTTTATATAATTATATAGATAATCACACTACACGGATAGGATGAATTTAAAGCCGCGATGCGCGTTGCAGTTTTTCAATTCATTTACACTGGTGTCGGCGCAATAATTTAATAGGAGTAATAACGTCTATGCTTCTATTTCGACGCCAAATCATACTCTGAGCCCTGGGTTAGATGCGTGGCGTCAACTGAGCAAAGTCAGATGTAAGTGCATGCAGTTAAATATAACGACTGCGCGCGGTTGCTGCGATGCAGTCGATCTATTCAACTGATGGCAGCCTAACACATTAGACGGCGACCCGTCGGATTAGATATTATATTTCACGTCAAAAATACCTTATAATAAAGCCACGGTTAAATATTATGATTAGTATTTTGGAAAAGCTGATATCAATTTTACTACACATATTCTAAACATTCGAAATGACAATTTAATATTAGTCTAAACATCTCTTCTAATAGGTACTACCCCTATGGTACGAATAATGAAGCGATCTCTTGAGTCTACGAGTTGGGCGGTCGCGCCGCCCTAAGTTTCGGTCAGCGTTTGTTCGCTGGTAAAAACTTTTCCACACCATTATTTTCTGTACACAAAAAGGCAATTACCTACTAATATTAGATCATTACATATGAAATTGGCGTTTTGTAAAGGAGGAACATAAAGTCGTTTTTTTTTTTAAACATATTATACGTATTTAATCAAAGTATATACCATTGCTATCTACGCACTATTGCCATCTCATAGGTAGTTCATTGATTCCTTTACTAAAAAAACCATATTCGGACAGGAATAGATAAAATCTTTGAAGGCGCTTTGGACTGCCCCACCGGAGTTGAATTTTTTTCCTTGCATGAAGTTATCTAAATTTCGAAAAAAATGGTAATCGGTTGGAGCTAGGTCCGGGGAGTACGGTGGATGTCTTAGACATTCCAATTGAAGCTCCTCTAATTTGCAGTGTGTGGTCTAGCGTTGTCCTGAAGCAGCAGTGGCCTAGAGCAAATGACCAACCTCGGTTGTTTAGCAGCTAGTTTTTCCATCATGATTTGCAGTTGCTGGCAATAGACATCTGCCATAATCGTTTGGCCAGATTTAATAAAGCACGATAACGGCACTAGTCCACCAAACGCTCACAAGTAAATTTTCTTGAGTCAATTTTCGCTTGGGGCTGGCTTTAACTGGTTCGCCAGGGTTCAGCCATTGCGATGAGCGTTTCTCATTATCGTACAGGATCCACTTTTCATCACAGGCAATGATTCGATTTCTAATCCCTTCATTATTGTGCCGGTTGAGTAATTTAACGCAGCAGTTGACGCGCGTTTGTCGGTTTGCTGCACTCAATTCATGAGCTACCCACCTTTCAAGCTTTTTCACCTTCCCAATTTGCTTCAAGTGGATTAAAACAGTTTTATCACTAACACCGCAGCATGTAGCTGACTCGGACGTGGTTTGCGATGGATCCGCTTCCACAATAGCCTTCAATTCTTCATTATCAACTTTGGTCTCCGGCCGTCCACGGGGCTTGTTCTGCAGGTCGAAATTTCCAGAACGAAAACGTTGGAACCAAAAACGCACTGTGTTTTCTGTCGGCCGCCATACACATCATTAATCCTTCGAGCCATTTCTGCAGCACTGGTGCCACGGTGGAACTCGTACACGAAAATAATACGATACTTATTTCAAGTTTTACATTTTGTAAATAGAGTGAGGCAAAGAAAAAAGCAAAAGAGGAAAAAACAAATGAATTATGGTTTTGATTTGAGATCAAAGTAGCTAGTACGACAAAACGCTAATTTCATATGTAAGGACCTAATATCAGAACCACAATTCTCGTAATAAACTTACACTTTTATAGAATTATAAATGAATCGTTTTATATGTCTATATATTGTACAATAGAATCCCAGAAAACGTTCAAAATTTTTCCATTAATAAATTAAAAAAGTAGTCAAAGAACGGTTATGTGCATTGATGATTGCACACCTTGTGAATAACATGGCCAATCTGCAAGGCTACTTCTATTTACTATAATATGTATCCTAACTTATGTATTATATAGATTAAGTCATTACGTTGTAAAAATAAAATATTGTTAAAAATATCATATTTCCATCTTTTTACTAAAAGATTGCCCCGTGCGATAGCTTACACTTCTTCTCGCCGGGTTAGTTCCCGAACCGGTGGTAGTCATCATGTATTCCGAGAGACCTGTGTGACTTTATCTAGTGGCACGTATCTTTCCAAAAATATGCCACTGCAGATCTCAAAATGGCGAATCGTACGATAAAACATCGACTTTTCAAGAAGTCGCTCTTAGAGTATTAATTAAGAGTGGAAATAGTATTGTCATAAACAATTCCGTTTTCACAGTTAACAATAGAAATGCGTAAAATGGTACACATAATAAGAATTGCTTAATTGTCAATTAGGAGAATTATTAGAAGTTACTGAAAGAGCAACTTCTTCAAAAGTTGATGTTTCATAGTACGATTCACTTAATGTGGCCATTTCAGACCTGCTGTTCATATAAACAGCTGGTAAACATACACTGAAAAAGTTTTGGCAAAATAACTTTATTGAAGCTTTTATTGAACGAGAGTATATTCCATTAAACCTTCACACGTACCACCAGCAACTCTCGGATTATTATTATTGATACTCAGGATGTACACTACGTTGCAGTAATTCACGATGCATTTGTCGTAGGATAATTGGAAAATTAGGATCTTTTCGAAAATCATAGGATTATTGCAAAGAGCCGGATTATTTGATCCTGAGATAAAAATTCGCCATTTACCTAACAATTTTCAGGTTTTTCGAAAAAAACCCGACTGTACTAAGATAACAGCGAAAAATCTATAACGTTTTATATGTCGCGCGCTTTAATTGGCTGTGTAAAGTCTTGATGATTTTTGACAACTCTGAAATTCATGAATGAAGTGCATTCTTTGAAAGTCCTAGTACTGTCGGGTTTTTTGCGAAGATCCTGAAAATTGTTAGGAATATGGCAAAATTGTATCTCATAATCAAATAATCCGGCTGTTTGCAATAATCCTAGGTTTATCGCAAAGATCCTAATTTTCCAATTATCTTGCAACACATAAAACTTGGTACTGAACATTTGGTGGCAGTTAAGTGTCCAACTCTTTGGATCGGATGCGTCGCCTGATAGAAGTCATTCCTCCGGTGTATAATTATTTAGCACTGAAATAGCCCGGTTCGTTCACCCGCCGGCTATGTATAAGTAACGCTTACTCTGATACCCGTGTCACCATCCATTACTACCAGATTATACTTAGCTCTGTACATTTATATAAGTAGGCGACATTGTATTGAGCGATATTCTCCTAAATCTTATTCGATCAATTTCTGTCCAAGGTAATTTTAACAGTTATGATAGTTGGTAGAAACTAAAAATATTACAATTTTGGTACATTTTAACTAGGCCTGAATCCGGAAGGGATTTTTGTACTGAGGGGATAATCTGTAGGTAAAGCCGTAGGATAGCCGAAAGCCACGGAAAACATTGTATACAAGAAATTCAGTAGATACTTCTGAAGACGAGCACCACGTACCACCACGCATACACCACGTTATTTAAGGAATGTGACGTGAGTGTAATTCAGCAAAATATTTACTCCAAGCTCTTCAGTTGTAGCTTTTACAAGTTATATATCTTTTAAATTTTACTTCTTTCATATACGTTCATTGTTTGAATATGTATATTTTGTTTAAGTCAAAAGCAGAAATCTGCATTTATTTAATTTTATTAATAAATATTATTTTATTTTTATCCTACGTAGGTAAAAAAATCCATAACAAAATTAATTTTCATCTAATCAGTCACTCTCTGTTTTTTGTGCTCGAGTGTACCTGCTAATGACGGCGCACGCGCAGAGTGGTGTCAGTGAAAATCAGTGGAAACTTGCATCCTGAATGGCGCACCTATAGAACGTTAAGACATGGCACTGAATATATCTGTAGTGGGTAACTTACTTAAATAGATCCAAATCGGTTTTTCCGTTTTAGAGCTATGCTATGCTAGAGCTAAGGTTTTACGGATTAGGTAACTTTTATTTTGGAGAATTTTCTAAAGGATCATCGTGAAATCAAACGTATAAAATATTAGACTGAATGGCGCGCAAATATAGTAACAATATGGTAGACATTCGCTAAGAAAGTATTTTTCAAAATGGACTCATCAACAGCATGATGTAGGATTCAAAGAAGAAGTTACAACTATCATAGCAAAATGATCTCACCCCCATCACCCCCAAATCTACAGTAGCACTATAATCTTTTGTTGTTAAAGTCCCGCAACAGAAGGTACAACATCGAGAAAGTTTCTATAAGAATAAGAATATTTTATTTGCAAAAATACGGTACAATAAGATGGTACAATGCTAAATGACACTCATATTTTGTCGGATTTACCTCTTCTAAGCATTTAGATTTGCACTACGACGCCTTAAAATATTAAAACACAAAGAAGTGACCGCAACTACTGCATACGTACTACATATTTGCACGTGAGTATGTGTGTCGCGCGCGCACGATCCAAAGCGCTGGTAGACGATATTCTATTAGATAAATGTGTGTCATTCTATAGAGTGTTGGTCTATACTCTATGGTGTCGGCGCGCGCGACACGGGGCCGCGGGTATTTCTGTCGCGCTGCAATAACAGTACCGATGGTATTTTTATTATGCGCCACGGTTTTATTTCAGTTACAATTTAACAAAATAAAAATAAGGAGGCCCGAGTGGCGTGCGGACGTAATGTGACACTGCCTAGTGAGGAGAAATGTGTATCGATATTTTCATTTAACATGCGAGTTAATGCTTGCGACAGGCAATGCTGTATTTTGTGCAGTGATGATAGAACGTTATAGAAGTTTTACTTATTCATCATCAATTAAAACTGTCTTTTCTGCCAATTTGAAAATTTTAAGTACGGTATAAGTAGTTAGGTAAATTTCATTTTCTTATGTAATTTTAAACAATGTTATATTTTGGTAGGACCGTTATAATGGTGTCACGTGATTGAGAATAAATTTTGCTAAGCTAGTGTACAGTATTAATATGCATTAAAATAAGTAACAACATAGTATTCTAATCTTGAATCCTTATTCAGAAATAAGTGAATTAGGTATATAATAATTTATAATGAACTTTAAAATACATAAAATTAAAAAAAGGAAAACTTTAAAGTAAGCCGTTTGTCGACATGTCTTTCATTCATCACATCACTATACTGCTAGTAAGAAGAAAAATACACCATTCATTGCTGCTTTAAAATGGAATTAATTTTATATAGCGGCACAAAACCGTCATTGTAACTAATTCATAGGAAAGTTCGTTGGGGCCTTTTAATGAGAGTGCATTCACCTTTTAGAGTGTATTTAAAATATAATGCGTTTTGGGAAAGAGACGACGTTTCCGTATTTAAAGTGGAATATCGTAAGTATCTAGTGAAAGATATCCCTTTCGTGTATTTTCATGATATGCTTTTCATGATATTAAAAAATGTAAAATTAAGTTTTTTTAGAAAGTAAGCTGATTGTAGGTAAAGCGAGGTAAAAATATAGCTAATAGTCAGGAAATATCTTCGTAGCTAAATAATTCATGAATCTTTTCTCCATCTCATTAGTAAGCTAATCATACATTGTAAAGAAAATTAAGCGGGACGTTTTCGGGAATACTAAGCAACATACAATAATATATTATAGATACTACGAAGTTCGTAACTGTCGGTAAAGGCGTAAAATCAACATTAAGTCTAGCTTGGAAATAAACATACGTAATGTCGCGCTAAGTTTTTGAAGTTTGAATTTGATTGAATTGTGGATCTTTCTGTTTGTGCTTTATGAAACGTTCAAAAAAGTATAACGTAGTCCCAGATTTTCAGTCGTAGGAAGCTATCTTTTCAATTCTTTGAAATGTCATTATTACTCTATTAAACTTTGTCAAATTAATCATACCTGTTATCACCATTAAAAGTGATGAATTAAAAACAGAACGCCACTGTCAAATACAGGCCCCATCAAACCATCAACATGAAAACACCCCTTTACTATAACGTGTCAAATTAACATTTATTAGCGCCGTAAAACGCGAAAATATCTACGTAGCCCCCGTACCATTCACGCCACCGCAACCGAAATATATTCCACACCTGTCTGCTGTCAAAACTTATGAACTTCGGTGTAAAAATCGCCCGTTGCGTATACATTACCACTTTATTTAAGGACGCAACATTTTACGCTTATGAGAGAGCGCAACAGACACACGACGATTACAAATTGTCAAGTCGTTAAGCCGTTTTTAGCACGCGATGAGTAGCGGCGTATAATGTATAGAAGATTTCCTTTAAAATTATCTACTGTAATATATTATTAGATATAATTTATGGGTCTAACTAGTATCAAAGGGAAAATCATGAGTCTCGCTTATGACATGCTTTATGACTCGAAATATGAAAATATAAGAGTCATTCATAAAAATACTTTCATGATTTCATTTTACTTATTTTTTTTCATTCAATTAATTTGATTAAATGCGTATTTGAATATTGACCCTTTATTGGTGTTGCTAATATTTTCATATATTTTTATTATGATCAATCAAATACTATTCCACAAGTGAGTCACAAACCGTTCAATTTACATAATTAATATAGTTTCAGTCACTCCACAAGTTCAGGTGTTGCTACATTAGTTAAAGTTTATCTATTTTCAATCAATAGGGCAACACTCGATTTACGTAGGGCGCGAAGGGCTCGCAGGGCGCTAGGGCGGAGACGTCGGCACCTCGCATGCCATCCCTTAATTGCTGAACTTCGTACCGGCGTGTTTCATGGCCCTTAGTGCTCCGTTCACATTACTTTTGTACTTGCTATACAACTAGTCAGTTGTATCGCCATCATTGTAGAGCCATCGCTACTACTGGCGTCGCACGTAGCGTGAATACCATGTAGGACCCAGAAAAATCTCATGATTCGTGGAAACACGAAACTCAGATTCAATAACATTTTAAGTTTCTATCTAGCCTACGGGACTAGCTGCATTATATCTATATATAAAAATTCTTATAAAAAAAAGTTTTATATTCCCTATGCACTATCGAACAAATTGCCGCTCGATCAGGCATAAGATAAAAATCGCATAACAGCGCCGATGAATCGTGCGCACGCACACGTAAATACTCACGTGGAAATACAAACTTCAACCACGTCTGCAGTCGATGCGATCACTTCCTTTGTGTTTGAATATTTTGAGGCAATCTAGTGCAAAGAAAAATGTTTAGAAGCTGGTCGAATAGGAACTTTGCCGATATTTTACAATGTACATAGATATTTAATATAACTGTCTTGTATATTTCTGTAAAACTAATGCCCTACACATCTACACGCAATACATATGACGCAATAATATTTACTGAGTAAAATACTGCAAGTTTATACCTTCCACTTTTTATGAATTCATTAATTAGGATAGAGTACCTAACTGCTTCAAAGGTCTACGAAACTGATTAGGCATTTAACAAGTAAGTGTAACTTGTAAACAGGGCACAAGGTTTGCGTGCCACTAATACTTACACACCTGAGTTTGTTACACAAACTTGGCGGAATATACTAGCCGCACTTTGCCTGACGTTCAGCTTACAGGATTTATACAGCGAAAGTTAAGTCACTGATACTTTTTACCCGACTACGGCGAAGCCAAAAGGAAGTGTGATGGTTTTAGGAAGGGTAATGGTTTTGGCAGTCTGTGTATGAATGTATTCGTATATTTGTTCCACCGTAGCGCCTAAACTACTGGTCCGATTTTAATAAATGAGGTATCAATAGATTCGTAATAAAAGCCCGGGTAAAATAGGCTATATAATTTACGTAGTCGGGTTATAGTTTTTATAAATTTTTTAGTTATTAATTACACACTTAGCATTCCGGGAAAGTCATTGACCCATTAACTATCTAAAAAATTTCGAAACTGTGGAAAATAATGCAAATAGAGATAAAATGTTTTTTTAATTTCTCTCCCCTTATTATTTATCTCTTTTATACATAGACCTATATAATATATTAAATAAAGACGAGGCATGTTGAGGCAAAAAGTGTCCACACTTAAACTACTTTTGGGGTTGTTTGGGGCAGTCGAGATTTGATATTAATTGTCATCTTGACATTTGCTTTCCGCAGTATATTCGGTCCGCATTTAATGGACAAAATCATCTGAAATCAAAATGGCGTAACTTTTTCTTGTATGAGGATTATTTCTGTCAATTATATGTCGTAACTCATAGCCCATCCTTAGTATTGAAATCATTCACTATATCTTATTTCAGACTAGGCATCATCTAGTCTGAAATAAAATTTAGTGAATGTAAGGTTCACTAAATTATATATCAGACTAGATGATGCCCGCGACATCGTGCGCGCGAAAAGAGATCACGCACGAACTGTACTTTTTGCCGTGATAAAGTACTCCGTGGTCCACCTACTATATATCTATGCCAAATTTCATGATGCTAGTTTAAGTAGTTTTTACGTGAAAGAGAAACAATCAAACAATCAAACTCACTTTCTTTTAATGTAAGTAAGGGTTTTAGCATTTATCTTTGCCGCTTATATTATATGATTTTTGTAAGGGCAAAGAGGTTTTGTAAACCCCTTCTGATTAATGCATCAGACGGGACATACAACAAGTTCATAAATGATCTTTCCAAAAATATTAATAAACTTGTGAGCTGTTACCTACGTACTCGTAAGTGTGTTCGGTATTTCCGGAGCAACACATTTTGCACATCTGTATAGACTATAGTGTGTTCTGCACCAATGACTACATTTTAATTATAGGTACACAAGCGACAGTCATAATGCGTAATTATTGTTTACAAAGAAATGTTAATTTTGTCGCAGTCGTCATCGTTACTATTATTGTTATATGTAGGTATACAATGTACTTGTCATAGAAACATCCAAATTTAACTGTCATAACTTTTTGTGTTTACTGATGTTCTTTACGATCTAGTATTAGATTCTGATATCCATATGAATATTATATACCTACAGATGAATTCAAGATTACGGACGTATGGATAATTAGAAAATCTAGGATTATTTAGTAAGCTTATACTGATACCCCCTTCCTAATAAAGATATTTACACAGCGGATAAGCTTTAAGTACAATGTTTTGTCCTCGTCTGTCAAGTGAATTTTCCAACGTATCAGACAAGGGCAAAACATTGTATAGCTTAACTAATGTATAAATATTTTTTTATTACTAAGGAGGTAAGTATTAAGTTAGTTAGCTATATATTGAAGTTAATGTCTTTGGGACGATTGGAAGAGAAGCGACAGCAGCAGCCTATTTTAAAAATCAGCATCGATATTTGCAGATAAAACAAAATTGTACAAACAGAACCTCCATTCTCGTATTTAAAGTAGACTTTAATTTTACTTTAATCGTATTATAAGTGAAGTGACTTATTATCATAAACTGATTTTGTGAAGTTCTGACATACCGGTTTGGCAGTTTTAGCGCATCGGGACTTGTTTGTAATTGTATTAGGCTGGGACTATATGCTCCGGAATCCGGGACGCCGGTGAAAATTCAGAGCACTGAAAATAGAACTCTGCGCTAATACAATAGAGTTGAAAATCGAACACATGAGTGTCGAGTCAAATGTCAATGTCATATATGAAACCTCGACACCCGAGATTTTGATTTTCATCTCTGTTATATTAGCGCAAAATTCTATTTTCATTGCTCAGAATTTTCTACGGCCTTCCGGATTCCGGTGAATATAGACTTATTGCAGGTTTTATTTAGCAGAATTTACACTATGGTCTCAAACGCTAACAGCTGTGTAAATCTAAATATTTAATCCGTCTCTGTTCTTCTTTCGATTGCTCATCTGAAAACAACAACCACACCCAAATCTAATATTTTTGTAAAGTATTTCCAAGACATTCTGTTCTAAAATAGTACAGAGTACATAAACGTGATTCAGGGAGTCGTCCGCAGATTACCGGAGCTGACTGATACAAAAATACGCGTCGATTCCACGTGAGACGTTACACATAATCCTACCACTATTATAAATGTGAAAGTTTTGTGAGGATGGACGGATGGATGGATGGATGTTTGTTACTCTTTCACGCAAAAACTACTGAACGGATTTCAATGAAATTTGGTATCGTAGTTGTTTAAGCTCTGCATTAAAACATAGAATACTTTTTATCCCGAAAAATTACCGTGTTCCCTTGGGATACTGTAATTACGCGGGCGAAGCCGCGGTCAACAGCTGGTTCTTAGATACACCTTAAAAATGTTAATTGATCATTATTTGACTAAGGCAGTGTAAATAACACTTTCAGCAGGAGCTTATTAAATTGAACTAGAATCGATGAACCTGTGACATTTCTGTAGATCAGAAAGGTTTGTTTGAAACAGTACCGTCAGACCGAACTTCTCCAAACTTGCGCGACAAACAACTACCGATTGATCGCCATATCTTTGTTTTAACATATGATTACCAATAAAAAAAACTAAAATAATAAACATCAAGTGACCTCTCCGTGCAAAACATACATATTTCAATAAATATTTGTCACTAAAAATACTAATCAAAGCGTCGCGGCCGGAGCATGTTGTTAAAGCGAAAAGCGGAATAGTAAAAGTAAAAAGTGTAAATATATCGTTCAACGGACTCGTGAATAATCTTAGAACCAAGATAAACTTTACAGAGACACGTATAAACTCCAAGATGTAGGAAATATTAGGGCGATATAAATTTGGATGCGGTGATCGTCCTACAGAATTAAACCAAACTTTTAGAGCATTGCAGTTTACTTGTCATAGAAGTAACTAGAACATAATCGAAAGATTTTTTGTTGGTATGAATTAATTTTATTATTTAAAATTCTGTTTACTTAGAAGATGTTGTAATATAATATAGACAAAGACAGCAACATTGAACAGCTCTCCGCTGTGTAAATATTTGCATTAATAAGGGGGTCAATGTAAAATTCACAGTGCTTTGTGAACCACTGAAAGTACTTATTATGTGGAGTTTTTGCCGCAGTAAAATGTTGTGATGCAATATTATGCAACACGAGAACAATTTTTAATGTCGCGGTGAAAATATCGAGAAACCTATTTAAAACGTAGCCGTTTCAAAATTTTGACTACCAACATTTTTTGATTTTAGTTGTTGACATACGAGTATGTAAGTAAAGTTATCACCTTCACAGCTTAAAGTTTAATACCACACAAGCTTTAAGCTAATTTCAAACTACGCTAAACTGCGCAATGATATGCTAAGCATGGTGTTCACATTACGCGATATTATCGCAAGTATTTATAGTATATAGCAAGCTCAGTTGACAGCGATCTTTGAAAAGTGTGCACAGTTGCACAGCACACATCACGATCGACGGATATTTTCTTACACTCTCTATAAAGTGTTATATTATGTTGTAATCCTAGATCTACAATAGTGAAAACTACGACAAAAACAATCATTTGGCGCCCGCGAGAGCGCAGACCCGTCTCAGGCACAGCATCGTGGTTCAGACTCCAGACATTTTGTGTCGCTCGTTTCGATTGCGGAACAGCCGGGGGTGAGGGAGGTGGAAGAGGGTGGCGCGCGATATAGCACAGCATGAACTCAGCGTATCGCACTATTTTATAGCGTATAGTAAGCGAATAATATATAGTAGTACAGTATGAACGTGTCCATAACAATGTATGGTGCGCGATATTGTTGTGCTATGAGCTATATACCTACTATATGCTATTATATTATAGCGTACCCTGAAAGCCGCTTTACAATCTCAAACTTATCAACGAATATCTTTGACTTTTTATACTATGGCTATACGCGATAATAAGACAGTAAATGTTAAAATGGCTTACTGTAATTCAATAACGTGAACGGCTTATGCATTGGTCAATGTTAAATTTTTTTTTTACATTTCACTGTCTTGTCAACCCGAATAGACTATAGATACCACCTCCAAAGCTTCTACGCACAGGGTGGCACTGCATACCACCCACTCTCATTTAGTATTATTTTCGTTGGAGACAGTATATTGCCACACCTCGGTGAAATATGCCCGGCTATCTGCTTACCGGCCTGTGCCTCGAATTTATAAAGATTACGTACGTTGCCTCACTAATACACATCGGAAATAATAATTTTGTTTTGTTTAATAGCTTTTCGTTACTGCGTTATTAATTTATATTCTAATGAGATATATTCTCTTCTTTTTACTATGTTAAAAGCTTTGTAGATATTCTCGTTGTATTCATTATTCATTAAGGAACTTTATTCAGGCAGGAATTCAGTTCAAACTATTATTGGTGTTGTACGATCTAGTTGCAATTTTTAAGCAGATTTCCCATAATATATTCTATCGTCATTGCAAATCATTATACTTAACCACTTAAGAACAAGAATAGGGTAGGCTTATTGATTACTTACCTGCCTACATAGGGTAAAATACTTTACTCATAGGTCAGACGTTATCAATTTATTTATACACTGTTTTTTAAATTAAACGTTTCTCCCGTTGAAATGTAACTAAATTTTGGGATTTATCATTAATCTACAAAAGCATTAACTAATTCATAAGCTTTTTACGAAATAAACTACAAGGCGATATAAACGAGTCGGTATTTTTAACGATAATAGCAACGACATGTTAATGCTGGTTGTAAACTATTTGAGACTTTACGATGCGTATATTAAAATGCTCAATAATTTAATGCACGACTGTAATGACTATTTTAAGATGCAGAAGGATTATGGATAAATTAAAAGGCATTTTATAGCTCATATTGATAGAGATTATATTATAGGTTTTAAATTACCTATGTGCCCTTTAGCTGATTTATCGCCAGTATTGATCTTCTAAATTATCTACTATTTTGGAGACGGGATGACCCAATATGGTTACCTAATTCTTAATTACTTAGAAGAAAATACTAGTTTCTGATGAAGTTGAAAATAAAGGGATTGTTGTGTTTTGACCACATAATTTCATTTATAATTTGACTACGCCTCTACATTGTTGCAATTTTGTTTACCAAAAAAATAAAACGTGACATCTTTCATTAATAAAAAAAGTATTTTTCGAATCTTATATTTATAACTGAAGCTATCTCAATCTATCCTTCACTATCCACTGGAACAATTTTACAGATTTTCTATGAGCTTTATAACATGAGAATTATTAGCGAATTCTTTTTTTAAACGACACGACCAATTTCTGGCTGGCTGCCATCGGCTATCATAAATTGTAAATTCATTGATAAAGGCTTACTACCAGAGGGAGCTGACTAGAATGACGACCATTCTAATCTCTCTCGACTCTTATGTATTTTTATAACACTCCGATCTCGTAAAATTACTGCATCACGAAATAAGTTATAAACAAAAATTGGACCATATTTGTGATCTCGAAGTTGATCGCTAAATTCAGAACAATCTGCGGCACGGCGTGATGTTTACATAATTAATAAAATCTCACACCTCACGCAGTTAATACAGAGATTAAAAGCTGCGAGATACTTGTATTCTAATGTTGCCAGATAAAAAATAAAACACTGAAATGTCCCGAAATAAAGTTATTAACGGTGCTTTAAAATACGAAGGAAGTAACACAAATCCGTGGTTGTCGCAATCGAATGAGAATAAAAAAAAGTGCATTCGCCACGTGCTGCGACGGAAGCGTGCTACTCCCCCGTCTCACTCCGCGCCCCCAGCGCATGCCTCCTGCGGCTATTTCTAGTGGCGGAGACACTTTGCTTGTAAGTACATACTTTTGTTGGAAATACACGTCCAGTTAACATTGCCATAGACGTTGTAAGGGAACAGAATTGATGGAAATGGAATTTTATGGCTGAATTTTTTTTACGATTTTTCAACATACATGAGCTATATTGGCAGTTCTCTTATACGAGTATAAAGGGTATTTCTTTCAGAAAAGTTTCTAAGGGAAATAATGTCTTTACTTCTTTAGTTGAGAACATTAGCCTACGCTTCAATGAAGCTGTGTGTTATTTTTATGTTTCATGGCTTTGCTCACAGCCTTACTTACTTCATTAAAATATCTGTATGAGTCTCAATTTATAACTTGAACTCCATTCAAGTTTTCTGAAATTCTGAAAATTGGGGGGGGGGGGGGCTTGGGGGGCTAGAAGATAAAATAACCATCTTCTCGAAACAGGTATGAGCAGCCCCCCCCTAGCTGAAATCCTGGGTACGCCCTTGTTTGTTACTCTTTCACGCATTACCTACTAATGGATTTTAATGAAATTACTACTACTCTGGTACTAGTTCTATAGTAGACTCTGGATTAACACATAGGCTACTTTTTATCGCAGCGGAACAGTTTCCGCGTGATTGCTTTTTGTGAGTACGAAGTAGCGGGCAACATCTAGTGTGTAATATTTCATATAGCACGCCTTATTATGGAATAAATACAAAAGGATAGGATTACATTATTATATTTAATAGCTTTTGCCCGCGGCTTCGCCCGCGTAGAATAGTGTTCTTGGAAAAAAAACTTCTTCAGCAAATAACTCTACTCATTGCAGTATACTTCTGTTACAGTATTGAAAATGTTTTTTTTTCGTACCCAATGGGTAAAAACGGGACCCTATCACCTCGATGCGACGTGCGAGACCGCTTGATATATATTTTTCGCGTAGAATATAAATTTTACGATATCTTCTAAATATAAGATATTAATTTAAACTGTATGGTTTAAAGGGCTTTTATAATGTATATAAAATGCTTAAAGTGAGTAACGTATTTAATTTGATAAGGATCATACTGTATCCGTCTATATAGCTTCTAAAAATACCATACATAATGTGTTTACGACATCACATTACAAACTTCTAAAATTATCAGTCTTTCTCTATTAAATTATGCATGTTAGGTATATACATATAAACCTTCCTCTTGAATCACTCTATCTTTTAAAAAAAATCGCATTAAAATCCGTTGCGTAGTTTTAAAGATCTGCATGCATAGGGACAGACAAAAAAATCGTCTTTGTTTTATACTATGTAGTGATACAAAAATAGGTCAAGTGCAACAAAAATACATCATCTGTGAAAATTTCAACACTCTACTTATCACAGTTAAGGAGATACAGCCTGGTGACAGACAGACGGATGGACAGACAGACAGCGAAGTCTCAGTAATAAATAGGTCTCGTTTTCACCCTTTGGGCACGGAACCCTAAAAATGAAAAGGCTTTAGTGTCACTCAAATCGTAACGGGATTTCATCTTATTACCAGATAGACTTTTATTCTAAAATTAAATTCCTAATGGTAAAAACAGATAAAACAAGAAAACTATCTACTGTACACTTATATGTATAAGCAAAAAAAGTTGTGTTTCGATTCCCCGAGAACATATTAACTTTATTTCCCTCGTGACCGGGGCGTATAATTCTTGATGTAATAACAAATATCAGATTTCCTATTTTATGGAATTATGTCTATTTATCAAGACTGAATCATGTATTTGGTGGGTATTCAACTATGCAGTTACGATAACTTTAAAGCACGTAAAAGTGCCCTATATCTTTATATACTGAGTCAAGGCACTGTAGAAAGAAGAAATCAAATGTTGGTAGGGTACTAATATTATCCCATTATCCTTATCCTTACTAATATTATAAATGTGAAAGTGACTTTGCTTGTTTGATAGTTTCTATTTCACGTAAAAACTACTTAACCGATCATCATGAAAGAAGGCTACTTTATCGCGGCAAAATTTACGGTTCTCTCGAGAACTCATTTCGCGGGCAACACCTAGTATATTATATATGTGATACTGTAAGTAGACTTTACAGTATATACTTATGTTCTTTATTTATTACAGATTTTCGGTATAAGCAGAAGAATAATAATTTATGAAAGAGCATTATTTTAAATTTTAATATTGCACTAACTGTAATCACTACGCTGATAGGTATCTACTAATCGGGGTTATACCATTATCAACCTCTAAATTTTCAACACCCATCCTTCTAAGGCATGTCATCAGACGGGCGGAATCCACTACCTTCAAGCACAGTCGATATATTCAACTGCATGCAGTTATCTGCAGTCGGATCTGACTTCCTGCGAGTGCGACTGACGCGCGTTATGCTCCTTGACTGCGTACTAACTGTATGCAGTTAGCGATGAACAACGTGCGTCTACACTAAGTACACGACTGTAGCCGACCGCGAAATGTAGAAGTCATGACCTGTATGCAGTTAAGGCTCTGTATAACGCCAGTGACCTTGATCGTCAAGTCCCATACTAATTTTGTAGGCGACAAGGGCGTATAGCGCCGACCGGAGAGTATTGAAATCGGATAAAAAATCGCTATAAATATTTGAGACAAAATTTGCAAAAACTAAAACGACCTTCCCTTGAGTCTTGTCTTACTTAAAATACTGAAATAATTTTCACACTCGTGTGACTTATAGAAGAAGAGAAAATAGGTTTTAACTTTTAAAAAAGTAGCATTTTTTTAAAACAATATTTAAATAAAAATTTCAATATATAAAGAGACAGTCCTCAGCTAAATATAATGCAGATTAACATATATTTTTTTGAGACTTTTCAATATGACCATGAGTGAGAAAAAAGGTTTCGAAGAATTACAATTTTCAGTACTATCGAGCGCACAATTCCTTAATATTGACTTCACACGATTGCAGTGAAGTTGACATTATCACGATTGAACGAAGCTGAACTTAGGTACACATGCATCGTACATACATACAGTATACATAATATCGTCTGCGAGCGGTTGCTGAGATGTAGACCGTCTGATGGCAGCCTAACAAATTTCTGACATCCTATACTTAACCTTTGTAATCACTTATAGCTTTTTATTTACTTTTGTACAATAACATACTGATTTTTGTACAATAACAGAAATGTGTGTCTGAGCGTATAATACAATATTGTACGCTATAAAATAGCGCTGCTCACATTCCAATCACGAGGCGACATAACGGAAAAATTACCAAATAAATAGCCCGAAAAGCTGGAATTTATAGAGGAGGTCAAATTGCCACAGTAAAACATTACACTTTATTCATTGATGTCGAATAAAATATAGATAAGAGAGTGTTTTGTTCACCATCGTCAGCTATTGTCATTATAGTCTATTCGCGTTAAGAAGTCAGTATATGTCGGTAAATCATACGTGCAAATGTCTTACCTACTATATTTGGATAATGTGAACACGGCTTATGCGTCATTGGACAATTTTGACATTTTCTTGATATTTCACTGTCTATATTTTGACATTTCAAAGTCTCTTTGCGTTAAGATGTCAGTGACTTATCATTTCAATGTTAAATCCACTTACGATTTTTTACTAAGCGTGACAAACATGTGTTTTAGTGAGTGTGAGTGTAGATTATAGTTTTGGATAGTATATTATGTATATTGTATAGTAGTAGTTATAATATAAAATATAATATACCCGATATATCTGGTACTCGTAACACTAAGTTAAACTTAGCGGGACGTTAACGGGACTAAATAGGCATGGTGTGTATTAATATAATTATGTATAATGTTTTGTATTTTGTACCTATATTGTTATTAGTATAAAATTATCCATGTATTGTATAAATATATATCCGTTGTCTGATACCCGTAACACAAGTTCTATTTAGCACGGGATTAGATCGACGTAATAAATATTATTTACTTATGTATTAATAATGTTATTGTATATATTTTATGTGTGTGTGAATAAAGAATTTGAATTAAATTTTTGAATTCTCTGCTAACTCGCGTCGAATTTGCTACGAATTCGCCACACCTTGAACTCGCTCGCAAATCGCTAGTGTGTTTAGAACATCTGATACAAAAGTCATACGTCCTTAAAGAGTTGTAGCTTACTTACTTTGCTACATGATTGTATACTGGTAGTAGAATACTAGTTTACTTTAGTCTATTATTTGTTTAACATCACTGCTTTTAATACACATACAATCTGAGAGTATCATCGCAATAATAACGGTACAACTTAAGACGAACATTACCAATATAATTAATGAAACGAGTTTGTACATATTATTATGTCTCTTTATGCACGTCTTTTTCTGTTTTTAATTATGTATTTTTGTAGCTTTCTATTTAATTAACAAAAATATTCAGTAATACAATTCGGATTGAAAGAGGTAGGTACAATAATGATAGGTAAGTAATAGTTACAACACCTTTTTATATTGTTAAAGTATTACAATTTTATACAAATTTAAATAGTCTTCATTTTAAACAATTCTTCGTTATAATTCGTAATTTCGTTATAATTCGTAGTAAGTAGAAATAATTCCCAGTCTTACGGTAAGCAAAAGCCATTTAAATGTTTAATATGAGGCTAATATAGGTACATGCTGATGTTGATGATGACCAACACTAAAGTAAATACCGAATCTAATTCCTCACACGCAAGTGTACCATACAATTACGTATTGTAATCGTTAAAAATAAACGTTTACAATCAACGATGAATTACAAACTTCGATCACGGATGTTATTTCGACTCTAATGAACTTTAAACCGGTCATTTAGTTTTGCATACGTGATATTAACTGATGGGCTATTATAACATAGCTTACAATGTATATAAAAATAATTGTATTGTGTATACACAACGTCAGTCTGGCGTCTGGCCCCGTGGTAAGTATCCGAAGAACTTGTGTTACAATGGGTACCAGACAATGGGAAGTATTTATTTATTTTAATAATTTTATACTATACTTATATATAAGATTTTTATTATATTATAAACACATATATTATATGACGACCTCTGTGGCTCAGTGGTTCAGCGCGTTGGTGCTAAAGCCGGGGGTTCTGTGTTCCTGGGTCATGGATGTGTATTAAATATGTGTATAATATAATAAAAATCTTAAATATATGTATAGTATAAAAGTATTAAATATACTTCCCGTTTTCTGGTACCTGTAAACACAAGTTCTTCGGATACTTAGCACGGGGCCAGATTGACGTGGTGTGGTGTGCCAACCACTGAGCCACAGAGGCCGTTAACCTTATTTGACCTCTTAATACTAACTTATAGCAATAAATTGCAATTTTATACAACTACAGCTAATACCGACTAATACAGCCACTAAGTTATATTTATTAGATATTTGTTATTCAGTTCTATCCATGACTTTGGTTAAATTAGTTTGCGAATAAATTATACGTTATAGACGGTATAATTTATGAGAATTTAAGGATCTCTATATTTGTATAGGTCCCTTTTCCATGATTATAAGATGCTTATTATTTTATAAAACACGTACAACCAATATCATTATTTCCTTTTTAAAACTTATTGCAAACATAATTGAAAACAAAGGATAATAGAGACAAAAATTGCAAATTTTTATAAAAATCTTAATAGTCCAAAAATTTACGAAATATTTGTTTTCGTATATGGGTTTCTTAGACGAAAATATCTTAAATAATGGGAACTACACGTTACAACCCCTTAAAGGATAGGTTACAGGGTTACAGGGTTTTAGGTTAAGTCGATTTTGAAGTGAATTTTTCAAGTGGTAGGCGGAATCTGAAACTATGAGGAGTAGCGAAAAATTATGAAAAGTATTCCGAGCGCGATTTTGATATAAGTAAAACTGCATCATAAATCAATTTTCATAGCCAGGAATCGAACCCACTGATTTTAGAAAAAAAAAACTCATTATTCCACCATTCGATAATGTTGCTAATAAATTCTGGAAAGTAATATTATACGACAAAGTAAACGTTTAGGGTAGTGTAGGTAATAGGTATAGGTATAGGCGGAATTTGTAGGTGCAGGTAGTAGATGTATGATGTAGGTGTAGGTGCTGGTAGTAGGTACGGGTAATAGGTGTAGGTGTAGATTGTAAGTGTAGGTTGTTCCAGGTACTTTGAGATGTAGACTATCTAGTAAATGTAGTTTGTAGTTATAGTTGTTGGTCGAGAAATTGTAGGTGTAAGTATGTAGGCTATTTATTCCAGCTCATAGTTATGACAGAACAACGTCTGTTAGGTACAGCCTAGTATTGTAATATAGATTCTAGTACACACAAGGCGTTGCGAACCTACGCCGACAGTATCCACAAATACACGTGTATAATATTATGGTCGTATGGCAATTTGATTCTGTTAATTTATTTTAATTACAACTGGTCGTATTTGACAAGATGTACGTGAAGAGGCTGTTAAACAGTCGCGTGGGTGGCGTATTATGAGTTTTTTATATGATATATTAGACAGCGAACTAATTAAATTTAAAATATAATTTTTATGGACTTTTTTTTTATTTATATATGGCATCGGCTTATAACCATTTGCCAGTGTCAAGTTAAAAAGGCGGGAAATGATGAATGAAATTGAACTTTCGTTTCAATTTTCAACACCGTATTCCTATATTGTCAAGTCTAAAGTCTAGTCAAAGTCCAAATATATTATAGTCCGTACAGTCTATGAGTCATGTCAGTCGATTCAGGAAAGTGGTAGAAGCTTTACTGAAAGTTCCTAGGGAGTTTTGGCGGGAAACACAAAGTAGCACATTTTTAGAAGTTGTACCACTTGCCCACACTTGTGCACGATAACAAATATTTAATGGTTAATATTCTACCAATATTACACATTAAGAACCGAAATAACACAAATTTATGAAATTTTACAAATTCCACAACATCACCCATTGAACTCCCCGGCAAAACTCCTTTTTATGGACTTAACTGTACGATGAAATAGATTTGGGTGATACGACAAGAGCAACAAACTTGTAGTTAAAAATCAAAATAACTATAATTTATTTTAGTATCTTCTGACGCCAGACTTTTGAGGGTAGTTTCTTAATTCAAGTTTCCGCTGTTTTAAAAAATATAACTAATGCTATTGAGAATAATGTATTTATTGCATCTGATATATTTGGTAACAACACAAATTAATTAAAAGAAAACCTCTTAGTGATCTACTTTATATTTAAAAAGCTTACAATAATTAGAAAACACTTAAAGCAAAGCCGTATGAAATAGCAGATACATGAGTTTACGACAGACAGCGCAGACTTATCTTTATCTCACAGGAGAAACAAGCTTTCAAACGCGACAAAACCAAAAACTCAATGATGTCGTGTATTACTCAATAAAAAAAAAGTAGTAACGATGAGACTCTGCGTATTTTGACTGTAATATTATAACCTAGCTAATAAAAAAAATAAAACCTCAACAAGTGACAACTGATTCGAAATTCAAAATAGCGGAATGATAATCATGGTGGATGGCGCGATTAATTTTGCCACTTACCTTCGACGATATTAGAGTCAATGTGGGCGAAGACTCCTGTGAAACAAAAGATAAGGGTCGTGCTTTAATTGCTTTTTACAAAAACAACGTCCTCATGGACATGAGAATTTAGAGTGAATAAAAATAAGTTATCGGAAAAATCTGTGTCACATTATCAACAAACAAGATGCAATATTGTTACGAATAGAAAATAGAAATACTCATTGATAATAATAGAAGTAAAAAGATTTTCTTAAAACATTATTTTACTTCATATAAAAAAGCATTCTTAACTATATTTATAAAGGAGCTGTTAAAAAGTTTCATGTAAAAATGCATGCAGTTCACACCGCGACGATACGTGACGCGACGCGGCGCTGCATTTTTAAGATAGCTATTCTAAATTGAACTCTATTCACTACACAAAAAGATACACGTTTCATATGATATTAGTCATACACTGCTCATACGCTGTGCAGAACTCTTACAATGAAACGTGTACCTTGTTTTGTAATGAATAGTGTTAATTAGCAATCTTAAATATGCAGCGTCGCTTCACGGATCGTTTAGTTTTGGTGTGAATTGACCCCAAATAATGTAGAGAGTAAAGTGCGAATCATGCCAATAGACTTTCATCCTACCACTAGAAGCAGATTTTCATTCCTGATGTAAAAACAAAACATCTAAATACCTGGCTGATATGACTGAGGGTCGCACTCAGTGTAAAAGACACACGTTTCATATGACATTAGTCACACAATGCATATGCGCTGTGCAGCTCAGTGCAACCTGACATTGGAACTCTTACAATGAAACATGTATCTTCTTGTGTAATTCATAAAGTTCAATTTTGAATAACTATCTTAAAAATGCAGCGCCGTGTCGCCATGTATGGTTTCGTTTCGATGTGAATTGGCCCTTATAGCTCACTTAAGAAGCTACATAGTAGAGATTTTGCGAAAATTTTTGGACTTTATGTCAAAATATCTACTAAGTAGCTCCAGTAAGCATTAAAACTCAGAGATGAGTGCTGCCGTAAGTTTCCACATTCAAATACAGCCTTAACTTTTCTAACTTACAATTTATTGCCATAAACTTTTTAATTTATTCATTTTAAAATAAAAGTAAATGCAGTAAAATAATATAATAAAACAAATAATCGCTGTATCTTAGGAAAAGTTATGTCAATGAAATTTAAAGCTACCCTACAAATGTTTTTCATAGAATGCTTATGTCTAAAATACCCACCTAGTTTAACATATTTAGAAAAGATTAATACCCTAAAAAAATCGGTAGCTCGGAACAATCGTCTTTCGCCAATTATTTTTATTTGGCCAAATTACAGGTACAGAATGACTCAGAGCTGGACTATCACTTTTATCGGTAATTCTGAGAAAGTGTACACAACAGGAAAATCTTTGAGAATTGACGTCACCTACACCCCGAAATTATAAGAAACAATTTGATCTGTCAAGTGAACTATCTAGTAATTTTGAGGTAATATAGGCTTCTTATAAAATGTACAACAGCTTATAGCCAATTGAGCTGTTTTAGCGGTTTCTGGATGTACAATATCGATAAAGTTCCTGCTCGGACGCCTCAAAATATTTGGACACAAATGAAGTCACCACTCTGTGGTTCAGTGGTTCAGGGCGTTGGTGCTCAAGCAGGGGGTCGCGGGTTCGAATCCCGGGGAAGGAACAAAAAGTTTTTCTGTGTTCCTGGGTCATGGATGTGTATTAAATATGGGTATAATATAATAAAATCTTAAATATATGTATAGTATAAAATTATTAAATATACTTCCCGTTTTCTGGTACCTGTAACACAAGTTCTTCGGATACTTAGCACGGGGCCAGATTGACGTGGTGTGAAGCGTCCATAGATATTATTATTATTATTATAACTAGGTACGTTTTTACACGCGAGTATGTGTGTGTGCGCACTTCCATCTTATGCCTGGTCGAGCGGCAACTTGTTCGATAGTAGGTACTAGGTCGTAGAACAGTTTTTGTTAGGAATTCTGTTCGTCAGACAACCGTCAACAACAACAAAATACCTAAACCTACTCAATTTGTTTGTAGCGTTAGTAAAAATTACAATATTAGCTTACAGACTTTATGTGGTTGCAAAAAATATCGGGCAAATTAACAACCGTGTAAACGTTTTATGCTTATGTTGATTTTTTAGCGCTGAACACTGACGCGGAAGATTTGACGGGTAATAACATGGTAGGTAGAGGTAGACTCAAACGGCCAGCGCATCCACAAGCAAAAAGATCCATTACAAATAGCCAGATAAAAATATTTCGACGCCATTATCTCCGAATAGAGTATTTAACGTTTAAAACAATTGTTTTTATTAGACTATTAAAACGTATGTAATAATTACTTCAAAATTGCAAAAACAATAACAAAAAACAAAAATCGCATGAGCCAGACGGCTCAACAAAAAAAAACCCGAAACTCTTCCTTTCGTAAATTATCCTGTCACGCTCAACTATAAAATGCAATTGGTTCTCAAAAAATTCAAACTCGTTAGAATAATAATCGCTCGTTGCGATAAAATCGACCTTGCGTCCTTCGAATAGGGGATAAGGTTTGGTATTGTTAATATGGGTTTAAATTTAGTGTCAGGTTGCACAATAGACGCACGCGCATGTAGGTACCTGCCGGCAAGGTGACCCGGCGAAGGGCACGGGCCCCGCCGCCCCTCCCCTGGCCCCGGAGCGGGCCCTGAGGATCCCGTTCGTTCCCTATATTCGCATATATTGTTCGACACGCCATTGCTCAAGTGACCAGCGAGGATTTCGTAGGGATGTGTCAGAGGCAACTCTAACTATCGATGCTGCAATAAGTCAAAAGTTTTGATATGGAATACAAACTAACAAAATGTTGCGCAGGGTTTGTGTAGATTTTATACCAAGGGAAAATAGTTTTAACTTCTAAGCTTTCATCTGTTGAAATAGACTAGAAATTTTACTGAATTTGCAATAGGTGCTGCTACCAGCAGGAGCGAAAGGCGGCGTGGAGGTTGCTTGGTTCTCGATCAATCTGTAGCTGGATTCTGCTAATAAAATCTTATAATAGTACAGTTTCGGTGCTGTCCCGATATGTTAAAACAGCAAAATGGTGTTCTCATAAATGTCGAATCAATGTTTAACGGGTTTTAACTGGTCTAAACGCCAATAATAATAATCAGTTCATGATATTAAGACAATTCATTTTTAATTCATTACAAGTAAATAGAAAGTTTAAGCTAAATACGAATTTTGATGCTGGCGTATTACATGAACCCGATGAATATGGAACTATTTTAGTTTAGTTGGATTGGCTCCCAATTCAAAGAAGCTTGGTCATTTATGAAATATTATAATATTGTGTTAATACTATCGATACCGATACGCGATCTTCGGACATGCCTATTTATAACATAGCTAAAAATCGCATCCGACGGAGCTTGCAGGTGTTAATATTTGCCGACATTTGACGTAGTTCAGGTACATTTCACATAAATCCGATAGCGAAGTCAGGTAAAAAGTTAACCTGTAGACAAAAAACCGAACGCTAAAAATTATAAAGTGACACTGCCGTATTAAAAGTACCTACTCGGAAATGCTTTGTTACTAATCGTAATTTAAAATTTTATAAAACCGTTACATAAATAGCAATGTATGAAAATCTTACGGACTTTAAGATACATTATTGTTTACTTCATTCGGTACAGAAATACTATTTCGCTTTTATTTAGTATTATGTACCTACCTGTAATGACATAAGCATATCGTTATTTAAAGTCTAAGGGTCAGTTCCACTGCGACGAAAAGTACTTGAAGCTACGCGGCGCTGCATGGTTAAGATAGCTATTCAAAATTGAACTTTATAAGATGTCGTTTCAGATATCAGTCATACTCTGCACATCTGCTGTGCAGCGCGGTTCAATCTGACATTCGAACTCTTACAATGAAACGTGTATCTTTTTTGTGTAATGAATCGTATCGTGTCGCGTATTGTTTCCCTTTGGTGTGAATTGACCCTAAGGATAATAAATGTGGTGTATGTGAGCTTTAAAATTAGCATGAAGTAAAAACCCAATTACCACCGTGTACGATTACGTCTGATGCGATAATAATAAAACAACCCGTCATAGCCTACAGTGATACAGACAAAAACTTGGAAGCTATAATACCCACAAATGTTAATAAAACATATAGTGTGAAGAATATTCCTTATTACATATTTTTTTACTTTAGTGCTTACTTAACATTAGTAGTAGAACCCATCCCCAAATTGGAAAAACTTGATAATATTGTGTACAAGTTATAAATTTTAAATAATTCATAACAATAATTTTTGACTATGTTCATAGATTTCATATACGAGTAACTGACCACAAAAAAGCGTCAAAGTATTTTTTCCGCATTTATGATAATTGTTACGGAAATCAAAACTAGATGGCGCTGGTTGTATGAATATCTTAATAAAGAAAAAATAATATCAGCATATTGCACGTATTTTGCATTAACGTCAGAAAGGTTGTGACTTGGATGACTTATTGCGACATACTTAATTGATAACATTTTCCGCTGAAATTATTGTTTTTTTTTAGAACCAAAAATTTCTGGTAAATAAAACTTTTTCTGTTTAACTTTGCTGTTGTTAATTATCTATACTGTATTGACCGAATTTAATATCGAAGTTTCAGCGCATTTGAATTAATTAAAGTGTGATACAGCAAGGCTGCAGTGACCCAGTTCGGCTTCCGGCCCTCAGTCAGTCGGCGCTGAAACTGTGCCGAGCCGGAACACACTTAATTTACATTGTGCACCTCATATTCAATTCGCAAGGAAACGATTTTGACAATTCAGTAAAGGCTTTAGCGTTTAGCCGTAATAAATAGTATTTTTTTATTGTACCGTCAGACAGACACTAGGCAGAGTCATCAATCATCAGTAATCACATATAGTTAACATTACTGACATTTACACAACAATTTATTTCTCACTTTCTAAAAAATGATTGTGATAGCAATAGTAACATTCGTAAATAAAATTATCGATGAGTACGAAGTATTATGAACGAAACTTGAAATTATCGCCTATTTGTACTCTATATATACTTGTTAGGGTATTATTGCACCTTGTAATGATGATAAAAAGCAATCGTAATAGTGGAAATCAAACCAGCACATGCTGCAGCAGGCACGGGCCGCGGCAGGTGCACATGCGGTGCCGCGGTGCAACAATATATTTTTTGCCCACCGCCTGATTACACAGCGTCTTGTTTGAGCATAATAAATATGCGGGATCCTTTGTTTCGCATACACGTAACAATTTGTTATAACATTTTATTTTTTCTCTAAACCCCATAAAATATGCTAAATCGCATCTTCCTTTGAGGAGCATATTTTTGATGTGCCGTCGCCAACCGTCATTTTAATGTATAATGTTACATTTTTCAAGAAATTATTCTATTTTTTTATTGTATATTATTATATACCTAAATTGTAAGTGACAACTGAGATTTTATCTTCTTTTCTCAAAACTGAATGAGTGACGTAGGTATTTACAATAATTAACAACTTCATTTTAATTGCACACAGTAATTCACTCTCATTTTCAACTTGAGTATCACTCCACATAATTGGTTAAAAGTAAAAGCGAATTCGAATTTCGCATCATAAAAATCAGTTAGGTATTTCGAAAACCTTTATTTGTAACTGGTGAGTGGTCATTTACTAGTTCTCATTAAAATATGGCGGGACGGTCTGATATTTCTAAAGAGCAGGGCCTTGCATCGTAAAAAATAACCTATTAAATTTTTAACAATCTTCTAAAAGTTTAAACAGTTCAGAGTGGGCACCTAATCTTATAAGAAGCTTAGTTTTGAACAATGATATTCCTGTTTTAAATTTAAAAAATATTTTGAGATAAAACCAAATAATTACACTATGTCTCGTATGGTGCGTTTTTCCCAAAAAAATAAACGGTAATCATGTATGTAGTCATTTAGGAAATTTAATGTTATGTAATGTTAACCTATGCCTGTAAGTAGGACTGAAGTCTGTAAAATTTACATTTTAATTAATAGTTATAGTCTCTGTTGTAGTGTACTCTGTTTGGCCGGATGGAATTAGGATGCAATAGGAGCGAGAGTGCAGCTAACAGTAGAGCCACGTTATTTTGAGATAAACAAAAAGTATGTACATATTATTTTCACACAATTTTAAAATATATTAGTTGTACTAAAAATTGGCATTAGCAGCTAGGAGTGTGTACAACTCGATGTCATATCAGCTTCACTAATGAATATTACTTAATAGATGGCGCTAAGTGCGTCACAGTACAGTGTACATAAAAATAAAGTATCGTTGTTCTGTAGTACAATAGATCTTAGCTTACGCGGCTCACCATTTTGCAGATCTAACGCTTCCCCACCGAATTTAGCAGTTACAAAAGTGTTTCAAATGTTTTGGTATATTCTTGTTGTCGTACCTCTATGGCGGGTTTTTTATGTCCTAGGTTTCATATTGCAAGTGGTTGAAGCTTAGACGTATATATTATAGAGGAGGCATTTGTGTCAAAAACTGTCTCCACTTAAATGACCCCACTTTTTGGGTTTTTAGGGCCATTTTGACATTTGAAATATGGTGAAATCAAGATGGCTGTCATTTGAGGTATGGTGAAAACCAAGATGGCGTAACTTTTTCTTGCATGAAGATTTGTTCTGTCAAATGTACGTCATAGCCTATCTTTAGTTTTGAAATCATTGGCTCGAATCCTCAAATTACCAAATCAGTTTGTTTTATTAAATACAAATTACAATGCATTTCTTATTTAATTGACAAAATTAAAAGATACAGTTTAAATTAAGCATACCTAGAAATCTTAAAGCCAGGCTCTCAAAAATAAATCAACCTACATTTTATTAAACAAGACCTCCACTAAAATAACCGAGTCGAACCTACATTTCAACCGAAATATCATCAGATGGTTCATTAAAATAAACTAACAGATGAACTATTTATATCTAGGTCATGTATTCTGCTATTCTGAGTTACAGCCTTTTGCCGGGGGGCGGCGAGCGCCAAGGACGTCCACTCCTCAATGTGACCCCACCTTCACTCCTGACCGAATCTGGATTAGACGGCGGTTTAGAGCAAATTACAATTGCTGTTCTCGGAAACGATCGCAGCCGTCGCGTCGGGAGAATTCTGTTCATTTATACCGCCAATACTTACTTAATATTTTATCGAGGTCAACATATTTTAGGTTTTAAGTTATAAAGTTTAAACTTATGTATTGTACGAGAATACAGTTTTCACTTGAAAATGTTTTGCTGATGTATCTTGAAATCTTCGGACGAGCGTAAGCTCTAAAGCCGAGTCCTTAACAGTGAGTTGCGTTGCGTCATCGCACTGCAATGCATCGACTACAATGCGTTCATCCGTTGCGACGACGCGACACAACGCAACGCAACGTACTAATGGATACTCAGCCTTATCTGCCACACAAGACAATATTATGTATCAAGTAAAATTAAGACTGAACTGTACAAAATATAAAGCACCAGGGATTAAAATAAAAAGGTTAAGTGACTTACGTCCACTACTAACGAGTTAGTAGTGGACGTAATCTAAACGGATAATCAACTGAATAGGTATTTATTGAAAACAATTTCAATTCGTCCATACTTTTATAAATCAGACTGCATAAAATAAACGACAAAAACATCTACCCTCTGTTAGTCGAAGGTGGATAATTTATTAGTATTATCCAAAGTAATAAAAAACGTACCCGAAACGACGCGTCGAGATCCAACAAGCAATCCCATATTACAATTCCCATTAGCGCACATCGCATACGACCCTTACTCTCCTCTGTCCCGCTCTTACACAAACAAAAAATGTATACCTACCTACATACACGTCGAGCAATCCGATGCATTCCACACCATCACTAATTCACACAACCTCCAAATAACAAGCCAATATAGAGCTTCATACATTTGAAATTAGAATCCGAGAGCGACGAAGTTTTTTTTTTAATCCAATTGCGAAGGGTCTTAGCAATTCGGCCAGTCTTAGTATAAATAAATCTTAAAACCTTTTTAAAACATCGAATAATTTGACACATGACGCTCGTTTGGGTGTTGTCTGCTGCAATAATTATTGCTAGAGGTCGCTCTGTGTTCAAGATTCACCCATAATAATTCACATAATTTGTAAGTTTACTTTGTAAGGGTTCTTTCTTTTGCCTAATAATTGAATAGACTCTGAAACCACGGGACAGATTTTAATAAAATATGGCACTGATGTAGAGTAGACAGCGGTGAAGAACATAGGCTACTTGTTTCATAAAATTATTTCTTGAACAAGTGACAAAAAATAAATTATTTATTTGATTTGTTAATAAACGCTACTAGATAGAATTCCTAGCTTATTTATAAATTTGGCGAAAACGTAACGTTAATGCAACAACAAAACCATTCAGTGCATTCCTTTTCAAAAATCAATGAAAGGCGCTAATGCTATTAAACTTGATCATAATGAAATTTGCATAGTTCAAAGGTGTTTATTTTATAATTAAAATTTTAGCATTTAAAGCGTTTCAATTATATTTTACACCCTACTTGTTAGTGAATACTAATGCTTTTATTCCTATGAACTAGTATAACTGTATGCCTATATTGAAGTGAAAACTACTTTAGCCGCGTTGGACACTTATTGGTAGAGGAAAATCTTATGGTATGGTAGTTGTTAACCAATTCGTCTCGGGTTCGAATCTCGGTCAGACGAAATATTTTTATTCTTTCTATTTCTTTTTCTTTTATAATTTTTTTTTCACTTCTATTTATAGTTTCGCTCTGTGCGTCCGTCTGTCTGTCTGACTGACCGCGCTTCTAGTTTCTGTATGAATATAAATGGATGAAGTTTGGTATAGTTATAGATTGTGTACAGATCTCGGATTTGGCATCAAATAATAATAATAATTTTATATTTTAGGGGTGGCTGGAGAGCCACCGAGAGTGTATGGAGATACATGTGAAGTGAGGATGAAAAATATTTTTTTTCATTCTAGCCCATCGTACAGGGTATCGTTGAATAGGTCTTTTAAAATAAAGTAAGGACTCCATGACTTTTTTTACAAGGTCGACCATTTTTGAGTAATCTGCCTCCAAAGTGGTTTGTAAGTTGGTCCCCCCTAGCATTTCTAAACTATAAGAGATAGAAATTTGTAAGTTTCCATGCTGATAGATCATGCTAAAAACTCTTTATTGAAAATTATTTTGAATGAAATGGGACAGTAACTTTTGAAGTAATTTAAAAAAAAAACCTATTACGCGTTGATAAATATTATTACGGAACCCTCCTTAGACATGTCCTGACATGCTCTTGGCTAGGTTATTTTTTTTGTTTGGTCAGATTCAAATATACACTTCGAAAATAAAATTGGGCTAAAACTTCATAACATACACCATAGAAAAACATGATTTCATCAAAAGTAGATTACTCATTATCGAAATCGAAAAAAAGTTAATTATTTAACTTTTTTCTCAGATTGTAAAAAAAACACAAAAAGTTGAATAGTCATATTTTGAAAAGAACCTACTCAACTGTTAAATAAATATGAATAAATATGTATATTTTATATATAATATTAAAACATACTTTCAAAAGTTTATTTTTTAAAAGTTGACTTTTCAAAGTGCTTGTCGATGTTATATGGATCAATTTAATTAAAAACAATAAAAGACAATTCTCTAAAAATAACCCTAAAAAATACTCTCCTCTAGAGGATTTTTTTCCCTAATTTTAGGGAGAAACCCCTTAGTTGGCAACCAATCCGTAGTCTGCTCTGGACCAAATCAGCACGTGTGTTAATACTTTTACTCAATAATTTATTATTTTAGTTATAATAATGATGATAGACACGACGTGTATTTACAAGAGAATTGGTTTTGAAATAACATTATGTTCATATCTATAAAATTTATTTATGTCCTTAACGCTTCATAATTGTTTAAAATGTGAAAAAATGTGTTTAGTATGTTTGTGTCGTCACATCCTTGCCGGAAGTTACTTCGAATTGTTTTCATTAGTAGAAATTAAAAAACATTTATAATGAAACAATTATGAAGCGTAGGTCTCGACTACGAACTTTCGTAGCAAATGATTGACGCGACGCGCAACGTAGGAAGCGAACGCTTACTACGTCAACGCAAAATGATATTAGTAAGGGCAAGGCCACCACACTGCGTAGCGACGACGCGACGCATCACCAATAACGACGTCGCATTGCAATACAGTTTGCAATAATAGTTCGACGTCGTTTGTGCGATGCGTTGTTGAAGCGCAGTGTGGTGGCATCGCTTTAATATGTTATTTATGACTCTCTTATAATATTTAGCAATTCCATACAGTTTTAATGTTAATTGACCTATGACCTACCATGACCTACCTCATATTTTTATTTCAAGCATTTTCAATTTTGATTTAAATTTTACACTTTAAAATAAATTCAAATGGAGCGCAATAAATCTATAATATATAGTATAATTTCTAAAATGTAGAATTACTTGATTAGTCATAATTAGAAATCTCAAAAATAATTGGTTATTTAATGCGAAGATTTGCTTCCGGTACATTATTAAATCTCTATTCAATTAAAGCCATGTATCAAATGAAGACGAGTTCGATTTGCATACTAGTCTAACTCTGTCCATGATACTCAATAAAAAATAGATTAGGTGTTAATACATTTGACTTTAGTGACGTAACTCATAGTTACGTCACTACAGTCAAATGAATGTTTTCTTTATAAGGTTTTAAAAGGTAAAAATATGTAAAACTATTTAACAATTTTTTGATTAGTTTGAATTATAAATGGTACATCTAAAATGGACTCTCCTAAAAAGAAGGAAGGACAATATTTTCAATTCTTAGATTGCAACTTACAAAAATGTTGATTTATAATAAGAAGAGTACAAAACGTCTTCAATTTGAAGCTCAGAAGTTTTAGAACCAAAGTGTAATTATGTTAAATCCTTCATCTGTGAATATTTAAATTACTCGTATCAGTTAAGAAGTATCTACACTGGCAGACACATAAACTGCATCATAGTACAAGAACACATTCAATCAAATTTTATTACGAAATATGCGAACTTTTCACAATTATTGGTATTGAAAAATAAAGGCTGGTTTATAAACACAAAAACAAAATCAAATTTAAATATGGTACTGTCACAAAAGAAAGAAAATATTCTATAGAAGAAATCTTGTGAATTTACTAAAGATTAACTCGTTGTTACGTTAATGTTGCGATTGATTGTTATTTTTTTTGTTTTGTTACATGTTGAATTATCGTTACTAATTGTTTGATTTCTAGTCTGTTTTTATTTTAAACGCGTTCTTGTCTCACGAATATGGACGTATCGTCCGAAAAAGCCGCACAAATAGTTGCTCTAGTGCAGCAACGAACAATTGCTGCAGATTTAAATGTAAACCAGTCTAAGGTTTCCCGAATTTACAGAAGGTTTATGGAGACAGGTTCATTCAAAAGAAGATGTGGAACTGGCAAAACTCGGGTGACAACGTCTCGTGACGACAGGTTTATTGTGACAAGTTCCTTGCGAAATAGGTTTTTAACGTCTATAAGCATTAAAAATGAGCTCCACCAGGTACGTGACGTAGCAATTAGTGCGCGAACTATAAGAAGAAGGCTAAAAGATAGATATCGTGATATCACACCTTTCAGACCCGAAAATGGACCAAAATTGTCTGCAGCTCACAGGCAAGCTCAACTAAGATTTGCTCGTGAACACTTAAATTGGACTGAAGAGCAATGGGCTTCCGTATTATTCACTGATGAGTGTAGGACTTGTTTGTACGGTGCTGATGGTCGCAGACTAGTCTACCGTAGACGAGGAGAGCGATATGCTCAAAATTGCATTGAGGAGAGGGTTTCATTCGGAGGTGGGCCTTGTATGGTTTGGGGCGGCATATCGATGGATGCTCGAACTGAACTTGTGTTTGTTGACGCAGACACATATGGCCGTGGTAACCGTGGTTTAGCATCCCATCGCTATATAACGGAGATATTGGACCCTCATGTGGTACCTTTTAGCCGATTTATAAGCGAAAACTTCATTCTGATGCAGGATAATGCTCGTCCGCACGCAGCGAGACAAGTTGAGCAATACTTTACTCAGGGTGAGATTCGTTCCATGGATTGGCCAGCACGTAGCCCGAACCTCAATCCGATAGAACACGTGGGGGACAACCTAAAAAGAGCTGTATTTACAAGAAATCCTGACCCAACAACGGTTGCCAAGCTCAGAGTTGCATTGTTACAAGAATGGGACAATACTCCGCAGGATCTTTTAAAAACACTGATCAGGTCGATGCGAAACCGACTTGAATCAGTTATTAGGGCAAGAGGAGGTAATACACCTTATTAAAAACAAAAAAAACTGTTTCTTTTCTAAGTATTGTAAAATTTTCATAATAAAGCCGTTTTTGTTCTATTCACATTTTCATTCTAAAAAGCTGCAAAAGGAGTAATTTGATTCTTTTAGTGAGAAAAGTTGACCAATACTCGTACATACATGAATTGACTTTTGACGTGATAACGTCTTATAAATCGATGGAGCCGGCTGCACGCACGAAAAAACATGACTCATGCGTTACCTGTTACCCGTTATCGTTACCAAGTATCCAAGTACCAGCGTTACCTCGCATTGCCTTTACCTCATTATTATTATTATTGTTGTTGTTGTTGTTTTTGTTGACGTTGTCGCGTTCAACTATCGTCAGTAAACCGACTTTACAGACAACCGGTATGTTTTTTTTTATCAGATTAAGAACCAGTCTTAGCATTATCATTGAAATAAATCTAAATAGTTTTCACTTTCACTAATTATATTTTATTGAAAGTTACTTGCACTATGATGCAGTTTATGTGTCCGCCAGTGTATTATGTTGTACGTCGATGCTGGCAGTACACTTTTTACGCCGGCGTTCCAGTTACATCTGAGATCGACGTCTTTTATTGTTTTATCCAATGATTTCAAAACTATAGATAGGCTATGACGAACATTTGACAGAACATTTTTAATAGAAGAAAAAGTTACGCTATCTTGGTTTTCACCATACTTCATGTCAAAATAATCCCAAAAATCTCAAAAGTGGGGCCAACTGGATACACTTTTTGCCTCAACATGCCTTGTCTATAATATATACGTCTATGGTTTTATCCTAGATTCTCATTTCTAATAGATTTTATCCGTTTTGTATTCATATTTACTGCGAATTTCAGTTTATATTATATTAATTTCACACTAGTTTTTTTTGTGATTCAATTCACGTGAACTTAATTATTTCGGTGTATCTTGTCAGACAATTCATTTAAATATATTTTATTAATTTTATACTAGATCTTGCATGCGGCTTCGACCTTCGCCCGCGCGAAAGAAAATCTCGTGGGAATCGTACATTTTTCCGCAATAGAAAGTAGTCTATGTTCTACCCCGCGGCCTATCTGTGCCAAATTTTAACAAAATCAGCCCAGTAGTTTCGGAGCGTATTCAATACAAACAAATAAACGTACAAACAAACAAATCTTTTCTATTTATAATATTAGTTTAGTTTTAAAACTTGAATATTACGTGTTCATGTCCAAACCACTGAACTGATTACAGCAGGCATAATAGTAGATAGTTATAAGCATGAATTAAAAGAGATATTACCTTTTATTAGGGCATAATCTTTGGGGTATGAAAAAAAAATGGTAGGCTAATTCTTAGGCCAAAAATATATACTTTTATGACAGTTCTCATTATATTTAAATCAGTCTCTGATATCGTACGGTGGAATTATGTAAAGGATCAGACTTTTCGAATCTCACGACACCTCATTAATTATTTTTGATATGATATAAAATATTTATGAGTATTTATAGAATTATATTTGCATTAGAAACGCCCAGCTGTGATGTGTAGTATAATGATATGTTGAGAAATTTACTATCAACTATCAAAACATATTATGAGTAATAAAACAGATAAAATTAGCGTTAAAAGTATAAAACAAACGTTTTCAATTTAATGAAAAATAAATTTATAAACGCCTCTTGTTACTAAAAATTAACAGAAGAAATCAATAACACTTTATAATAAACTTTGATTCCAATTTGTCCAAATCCCAACAATATTGATTCGAAATTTGAATTTCGAATAGAAAAAGTATCCATAAATCTTAACCAGCACTTACTCTGTGTAGAGCCCATTAAATTGCAATACGTTTTTAAAAGAATTTCGAATATAAAAGTTTTTTTTTTCAGAAGCAGCGCCAGCCGCATAGACAATGGAGGCTATTATTCCATGACAGTGCACTCATTACCGCGTTTTTGCGTTTCCAAAAGGTATTGTTCGAACGCGTCTACCTGTGCTATCGAGATCAACATTTTGAAACGTCACGATTCTTCTACGCCTATACGTCCAATCCATTTAACTCCGTATTTCGATAGGAGTACGAATTAAAATTACGTGAAATTATTTTTACGTTAATCTTCTATGAGAACAATTTGTACCTTTGTAAGATCTTAATGTTGTTACTCTGTACAAAAAAAACAACTGTTTTTTTACCTGTATTGGAGTGCAAAATGTTTTGTCCTTCAATGTTGTGTACTTCTATAAATGTAAATTAATATCAACGTTATTTCGTTATTAAATTTCTATCAATATAATATTCATGCGTAAAAGCAAAAACTTTATATTCCTTTTTTGGTAAATTATGCGAACGGGGGAGTATAAAATTGGGCACAGATAAAGTTTATATGGGGGAGGAGTGAACTGCACAAAATTTTCAGAATAATAATAATAATAATTTGGTGCTCTACACTTAAATACAGCGTGATTCATGTGTATACTGTAGAGTATAAGTCATTATGTAATATGTACAATAATGATTGTAACAAAACCCACTCACACACCCAAGTAACCAATCCATGTAATAAAAATAAATTTCTTTTTTAAATCGGTCGGGTCGGTTTTTTTGTCAATTAAAAATTACCGAGGGACGGGTTCAGGTACTAAATATTATTCCCATAAATGAAATAGAGATGAGGTGCGCGGGCTTTTACGAAAACTTAAACGTTAATTTACGCAGTAAAAGCTTTATTATTTATTTTTGTAAAATCATAAATAAAGTGTGACTGTCATGAATAAATATAAAAATATTTAATTAAAAGCTGAAAAATCATACACGAAAATATTCCTAAATTGTTTAAAGAGTAATATTTTGAAATCAAAATTTTACTATCAATAGTACCAAATCAGTTGATAATAATTAATAGCATTAACAAGCATTTGGCAAACAAAATGCCGTCGTTATTGAACGTCACGTTTCAATTGTCGAGGCAATTAACGCTAGTGATAACAATAAATTGAATAAAATTCTTCCATTGAGATTATTCGAGAAAAAAAGTAAAAGAATCGGCAACATTACCGGTCAGGCTTAAAAAATATATTACGTTCAAAGCGGAGCATAAATTCCCAAATACCATTATACTAAAACGATTTATCTCGGGGACCTCACGTACCAGGGCGACGCAGCATCGTGTTTGCGCAAGTACTACCGATAATAACACTGATAACGTTGAGGCATTTAAAAAAATAAATCATGCATTGCGTGTTTTGCATCCACTACTCTTTTAAGCGGTGCTCCAAAGGTGCAGTGGATACGTACGGGGTAAGTTTTTACCTCCACACGGTAAAGGTTACGCGCACACATAGACAACACTCAAGAGAATACACAACACATACATACAGCAGGTACGAAAAGTTAATTGCCTTCGTATGTTCAATGTTTATAGAGCTCCTACCTGTATCAGTTATTGGGGGGTCAGGTAAGACTTTTTGTGATAGATTAAGAGTCTTAACGCGAAATTGTTAAGAAAACTTCGTTTAAGCATTTTTTTATCGATATATTATATTAGTAAAATTTTGTAGAGTCACAATTGAGATAAGGAATGTGTCAAATTTCCTATAAATTAAGTAGAAACTAGAAAGAAGTTACTTCAATTTGCGAGTCAATTTGTCATATTTATGTGTATAATAATTTATGGCTTTCATACGTTTAATTACCCACAATTATTCCATAAGAAAGGCTAAATGGACTAAAAACCGATGATGTTTCACGCCCTGGTTAATTAGATGTGAAAATGGATTAAACGTTAACTCACCAAATATCAAAACACTCAAATCTATTTCAATACAATTTTGAAACCTGTCAAAAATACAAAGCCAGGAATTATAATACAATAAAGTAACAATTTTCGTTCAGTACAGAGCGCAAAAGGCCCCAATACACTTTTAAATGAAAGGCTGCAAAAACGTCAATGATAAAGAGAAAGTAAGTGTAGGGCGAACCTGCTTCAATTTATAACAATGTAGTTATATTTAAAAAGCCCACACATTTATCTTATTTTAATGAAGATTTTAAATAGCTTAAAGCTGTAAATTTGAAAAAGTCACATAAAGTCAGATTTTATATACATAATTTACTTGCAGTTAAATTAAAATTGTAATTACATGGTAAATATAAAGTTATCTAACAATAATTTATATCTAACAATAGAATGAATCAAATTAATAGGTTTGATCATTATGAATGACATTAATAAGATGCCAATTATTATAACTTATTTTACCTGCTTTGCCTCCTAAGTGTAGAGTGTAAACTAAAGAATCATTAGCAAAAGTTTAAGGCACCTATAATTATGGAATTAATCTCCGCAAAGCGATTTCACACGATTACCAGTATTCAAAATATGTACAAACTGATTCATCATGACGCATAGACTCGCAAAAAATAATACCCAATATGTATCATACAAAACCCCACAACGATGTATCATTATCCGTACACGATTTACTCCGACCCGCACATCATACCAAATTATAACTTAGCCACTCAAGGTCAATTATTGGCGGTCAATTGCTAAAGCTTAGCAGATCGAGCTTTATTAGACACACAAAATATAATTTACTCAAACTGATTTTCGCATGATTATCTATAAAAATCGGCCAAGTGCAAGTCGGACTCGTGCACGAAGGGTTCCGTACAAAATGAGGAGGAGACAATAATAAGGTCCCGTTTTTACCCCTTTGGATACGGAATCCTAAAAAGAAGTCCGCAAACTCGGGCACAGGTAAACTGCAGTAACGGATTCGGGTAACCTAAATAGGGTCATTATCGTAATCAACATAGTAATACCACCCGCGGCGCATATGCACCCGACTTATTGCCCTCTATATTTTCACCTTGAATTCGAACAAATAACAGGGCGAGCGGCGTCGATTTACGAGTACCCTGTTATTCTAAGAAACAAATAAACCACGGATTAAAGGAGTATATTTTGGATATTTGCGCGCCTTTGGTAGCGCCGCGTTATGAGTCATTTGGCTGCGAACTGATGACTAGACGTTTAAAAAAACCTTCATGTTCCGAAAGCCCGAAGGCCGTACGTCGTGCCTGCTTGCGGCAATTAAAAATAATTAGGGAGCGAGATGGCGCGTTCTCGGAAGGACTGCATGCATTTACATATGGCGTCTCCCTCGTCTAAGTATAAATTAAATTGAGCGATTAAGAGCAATAGTGTTTAAAGGGATAACTGTTGTCTGCCGCATATTCATCGTCTTTTTAATTTTGAGTCTGTTATTTGTTGTTTCTATCTTTTCTAATTAGTTCATTATTATTGTTAACTGAATTCACTTCTTTAGAACAGAATATTGAAGTGAATGTTTCATATTGCATTAACTAAAGTTGATTCTTCTGTCTAATTCTATTGAATGAAATTCGTAGTATAAATCGTAATAAAAAGATAAATTGGTATTTAAAACTCAGTTTTATGCACGAAATTGAGATATGATTAAAAGGAGTAGACATTTTTAAAATCGTGCTTTATATTATTCGCCAAACCATACCTATTCAAAATCTCAATACATTTTTTTTTTCAAATTACATTTCATATTAACGCCGGCTTAAGACAATTAGAACTTTGATAAACTTAACGTAAATTAATGTAATTAAAGACTGAAACAGCAAGCAAACACAAATTATAGTTTTACACATTTAACTGAATGGTTAATCAACCTTGCAGCTTACACACATCTGTGCACATTAGGCTCGTGTCATAAGAAAACAAAACGCTCAAAAAGTCAGACAAAACCTCATAGACGTAGATGAGAAAGACGATGGCAATAATTTATTGTTGTCTCATAACACTTTTATGTCCGGTCCTTATCTAAGTTATTGTGAAATAATTAATTCTCAAATATAGACAAAAGACTAGGTAATAAAACAACTCGCGCCCACGCTTTTTGGTTGTAATGAAATTGGTCACTTCGCTGAGCGCCTTGAAATTCGATATCACATATTTTTACAACTACAGTAAACAAATTTTGGTAACGCCATCCTCACTCTAAGTTATCATCGTTTGATCATAAATAATTGGGTACTTAACTGTAATTTGATTTATTACATAAACGTATAGTGTTCTGAAAAATAAGAGAGTTTACTAAATATCAGTATTTTTAAAGAAACTGCAGATTGTTTCAAGCACAAGAAAACCCCTTATTCAAAATTCACTACGATTGTGACATCACATTTTGTATGTGTCTACCAAATGTATGGTATGAAATGTATGATACCTGTAAGTTCGATATAAATAAAAAAAAACAATTTCAGTTTCGAGAAAACTGCTTGTTTTGAAATGTCGAGAGTATAAGAGCACTACCTCTATGTAAACTATTTATGTTTAGGGTTAGGTTTTTTTGTAAGTACTAATTATTATGGAAAAAATATTACAACTTTTTTATAACTTTATAATACACGTAATTTCAAAACTACACATAAAATCTTATTTTCTTTTACTTTTATCAAGTTGCAATACCTCATTATTACTTAAAGTAATAAAAAAACTACGTTTTTACATGTTGTCAAATACCCAATTTCAAATGAATAAACAACTTGCTTATCAAGTAAACATTTCTAGTGCTAGGCACTTGCTACAGTGTAGGTATCTTAAATAGTAAATCTAGATCCTCTATCTAGGTTTCTCTATCGGATCAAAGCCTTAACAGGTGGTCCGCTCCTTTGCGTTTCAAGTGCATTAGCATGAACACTCATGCACATGAAAGGAATGCATTCATCGCGGCTTTGATCCTAAGCCGATTCAGCCTTATAATACAGCCTTTATGAGTATTAAGTTACGTGTGAAATCGTCTTCACGTCGCCGATGGCCAGTGGTCACAGTTATTGATGTTAGATTGGATTGAGAACTATGAACCCTACACACTAGAACAATATCGGTTGAATCTGTTACATAAGTAAGTCCTTATCAAACAACGTTTTATTTAGTCTACTTTAAACGGGCGCTTTTAGTTTTTCATAACCGTCTTTGTGATAATAGCAACGGGAAATTCTGCCTACGATTTTATTGTTATCATTCCAAAAGGTATTTCGATCTGTTTCAGGTATGGCCTGAGGCAGGCTGAGGCATTAAGGTCCCAAGTGTATTGTGGGTATTTTTTAATATAGTAGAAACTTAGGAAGGTTATAATAATTGTACCTAATATTACATACTGAAATAGTAAGCAATGGAAAATCACTATCCTTTTAGGTTGGATAACTTTATAGAAAATTAAAAAATAGTTGAATAACGTTCATGTAGCTAATGTTTTTATTACAATAGCAGATTAGGTATCGTAACCCTAAGTAAGCCGATTATGCTGCATTAGTAATATTTTATAAAAATTGAACAGATTCGACAGGAGATTACCAATTCTATTATGTATTATATTTAGTACAGTCACTACCGTAAAGTCACCTTGCAAGCATTTTTACTAAACTTGGTATAGTGAAGTATAGTGTTTACGAAACTCAGATTAAAACCAAGTGAATAAGGTCCATAATTATTTAAAGGATTTTCAAAAAAACATATCATGGTCGAACGTACACTTGCACAATGCCAAGTGAAGGATGAACCGAGAAATTGCGTTTGAAAAGAAATGCGTTTTGTCGAAATTACTGTCATGCACCCGTTTTTTAATCTTCTTGCCCAATTTTTTTCATGGTTTGTGGTTGCATACTTCGTAGAGAACATTTTTTTAAAGTATTTTAGCCCTGAACAGATGCTGAAGCAGATGTTTTCATTAGTAATATTTCTATAATAGGTACATTTACTATTAGGCATAGAATATTTTATTTTATTTTAAATTAATTGGTTCGTACGATGAATGATGATGTTGATATCATGTAATGAACAATTAAAAGTTATCTGTAAGTGGTATTTCCAATAGGTAATAAAGACCATTGCACAAATATATGACAAAGAAATGTAAATTTTAATTATATTCCAACGGTAGTGTGAAAAAAAATGGAACTTGTGCGTGTCGCGACACGTGCAGTTTGGGATTCCGTGGTTTTCGCTGCCTAGAGTCAAGTATTCAGCAACTTGGTCAACAACAGATGAAAAAAAAATCTAAGTAAGTATCACGTTCCTTTTAATGTCTACCTCAATTTCAACATTATGATATTAGTTAATCTTTCAACATTATAATATTCGTTATTATCGTTATTATCGTGAAAACTTGTAATCGGCCCTATACTGTTACTCTGTTGCTAGTCTTGCACCTTCTAGCTGTAATTTTTCCTTGAAAATAAGAATAAATAAAATATGTATAAGATCTTATCGACTATAGACTGTATTATGTATCAGTACAAGAGTAATATCTCTACATTTTCAGTGTGTTTTTTAGTTAACGTTAAAAATCAACGGCGTGTATTTTTAGTATAGCCCGCACCCTAAAATATAAACTTGCAGACTGTCATATGATATCAAAATCTATACATGGTAATAAATAAAATTGAATTTTCTGTTTGTAATTTAACATTAACGTAAGAAAAAAAAAACGGCTTTGCACGAAATGCGATAGTAGGTATTACAACAAAAATCAAATTTTAAAGTTTTTGTATATCTGTTTGTTCCGGATAATCTCTGAAACGGCTGGACCAATTTTGACCGGATTTTCATTAACAGACAGTTGATGTTATAAGTAGGTAGTAACTGAGCCTAAGTTAGTACCTACTTTTATCGTAGGGTTCCGTTTAAAAAAAATTGTTTCCGTTTCTATTACTTCCACTCAAGATAGCTAGTACTTAAAATAATAGGGAACACTAGCCGCAAATTAAACTATGCGTCGGCTGACCTGAATGTATAAGATTCGCCATAACCAGGTATGAGCTGATACTTAGAATAAATAATGCACATCTCATTTAAGCTTCCCCAACTACCTACATATCTGACTAGACAGCGACGATAATTATGTTTATATGACGCATACAGATATATTCTAATAATGAACAGATACCCAGTTTCATGTTGCCTTTCATATTTCTCTTCTTGGAAAATTTCAAGTTTTGCAAGTTTACCATCCTATTTTTAAAATGGACTCAAAGAGAGACTTAGCTAGCTAAGATTGTTGAGTAAAATGCAACGCTTTCTTAATTGCTGTTTAAATAAGGCCGATTGCTGAGATTTTATCGATTTGAATATACATGCTATTTTTCTAACCAACCATTATGCTATGTATAAGAGGCTTGTTAACAGATTTTTTTCATTGGATAAATGAATAGTACACTCTAAAATATGAGTAAATTCACAGAAGAAACAGTTCTTATAATAAAAATAATCAATATTTTCAAAGCGATATGTTTACATAATTTTGCAAGTTTCATGAAAACGCTCCGAACAATGGTCGCCGAATATGTGACGTCACGACTCACGTGTTATGACTTTCAATACTCGTATATCAATAAGAAAATTAAAACTTTTTTTTTGTAATTTTTCGATGTATCTCATTACAAAACATAATAATAAAATTTTACAATTTTTTACATTTATCATCAAGTAATAATATCTCAATTAAAAAATAAAATTTCAAAAAAAGTAATTATCCATGTAGTCAACACCACTAATAATATAGCTATAAGCTCGTGGAAATTAATAACACTCTAAGCTCTTTCTTTTATGTTAATGCTGACTGTATGAATTTTATGATGAATCGTATTCATGATACGTGTCATTAATAAGGTGTGCCGGTATGAAGAGCCCTCGTCTATGAAGTGTATCACCTCCCCCCTCACCTCCCCCCACCCCGCACCGCGGTGGTGCACTATAACCCGACCCTCTACTGGAGCACTGGAGTGCGCCACCGCGACCCAATTCCCTACAATAGCCTATTGCGACTAACACGAAACCTTTAGTAAATAATAGACACTGATGGACCTACATACTCTATGTAAAGTATATTATTACTTCGAAGAAGGTTCTAAACTAAATTTTGTAGAACATACGCATAAAAGTCGGATATCTTATCTGTATTCTGTATATGTTTGCTAGGATCGAAACGCTGAATGTATTTGCAAAGAATTTTATTTTTAAATGCAGAAAAGAAATTATGTGTAAACACAGGCGAGTTCAAAGCTCCAGCGTAATAACTCTGTTCGAATGTAATAATAATAGTGCACCGAGTTATTTTTTCGCCCCATAATTATGTACACAAGTGCATGCAAGTCACTTGTTTATTTAGGACGCTTCGGTGCCAATCCTTCGTATTTGCTTCAATTATACCCCTCGTAGTTATGATAGGGAATGAGTTTTTATACTGTTATGTGGCGTGACAAATATAAGACAGGATCGTCCTGTCTCTCGTGCGTGCTAGTGCTCTCTCAGTTGCTCCGCGTTCTCGTGCCGTCTCGCGTTATCCGCGTCGTAGTGACTCGCTCACTCCGCGGTAGTGCCGTCCCGCTCGGAACGTGTCGAGTGACTCGCTCACTCCACGCTCGTGTCGACCCGCCCCTAAGTGCAGTGCCGTTATACCCCATTCGCGATCGTCAATCTACTCGTTATTCGTAAGAATAGCGAGCGGATTGCCGCCTTGCTGAGGGGTTGCACTGCCTTTGACCTTCCGTTGGAAACTTGTTTCCAACGTCGGGTCACGGGGAGACAGCCTCTCCTTATCACCGTGCAAGTACGTACACTTATAGTGACTACTTAGACACTGAATACGTGTTGTGTGTTTAGTGTTACCCGTGTTGTGTGTGAAAACCCTTTGTGCTGTGAGTACTTTATTATTATTTGTTCTTGTTTACATGTACATTTATGTCCCGTGTTGTTGTGTGAACAGTGCGTGACTTTGTGACATGTCCATGTCTTAGTACATCGGTACATTATTGTACGTCTACCATGGCCGACCGTGGTTCGCGGCCACACAGCCGCGACCGCTCCAGCCACTCCCGCGCCAGCTCTGTCGCGTCGCGCAGCGGACCCTCTTCGAGGTCCAGCTCGCGCACGTCTGAGCGCGCGTACCTTTCCGCCGCCGAGCCCAGCTTGAGCGGAACGGATACCGCTCGCCCCGGGCCGTCCTCGGCATTCTCGCGGGGGTGTGCTGTCACCCCCCCGCCCCAATGCCTTCCGACGGCGACCCGCCGCGAGTCCGGGCCCCCGACCCGCCCAGCCGATAAGGGTCCGGCCTCTCCGCCGCGCCCCTTGCGCCGCACTGCGGAGGTGAGCGCCCCGCGCCCTCCGCCTGCACCACCTGCAGCGAGCCCACAGCCCGCCCTCCCCGCCTCGCCGGCCTCCCCGCCGGAAGAAGACCGCAGAGGGGTAAGTGCTCCTGCTCCGAAGGCCCCGGTACCGGCCCCTTCGTCGAGCATCATGCCACCGCCCCCTGCCCCTCCCGTGCAGGTAACAAAACGGCAGCGTCAGGAGACGTCTTCAGACGTCTCGCCGCCTGCAAAGCGCGCCGATCGCCCGGCTACCTACGCCGCAGCGACCACTGCCCCCGCACCGACCGGATCTCCTGTGGCCTCCACCTCGAGGGCCCCCTCGCCGATGGAGGCTACCACGGTAACAACCGCCTCGCCCGCAGCTAAAGTGGCTCCACTGCCGCCGAAAGCAGCCCCCAGATGCCCCCCACTTATAGTGGAGAAACTGGACGACTGGATCGGCCACTTCCGCCGCCTCAGGGACCTCCTGGGGCACCCCCCGAACGTGAAGCCGCTAGGACTGGGGGTAAAGTTCTCCCCACATAGTGAGAACGAATACAGGTGTGTGCAGCGGTACCTGTCTGACCTGAGCAAGTCCGCCCAGGTCAGCTGGTACTCGTACGCGCTACCCCAGGATCGAGGACTAAAGGTAGGCATACACGGCCTCCCGATTAATACGCCCACCGAGGAGATTGCAGCGGATCTCTCCACCAAGGGCTTCGTAGTCGAGCACGTGTCCCGCATACTTGCCAGAAGGGACCGTCCTGGTTGCTCCTACTTTGCCCTGCTGAAGCACACCCCGAACCTGGTACCAGGCATCTACCAGGTGAGAGAGATTTTAAATATGCCGGACATCAGGGTGGAAGCCTGGCGTGGGAAGAAAGGCCCTGCCCAGTGCCACCGCTGCCAGCAGTTTCGGCACTCTAGCCGGAACTGCCACCGGAAGCCGGCGTGTGTCAGATGCGGCGAAGAGCACGCCGTCGCCGACTGCCCCCGACCGCTTACGGACCCGCCCACTTGCGTTAACTGCAAGGGGCCCCACCCCGCAAACAGCCGCAACTGCCCGATCTTCATCAGGGAGTCTCGGAACCGTCACGCGGGTTCTGCTACCCGCACAACCCGGACCACGAAACGGGTGCGCACCAACCAGGTGAGTGACGCCCCTACTATCTCCGAAAGAGAGGTCCCCCCGCCGCCACCCTCCGCCACTTCTCTAATGGCGGAGGCAAATGACCCCACCCCGCGTCCCGCTGCATCCACCGCCCCCCCCTCCTCGGCCCGGAAGCAGCGGAAACGAACCCGGACCCGGACTAAAAAGAGGGCGAAATCCGGCACGACATCGAATGCCGCCACGGACTCGGAGTACGAGCCCCTCGCCCTCCCCCTTCCCCCTGTTGTTACAGCCCCGCCGGCTGATGAGGCCATCCTATCGGCCCCCCCCCTACCGCAGCGCACCCCACGCCCCCCGCGTCCTGCGCGCACCAAACGCACTGTCCCGCCGGTCACCAAACCAGAGGTGACCGAGCTCTCTACCGAGCCTGCAAACCCGGCGGTTACTACCGCCATTTTGCCCCCTCGTGCCCCCCCTTCTTCCCGCCGCCGAGAGTCCCCTAGGACCACGGCCCAGCTTTTACAAGCCCTACTTTCCCTAGCCATGGACGTCTTTAATAGAATCCTGGCCGGGGAAGAAATTTTACAGACCCTCCTGAAGGCCCTCCCTGAGGGGGCGACCCTCTTTGCCTCCCTAATATCCAAATGGCTTCCCACGCCCCATCCCATCTAAAGGTTGTTCACTGGAACGTCCGGGGGGTCCGCGGTAAGGTGGCCCCAATCCGCCTCCTCCTCCGGGAGTATGAGGTGGACGTCGCCTTACTAAGCGAAACCCTCCTGTCCCCTCGGGACCGTTTCAGTGCCCCGGCTATCTGGTATATCGCCAGGACTTCCCGGGGGGTGAGCGGGTATGCAGAGGCCTCGCCGTCCTGGTCGGCAGGAAAATTCTGCACCAACTCCTCCCCCCCCCTCCAGTTTCATCTCTGTACGCCCTTGGAGTGGAGGTGCTCCTCGGGTCGCACCGCACGCGCATATACGCGAGCTACAAACCTCCGGGGTCGCGTTTAGATATCTCCGACATCCATAGGCTCCTATCAGAAGAGCCGACTGTGATTGCCGGAGATCTAAATTGCAAGCACCCCGGATGGGGATCCCGCGCTCCCAATTCGGACGGAAACCGACTGTTCGCCGACTCTGAGCGAGTCGGGTACTCGGTAGTGGGAACGTACTACCCCACCCATTACCCCGAGACTCCCCGATACTCTCCGGACGTCCTTGACGTGGCAATAGCTCACCGACTCCCGGGTGACCTCCATCAAGAGGTCCTCGATGTGGCCCACGGCTCTGACCACCTCCCAGTCTTGGCCACTATACGCGCCGCTCCCGCAAGCGTCCCCCCTCCTCCCCCCCGCCCAGTCCGTGACTGGGACGTCTTCGCCTCGCGGCTCCACGAGAGCACCCCCAATTTCCCGGTTGACTCTGCAGAGAACGTCGAATTGATGACTCTGCAGATCACCGAGGCAATTGCAGCCGCGATGGACGCGGCGACCCAGACGCCTACTCACCGTCATTCCAAGCGGCCCACTCTCCCCCGGCACATCGCCGACCTAATAGGCGAGAAGAAGCGCCTGCGCCGAAGATGGCAGCTCAGCCGCTGCCCCACCCTGAAGACGCAGCTCAACCGCCTCACATCGCAGGTAAGAACTGCCCTTCAGGACCTGAACGCTGCGGATTGGACTCGACGCATCCTGGAGGCGGGCGAGGACTGGCCCTCCCTCCACCGCTTTTGCCGCAGCCTTACTGGTGTCACAGCCCCCGTGTGCCCCCTGTTGCATCCAGATGGCAACCTCAGGTACCGTGCAGAGGATAGAGCAGACATTCATGCCGAGCACCTAGAGCGCCAATTCTCACCGCTGCCGACGACCGCAACGGAACACGCCCGAGCGGTCTCTGAGGAGGTAAAGGTTTTCCTTCTTTCCCCCTCCTCCCCCCCAGATTTCTCCTTCTCACCGAGGGAGGTCCAAAAGACCCTCCGGTACCTTAAACCGAAAAAGGCCCCCGGTGCAGATGGAATTCCTAACTCCGCTCTCCGCCACCTTCCCTTCAGGACGGTGGCCGCCCTGACTCGCCTCTATAACGGCATTGTCAGGACCGGTCACTTCCCCTCCCCCTGGAAAATGGGTCTGGTAGTAACCATCCCCAAAGCCCACAAAAACTTAAGGAAGGCTGAGGGCTTCCGGCCCATTACCCTCCTTTCCACCCTTTCAAAAGTTTTTGAACTCCTCCTTCTGAAACACCTTTCCCCTTACCTCCCTCCTCGTGAGGAACAGTTCGGGTTCAGGTCCAACCTGAGTACCACCCTCCAGTTGGTACGTGTTATTCACCACCTATCCGTTGCGGCTAACAAAAAAGAATCGTCGGTAGCCGTTTTTCTAGACATGGAGAAGGCGTTCGACAGTGTCTGGCATGAGGGTCTGCTCTGTAAGCTCATCCGGGCCAATGTACCTCCCCCCCTGGTAAGGTTAGTGGCATCCTTCCTCTCTGGCAGGACCTTCAGGGTTCGCGTCGACGGAGTCCTCTCCAACGAGCGTCCCATCGCCGCAGGCGTCCCCCAAGGTAGCGTCCTCTCACCAGGACTCTACAACTTCTACGCCAGCGATGTGCCCGCGGACCGGGGCACCTCCGTGGCGTTGTACGCCGACGACACGGCGTACTTCTCCTCCTCGCTGACCACCGAGCATGCTGCCATCAAGATTCAGAGGACGCTGGATCTCCTCCCTGACTGGCTGAGCAAATGGCGACTCTCTGTTAACGCAGGTAAGTCCCAGGCGCTCGCCGTCAGCACGAGGTGCTCATTTCCGGCGCCTCTGAAGATTGGTGATGCTGTGATCCCGTGGGGGAGAACAGCAAAGTATCTCGGGGTCACGCTGGACCGCCGACTCTCCATGGCCCCCCAGTGCTCATCGGCGGTGGCGAAGGCGAACGCGGCGATTGCGCTGCTGCGCCCGGCCTGCGCGTCCCCGCAGATCCCCCTCAGGATGCGCATAGCCCTCTTCCGGACGTACGTTCGGTCCCGCCTGACGTACGCGGCACCCGCGTGGCACCACCTGCTCTCCGCACCCCAGAAAGGGTTGCTGCAGAGAGCCCAAAACCGGGTGCTGCGCCGAATTGCGGGCGCACCATGGTACGTCCGCAACGCTACTATCGCCAAGGACCTCAGGGTGGAGAGCGTGGAGGCCTTTGTGGCCCAGCTCTCTGCTAAGCTGTTCGCGCGGGCGGATGCCTCGCGCTTGGTCGAACTTACCGACCTGGCGCCGTGGCATGCCCGCCCGCCCGACCGCCACCGCCTGCCGAGAGATGCCGTCCCTCCGGAGGACCCAGCGGAGCCACGTAGCCCGCCCCACCGCCCCCGAAGAGGAGGAGCCCAGGCGCACTGATGCGCCGCACCTAGCGCATTTGGCGCTCTCTGGCGCAACCGCGCCACCACCATTACGGGATTGAAATCCCCCCCCCACCTTTTCTCCCTTCGCCGGCAAACCAGATGCCGGCGAATCACGTCCACACCGCGTCCGGGGCCTGACGAGTGGCAGCCCTATTGCCACCCCGTCGTCCCCGGGGCGTACCTTCCCCCCCGACATAAAAGGTCGGGGCCTGGAAGTTTTTAAACAACTTTCCCCCTTTTCCCCAGGTTGTTCGTTCCGCGGTCCGGTAAACACGGTGCGTGAGGGAGTGGACCCAAACACGTTTCTCGGCCCCCGGGTCGGGACCCCCACGCGCCGTTTGGAGCCGACCGTTGGTCTCGGTCGGGCCTGGATTGGCATGTCGTCACTCCCTTGCTGTTGTCGGCTGCCCTACCATGGGTTTTCCCCGCGTTCTGCCGCGGGGGGTCTTCCCCCAAAACCTAATGACTCATGCGCCCAGTATTCGTACTGGGCGCGTCATCTCCACCCCAAATAGAGGGGCTATGCCCCTGGGTTTGGTATCCGCCCAAGGCCCTTTTCAGGGGCCCGGCGTCGAGTGAGAAGAGTCTCCTTCTCTCATGCAAATATAAGACCTTGTGAACTGCAGATATGAGCTTAGTTACAAAATATATGGGTTTTGTCAAATTCTATTATAGATTTGAATTCCAATTTTGCCGTGGCAAAGTAAAGGTTTATTTCTTTAAAATATCACGGCAAAAAAATTATTTTCTACAGATGGTAATTTGGTACTCAAAGGCAAAGTAAGTAATCTTTCTTCTAAGTCAAGCGCGAACCTGTACGTAAGAAGACATTTAGTTAATTTACAAAATCATATATACTATTTCTGACTCAGAGATCCTTCAATATACAAACATTCAACGCCAACATTCAACTTTTTCACATATCCCCTTTCAATGCTTGTTGAAGTATAATCGCGTACAAAAGCTTTACAAAAGTGTGTCAAAGTTAACATGCATCTCTCACGTCCGCGGGTGAAGCCGCTCGTCCAGCGCACAGTTCGTGGTTTATCACACATACATCGCCCCTTCGCTACTGCTCATTCGACACTATCGCACGAGTGCTGCCTGTGCCACTTTACAATAGCTAACTAGTTTATTTTCATTTTGCATTAAGTAGAAATTGTAGATTATACAAGGGATATATTAGTGGGTAATAATAATAGCTGGCACACCGATTTCGGTGGCGGTGCAGTGTCTGGTTTCGTTGATACCAGGCCAGCTACGCAGGAGTTATTTTATAGCGCACAAGTGTGTGCGCAGTACACAAGATCACTCTCTATTCCTTTACTCTCATTACCCAGTGGGACGGATAACTGTCACGACTGGCGAGCAATAAGGCACAGGACCGACTTACACGCCTATCCGACGCATGCATCATCTTTCATGTCAGACAATCAGGTGATCAGCCTGCATTGTCCTAATCAAACTTGAAAACAATATTTTGTTGTTCCTACGCGGGAATTGAAATGAAATCCCAAGATGACCGTATTAAACTACAATCTGATATTGATGCATTACGTGATTATTGTGTAAAAAACTAGATATACCTTAATTTATCAACAAATGCCACGTAATATCTTACTTTCGCAAGAAAAATCAATTAAATTTTAACTATCACATAGATAACGACATTCTGTAAAGAGTTACCCACATAAGAGTCTTGGAAGTTGTGATGCTAAGTTTCACATTCAATAATCATATAGATTACATTGCAGGCGCTGCATTTCGAAGACTGGGATTTATTCTTAGAATCAGTAAACCTTTTAATGACACAAGTACATTAAAAATTCTTTATTTTTCCTTTGTCCGATCCATTCTAGATTTTTGCACCACTGTCTGGAATCCCTGTTATGGCATTTATATTAATAGACTTGAAAAAATTCAAAAAAAGTTAGTTAAATCGCTTAACCATCGAAAAAACACCGTCACCATATAACCATATTCCTTGCGCAAATACAATTTGCTAACTCTGTCTGCGCTCCTTACGTAAAATACCATTGTTTGCACCACCACGACGTAACAAAAACTATACAAGACATTCATTCTTATATCGTTCCACCAACACCTATAACAAAGAACTTTTATAAATAGATCTTTTTGATGTACCCCTTAACACACTTAAAATCAAGCTTAAAATTTGTTTGGGTTCATATTATGTTTAAAAATAATTACTTTAAAATACACGTATTCTTATACTACTTTTAAGTGTTTTTTTTTCCATTACGCTATCTGTCATTTGTATTTTTAAATTTAAATTTAACGGTATAATCAACCTATCCTTTGATCACGCTTCATTGAGCACGCAAAATTCTTACTCTTAACATGTATAATTTTTGGGCACTGTGGGTCTTTAATTGTAACTATTTTCTGTTAACATTTAATGTAAAATTACACGACTATTTTTGCCTAAATAAATGAAAAAAAAGAAGTTAAAAAACATTGGCTACCATTTAGTCAAAATATGTATGTACTAATAAATGCGAAATAGAAACGTGCTTCTAAAGCATTACAGTAATTTTCCTCTAAAAATTTAGCACATAAATACCCATACTAAAATTCAATAGTGGAATCACTTAACTTGTTTACTAATATTTGCATAAACATAATTGATCTAACAAAACATCTATTTATTTCATCCATAAAAAGGTGTAATTTTAAAATTACGTATTGCAATAATGTAGACTTCCTCAATCGTAAATTCCGATCGTTACGAGAATTAATAGTTTAAAAGTTTTGGACAGAAACATGAGTAATGATGCTAATGTTATAGTGGTTTTAAAGAAACATTGTGGTAATTTATGAACCTGACAAAAATGTTCATCATCGTTTAGTGCGCTGGAAAATTATATTCCAAAACTGGGGCGTAATAGAGAATATTTGCTAAACATAAGAAAAAAACACACACACAGATGTCGTGCCTCACACGACTATCGGGCACATTGTTAATGAATCCACCGAATTCGAAAAAATATTGTCGCAAAAAGGTTAGGCTACAGGGCAAACCCTTAACCCGACCGTCTTTGTTTTCAAGTCAAAATCAAACCTCCGAAAACTCCGATACATCATTGAGAACAATCGACGGGACCTTGGCAAAGACTGCACGTTTATTTTGCTGATCCAGGGACAACAACTCTGTATAATCGTGGACGCATTTACAAAATGGGTTGAAATACTCCAAACCAAAATTACGACAAGTTCCTGGTGTATCAACAAGCTGAAAGAATTATTCTTCACATTTGGCATCCCATACACACTCTTATCAGATAATGGACGTTAATTTGTCTCAGAACAATTCACGAGTTTTCTAAATAGATACGGAGTGGTACATGACGTCGTCGGCTCCCTACTACCCAGCAACCAACGGGCAAGCAGAACGCTATGTACAGACTATAAAGAAGGCAATAGAGTTAAAGTTATGCGCAATGGAGTGGGAGAAAGGCAACATAATTAATGAATTAATTATAGTGAAGACTCGACTGAGACGCTCCCCCAAAACAGATGGACAAAGCCCGTACCAATCAATGTTTGATCGCGAGGTAAGAACATCACGCGATGCTTCGCAAACATCCGTCGTTTACGACAAGGACCAACTCCGACATATCTGATGTTAAGGAGTTCACGCCGGGCGGCCGGGTCGCTAGAGCCTACCAGCAAACTAGAGATGGGAATTCGTGACTATTGTACGTCGTTTAGGCCGGCTACACTATAAGGTCCGAGCTGATGCTGGTACAGTCTAGCGCCGGCACCTGGGGCAGATTTTGCCCGCGCTAGGCGTTTAGTCACTAGAATAGCGGTGGAGAACAGATATACCTACTATTATCTGTGACACCGATGGCCATTGCCATGGTGCCAATATTGTTAAGTCAGTTTGTAAATATCTTGCAAATAAATATTACATGTTTTAATTCTGTTATTACTTTACAATAAATACTAAACAAAATTATGTGACCTGCGTGTCTAATGTGACCATTTAATTTTAACGCCAGAGTGTTTCACATAAGCTGAGGCCTGGGAGCTGTACAGAGATTGGAACATATCGGTAAAAGTTATTAAAACACGACACTATACTTTATATGCATATAAAATTCATAACGATCGATTTATCTACGGATTCATATTTATTTGTTGATCGTAAATATAACTTTCTAGGTTATATAACACGGTACTTTACATCATGCTTAAAATTTATGTTATTATTTATTTAAACTTTAGGCTTATGGCTAATGATCTAATCTGACGCAAGATCAAATCAAAACACGATAAATGCTAATTAACCTTACGTTTGAAATCACATTTATTACATAAAGAGTCACTAGTATTTTCAATTTTGCAACTTGTACATCACGAAATAACAATATAATTAGCAATGGATATTAAGTTTATAGGATTGCTATTAGACCAGACTAGTTTGCCTGTCTGTGTAATTCAGTATCATATAATTAATGAATATTACAGGAAGCATAAACTTTGTACTCCGTTTTACGAAAATTATGCGGATGAGTATGAAATTCAATATGGAGCACAGTTAAAGTTTATATGAAGGTGTGAACTACACTAATATTTTTTATAATAATGCCTAAAATAACATTACACACATTACCTCAGATAAAAAAAACTCACACTACCAGCGTTTGTACAGTAACAGTAGGTGTTGGTTTGACACAATTTTGTCACACATTTGTCAATCTATGTCTACACATTCCATAGACAACATGCACAATTTCATTGCGTATCTAATAGGTAGAAGCCTTAGACAAGAGTAACCTATTAAAGTTCAAGCTTAAAAGTAAAATGAATTATGATCGAACTTCGATCACTAGTAGTGTTTAAATAGGGTTTTAGAAATATGCCTATTATATCAAAGCTATTTAATTACTAAGTTCTACCTATATAATAGAAATTATAATATATCCATGATAAACAATGCAAACCAAATGAAGCATATTCTAAGAAAAAAGACTAACAGGTTGATTGGATACAGGTATAAAAACTGATCTTACGTAAAGTTGTAACACAATATTGTGCACGGTCCTGTATAAAAACGGAGACAAAGCGATCTGTAGGAACTGTTGCCTCCTAACTGTTTCGTCACATGCCACGTATAAAAAACTGTTCTGATATTCTCCGGCTACCTTTGGAAGATGCATCATGATTCATGATGTATTACAATTGCCGATTTTAAAGTTGGAAATAATCTTTGCGAAATTTAAAATCCAGTTTTGTTAAAGACAGGTCCAGAAGGGTTTTTCTAGGGTCGATTCGCTAAGTATCTCGTTGTATTTCTCAAATGTGACATAAATACCTAGCTAATTTTATGTTCTCGCACCAAAGACTATACACAATTATTTCGATTTATTGAAAAGAAAAGATAGCAGTGAATAAAATACACAAATGACACATAAAATTAAAAAAAAAACATGAACCTACAAACAACAAAATGCTTCAATGCGAGTCGTTTTCAATTTACAATCGGCGACAGGCGCCCTGTATCTCCGTGATATCGAAAGGGACACAAAGAGCTAAAAGCATTGCACTGGTCCAGACTTACACAAAAAATATGATTAATGAAGGTTGAAATTAAATAATATCATCGCAGGTAAAGTGCCAATTTTTTAGCTTTTGTCGACCCGAAGCGTTTTGTGCGCTCGGCTATTTTTGCCCGATTTTATATAATATAATGTATTTTTTTAATGTTTCCTACATTCACCTAAGGGTTAGATAAAATTTAGTATCAAAAAGTTTAACATTGTATGCTCTTAATTCTAGAGGTAGATAATTTGAAATAATGTATTGTAAAAAGTATAATTTGAATGTATTTTATCGTAAAATTGGTGCCGACATAATCAATTCTTTAGAAATCTTAATGTTAGATCGCGAGATCGCGTCGAGGAAATTAAAACGGCGACTACAGATTACATAAATCAAAACAATTTCGCAATGACCCAAGCTCACTGCACCAAAAACATATTAAGTGCTTAGTTATAATAATGTTAATTTTGACAAAATTTTATAAAGGTCAAAATTTGAATAGCACCAAATGAGGGTTTTTGATATTTTTTCTGCCGTTAGGTTAGCAGATCCAACTCACACAAAGCGTCATCTGGTGGCGTAAGTGGTATCAAAACGGTCAAAAGAATTTTCGATTACTTTTCTGTCACCAGGCGGCGCTTGATAAGAATTACGTTAGTCACGAATTTAAAACCCTCATTGAAGCAAACAAGAGGTCATCAAATTTTTATTATCTACAAATGTTAATGACACTATTTCCTAATGTATGTTATTGAATCTTCGTTCAAATATTGTAAAATGATTATAATCAAATTTTTAATAAATGGTTTTAAAATATTTCCTTCAATAAAATGGTAATTCGACTCATGTATTTTGGATGGGTTGACCAACATAATAGCAGATACCGTTTTCAATTTATACTTTACATTTAAATTACATAATATGGTTTCTATATTACTAGCATAGTTCACCTGTTTATTCAGTTTGTGATGTTTATGAGTTTGTATGCATATGTGTTTTTTTTTTAATATTTTGATAAAAGAAAATTTCATAATTTGTCATGCTTAATATTAAGCTACTTATTTTTTATATTACCAAATTTTATAATGATTCAACGTTTGTAGTGTCTTTCATTAAAATCACTTTGAATACTGGAGTATTAAAAGTGGTTAAGTTTGGAGCTTTCAAATTAAAATTAGGTACACATTTTCACAATACACACAGTAGGTATTATGCTATATTGTACACTTTACGCAAGTTATGTTTTGTGTGAAGTAGGTTCTATTGTAAAATTTACAATTTCAATGGAAGCTGCTATTATAAATTCAAGAAGCTTAATATGAACATTGTGATATATAACATTTTTAATCCACATTTAATCAATATGTGTTAAGAGCTGAACTTAGCTAGAAAAAACAATGGGCGAACGTCCTAATCCCCAGTGTTGAACTAAGTGTTATGCTTTAGATTATAAAACAAAACTTTTGTTTTAGAATCTGACTGTTAAGGTCAGTTCACACCGCGATGACACGCGACGTTGCATTTTTCAAGATAGCTACGAGACTCATGCGCTGTGCAGCGAGCTGCCACTTTACATTCGAACAATTTATGTGATATATATATATATATATATTTATGTGTAATTACAATGTGAACTTACAACGTGTTGCTTTTTGTGTAATTAATATAGTTAAATTATGAATAGCTATCTTAAAAATGCAGCGCCATGTCGCTTTTGTTTCGGTGTGAATTGACCCATAAAGGTTTTATATAAATAAAGCGTCAATAGTTGCTTGCGACTCGAGATAAGTTGCTGCAACTCAAGATAAGGTATAGTATGAGACTATGTCGTATATAATATCTATGTCGTCTAAGTAATTAACATGTATTCGTTATAAACGTACTTTGATTTTTATTGGCACTTTTTTCTCTATTTGTTGTCGTTGTGTTTCGAGAATTGAATTTTAATTAGAGATCCGGGAATATGTGCGAATGTTTGTGAGACAAAAATAATTAATTCTGAATGTAACTGATTTTGATTTGCATCATACGGTCCACTGTCCATACCTCAATAATTTACCTATTAGAATTCAGCTTTGCCCTTAAAACCAATCATGATTGCCGGATAGTAAAATAGACCCAGAAAAGATTATCTACCTTCAGAGACTGAAATTTCTAATACTTAAAATCTGTCAAAATGAAGAAGACAATAATTTGTTAGACACGAGGGTCATAGCTGAGGCATGTAACACGACCCAACAGATGTGAGATCTGCACTTCCGAAAAGTGAAGCAAAAACTAACATTACTTCTGTTTGTCTTGCCGTATAGTGATCCAGCCATGGAGTATAAGGTTCCGTACAGTATTGAGCCGTACATTACAAAGTTAAGTTGTTAAGTACGAAGTATTAGCTTCCGCCACATGCCGTTATATCGATCGCGTTATATCCTAAATCGTGACGTGACTTGACCTTGAAATTTCACTCTCAATGACGTAAACAGTGGCGGTCTCGAACTAAATCAAACAATTCAATTATTATAATTAGTTTTGGGGATGAATATTGGGGAATTCTTTAATAACGGTTGCCTACGTATAAATCCATTCAGTGAATTGACCATAGTGTTAATAGTATTGCCGGTAACAGTAGAGTGACTGAAGAAATCATAAGAAATACACATTTCTATTACGTAACCCTAAAATGCGCATGTAAGGACATTAACTGCACTTGACGTTTGGACGAACATTTGGCACATCCGCACCGACCCATCTGTCCGTATAAAAACACTTACCGACATAATGAATGATCTTCGTTTACTGAGCCTAAATTTTAAAATATATTTGGTATTTAATTAATATTAAAATTATTAGTTGTACCATATTTGGACCTTATTACTTGGTATAACGACGACCTCTGTGGCTCAGTAGTTGAGCGCGTCAGTGCTCAAGCTGGAGGTAGCGGATTCAAATCCCGATAAAGGAACAAAAAAGTTTTCTATGTTCCATGGATGTATAATATATAATAAAAATTGAAATATGTGTATAGTACAAAATTATTAAATATATTTCCGTTGTCACAAGTTTTCGAGAACTTGCCACAGGATCAGATGTGTAGTGCAGAAGCATCCATAGATATTATTAAATTATTATAGGTCGCCCTGTGATCGAAATTCAACCAAAATTCATGTTTTAATTTTAAAGTTTCAACTTTTTTAGGTTTCTTTTGCCTCTTATATACGCAATAAAAATATGTAAATGTTGTTTATGGATTGTGAAAGAAAGATTGACACTCATTGACAATTGTGTCAAACCTAGTGTAATATATACAAACATGCTAGTATGAGTGAGGTAGTGTGTGTTGTTGTTATTTTTATAAATGTTATGTGTTTCTTAGCATTATTTTTTAGTTATATTAGCTTTTGGCAGGCCTTCCTCCACTTAAACTTTAAATGTGCCAAATTTCGCATTGGTCCGTATGTACAATTCTCGTAAAACCATACTTGAAATGTTTGCTTCACGTATTAATGTAATGATTAAGGTTCAAAAGTGTTTAAATAGTACAGTGTTTAAATTAATATTTTATACTCAGAAACACAAAATATAGAATAACAAGTTTTGCGATAATCTTAAGTTAAGGCATTAATTTTTATATGATTCTTGTGATACAAAAATACTAGTCCACAAAACTGGTCTACACAATAATAAATTCATTCATTTTAAACGACCATAGACACATATTAACCTTTTTTCGCGATCCGTGTTAATGTGGTGTTAACGCTGTCAAGCCGAGATAAAGAGAACCGTTATGAGATACGAGAGGTGCGCGACACAGTGGCGTAGCTAGGCGATGGAATGCCCTGCCTACAACATCTCAATCAGCAGCACCTGTATCACAATTATCCGTCATAAACGCAAGAGAGTCGAGTAGCTGTCAAAGTTCTACATGTTTGTCGCTGGTGTAAAAAACTGAATTACAAACAATTTGGTAATAATATGTAATTTTTACCAAAGGTTGTTTACTGATTTAAATTAATAAATAATAAAATATACAAAAGAAGCACATATTCATGATAATCGAGCTCAGAGGGTGCAAACGCCATTTTTTTTTTCAAATGTAATTATATAGTGAAGTTTACTGGTCATAGTATAAAGGGGCCTTAGGTTTGGGTCTGGGCCCTGATGTCTACGCCAAACGTAGCTATCTGCGAGATCAGGCTCACCACACCTAATCACTAGCTGTTTCCCGTGGCTCCGCCCGCGTAAATATACTATCGGGTATCGCGCGGGAATACAGATTTTTCTGGGATAAAAAGTAGCCTATGTCTTAATCCAAAGTCTAAACTACTACCATACCAAATTTAATCAAAATCCGTTCAGTAGTTTTTGCGTGAAAGAGTAACAAACATCCATCCATCCTCACAAACATTCACATTTATAATATTAGTGGGATGAACCAAAACAACCAAAAAGGACCAATTATTTACCTGCCTACAACCTATGTAATGTAATTTAAATAAAAACTAAGTTATTCGTTATAATTAACAGGTAAGTAACCTATCTATGTAATTAAAAAATAAAAATGAAGTATAAACCTGCCAATAACAAACCTTGGGCCAAAATTAAGTACAATGCGTTTTTAACAAATCGCTAGTGCCTTGAAAATTCGCAAAACGGACACAACCGTCAATGACTTCTGTCCTCACGCGTCTGCCCGCGTTCGAGTCGCGCTCTCAGCGATGAGCGACTTCTTCACTCACCTCACCCGCTGTGCGTCGGACTGACACCTATCGTCATATATTGGACAATTCACACAATATCTTTATAAATTGTAGCCTATGTGTTATTCTGATGTATAAGCTATATTATTGTAAAGTGTCATTAAAACCAATTCAGTAGTTTTTACGTGAAAGAGTAACGAACATCCATCCATACTTACAAACTTTCGCGTTTAAATTATTATTAGGATGACTACTCGCGACCGAAAGAATCGTAGGTACGACTTCATATTGTTGCCGAAAACAAAGGATTTTAGTTTAGAATTCTATTAATCAATAAAATACGCTAATTATATTATGCGTAGTAAAATTTTATACAAACACATCGAGCTCATTAAAATTACAGTAGTAGTAATACCTACGCATTTGAAGATTCGACAACAATCCAATTGGGAGCTAATGTAAAATGTGGATCCATTGTAGATCCAATAACATGATTAACTATACATTTTGTAATTCACACAACTTCTTCTTCTCCGAATATGTTAGTATGTAAACGGGAATACCCGATGCATCCAACGTATCCACTTACAAAGTAATCAAGAAAATATTGCCAGTATTACTCAAGCATTCAAGGGTCAACCCCGGCACAAAAAATATGTATTTAACCCAGAAAAGGTCACAATATATCAAACATTCTCATATAAAATCTTAGTGGACTCTTACTATGCGTTTTACAATAAAAATACGAAAGTTTGGTGAAAGGCCGGAAATATACGGACGATTAACAATAAATAGACAAAATAGCTATTGCGACGTATTGTACGTTTGTTACGAGGTACGACCATAGACAAGGAAAATGAACCGAGCAATACCAAAATGAAAATTCAAAATACTTGTACAATAAATGAAATATTGTGGCCAATATTATTATTCGGTCTCAATACGTAAAAAAGGGATTATCCTTTTAGTTACTATTTACTAACCGCACAACCGTCTCCTTCTGAACAAAAAATATAGTTATAAGACCATGGTCTGCCTCAATACCTACCCAAAAATAGGACTATGAGCCGCACAATCTCGTCCTCTCTTTCTAAAGATTCAAATCTACGAATATCACTCAGGGAACGCATAGTGCATTTCTACATCTGTGGCTACGACTAGCCGACATCCGTAATAATTGAATACTGAGCTTCATAAATATGTCTTCTTGGATGTATGGAGAGGAAATTAATTAACGAATTAATTGGAATATGAGAACACAAAATGTTGTAAACTTACCATGGTTAATTTAAAATTGAAAAAAATTACCAACTTAATTGAAATTTCAACTAACCTTAATGGAATTTTTGTTATTTTAAGAAACAATCGAAATTAAATGGGTAATTGATTAGAAATAAGGACGAAACAAGAATCATTGTAAGAAATCAATAATGGAAAAGAAAAGAAAGAAAATTGTAAAAATTAGTTGTAACACCATTGTAAAAGAAAATAGAAAAATATTTAAAAAACGCAAAAAATTAAAAAATAATAAGAAAATAACTAGCCCTGATAAAGTTAGGGGGATGGGAAAAAAAAAATGGGTAATTGAAAATGAAAAAAGGAAGTACCGAATCAGCTATCGAGTATCGGTACCATTTGGCATCTCCGGTTAATAGCTAGTATACGACAACTAATTGCTGAATTATAACCAAATTCCATTCTGAAATAATTGAAAAAAAAAACTATAGTTTACGCATGCACATATTGTTTTAATTGCTTGTTAACCTTTACCTAATCGAACATTACTGAAGAATATAATTAGATGCAATAATTAATTAATTGATCAGCTAAAGGTAGTTTTAATTACAATGGAAGAGGTTAATAAGCATCAAATGACTTTATTTACCATAGCATAAAACAGTTCACATCAGCTCTACTTAAAATACTTAATAAATCTCATTACCATCTGTGGATGTACAGGCTATGGGATAGCAAGAAATGAAATGTATCTAATTTGTTTTATAAACGGTAACGATGAACCAAACTCGTCTCTAATTAATGCTTTCGATTATATTGCCTGTTTGTACAATGATGACCAAATTGTGAAATGATTGCTGGTTATATTATACCTACCAACTACCTACCGACTACCTACCTATCTACCGAGATTATGACTAGAATTTCATAAATTAAGATAGAAGGAAAACATTATTTTCATTTAAAAGTTTAGGTAATCCTCCTTAGGTAGTCGTGTTAAAAATTCAGACTTTGGAGTCAACGAGTCTACATAATTATATCAAATTTTTTATCTACTTGCAATACGTCATGTCATAATTCTGTAATAGTTTTATATATGAGTTGCTATCATTAATATTTATTACTGTCATTTATAATCTCCCATCTCGCTAAGTACCTACCATATAGCTTTTTTTTAACATTATTTGAGAAATGTAATCTTAAATGTCGGTCATTTTTGGTTATTAACTACGAGTTTTTTAAATTTAATTATATATTTATATATAATGTTCATATTTATTTTATGCTAATCGTATAGAATTAGCATTTTATCAAAATATAAGAGCTCACATTTATTTATGTTTGGAGAAATAAAGAGGACTGAACTGAAGCATGCATCTCAATACCGGACCGGTTTTCGCGCCAATAAAGTTGAACATTAAATGACATTTTTATTATGGAACTAAGGGAAAATTTTGCGGAACTATACATTATATAACCTATAATTACCATAAACTACATTATTTCACTATGAGAGAAATATTTAGAAATTTCGGCGTGTGCTTAATTAAACATTTATGATAACATTAAATTCTATATTTGGATCTGGGAAATTCAAAATCGGTAAACTGCTTACGAGTCCTTACTACGTGGTACCAAATGCAAGTAAAATAATGTAATTAATATAGTACATTATTATGCCATATAATATATACAACGTATTGCAATTTTAATTATTATCAAGATTTTTAAAATGCTATGTATAGGTTTAATATTTGCGTCATCGATATATTATTTAAATATGCATTATCTAATAAGGATATCATAACATCTCAATTCGAATTGAAATACAAAATCAACTGTGGGTTGGGCCCAAATTGGTGTAGTCTCATCAAATATATAATAAATAACGATTGTGATATGAGTTATGTAAAAATAAACGTGTTACAAATCAATCCACCTCATACATCGTGTTGGCTAATCTACATAATTAATGACAAATATCCCTTTGACAACTATATTGCTATGGATATATCATTATTTATTACATTTATTATATTGTTTTCTTTATGATCCTATATTTTAAAGTTTAGCAAGAGGGTAACGAGTAAAAGAGCATTAGAATACAGTATCCACACACCATGCAATCAATCGTCCAATCTATTTAATCAAATCGATTGTATCTGTTCCTGACATAAACAGTAGTACCTACCTGGGTAATCGAGCTTTGCTCGATGTTCTGATAAATTAAAAAAAAAAAAGATTTATCTGACCGTGATCCGAACCTACAACAATTTCTGAACAAAGCAAAAAATGCAAACTAAACTGCCAATCAGATTGACACAATAGTATCGAAAATATCGACATATTGTTGCACGACGAAACAAAAAACATATATAACTTACAAGTGCACTGTTTTCCAGGTATAAAACCTAGCTAGATCAATTTTTCTCCCCCAAAACTTTCCGTTACCAAAACATACTAAATTTCATGCTATTACCATGAAATTTAGTATGCAGACAGAAGCCATTTTCGAGATGTTAGATTATATATACTAGATTCTCTCGTTTAAAGATAAACTTCTGGGAATGTCGAATCCCAAAAGGGAGTTCTCCGATCGAGCGAGGTGCTATGCTCGGTCAGGCTGATGGGTGGAGACTGATGATGATAATGTCCAGAAGGCGGCGTGTTCTGTCGAGGGTCACCAATGTGGTAATAGTGGAAGCCCCAAAAGATCTCCGATCGAGCGAGGTGGTATGCTCGGTCGGGCCGAAGTCCACTAGTAGTTTTCAGATATATAGCACCGAACTGTGAAAACTTCGATAGCGCGATTCAAAATAATGGCGCTAATTGGTCCGCCACAAACCGTCAAGCCAATCCACGGAAACGGTCAGTTCTACTTGATCCAATCGAACTGATCTAGCCGACTGGACGATACATTGGATGGTGTAAGGCCTACATTAGACCCGTAGCTAGTTGGTTGTCAAACAATCCCAAATATTGTGTAGGCGGCTAGCGATTTTAATTCGGACTTGCATTTTGCTATTTTTAGCTTGGTTTCTGGTACAAGTTTAATCCAAGTAAGTATCAAATATTAATAATAAATTAAATAAATTAAATATAATAAATTAAATATTTACCTCAATTTTAAGGTTTAATGTACACCTTATAAATATTATGTTTATACATGTATCCTTTGTTAATAATAATAAATATTTCTGAAGAAATAATATATCGCTGCAGCTACGTTTAGGTACAGGAAAATATATAAAACAATCGTGATAGTTTTAACCGTAATAATAACCCAATATTATATTAAGTTTAAGATGCAAAAGTAAATTTGAGACGTTTAAATAAAATGTTATAAATGTCACAATAAATCCTAGATCATCGGAAATTAATAGTAGAGTGTGTTGCATCTAAACGTTATGCCCAAATAAGGCAGTTCGGTACTACAAACTAGTAACGGTAGTGTTGCATCACGACAATTACAAAAAAACAAAGGAATCCGAATTAAATGGCGTTCAAATCGATTCATAGGTAAGTGATATCGGATATTCCAATAATGCGTATTTATAAAGTATGGAGAATCACGATATATCTAGGATTACATCAAAAATCAGTAGAACAGAGAAGTTTACTTCTAAAATTTCTTTTATTTGCGATATTATGCTGTGCTCGATCTGTTTTACATTCACAATTATTTTTCACAACTCACAAATGCCGAATAGAATATTAACTGAATTCCTTTAGAAGTAAAGATGCTCGTGGTCTATGATAGTAATAATGCGGAAAAAATACCCTCTATTGTTTGTGTAACTTGATCGGCTATTTCTTACATCTCTTTTGATTACTTTAAACTATTCCGTCAAATAATCACCTTTAACTCCTCCTCACACGTCATCAATGATAAGATTGTATCAACATCCGTATGTCTATGTTACTTAATTATTTTTCATACGTAAAAACCAGATTTGACGAAAACATTTAATTAATGTGAGAAATAAACACATTAGAGCATTACTTTTAAAAATATGAACAGAGTACGGCCAACGCAATCATCTTTAACTTGTACCGGTTTGGTGTATCTGAATAATAAAGATATGGTACTCCTCATAAATAAGCATATGCTACATACCTACTTACAAATACAATTATAATGGATGGATGGAGTTATTTACATGAGTCAATTTATATGATTTTACCTATTTTAAAAATATTCGTTAATTTCCGTTTTTTCCTCATTTAATTTTTTTTATTTAAGCTTTGGCAGAATAATTTAAATTTGATGTAGATATGACTAATTATTATTTTATTGACGCCAAATATATTAGACAAATTTTGTTGGTGTATTTTGTAAATACTATTTATTTACATATTTAAAAAAAATTGGCAACAGACCGTGCATTTAAATTGTTACTTATAATCATCGCTCTGCTAATGTAGAGTGCGTAAAATTATTTTCAACAGGCATGACCAATGTAAGTCATGAATGTCAGAATGCTGGGTCACAAAAGTCAAAATAGGTACGAAACTATCATAGAAATATTAGTTATCCAATCTTTGGTGTACCGTAGCTTAGTGAGTTCAGCAATTGGCTGTGTCGCAATGCCGCGGGCCATCACATTAAGTATGCATACAATAAAACAGAAATAACGAGATGTGACCCAAAACGAGTATCATCCTATAAGGCACCTACTGACGTAGTTGAAACTAGTTTTAGCTGGTGTGGCCATGTACAAACTAATAAAGTCTCTAAAAACATGAAACAAAAGTTACCTACGTTTGTTAAAAAACTTTTTTTTTGCCATATATACCAATAGCACAGTATAACCAATAATAATTATTATTATTAATTTGTTCGAATGTTTATAACATCCACACACAGTGCTGAAACAAAAGTTCTTATCTTTGTACTAGCCTTTTCCCGCGGCTCCGCCCGCGTAAACATAGTATCCCATATCCCACGGGAAAACTGTACTTTTTCGGGATAAAAAGTAGCCTATGATTTAATCCAGTTCCTAAACTACTACTGCTACTTCCTAATCTAAATTTCATCGAAATCTATTTAGTAGTTTTTGCGTGAAAGAGTAACCAACATCCATCGATCCATACATCCATCCATCCTCACAAACTAAAACATTTATCACAGTAGATTTTTTTGAAAAAAATTCCTACATAATATCTGTATTTTTTTTTTTATTCTGGCAACTTTTTTGTAACACAATCGTGAACTAGTTACATTTACGTAAAGACGATATGTAAAGCATTTTGTCTATGAAAGTCGACAATATAGCTCAGATTGAATAACATTTATATTCTGTCGACATCGGACTTTACTCTTGCCACATCCACTTTTGAATAGTTACAGATTACTAACTGTAAAATATTAATTTAGTGAACGTTAAGGTAGCCTTTCGATGCATGCGACGCGCGACGCGAGGCCGCGACCCGAGTCCTAAATAGGGTCGTGGAGCCACTGCTTAGTATTCAGAATTTGAATGGAGCAGTAAACGCGACGAATGACCGCTGAGCGTGGTCAAAGAATTTTATTCGCTGGTTTGCTGGTCGCGGTCTCGCTTCGCAGTCGCATACATCGGAAGGCTATCTTTAGCTCGCTACTGCAGACATATACAGCGCAGAATTTTGTAGAGACACCCAGCAGACGTTGTTCTGTGGTAATTATGAACTGGAATAAATAAATAACTAACTATAAACACCTACTGTTTCTACACCAACAACTACATTTACCACCTACTTCCTACTCCTCCTACCTACACAAACACCTGCTACCTACACCTGAAATCTACACCTACCCAGGGTGATGGGGGTGATGAGTGTAGTCCACCCCAACAATTGGGGTGGACTACCCTCATCATCATGGTTATGAAAAAAAATTACAACCTATTCTCATACCTACCAAATACACCTGCAATATTTCATCAAAATCAGTCAAGCCGTTTCTGGGGATTTCACGAACACTGTGTCACGAGAATTTTATTTAAAAATCTAATTGATGATTTACGAGTATAATGATATTAAAACTGAAAAATCCGATTATTCTTCGATTGTACTAATTGTAAGTTTTTAAAAGACAACGACAAACCGAAAAAAATATAAAATATTTCTTAGATGAATTAGTCACAAAAACCCTAAGGCTGGGACTATATGATCCAGAATCCGTAAGGTCGGGGAAAATTCTAAGCACTGAAAATAGAACTCAGCGCTAATACAATAGAGCTGAAAATCGAACACACAAGGGTCGAGTAAAATGTCAATGTCATAATATATGACAGCCCTACACTTTTTCAACTGTATTATATTAGCGCAGAGTTCTATTTTCAATCCTGTGAATTTTCCTGGGCCCGCCGGATTCCGGATCATATAATCCCAACCATCAGGATTATATAGTATTATTAAGTGTTTTTAAATTCCTGACATCAGACAGCTTTTTGACACGACAAGGACCGTCGGGCTACCAAGCGCCGCCTGGTGACAGAAAAAGAATCGACAATTCTTATTGACCGTTTTTGATACCACTTACGCCACTAGATGACGCTTTGTGTGCGTTGAGTCTGCCCCCTAGTGGCAGAAAAAATATCAAACAACCTCATTAATTTAAAAAATTATAATATAACGGACATTCTACACACCGTATCTAATATTAATGTTATATGAATCATAATAAAATACGTCGAAGTTTATAAAACTTTTGTTTTAGTAATATCAAATTATTATTTAATTTACGTAAAATACATTATCATATTTCATACTTTAGTACCGAATTTCGATGTAATCATCTATTGTATCTGCTTTATATTGCGATTTAAATATACACCTGAATTACAAACCGAAATCGCAAAAATTTACAATTAAAAATTTTAAATACACCGCACTAACTCATTCGAATGTCAGATGAATCAACAATTCTAAGAAAAAACTTTAAAGTATTACGACATACATAATTATTAGGAACATATTATTTTCTAATGGTATGTACATGTATTGTAGTAATAAATAAAAATTGATAACTTACGATCAATAAAAAATACTTTCACTACTCAGAAATGTGGGAAACTGCGTAGGACTAGCGCATAGAGCTCTACCGCTTCAAGAATCAAGATTCAACATTATGTCAAAATTGTTATAATAATAAATTCCCAAGATATTGTTGAAAATTTCCACAAAAGTAATATTATTATTCTTTGACAATGACTTAAGTTTTCTTACTTTTGATTTATCCTATAAGACAAAAAAACCTTTTTGTCGTCATACGACTAGAAAAGGAAGATGTTTTTGTATATGGAGAAAACATCGTATTAATCCTAATGGCAAACTTATCTAGGTATCCGCCACAAAACGAAACACACTATCGGAATATTGGCAATACGCAATAAACATGGATATAAACAATAAAATTACAGGCCAGCACTGACCTGCTTCATAGCCTAATATAAAACGATATGTTCCAGATGAAAAGATAAACAGATCGCATGAAGACCAAATAAAAACGCACTTAATCCCTGTTATAACTAATAAACATCGGCCGGCCGTTTACGACGCCCGCAAGACAATCTTCTCCGATAATAGTCTCTTACATTCATATAAAAATTGTTTACCGCGAGCTAGAACAACTGCCCGTGTAATGTTTAGGGATGCGCAGGACTAAAGAAAGAAACTTTTAAAGTAAATATCGAGAAACTAACAACAATAATGAGAAATAGAATGTCAATATTTCAAGAGGAATGAGAGCTATAACAACAATATGTTCCAATGACGTATAATCAATGTCTTTCGGCAATTGTCGTTTTCAGGGTAGTTCTACAAGGAACCCTTATAGTATCGCTGTCCGTCTGTCTATTCGCCCTTTTAACTTCTGTAATTAAGAAAATAAATGGATAATATTTAGCATAGTTGTAGATTATGTATAGATCTCGGTTTTGGTATCATAAAATAGGTGTGGATCTCCATACATATTTTAAGTGGGCATGAACTTTTTTTTTTTTCATTTCTACCCAATATTCAGGGTACATACAGCAAGGTTTCATACATGACTTTTTTACACAAAGTCAACCGTTTTCGAGTAATCGGCGTCGTATAAGTTGGTCTCCCAACCACTGGCGTTTCTAAACACAAGTTTCTATCTCTTTCTTTAAGAGATAGAAACTTGTAACTTTTCATGCCGATAGATCATGCTAAAAACTAAAAACTGTTTAGGAAAATACCATAATAAGTAACTTTTGAAGTAATTTAAAGAAAAGCCATTGTGCGTTGATATTTACGGAACCGTCCTTAGACATGTGCTATCTGTCATATCTGTCGTTTCCATAAATAATGAAGATTACCGAGGGCCATTAGCAACGTGGTTTTACTGTAAATTGAATAGTAAACAATGTCATAAATTATTGCTTTTGAAGTTAATAGTTATTGCTTTTGATACTATGACGTGTGGACGACTATGTGCGTCTTGTCACTGTGACAAAGCAATACCATTTTTGTACTCAGAGACCAAGGCAACAAAGAGTAAATATTTCTTAAATAGCTTATGCCCGCGTAAATTCCACGAGAACACTGTACTTCGGGATAAAAAGTAGCCTATATAATATGTTAATCCAGACCTACTACTATACCAAACTCCATCAAAATCCGTTCAGTAGTTTTTGCGTGAAAGAGATAATATATGAGTAATAAACATCATCCATCCTCACCAACATGTACAATATTAGAAGGATTTTAATATTAGTATGATTGTAAAAAAATCGACACTCTATGCGCGTCTCGATTTAAGCCTGGTATCCAAGTATAATGTATATAAAAACATATTAAAATCAGTGATATTCAATAAAATTGACTATATAAACTGGGTATAATATAGAACCACTTGTAACACACCAGCTTCTATTAAACAACTGTTAATCCATTTAACTAATTAACCAACCTAGTACATATAAAATGTTGATAGTAAAATTAGAATCATTAAAATGTTCAATAAAAACTCTGGTAAGAAACAGTAAAGTACCAATAAATCCGACAATATCAAGGTATCTCTAAGTTTGGGAACGATAAAGGCTTTGTTTTATTGACAGTAAAAAGTTTCACACATTACGTAAACTTTCCCAACGACATCCATCTTTAATCGTTATTAATTTTAACGATGCAGGTATGGTTAAGAATTTAGATAGATTAAAAGGAATAAAACTTAACTACAAGGATTGTTAGTACCACGTAAGCGTTACTTGGTAGTTGGCGTAGTCGAAGTATCTCTTGCAATATAATTTGAAAGTATATTGACAAAATAGAAAATTTATTATTATAACTACTTAAGTCTCTAATTTAATGCAGCAGTTTCGAATTCATAATTGTTTATACCTGATTAAATAAAACTAGATTTGACAACAAGTTCTCGCACCTTAAGTAGGTACGTACTATTCAAACAAGCAGTAGAAAATACCATCAATAATATAATATATCTATGGACGCTTTCACAGCACTTCAATCTGGTCCCTTGGCAAGTACTCGAAAAACTTGTGTTACGGGTACCAGACAACGGAAATATACTTAAAACATTTATAATATACAATCTGTATATATACTATACGTATACATGTATTTAAGATTTTTATCATATAATACACATATTTAATATACATCCATGACCCAGGAACACAGAAAACTTATTGTTTCCTGACGGAATTCGAACCCGCGACCCTCCGGATTGAGCGCCAATGCACTAACCACTGAGCCACAGAGGTCGTCGAAATTATTTATATCATTGAAATTATTAAATCTCTGTACAGATTACCAGCGTATTCTTTACCAAATACCACCCAAAGAAAAAATTCAAATAATTAAAATGCTCATTGATGCATCCAGTATTCCGAGATAATGTCTAAGAGAACCAGTAAATTAATTAATGAGGCCCTAATTTTAAATTATAGTAAAAGTCCGTAGTTAGAACATCGCGTGTGGTCCACTATTAAGAGACCTATTTAATTTATATCGGCCGTACTAAGTAGACGCAACCAAACTATTTAATTGATATCGAACATATACGGTGTTGTCATTTCATTTAGTTTTTATTTTATTTTAAATAGAATATTGTACAAGACCACCGAGTAGAACATCATTCATACACGCCCCATGCCGAGATATGCCGAATAATTCTAACTTTGATTAAAACTAGCCTCTTTTGTTACATGTAAGTAATTAAAATCCTGTATTTTTCGACGCTGTTTGTTTTATTATTATTTATTATTCAATATTTAAAAATAATATATTTAGGTGATTTGTGGCTTATTGCCGACTGGATGTTGCCCGCGACTTCGTGCGCGTAAATGTTAATCTTGCGGAAACCGTACATTTTTTCTCGATAAAAAGTAGCCTAGATGCTTCCTCGTGGTCTACTCTATATCTCTGCCAAATATTATCAAAATCTGTCCAGTAGATAGCCTATTCAATGTAAACAAATAAATTTTTTCCTCTTCATAATATTAATATATATACATTAGCAAACAATTATCGTTTTCAAAAACAATAATTAATAAGTATTCGTCTCTACCTCGTTGTATGTAAGAAATGCATCAAGTTTCTACTTAAAATAATAATAATATTATTGTTATAGTTGTGACTATTTTATGTAAATATGTACATATGCCTCTACTTTTTAAATAGCATACTAAAACTATTGCACCACCAGTCTGTGGTGGCGATATCGAGTTAAAAGCGACTTAACGAGCGCTCCAAAATAATAAGCATATAATTGACCAGCGAATACATTACTATTAAAATTTCGACCCAAATATTAGGGCATAAATCACGTGTAACAAAAGCCGAACGGTTAACCGGCGGCATCGCTAATTGGCCGTCGCCGTAAACCGCCATATTGAAAATACAAAACTCAATTCCATCGACAAAGAGTCAAAAACATCAAGTGACCCGTCGTGTAACAGAATACTATACCGCGAAAGAACATAAAATCACGTCGGCTATTAGATTCGGCGTTTGTAACGAACGACATTTTTGTATTTCACAAGTGAGCGCACTGCGCCCGCGCATCTTCACACGCGCACGTGCACGCACACACAAGCAGAGGTATAAACAAATGTGCTAAGAAAAAAATATTATTATAGCATATTACGCAATAAAACACGAAAAACTCGGGTCCGAGCAGCGCTCCTCAAACTGTTGTGTCTCGGTCAACGGTTAATCAGGCGCGTAGCACGTCTACAGCACTACTACGGCCGCGTAGCGCGCGACGTCTGTTGATTGATATGCGAGAATCCGTTTACACTTCAGTGACGTCGACTCTATCTAAATATAACAATGTTTCTTTTTATTATATACATTTAAATAGTTTTTTTAAAATAATATGATTTGTGCGTTATTTTTAAAGGCACATTTTATCATATATTTGTTAGCTCCTATTTGGTTAATTACATTATTATTGCCTTCTAATTTGTTAACTTTAAAAACCAACAAAGTTTGAGAATCGTAGCGAAGATGGTACTGACATAAACAATGTTAGTGATTTCTATTAAAACCATTCGGCATTTCGATATACGAATTATATTAGAATAACGTCTGGGAACGAGTATCTACGCAATGTGCAATAAATAACGAGAACGGACAGCCGGCCGTAGTAAGCGAGAATGTGTTTTATTTTAATATGTGTAAAGGTCAATTTCCAATGCCGCGCCGTTTATTTGGTAAGTAGTGTAATAAAATCTATAATTTTTTGGTAAACTAGTATCCTCTTCGTCTCAAAGTTTAAGGACAGTTAGCAAACACCCACGGAGGCGATCTTGTATTTTGTTATTGCTAAATATTAATTAAACCATTTGTGTTTTGTAATCGATGTCTTTTTTGGATAATTACCTGCCTAATACAAGCGCAGTGGTTTATCATCCACAACAATTTAATTTAATTATAATACAGGAAATAAAATATTTACAAACAAAAAAAAAAGTTGACGTTGTCATGTCACCCTAAATAAATTGAACAAAATATTGAAAATAAATCGATAAAACCAATTTACGTGACGCCGAAAGTAAATAAATATACATGTTTAAGTATTTGCAGTAGAAACAAATATAATTTATAGCGCTCCAAATGGGCCAAACTGTGAGTAGATATCCCAAGCAATTCTCCCATACAACTGACAAGACCCGCGACGGAGGAAGGAACAAGGCCCGCAACAGAGGAAGAAACGAGGCAACTCCGAGAAGCCGTATGCTAATTTTTTGGCGAAAAGTGAGCCCAGGAACTGTCCCACGCTCAAGCCTACATTCCCCCAGAAAATGAGTATAATATAGTTCAAGGTTTTTTTTTTTTATATTAGTTAAGCAGTTTTTTAATTCTTTGTGTATAGTTTATTCTATTATATAAGTATCTTTTATAGTACCAACCTATGACAAGCAGCCAGGATGCAGGGACCTCCACTAATTATCGACCGTGTCCTTGGGAAATCTGCTGCAATGCTCCCACTGTTCCCGATATTTTAAAAGCCAGCGGGGTTTGAACATCCACGTAGGCAAATGCCACAAACAGCTTCCAACCCTCATTCCCCCAATAACCAATTCACTTCCGAACCCAATCTATCAAACAAATTTCTGGCAAGAAATATCCAAATTTAAACGTTTTGTATCAGTTCTAAGACGGATCCCTAGGGGTACCAGAGTGACTGTAGCCCAGAAGCTTGCCGGGACAATACGCCACACAGTGCTGGAGAACTCGAGGCAAGCCTGGGAAAATCTACTCACCTTTCTCTACCGATTTCTACATATCACTAGAGATCCGCTCAACAATGCCTCCCTCACTTCAAGAATCAAAAATAATTGTTTTTCAGACATTAACCTGAACCCAAATTTCTCATTCCTCGGTCAAACATAACATCGTGAAAACTGTGGAAAATAAAATAAGTGAGGGAGACATTAAGGGTGCAGCGCGGCTCCTGTTTTCTAATGACACGGTCGCCCCCGACTGCCCAGAAACCCTCATCGCCCTGGAAAACAAACATCCATCACAATCCAATCCTTTCACAATTTCCGATGACGCATTACCACCACTACAAAACGTCGACAGACAAAGTACGCGGAGCCATCACGTCCTTTCTTCCGGGTTCAGCTGGCGGCCTCGATGGTCTCACCCCTCAGCATCTGAAGGACCTCACCAGCGGTTACTGCGGGGAGACCGGCGAGAAGCTCCTGCATGAACTCACGAATCTGTGTAACCTGATGCTACGTGGAGGGGTCGCATCAGATATCGTGGACATTATGTATGGAGCTAACCTCTGCGTCTTGAGGAAGAGAGATGGTGGCATTCGTCCGAATGCTGTCGGCTCTACATACCGGTGCCTTACAGCCAAACTAGCTTGCAAATCGGTCACTTCCCTCGCGTCATACTTCCAGCCAAAACAGCTCGGTTTTGCCTGCAAAGAGGGTTGTGAGGACGCCGTTCATTCTTTCAGGACAGCTATCCACAATCAAGTCGATGTCAAAAACGCTTTCAACTCAGTTGACCGAGGCGCCATGATGGCCCAAATTAAACCTAAAGCACCTGCCATTTTACCATTTTTGCTCCAGTGTTACAACGACCCCACCAAACTCATTTACAAAGACCACCTCATCTCATCCGAAGTGGGCTGTCAACAGGGCGACCCTCTAGGTCCAGCAATCTTCAGGCTTGCTATACACCCGGTCATCGAGCTTCTAAATTCAAAGTTTAATGTTTGGTATTTGGATGATGGGACCCTTGGAAGCGATGTCCCCACTGTAATTCTTCCGCAAAGACTTCCGCACTCTGATCCGCGAGTTCCAAAAAATAGGTCTGCAGCTGAACCTAGGTAAGTGCGAACTTTTTGTGCCAGACAGTTGTGGGGATAGAAACGCGATTATATCCAGCTTTAAAGAAATAGCTCCACAACTGTCTGTCAGTGACAAGGATTCGCTCTTCCTTTTGGGCTCACCTATTTTAGACGAATCTCTCCCGGACTTCATAGATAACAAATTACAAAATTTTAATGACACTTTAGACCGCCTCCTCCAAATTAACTGTCACATGGCCTTTATCCTAATCCGTTTTTGCATTTTCGTACCTAAATTGACATATGTGTTACGGTGTTGTCAACTGTACCCTCAACTTCTCAAACAGTTGGATGATACCATAAGACTAACGCTCTCCAATATTTTGAACACAAATTTCGATAACCGCGCATGGACTCAGGCAACGCTTCCAGTTAGGTTCGGTGGCCTGGGTGTTAGAAAGCCCTCTGACATATCGCTTTCGGCTTTCTTGTCCTCAGTCCACGCGAACAATAGTCTTATCTCCAAAATACTACATCACCCACCCTACTCCAATACAGTTCCCTTTCTGGACGAGGCCAAGGACGCCTGGAGCGCAACTAGTGCTTGTAGCGAATTGCCTGACAATACTTTTTCACAAAGGCTCTGGGACAAGCCACTCTGCAGACTGGTACGGAATAATCTTCTTAATACGTCCTCCAGTCCTGTGGAGCAGGCTCGACTGTTAGCTGCGGAGAAGTGGGAGTCGGGTCTTTGGCTACAAGCATTACCGTCACCCAATACGGGCACATTGCTGGATCGAACAGCTTTCCGGTTAGCCACTTCCCTGCGACTTGGCACCCCCCACGTCGTCCCCCATCGCTGTGTTTGTGGCGCAAACGTGGACAGCCTCGGACACCACGGGCTGTCCTGTCAACGAAGCGCCGGCCATATCTCCCGACATCACTGCCTGAACGATCTCATCCGTCGGGCTCTTGTCACCGCCGGAGTGCCAGCTATGCTGGAACCCTCTGGTTTGGCGCGCGACGATGGCAAGAGACCAGACGGTATTATATCAGACGGACGGTGACCCTGGTCCCTTGGAGAATGGGACCAGGGTCACTTATACACTTGCTCCGTCCCATGTCCAGGGCACCTTGTTCTGCAGGTGCAGCCGCCAATCAGGCAGAAAACCTCAAGCGGCGCAAATATGAGAACCTTAGTGGGGATCTCATATTTGAACCGTTTGGGGTTGAAACCCTAGGTACATGGGGACTGGGTGGGCACAAACTTTTCAGAGAAATCTCAAAAAAACTCATTGAGGCCACCCGAGACCCCAGAGCCGGCACCTACCTGGTATAAGAATAAGTATCGCAATCCAGCGAGGAAACTCTTTGAGCCTTCTAGGTACTCTGCCTGGTGGGGACGACCTGGGAGATTTCTTTGTTTTGTAGCATTTTAAGTTTTGGAGTAGTTATTATTTTTTTTAGTACTTACCTACTTGTATAGATTCCACAACATAGAAAGTAATTGCTTTACGACGTTTTTTTATGACGTTCTTAAATAATTGCTATGATATTGTAATTATAAATGCTTATTATAAACCACGACATTATATTAAACGTATGTACGTTATAATAACATGTAGTTTTGCTATTAACAACATTTTTAATATTTATTACATCACCTTTATACTTATTAGGTATTTACCTTTTATAATTATTAAATATTAACAAAATTATCTAACATTTTCACACATTATACAGAACTTTATTAACATGTTGTTATTGTTCGTAAACCTTTAGGTATGACACTAATAAAATATAACTATAATATATAATTATTAACAAAACAAAAAATTAAACCCACTTCCAAAGAATAAACGCACAAAAAAAGTATGAAATAAAACTCATTTTCTAAATAATTCCCCTTTTAAATTCGGCTAAAATAGTTAAAATTTTAGCCGAATTTAAAAGGGGAATTATTACTACTATATCTTTCCATATAAATTTCGAAGAGTTCCCTCTATTCCTCATGGATCCCATCATCAGGTTTCCACTTTAGTGACGAAAGAACCAATTTAGAATTATACCCTTCACAACAACAAAAGAATTTTTCAAATAGGTCCATAAACGGCAGAGTAATGTTCAAAGATATCCGTGTCGGTGTAAAATACTATGAGAAGTACCTTTTATATCATCATAATGTGATAATGTATGGTGTGATGATGGTGGTGATGATGATGATTACTCTAATTGACATAGTGGCACATGCTTGCGGTTCTTTAAACAACGCTAAAATCTCCAAGCATATATCAATAAGGAGTCAGGGTATATCTTGGAGCAAAATCTTACTTTTTGGTAGCACATGCTTGGACTACATAAGAAAAAGTCGAAATCACGATATGTCCATATAAATTTCGAAGAGTTCCCTCGATTCCTCATGGATCCCATCATCAGGTCACCACTTTGATGTCAAAAGGGCCAATTTTGAATAATACTCTATACATCGAAAGAAGAATTTTGAAAATCGGTCCACAGACGGCGGAGTAATCGTTGAACATACAAAATATATACAGACGTACGTATAACCGCTTCCTTTTTTTGGAAGTCGGTTAAAAATTTATGAAAAATATTAACGAAATATATTCAGTAATTTTCTTATAATGTTTTCGCATGTTTTCTGTTCAAAAAAAAATTATTATACTTACAGTGCCAGTGAAAAGCTTCAAAATGTATGATACGTATTGCGGACATGCTCATGCGAATGACATATTGTGGTTGTTGAGAAATATTCATAACTAGATAAAAATAATGTAAAAATTTGAAAACAATTATTATGAATAAGCAATTCTGTACATTGTATGTATTGTGAACATGTGAACATTAGCGTGTAAATTATTCAGTGTCAAGCTGACTTTATCTAAAGTATTTGACTGTAATGTAAAATTTTAAAGTAAACCACCAATGAGGAAGAAATCACGATCATGAGCAATAACTGTGTGCAACTTTTCAATACAATGAGCAATATTTTGTTACAGGTGAATTATTTGACAAGGTAGTATCGATATTTAAAGATAAAACAAACTGTCGGAGTCAGTATCTATATTTAATGCTAGAACATTTTAAATTTTGATACTGTCAACTTGATGGCGAATTAAGTTTTACATTACAGATGAATAATTCAGGCGTGGGATCACCTTAAAGTATAACGTCTTCGAGAATATTTTTCAGAAACTTCGGAAAATGTGAAATGTACGAACCCAGTACGCGGTGAGGTTGGTGTTGAGCCGGCTCTGGAGGTCGGGGTCGGACTTCGCGCCGCGGCCGAGCGCCGCGCCGGACCGCCCGCGCCCGCGCCGCTCCACCTGCACCACCACAGCGTCACACCGGGACTCCCAGCACCCCCGGGACCCCCGCCAGACGCCATCCGGTCACACACACCGACATCGCATCGCATAGCCATTACCATTCAGGATCCGAATTATCATTTACTCAAATTTACCATTCAGGATTTTTGTATTCACCATAAACTCTTTACCATTCAAGATTTCTGAATTCACTATTTACTCTTTACCAGGATTCTTGAATTAAGCATTTACTCTTTACCATTCAAGATTTCTGAATTTACAATTTACTTTTTACCATTCAGGATTTCGGGGTTACAACACGAACTTAAGGAATTTATATTAACGGGTTTGTTACATTATTGTGCATGAACTTAGCAACTTATGGGTACGTGAGATATGCGCATGCATTTGTGTCTTTTTTAGTTATTAATGTAAAATATTTACAAAAAAATAATATTAGGTACCTAGAAAAAAAATCTCTATATTCACTTAATCATTACGTATAGTTTAATCAGGGTATGATTGAAAATTAGGTTTCTTTATTATGATGAAAATGTCAAAATTTCTACTTAAACAACTTCTTTCCTACTAAACTCACGATCTACCTTGTCTATCTACATCTATGGAAATAAAACTACTAAGTACTAAAACTGGAACAGTTAACAATAGGTAGGAGTTATTTAAACATGCTGTACAACGTAGGCTACGGTACCTTAAGGGTCTAAGCATCGAAGTGTGTGACCTGAGAGCATCTAGAAGCAACTAAATTAGATGTGTAATATTAGTGAGTGTTATTTTATATAGTGCAAAATATAGGAGGTTTTTTAACAGATACATTATGTAATAGGAATTTATAACTTATGTATGTCCTAAAATTATTGTTCAGGACAGTTTTTTAAAAATTTACAGCATTGGTAGGATCTGGGGCATTTGTTCTTTGTCTAAACATAAATGCTTAAATCGATAGAGACGATTCATTCGTTTTAAGATGGTAAAATCACGAGAATATAGTAAACAATCCGTATCCGTAGACCGTGGTTTTTTAATTTCGATTAGTAAAATAAGTACTACCTAATAAATAAGTAGAAAAGTTCACAGATCATAAATTGTGGTGGGAGAGGTAACGGTAGTGAGTAGACAGAAATAAGATTTACCATGGCATTAGCGCCAAAATACTACCCTCCCCTTTCAACAATTTGATCAGTAACTTTTGTTTTCATTTTACGAAGTACTAACCAACTTTTTCATACTGAGCGCTACAAAAAGCCACTTGGCATAGCGTAGCTAAGAGAAGAGTTATAATTTATGTGATTCATATTGTGACTACGGCGAAGAGAAAAGGAAGGATAATGATTTTGGCAGTCGTATGTTTGTTCCGCCGTAGCGCCTAAACTATTGATCCGATTTTAATGAATGAGGCTTCAATAGATTAGGCATTATGCCTACATTGTGGAAGGCGGCATTTATTACCCCGGTTCACAAGAAAGGACCTAAAGATGTGGTCGAGAATTATAGACCTATCTCCAAGCTATGTATATTTTCTAAAATATTTGAGAAAATTATCTATAGACAACTATATGCCGCATTAAAACATAGCTTCTGCGAACAACAACATGGCTTTTTATCCGGTAGGTCGACCACAACAAATTTAACGATCTGCGCCGATTACTTGTCCGACTGCATGTCGCAGCCTGTGCAGGTGGACGTCATATACACCGACTATAGCAAGTGTTTTGACCGCCTCGATCACACCGTACTACTCCGCAAGCTATCGGCCATCGGTATCAGGGGCGACTTGTACAGATGGTTTACCTCCTACGTTCACAACAGATGCCAAACGGTGGTACTTAACGGTTACTCTTCTAGGCACACACATATCCCCTAGGGTATACCTCAAGGATCCCTTTTGGGACCTTTATTATTCAACATTTTCATCAACGATGTGTTTTCCAGCTTTTCTTTATGTAGGGTGCTTCTCTTTGCTGATGATATGAAGATCCTATGTTTAGTCAAAAGTATTGTTGACGCTGTAAACATTCAAAAAGATCTAGATAGTTTTCACCGTTACTGTGTCACAAACAAGCTAGATTTAAATGTGTCTAAATGCTATGTATGTTCATATACCCGTAAACCCAACATATAACGTATCCATACAAGCTATCTAATACTATTTTAACAAGAGTCAATACTATTAGGGATCTAGGTGTCACTTTCGATGCTAAACTTTTATTCGACTCGCATATTGACAACATTATTAAAAAAGCCTCTAAATCGTTGGGTTTCATATTTAGATTATCTTCCGATTTCAAGCGTATCAAAACAATTAAAATTATTTACTGTGCTTTTGTGCGCAGCCACTTAGAATACTGCTCGCCCATATGGAATCCTAACTACGCTACCTATATTGATCGCATTAAGAATATTCAGAAAAAGTTTTTAAAATATATCCAGTTCAAGTCCAGGACCTACTTACCTAATTACGTCGAAAGATGCAAAAAATTCCATATGCTACCGCTCGAAGAACGCCGTAACATTGCCGATTTGTCGCTCCTTTTTAAGATATACAATGGTTCAATCGATTGCTTAGAACTAGTAAGCAAGTTTGAGTTTAGAGTACCTACCGGCTCGCTTAGGAAATACCAACTCCTTCACGTTCCGTTTGCTTCCACCACCTACCGTCAGAACTCGTACATTGTGCGAGCTAGCAGAGCATACAATGCAGCGTCTCGGAGTATCGACATAGATTTATTCAACACCAGTGTGAAAAATGTAAGAAAAACTCTTACATACCATTTCTTTAATAGTAATTGCTAATACTGTATTTACAATTAAGTCAAATCTTTTTCCTTTTGCTCGTCCTTTGAATGTCTACCTCAATTTCAACATTATAATTATTAGTTAATCGTGAAAACTTGTAATTGGCCCTTTACTGTTACTCTGTAAATAGTCTTGCACCGTCTAGCTGTAAGTTTTCCTTGAAAATAAATAAATAAATAAGTAAATAGATTCGTAATAATGGCCCGGATAACATAAGGTATAAAATAATTTATATAAATTATAGTCAACTTATAGTTTTCCATAAAAAATTTAGTTATTTTGCTAATATTTTGAATATTCCTAATCCAGCGAGCCACTAGAGTGTGTGCAATACAGAGTGTGTATAAATGAAACAAAGAGTATGTGCGTGGGGTGTTACAATATTACTACATTACAAAATTGGCTGTAAAGTGTATTCAGAGCCAAATATTTTCGCCATTTAAAAGCCACATGAACTTACCTATTTTTTAGTATGGCTCACAGGTGATACTCACACATCAAAAGCGCCGCGTATTACAAAAATATTACTTCTCACTTTACATATATAGTCATTGTATCAATATAACAGTCCGCGCACATAGCGCGTGGGCACTGTGACGAAACTGAAAATAATTGCCGGTATAAAGGTTTTCTGTATTCCGAGGTCAATGGATGATATGTATGTATTTTATTACTTACAATCTCACATACAAGTTATTCTTTCTCAATGTTTGTAAAATGCTTGTGTACATTTTTAGGGTTCCATACCCACAGGGTTATAACGGGGTCCTGATACTGAGACTTCGCTGTCTGTCTGGCACAGGGCCTCCCATACAAAAAAATTGAATTTTTCTCTGTTTTTTCTTGATATTAATACTAGTACTCGATATTAGTACTAATATTTGTATAGATGATGAGCGATATATCGGCCTGTGACGTCACGAGTTGCACCCGCCATACATTTGTCATTATAAAATGTATGGCGGTAGCAACTTGTGACGTAACAAATCGTTTTGCGAGAAAGAGATGGGCAATATTTTTTATTTGCTTATAATTTTAATCGCGTCAATCTAAATACAATAGGTATTTAGAAAATCTTTCAGATTTATGTTAATCAACAATTTTAAAACTTAATTATTAAAAATTTGATATTCCGCACTAGGCAACATCCATTTTATGTAGGTGATAAACCAACAATGAATATTTAGGAAAAATATGAAGCGACTCTAAAGATCCTGATTTTGACTACCCTGGTATTCAATAGTCGTAAACTATAAATTATAATACATTGTAAGCAGATTTAAGCACAAGAAAATGATGTAATTATCGAAAATAAACCTGTAATTGCCACACAAGCCGGACATAACATGATGTTATAAAATTTTAATATTTCTAAGGAAACATAATCATCAATTTTAATCGCAGTGCAAAATTTCCATATAAATCTAATAATTGTTAATATTTATCGTCACAGGTACGTAACAAATAAAGTATGGACTACGATAAGGGTGCGGTGACACAGTTAAACCGGTACTACATTATCATTCCACTAAGTTATTAACAAATATATAATCATCTATACCCACGTAAAGATCGTTTCTCTCATTTTGGTACTCATCCGATTCATTACTCGCATTGGCTAGAGAGATCGAAATTATTTCGTTAATAGGGACATGACCAATGTCGATATTATGTATAAACAGATTTAATTCACTCTTGTTCTATTGCTGAACTGTATACATGCAGCAATCAAATATCAGAGGGTAATAACTATATTTTTTTTATAAAAATTATAATCAGACTACGTAAATTATATAACCTATGTTACCCGGGCTATTATTAGGAATCTTTTGACATCCAATTCATCAAAACCGGATCAGTAGTTTGGGCGCTACGGTGGAACAAACATACATACATACATAGACTGCCAAAATCATCACCCTTCCTTTTGGCTTCGCCGTAGTCGGGTAAAATTTTACTTAATTTTTGACCTCTTTCCATAATTCCCTTATTATGTATGTTACGTCTGTCTAGACGACGTCTGTGTGACGCGTGATTTCACTTCCTTAATTATTTTACTATGTCTAGTAGGAATAACTAACAACGTAATGACATTGAGATTCTACACTCAAATTCGCATACGCATATCAAATTTCTTATTAAACTGTTAGTATAATGTACATTAGATTTCTCTATTTTGTTGTAGTTCGCCAAATGTTTCATCAGTACTATCGATAGATTAGAAATCACTGTCTCGATAGATAGAAGGCACATCACTAAAAAGCCGGTCCGTGTGCTAATTGCTGTACCAATTTTGTATCGAAATCATTTGAATACCTATCCGTAATTTATGGCAACGACATCGAGCGAGTATCATCTTCACTTTTACAGTGTACCAGATTATTGTTTTCCTGTTAATGAATAACACGGATTGAAAACATCATTTATTTATAAAATAATATTATTTTTAGGATGAAGATAAGTTGGAATTTTTTACTCTGTTTTTAATTTGAAGTACAATAAAATAGTGACTTTACTTATTTAATACATGATTTAGGTGATGGTGTGATAATATATTATTATTATGTATTTACAGAAAACATACCTACGTAGATTTAAATAATTTTTCCCAAATAGTTTCCTTACACATCAGGAAAATGAGTAAATTATCAAAAAAAAATGCCAAATGGAATTTCCTCACAAACTTACCTAATTGACTTTGGTACCGTTCTAAACTTATTTAAAAATAGTTTTAGAGAACGAAATAATAGCCATAATAATCGGTCTCATCTGAAGTCAAGTTTATTTACATGTTCCACTTTTCTATTTACTTTTTATATTTTACATCTCCTCGTTAAACGGCATTTAATATAAATCACTACAAAATAATTTATGTGTTACTTGCTATCAAAATATGTGTCTATTTATGCGTATGGCACACTCATACAAACATTTTGGCCTGAATAAGTGATTCGTGAAATAAAAAAATATAATATTATTATATCTCTCATTAGGTACATGACCGCAATCATTAATTTACGACACAAATTAAGTTTCTAGAATCGAATGCTCTTTATTATTTCTTACATTCTCACTAATTCTCTGCCATATTTAATTGCTAGTATTAAAGAGTTTTCTTACAGCTGGAAATCCCAATTTCCAGCACTTTTATTGCATTTCCAAGCAGCATTGCTAATGGTTTTCATTCTTATGTTTTTAAATATTTTCCTTTTCACTAGTACGCCTCAACATATTTAAACATAAAGGAAGTGACTACAACGACTGCAGACGTGGTTGAACTACGTATTTACACGTGATTATGTGTGCGTGCGCACGATTCGACGACGCTGTTAAGTGATTTTTCTTATGCCTGCTCGAGCGGCAACTTGTTCGATAGCATTTGAAACTTTTTTAAACACCAGTAGTAATAACTTCTTCTCTGCACTATAATATTAGCAATGTTGGTAGCTTAAGTTTTTTTAAACTCTACGATACTTTTAAAGATCCTTGATGAAAGGACAACAGCTTAAAAAAATGCTAGATTATTATTAATTGTAATGCATCCTTCACTAGAGTTTACTTAATTTCGTCAAGATTGTCCAGAGCTTCATAACTACGAAACAGAAGATGATGACAGCGTTGATAAAATAAGTGTGCCCGCCCCATTAACGCTACTGCCGCGGCCGTTGAGGTAGTTTGAATTAATTAAATATCACCCAATAAAGATAAGGCAACAAACCGACATACCACCACATGTGATTATTTTAAATATTTTTGAAGTGGAAACTTCTTAAGGCCGTTGGGAATTTTCTGAGATGAAGAAAAAACTTCGACCTCGCGACACAGGTACCGACACCGGTGCGGTATGAAGGAGTTCGGGACGCGCCGCATGTATTGCAGTTCCTTTGTCTCGCTTAAACTCAATAACGGCTGGACGGATTTTGATCTTGAAATGATTTTTGAAGTTTGAAGTTCAGGGAAGTGAGAAATATTTTAAAAAATGCGAGAAAAGTACGAACAACCCTCAACCAAATGTACTCATATGGTGCTCCCACATAGCCGTTATAAAACGTTTACAAATATTTTCTAACACAAAATATTTACTAACAAATGTTACCAATTGTTACATTTTGTTAGGAACTGTATGATGATTTAGCAACTTTAGCGTCTTGTACCTGAAAATTGGCCCACGGCACAATCTGGCGGGTATACATAATATGTTCATTGTACTCACTAATTCTACAATATGACATTATTTTATAAGTAAGAATATAAGGAGAGTATGGTAGGGCTGGGATCTCAGTCCATTACTAACATTACCTAACATGAAAATATTTTTTAACATTATGATCAACTGTTTGTAAACTAATTACTAAACATTTTCTAAGAGCAGTGTGGGAGCACCATTACTAACTATTCCTACCTGTCAAACATTTGATGCTCGTTCCGTCGGGAATGTAAATTCAGGTCTCCAGTGTCACTTGACTGTCAAATATATTGACAGTCAGTCCAGGTTGTAAGTGTAGGTTGCAGGTGTAGGTTGTAGATGTAGTTATTTTATTTATTCCAGTTCATAGTTGAAACCGAACGACGTCTGTCGGTACAAATAGTGGTTAATATATAATCTCAACCTCCTTATCTAATGAATTAGGTACATGTAAATTAATAAAATATTATAATCATTTAGGTACATACCCAATTCAATATTTTTATTATATAATTATTACCTTATTACATCTTACAATAAGGTCAAGGTTGATCATGGCTTTGTTTACATTTTTTCTCACATTGTTCAGGGTGTAAATATAAATCATTTTTATGGGTCATGGGACCCGATACTAACAGTGGCAAAAATAGTACGCAAGAAAAGATACATTAATACAGCATTTTATACTTTTGGGCCAAAAAAAATCAGTTTGCGCAAAACAACAAAAGAGAAGACACAGGTTAGACCGCAAACACAATGGTGCTATATTCCACCGTAAAACACAATAGCGCACTAGAAACCTTTCAAAAAGGACGCATTTTAACGTGACTTCGACTTTTTTTAGTATTTCGTAATCATAGGGTTATGCCCTGTTTATTGGCTATTACTGCAAACACACGACCGACAGATTTGGACAATATTTAATTCAATGCGTCAAAACAAACAAAAAGAACTTCGTGTAACAGTGAGCAATGGATGTAAAATCTTTGAACAGTTACTAATAATTTTATTTCATGTCAGCTAAACAATAGCTTTATTACTTCTAATCTAGTATAGAAATGGATTCTACAATTCCGTACAAAATATATCCAACAAGTAAATTATTATTATTAACTACTAGGGTTTGGGAATTCCCGATAATTTCAAAGTACCGGGACACGAGACAGCCTACAATCAAAGTCCCGGGAATTCCCGGGACTTCAAGACTTTTACGAAAAAATATTTTATAAATAATTCTGAGCATCAACAGCTTTGTCTGACAATTATTTTGTTTCTGATTTTTGAAATAATTCCATTGTAATAACACTGAACAAGAAGAACACTCTCGTTTTCAACAGATGTCGGTTTCATTGTGTTTAAGGCTTTATACAATTGTTCCAAACTTTCTGAACGTTTTCCGGTTGTTATAAACAACTGAAAAACGGGTATATTTTCTTGGACATTTTTATTGCTTGTTCTATTTGATTTAGGCTCGTTGTGTACTTGTGAGCTACTGGTACTAGGTTCTGCGCCCATTATTTCCACATCTGAGGTTCGGATACTAGGGATATTTACAAAAAGCAGTTCTTCCACAATTCGTCTCAAGTCTCGAACAGATTGTTCCGGGACTCGAATGAATTAAAATTACAAAAAGTCCCGGGACTTCGAGACACGTGACGTAACGGAGTCCAAAGCCTAGTAACTACATTTATTATTATTAAAAAAAGATTTATTTTTCGAATCCGTAAATCCGTCGGGTGACTGCTCAGCATAAAAAGTGTATTTACGCGTACAATAGGAATATTGACCGAGATAAATGTATCTAACAGAAAGGTATTGGAGGTTGCATCCAATTTACTAACTGCATAAAAACGAAAGTCCTGTGAGGATTACGAAAGCTTGAAGGCGGCAAATGCGTGAACGTTGTTCATGCCTATAAAGTCATTTTTAACCCACTGGTTAAGGATGATTAATATTATGACTGCACTCAGTATGTCATAATTTTCTATTTTTTATCTTAGACTAAGCAATCACTTGGAGTTTCACTGATAAAACATTAAAAAGTAAATACATTTTTTTTGTTAAAAGTAAACAAATATTTTAAACATGAGTATTTATTTTTACAAAGATTTCACGATCACAATATGATTTATGTTTTAACTGTTATTTTACTAATTCTATGTATAAGTATAATATTTTGTTTTACTCATTAATTATTATGCGAATATAATAATATTTCAAAACCAATATACCGCATCCAAATTCAATGCTTTACCACATCAAAGATAGATTTGGGAACGAGATATGGGTTAATAATATAATTTTTTGTCCGACATGCGGGGGAAGATGTAGATAGGACAGGGGAGGGGGAGGGGTATGTTCAGGTGAATGTCATATCGCAATTCCTTTTTCAAAAACGTATGTGTTACTTTGTACCTTATTTTTATGTGACTTAGGTTCATTTTATATTAACCCAAAGTCCATCCAGTACCTACTGTATCCTGATAAAGCTATGGTGATAATTTATTATGGGACGACATCGTGAGAATTCGCGTCCTACAGACGCAAAGGATACTTGGTATTGTAGCAAAATATAAAAAAATGCGTGTAACGCGCTATATCGATTTCTGATGTCCGCGCCGTAACAACCATAAATAAAAATTATTTAAGATTGCAGTCTTTATCATATTTTTAAATTAGCGTGATTTAATTTTACATATTAATTGAAAAACTAGGGGGAAATAACATTTAATCTACTAATTAGTAATTAATACGATCGTTCGTTAATCAATTAACTAACGTAGAGTTTGTGATAAAAAGGACACTAATTTGAGTGTACTAAAATCATGAAGACTTTTGAAAGTTTCATTAAATTAGTTATTAAAGTCAAATTAGTAATCGTGGGTTAAAATATCATGCCTTCTCTTTCATTAATAAGAAGAACGAGAGAGATAACATGGTATTTAATCTTAGGAGGTTTTACTCATACGTATGTGTTAAATAACAAGTAAATAAAACGATAAACTTAACAAATAGTAAAACCCCATGGCCATAAGTCGTGGGCCGAGATCGCGATATGCGGGTATAAATGAAAACATTAAAATCAAAGTCATGGTGTCGCCTTGCGGATGGCTGCGCATGCGCCAGGAATCTTAATATCAATTTTGATACCCGGATCATTTTTGCAATAGGGTTGGCAGTGGCAGTTAACACTCAAAAAAAAATAAAGAAACTTAAATGACACACATAGAGCGTTTTTCTGCGTATTATATTTTTTGGCATATTATTATATTTTAAATTTAATTAAAGATGAATTTGATATAAAAACTACGTAATTACCAATATTATTTCTAATCAAATTAATTTAAAAACCTGTAATATTTTATAATTAACATAAGTAATACAACTTTCAAGTGAAATTAATTTGCATTCTTTTTTTATTTTTTCAACATTAAACATTAAAATAATTCGGGCATAAATAAAATTATCCAGAGTGCTAAGTGTGAGTTTTTGATGTGACAACGTCTTGTAATTCGATGGAGCCGGCTGCACACACGAAAAAACATGACTCATGCGGCGTTACCTCGCTCTGTTCCATTTCTTATGACGTTGTCACGTTCAACTATCGTCGAACGGGCTCACGTTCGAATGTGAAAAAAAACTCACACTTAGCACTCAGATCATTCGCGTCATTATATGAGCTTTAGAAATTTTCAAATTAGAAAACTGTGTTTATGTCCAAATATTTCGCTTTGTTACCGTACCATCATCTATACTTATATTATAAAGAAGAAGTTTGCTTGTTTGAAACAAATAAGCTCCTAAACTACTAGACAGATTTTAATGAATTTTTGCACAGATAATATAGAGTAGACCATGGGGAAGGACGTTGCCTTTTATCACTGCAAAATATACGGCTCTCGCGAGATTTACTTTTGAGCGCATGAAGTGGCAAGCAACGTTTATGTTTTTATATCAATACTGAAGTTTATTAATTTAATTTTTCATTTCATTTTTTTATTATTTTTTTATTTTTGTAAACTGTAACCATGCAATTATACTAACTATTGGATAAGTTATATTATCTAAGTAGTAAAGTTGACTTTATTAAATAAGGCATGTTATCATTATTTAATATGAAACCTCATTTTCTACAATTCGCCTTAGCCCAAGAGCGCACTGACGGCCAGGCTGAGGCGGTCACCGAAATGTATGCATTGTATCATCATTGCACGCACTTGGCCGCAAGCGGTCAGCGGCCGCCTGCCGCAGGCGGCCTGGCCGCCAGTGCGCTCTTGGGCTAAGGTGAAACGTAGAACGGCTGTTTTCTACATACCGACCAGGTGCCGGACCAGAATTGAACACACAAGTGTCGACTCAAATGTCAATGTCATATACGACAGCTCGACACTCGATAGTTCGATTTTAAACTCTATTATTTAAGCGTAGAGTTCAGTGCTCTGAATTTTTCCGGGCCCACCGGATTCCGGTACAAATAGTCCCAGCCTCACACCTGACACACGCCACCGACCGGGTCCGTGCCGGGCCGGCGCCAAGCCGTCAAGTGGAAGAACAGTCATCGCCGTGTACACTGTACAGGTGGTGTTCAAAGTAATTATATGAACAGCCAACCTTATGTAGAAATGTAGAATGTAGAAAACATTTCGTCACGATGCCAGCCCTACCCTTGGTACTCAAATCTCAGGTACCTTCTCTTATCGCGCCATCTTTCCAGTCAAATTATTTATTTCCTTCAAAACCTAAGGACATCCTTGTTTGCCTTTGTGCTACACCAATATAGACCGTATTTTAAAGAATTAACAACTTCACTGGCCGTTCTATAAGTTTGTGTAAAGATCATGAGTGTCCGTCTTTGTCGTAGTGTGATATTTCATTAGAGTTAGTAGGATTAACTTATAAAGACGTACTCATATTTTTTTCTCGCACAAGATCACAAAGCTTTATTATTCTTAAGAACTTTGTGTATACTTATATTTAGTTAAGTTAGTTTAGTATTATCGTTACAATAATAATTTACTACTAACACAAATAGACACAGCTCTTAAGAATTTAAGAGCGCTACGCTATACAATGGTGACGGGTTAAAACTAACCTGAAAACGAAAATTTTCTTACGTACAGTTAAATAAAATGCATTAGAAACACCTGCTTAAACCTATTATTTCTTTGTGTTTCAAATTTTTCGGCAACAATAACAGTGTATCTGCACTCCGCAGTACCCTTAAACATATGCCGCGCACCTGTCGATCTTCGCTTCGATCGATAGCAATTATCGCGTACGCCGCCAGGAAGGTGACCTACACTGGGGTTGCCAGGCTAAGCCCTAATGACTTACAAAAAAAAGAAAAAGTAAATAACTCAACAGTACACAGCAATAAAATAAAGCAAAAAATTGTACGTTTTAAAGAACAAAGTAATTACTAATATTATAAATCATATATTTTTATGTAGTGTGAATCATATTATATGATAGGTATGCGACATAAAGCATCGCGTTTCGATTTACCTACTTGGATTAATATTAAACACCATTTCTTTTTGCTGAACAAACAATAGCGATATAATATTCGTACTTTCGAGAATTCAAATAAAAAATAATATGATGGCAGCCCTGTAAAAAATTGGCTCGGACCGGCGGCCAAGGCCGAGCGGCGGCGTGCGTCTGCGCAGGTTCACAGTCAAGGGCACGACCCACTTCCCCGCAAGCCTTTCTCAAGGGAACACGCGTCCTTTTCCACTTTCATTTTTCAATTATACCGCCAATCATGTTTCGAAATAAGAAACATGTGAGAAGTGAATAAATTAATGTAGAGTTCGCTTGCACTTTATTTGTACTGGTTGGGTGATGTATTTTTTGATTTAAATATTTATTGTAAAGCTGTGAATTTTTAACGTCTCTTAAGTTATAGGAAAGTTTAAATTTAACTTGTTTTTCAACTTCAAATTCATTGACGCCTATATATTTAACTCAAGTCCAATGGTTAGGTTAGATGTAACAAAATGTAGAGTCAACATAGTTTTATTATGTTTAAAAAAAAATATGGCGATACGGCTTAAAACTATTGCCAGTGGCAAGTTAAAAGGCGGAGAATAGAATTTTCGTTTAAGTCTTGAACACCGTTTTTCTAAATCGTCAAGACCAAAGTTTAGTCAAATTCCAAATAAATCGTCATTGCAATCAATGAGTCAAGTCAGTCGATTCGAGTTAGAGTTAGAGTCGAAGCGTCTACCACTTTATCGTATCTTAACCTAGGAAGTTTTGTAGAGAACACAAATAGTACGCTTTTTTAAGTTGTACCACTTGCCCACACTCGTGCACTTTAACGAATTTATTTTACTGGTTAATATTCTACCAATATTACACATTAAGCACCGAAATAACAAAAAAATATGGAAAAAAATACAAAAACAATAACGTCACTCTACTACAGCCTTGCCAAAACTCCCGTCAACATAGTTAAGGTTTGTTGTTGGTATCATGATGCATTATAATTACTAATGACCTTTGAATATAAGTAAAAAAGGTACTCTAAACTAATAATATAACTAATAATGTTACGAGCAGAGACCGCACAAGTATTATATTTACGAGTATTTATATATAGTAAATAATTAATTTAGTATTATATATACGCCTGTTTACGAGTACAAGGACTAATTAATTTTATTTTACAAGAACCGCGACAATTTGAATAAAGTACATCATGATATATTTAAATTGTAAAATAGATAATTAAGATAAAATTTAAGGTCATACGAGTAGAAGTGGAACATAATTATATGTAAAAAAAAATTTTAATCAATGATCATTTAAAATATAATAGCGGTATAATAAAATATAAAAACCGGTCAAATGATGAATTTAATTAACAGGCCCAGATTGAATTACATTTTTAATAATTATTATGCTCTTAATTAATCACTAGGTACATCAATTCAAATATTTCACAACTTCACAAGTTTATTCCTCTTACGTTGATAGGTACTAAATACATTTTATCTTCCCAATTTTGACGTGATAACTAACGTCTTATAAATCGATGGAGCCGGCTGCACGCACGACTCATGCGTTACCTGTTACCCGTTATCGTTACCAAGTACCGTTACCAAGTACCCAAGTACCAGCGTTACCTCGCATTGCCTTTACCTCATTATTATTATTATTGTTGTTGTTGTTGTTGTTGACGTTGTCACGTTCAACTATCGTCAGTAAACCGACTTTACAGACAACCGGTATTTTTATTTATACATCGAATGTTTCAAATTTTATATTTACAAGGAAGTAAAATTAATAATTTCTATAAATTTTGTGTTTAAAGTATTATATGAATGAGTAGTCTGTTTTAAGGCTTTCAGTAATGAGATTCTACCACCGGTCGCAAACTACCCCGTAAGGCGCGGTGTAACAACTCATCAAGATCATATTTTAAGCAAGAAAATATGTATATATATAAATCCTATCCTGTATGTATCCTATCTTGTTATCCTGTATGTCATACGAGTTTCTGTAAGATTTACAAACTACACAGGTCCAAAAAACATAATGTTCTCGAAAACTATGAAGAGATTTGAAATAGAATAGTCAAATCGTCTTCTCGCCATCAAGAAAGTTTTCTCTCGATCACGCTTTTATTAATACCTTAAACTGTAGTTAAATTAAATGCCATATTTAGACATACGGCCAGTCAACCGTAAATAGACAATGGCATAACGGCTGTTGTCTAGTCATACCGATATCATGAATTATTCATTCATTCATGAATAACCAGACTAGTCGGACCACATTGATTTAATTTTATCTTGATATTTCGCAAATTGTGGAAAGTTGTAATAGAGCTAATTTTTAAATATTTACAAGCATACATATCTTTAGGTATTAAAAATTATGAAATGAAAAACCATTTTATTTACAATCAATTTGAAATCATATTTCAAAATAACATCAAAATATTATTACTAAAGCAAATTAAATTTCCATTCTCAAGTAAACGATAACATTTATTTTTAGGATGCTAACCTGCTGGAGTTTAACTCCAGTGTAGATGCAATTAAAATAACTCATTAAGTTCTGTTTTCACTTGATGTTTAATTAACATCAAAGGCAGTCAAATGTCTCGTGTCAAGGAACGTATTACGATCTGAGTGCAGCCCGAAATAACTGCGAATAAAAGAATAAACAAAATAAAACGAGGACTTTTCAACTATTTTTATTGAATGTTAATGAAAGATTTAATTTATATTATTAAATGTTAATTACCTTATAACACATATTTTGCGCTATTCGAATTATCGAATTCTTAGAAGTGTAATTAAATAGGAAAATGAATCACGAAAATGTTGCCACTTATTTACAGGTAGTCTAGTAAAAGTAGTATTATGTAGTACATAACGCTTAGCTTTCTACTAAATATAGAAATGTGAACTGTTTTCCTGGTTGAGATAATAAAAACATAGTAATTCTATCCGGGCCATATGTAAATTAGCAATACTTTCATCAATAAACTTAACCAAGAGCATATCAGGACCTGTCTAAAGAGGGTTCCGTACCTAACTAATAAGTTATTAAATAATAAATAATAAGTTATTAGTAATAACTAACACGCGAATTATGTCTATTCAAATATCTTTATAAGTTATTGTCCAATTTCATGCAAAGTAATTTTTCATTTCTCATACTCGGAAAGTAGTGTTGTTTTGATTTGATTATTGGGTGGAAGATGCTGCTTTCCTTTCATAGGGAGGGAAAAACTCATACAAATTCATTCCGGCCCGAGGGCCGGAAAAACTTCAAAACTTCAAAAATAGAACTGCTGTCAGCTGTGAAGAGTTTTATGTAAAAAAAAAACTATAAAAAAATGACATGACTTTCTAAACAGCCAGTGTGAATTTAGCGCAAACTTCTTTGAGCGGAATAAGCCGCGAGTGCCGCGACGATTACGCGGTGAGCGGCAAGTTCCATATTTAAAATTTAAAAAGTCAACACAAATTGGCGGGATACTAAAATCTGTTATGTATGTATCTGTGACGCACTTTTGTGCTAAGATTTGAATTGAATATTAAAAATGAGTTCAAGCGAAATATTGACACCAAATATTGATCCAGAACAGCCAAATTTCTCAAAATATATCAAACAACATAAATATTCCAAACAAAAATGTAACTTCTAATTTCACGAATTGTCCTAATTTGACTATTAATTTTAAATAGGCACTACTAATATATTATTATCAATAAATAGTTTAGATAAACAACTAGTTTTATTTTCCTCATATTCTAAATGAAAAGTAGAGTGTTTGCCACGGGTAAAAGAATCAATTCCTAATCGGACTATAGCCTAACTACCTCGGGAATTAATTATTTTCAACCCTAGGCTAACTACTATTCACTACTATTCATAAAGAGTATTTAGCATGATATATCAGCAAGAAAAGTAACAAGTTTCTACTTTAGGGAGGGTACCAAGTTGTAAGCCACTTCGGAGACCGATTACTCGAAAATGGTTCACTTTGTAAAAGGAAGCATGTATGAAGTCTTGCCTTTATTTAAAATATATATTCTAATATACCCCACATAATGGGGTAGAATGAGATTATTTTTATCCCCGCTTCACATGTAGAGCCACCCCTAAAATATATATTAAGCTATTGCATAGCTTTTATCGCGGGCTTTGATCGCGGCGACCGAATCAAGAAATTCCGTAACGAAAATAAACCTAACACCCCCCACTCCGACCGGCACAGCAGTGCGGCGTTGAAAGCCGTGCATCGTCTAACGTCGTTCCAGTTCGAAGACTTCGGCACGGTGTTTGTGTGCGTGCGACTAGACGTATGCGTGTAGACTTACTATGCAATAGCTTTAGGTACCGCGGCAGTCCCCGAGTACCACACGTATTTTATAATTTTATTATTTTATGCTACTAAAAATAAAGTTTATACGCAAACTATGAGTGTACCAAATTTAATCAATGTATATTGATAATTACAGAAGATAGCAAGGGCGGATAGACAGGCGGACAGACAGACTGACACGGCGAAACTATAAGGGTTCCTTTATTACTACAGAACCCCAATAAAGGATGCATAAACTATGAAACAAATCTTTCTCCGAAAACTGTAAACAAGAAATCGGTTTTACATCAACTTTATTACAAGTGACCTTTTTTGTGACAGGTGACCTTTTTGTACAGTTTGCCCACTCTTAGTCACAGCTTTTGTGTTTGTTATTGTACAATTTTATACAAAAAGTTTAATAAAGTAGCTGCATTACAATAAACACATTTGTTAAAACTGTATGTATCAGTTTAGAGAACTAGCTTTTGCCCGCAGCTTCGCCCGCGTGGGAGAGTGTTCGTGGCAAAAACTTATTTAGCAAATGTACTTGCCTACTGCAATATTGAATTAGCACAGAGTAAAAATATATTATACCTTATAACAAATTTGCAATAAAAAACTATTACGAAAGTATAATATAGTTTTACTCTCAAAAGCGAACATACAGACAGACAGACTCGGCGGGGGACTTCAATTTATAACAATTTGTAGAGAAAAGTCAAAAGTGTGTGTATTGTGTATTCTAATACAGTAATCTAATGTTTTAAGCACTTGAGACGATAAATTATCTTACTTTGATAAAAATTCATAATTGTTGATAACCAATAAATAGCGTCTTACGATTTATTTATTTTTTAATATAAAAATCATCTTTTTGTGACTTGAATATGCTGTCGCTGACTTTTTTGCAGGCACTATCAAACTCTTAAACTTTTCTCTAGCACTAAATGATAAATCTCACATCGATAAGGCAGCGTTTCTCAAACTCGATATCGTTCGCCCGTTTTCGATTTATTTTGCAAATCCGGTTACCACGGAAAAGACAACATTTTTCGGGTTAATATATAACCTATGATACTCACAAATAATGTGGCTTTCTATTGGTAAAAGAATTTTAAAAATCGGTTGAAGTAGATCCAGAGATTATCCCTTTACAATCTCGGTAAGTCACAAACTTACAAAGAAAAATACTTTACATCTTTATAATATTAGTAGATATAATCCAGATATTAGCCTCGACTTCGTACGCGGAAAAGAAATCTCGGTAGAACCGTACTTTTTGCTGCGAATAAAAGTAGCCTATGTGTTAATCCAGAGATTAAACTACTCACTATCATATCAAATTTCATCAAAATCCATTCAGTTGTTATTACGTGAAACGTGAAAGAGTAACGAACATCCATATATCCATATTTCGCGTTTATAAAATTATAAGTAAGGATATCTGCATCGTCGTTTTTTAATGATTTCGAAAAATGTTTGAATAGGAAAACGTTAGAAGGTATAAGGCGTATAGATTTTGACCTTAAAAATATTTGGGACTGTGGTCACCCATCCTAGTTGAATCCACGACCAGCGTTGCATAACATGAGTTAGCGTGAAAAAAAGCGGAATATAGACCTACGACCATAATAGAACTTCTCACTTACTCCTTCTAGTATTATATATGTATCAACGATTAGGTAATCTACGTAAACTATCAGCTAATTCAACTGATTCGTTATTCTATAGGATTTGATATGTTATATTCTTTAGACTGACATAACTTTTATGTATATGAACCGAATTAAACAAACTAAAAGTTTTAGTAGAGCACACCAAAACGCATTAGTGAAAACCGCATTCAAATCGGTTAAGCCGTTGACTTCGTACGCGCAAAAACAAATACCGCAGGAACCGTACATTTTCCCGCAATAATAAGTAGTATATGTATTAATCCAGAGTCTAAGCTACAACCATACCAAATTTCATCAAAATCCGTCCAGTATATTCGGAGATTAGCGCGTACAAACGTACAGACAAACAGACAAAAGTTCTAAAAATCATTGTTTTGGGTTCCATGTCGTTCACAAAGCCCCCTTGTAATAGTTTTTCTTATATATCTTCCATGCACAGACAGCGACCAGTTACGATTTTACTATGTGTATAGATATTATAGATAATATGTAGATATATTGTAGAGAAACTGAACAAACGCATTCAGCTCATCGTGTTCATTAATCGTCCACTTGGTCCATATTACGTAAAAATAAATAAGAGGATATCTAAATATGAGTCATTGCGGCGGATGCTGAGATTGAGCATAAATGTGGTAACTAGAAAACTATTCGAGTTCGTAGACCTTTGCTTTTTAAGCCTTAAATAAACGATAAATATACTTATGTTTTTTAGTATAAATCGAATATAAAATTTAATACAGCTTACGTACAACACTGTTTAAAAAAACAACTCAAAGTAAAATGAACATCATCTTTAGGAAATTGCACTTATATTTTATCGATTCTTGCAGTATTCCATTTGACGCAGTGACATCAAAGTATTTCATAATATGATTATTGATTCCATTTTACACCGCGACGATACGCGATGTGGCGCTGCATTTTTAAGATAGCTATTAAAAATTGAACTTTACTCACTACGCAAAAAGATACACGTCTTATATGACATCAGTCATACACTGCACATATGCGCTCTGCGGCGCGGTGCAACTTGACATTCGAACTCTTACAATGAAACCTGTATCTTCTTGTTTAATGAATAAAGTTCAATTTTATCTTAAAAATGCACCGCCGCGTCGCATATCGTTTCATAATATCAGTAGCGAGGCGAGTATACAACTCGACGTCATATCAGCTTCCCTTATGAATATTACTTAATAGATGGCGCTACTTGCAATAAAAATAGTGTCGTTGTTCAGTCTTACAATAGAAATTAACTTACACGGCTTACCATTCCGCACATCTCACGCTTCGCCACTGTTACCTATACATATTACATAACACATACGCATATGAACCTTTCCCTCCTCGAAATAACGTAAATCTAATATTTTTGTGTTTTAGTGCTGTATTTTAAAAATAAATATATATTATAATTTCATAAATAAGCAATATTCATAAGGGAAGCCGGCATGTACGAGTATGGACGCTTCGCCTGTGTAACACAATACGAGTAATATTATATAAACATACATCATCTATCGATAATGAAGAGTATGTTGTAATTTCAATCTCATCAAGAGTTTATTTTGGAGGAATATATGAGATACAAATCTTAGAAACACAAAAGCAAACACTGAAACAAACACTGAACAATAAAACATCGCTGACCCGTTCACTTATCGCTACATCCAAGGAACATATACACGTCGCATACGATCATTGCTTGTAAGTAACAATATTTATGGCCTATAAATCTCTTAGCTCTCATTAGAAGACGTGTGGGCTCCTCTACCACCCAAAAAGTGATTTTTATTCTTTTCACCGCCATTTTTGTCGAGTTCAATGGTACAGAACACTGTTGGGTTCTATTGGAGCTGCTCGTAAAACTTGTAGAGCTCTTTGTTTGCCTAATATACTGTGGAATAAGATTAGGGTCACCGCTTAAAGATAATCGCTAGCCTAAGTTTGGCGAAAACAATTTGGTGGTGTAATTCATGTCAAATTCATGCGTGTCTTATAAGGAACGAATATTTCCTAAAACAATGCAACTATCTAAAGCCATGCATTGTCAATTCGACGAAATAAACCGATATCAAATTGTTTATAGTTTACATAGGTATGGCATTTCCTACATTCATATCAGAGGTATTAAATCTCGGTATACTTCAACGCTATCAAATTGTGATAAGTAAGCGCGTGAGATTTTATCTCAAGTGATAAATTAAAAAAAAATGGATTTTTTCCGTTACAATTTGTGGAAAGTTCAAATGTACAAATAAATTGTAGATAAACCTCCCATGTTATTAAATATTAAGAAAAAAATAGATCAAGTAAACCCAGACAAGCCACAACGGTAAAAGCGCAAAAGTCGGAAATTCCAAAAACAGAACACCAAAAATAAATCAAACAAAGATTACAAATGATTCTAGAATCTTCCAAACACTAAATACCATAACTAATAACGGATAAACATTTAAATTGACCCTGAAAAACAAAACGATTGCCATTTTGGTCAGCATTTAATTGGCTTAGAAAAATGCTCAGAATAATGATCGTAGTTGTTTTGTTTTGTCTCGCTCGACTCTCGAGTGTGGCTGGCCGCTGGGAGCGAATTGAACGCCGATCCCGAATTATTTACAACGGCAACTCGCATAGACAAGGAATTTTATTTTGCTACTTGACGTAAACTTGACGTATATTTTGCTAAAATTGATAGTGATACTGAACTAGATAATTTTGATAATTATTTCAATTTTCTACCGAAAACCTTAAGGTTTTTAACCTTTACATTTTTATAATATATTATACGCTCTAAAATCAACTGTGCATCTTAAACTTTACTTAAAAAATTAATAAGAAACTGAAGGTTATATAAAAACGTAAAGATCGCTCTTATTCGGATTCCCTACAATAAGAAGATTCATTATCATCAAATATTTAAAAAAATATAAGCAAACACTTGCCACTTCTATACCTCCATAGTCTATGGTCAGAACAATAGTCTAAACAAAACGACCTTTTTATTCGGCAAGTTGTAAGTCGGCGGAATGTAGGCTGTACGCATAATGAGGCTTTACCCGGTCAGATTTATTATACACCCGCGGTTCTTTCCGAGAAGCCACCGAATAATGTGGCGGCGACCGGCGACCGCGAGGTATGCGGTTCGGTTCCCGTGTGCCGATGCACAGTTATGTTCGCTATTCTTACGTAACCGGCGAAGGACATTATAATAGATTGATCAAATTGTAACGGGCTCCTTCGTATGCGGAATGTTTTTTTTAATTTACGCTATATTGTTGTACCAGGTACCTTGAAAATAAGAGCTGTAACTTACTAAAAGACTGAATAATGTAACTTCATTATAAATGTTACCAACTGTCACCCACTGAATATTAACGTTTATGTTTTTCTCTGGTGTAAATATAATATCATATTTAATCAAGCTAATAAGTGATATATTTATAAAATTACATGAAATACTAAGCTAATAAGTAAATATCGTTATATGTGGTAGGTAGTAGGTACATAATTTATAAATACCTAAAGTAATTGTACAAATAAACACGCGAAGCGGCGCGCGCGCAGCCACGCCCACCGCGGGGCAGGACAGCGTATCGCCCCGTACTACGTGAGTCACGTACATACGTGATATCATCGTTCACGTTACTGAACATCAGAATCAGCGATTTACCAACGTAGTAGGTTGGCATTGAAAAACTCACTGATTCTTACGCGGCGCGTCATCACTTTGTATTTATAACGTAACGTTTTGGCTATAAGTTTAACTAGGCAAAGTAATGCGTTTCACACAATATAACGATATTTAATTCTGCAGATAACACATTTCATGATCATCATTATCATCATTATATCATCATTATATCTATCAGATAACAAATAACAAATTGCAGAAATATTAAAATTAATGTCCCTTAACAAGGCGCTGATTCCCAATTTGTTAACCAATTTCAATTTATAGTTAAAACACACCATTTAACTGCAGTAGCAACTAATTTCCCAAATCACGAGAATCAATCAAATTCCCATATTCTGTAGCAGGCATTTAAAGTCTGTCGATCCAAACCCACTCATTGACGACTACTGTTTTAGGTAAAACAATTATGATGTCATAATGTTATAGTCGTTCCGAAATTTATAAATATTCAGTTTCGTTCGTGAAAATGGTCAATATGGGGTCAACGTAACGGAACACGGTTTGGTAAGCACGCACTCAATTATTTCATTCATAAAGACAAATTGATATTAAAGTGTGACCGACCTTCTTATACATATGGGGAGTGTGACTAAAGCTCACTTTTTATTTGTTTAAAAAGCTTAATAGTCACTAAATACCGAAGATAAAACTAAATAGCACTATAGTTTACGATACTTTGCAATATTTTATGTGCTTAAATTTTTCCCAGCCATAGGTGTAGTAAGAGGTCTCATAGTAGGCAATATAACCTCTAAGCCACAGAGTAAAAATATATACTTTCCTTCTCTATAGTATGTGTCTAAGCTATGTTTGCGGCTCATGGGCTTCATCGCGTTACTTTTATTTTTTAACCATTTTATTAACTTATAATATATAGTTGGCCTGGTGCGCTGTTCTACTAAATATCCCCCGTGTGGTTTTCGGGTTAGAATTGGACCACCCCATATCCTCCCAAGAGTGTCGTAAGAGGCGACTAAGGGATTATGATCACCACTTCAGATCTTGGCGGTGCTTAGGGACGTTCCTATCTCTCGCTGATCGTAGCGGTTTTACCGCTCCATTGGGTACAGGGAGGTAGGAATAAGAGTGCACCTGTGTTCGCGCGCACACTGTCATTATAATGTTTCGTGCACTAGAAATTTCTTCTGCGCAAATGGCTTTTAATTTTAATTATATGTGGAACCTGTGCTTCAAAAATAGGATATGTCAGTCAAGTGAGGGCTCACCAACGTAGCCCTATAAATTAGAAGCCAATCGCCGAGGCCGAAAACGGACTGGATCTCTCTCTCTTTACTAAATATTCCTATGTTTTTCTTCCTCTGAATGGATCGATAAAATAAGTATCTACATAAGTAAAATAAGTAACTATGACTCTAGTGTCAATTTTTTATTAATTTGCCATATTCACTTGTTGTCAAAACATCGTGTATCGCTAATGTTATGCAAAAATAATGAGAGAAAATAAATCAGCCCACGGAAGACAGATGGACAATACAACTTTTTATTATCATACTTAAAAGCAGCTTCTTAAATGCTCATTTAAGAAAGTATAAGTTTCTCATGATAAAACTTGTTAGTTTTTATGTTTGTATTTATTCATAATATTTACAATATCATAAAATTTGTACCTATTTATTATTAATTTTTCAACCTGGTCATCTTGAGCAGACTGATCTGTCTTCTTTTCCCATATTTGGGTATAACACATATTGATAACGGTAATAACTATCAATCAAATATTTGAAGCTTGGCGAATATTCTAGATGACACTCCACAGAAAAAAATCTTTATCTAGTATTTTGCACAAACACCTAGGTATGATTAAAAATAATGGTATTATATGTAAGGAATTTTACCGGTTCCATAAAGTAACAGTTTCATATTTTATAGTGGGTGATACTCGTAGATGGGTATAACGAATATGAACGATCTTAATGTACGAAATAAAAAAATCGCTAGAACATGATTTTTACTAATATAAAATTAAAATTTATATTATGTTTATTGCATAGACGTATATATTATAGACGAGGCACGTTGAGGCAAAAACTGACTCCACTTAAATGGCCCCACTTTTGGAGTTTTGGGGCCATTTTGACATTTGAAATCTGGTGAAATCAAGATGGCTGGCTGACATTTGAGGTATGGTGAAAACAAAGATGACATAACTTTTTCATGTATGAAGATTTGTTCTGTCAAATGTACGTCCATAGCCTTTCTTTAGTTTTGAAATCTTTGGTTTATTGTTTATATTCATTTAATTTGTTGCCAGACTGCGCGACACAAAGGAGTGGTAATGTGTTTATAATTTTTATGATATTAACAGGTACACTATGCAAATTGCATAGCCTAAAAACTGACATGCCAATAAAGTTTTCCTATAATCTTTCAACTTTCATAACATACCTAGGTAGTAAAAATTTCCAAGTTCCTTTGACTTGGACTTTGACACGAAAATCGTCTAGCAAACGTTCAAATTAAATAACTGTTCTATAATACCAATCACCCATAAAACAATTATACAATTAGAAAAACTGTATAAAACTTATAAAATAATTGTCTAAAATAAAATTTCAACACATAAAAATATAGGAACCGTGGGCGGGACGCAACGATCGTTAATTTAATTTCTTGTCTAATTCAATTATTTATTATTGACGAACTGTTATGTATTTGGCAATATAGATTGCTTTCATCTTCGAATACTGGTAATTAACTAAATTTTTCATCCCTGCCCACCAATAGCAAGTAAAGGTGGGATCCCATCCTACTTTTTTTGTTATGTTTATCTTAGAAGTTACCCATATCGGAGGGGTATAGATTCTGTGTAATGTGTTGTCCCCACGGTTAAGAGCACTGGTCATACCGTCCCCAATAAGTCATTTTTGGAACAGTTTTGAAGACCAGAGGGGTAAGCACGAACAATTGACAAGTACATAATCGTAATCTTATCAAATGAAAATTGCATAGGCGCTGTCTCGAATGAGAATTGTATGATTTTCATACAATTCTCATTCGAGAACGATACGATTACGTTGCTGTCGATTGTTTCTGCTAGGCCCTGGTTTATATTCGGTACCGTGGCAGGTACGTATTACCTGGTGTTGGTGGTATGTGGTGATGGTGGTGTTTGTTACCTGGTGAGGGTTGGAGCGGTGGTAGCGCGGGTCGCGGGGCTCGTGCGCGCGCCCACCGCTCATGCTACGCCGCGGCGCATGCCCGATGCCGCGCCACCGCGCTGCAAAAAAAAATTGTTTAAAAGCAATCGTATACTTTATACGAGATATTATCCGAAAATCAATTACGGATACTTCGGGCACATGATTCACTGTTGTGTAAAGACGTTTAGGCAAAAAATATGTCATATTCAAAGTAAAAAATCATCTCATGTAGTGACTCGCCGCTAAACGCAAGTTTGCCCATATAAAGAAATAATATTTTTTTCGAGTAGGACAATTATTTATTATTTTTCTGCCTAAACGTCTTCACATAAGCAGTAAAACATGTGCCCGAAATATCCGTAATTGATATTTCTAGATATTATATATATAATCGATTTCTCGGAGACGGCTCCAAGTATTACTATGAAATTTAGTACGCGGGGAGTTTTGATTCTTTTTATATCATTAAATTTATCAGAACTACGAGCCAAGCTCGGTTACCCAGGTATTCTATAAAATACGTGAAGTCTGCCTTCTGCAGTAGTAGAAAGATTTTTAATACAGTCCACCCTAATTGGAGTATGCTAGTTAAGAAGTAGAGCACCAACTCCCAAGCTCATGCATGTTAGTTCGCTTGTCTAATGTCTAAACAATACAATTATTAGTTCCACTTATAAATAAATACAGGATACAAAACTTTAAACTAATAAAATATATTATTGAAAAATTGACCAGGGTGACTGAATATTTATTTATTTCCATAAAATTGAAATGTCTAATTCTTAAAAAAAAAGTGTTACAAATCCATATTATGAAATTGATTGATACATTACAGCTTCCTGTTGTATTTTTTTATTTATTTTATAAATTATATAAGGTATTATGATATATTAAACCTCTCGACCAGCAGCATAATATGTATTACCAGCGGCATCGTATAAATAGGAAAACGTAAACCGAGAATATGTGAGTAACAATAATCTCTTTGTTTTAATTTCGTACCAGCCTTTTAAAACAAATTTATAATGGGTTCCGTAGTCTACTACGTACATCGTTAGGACGTTAAGGGCAAGACCCATGGCTTAAAGTTCGGAATTTAAAAACATTATATTTTTAAAAACCGCGATTACAATTACACTTACAATTTTTGAATTCAACTTATTCCATGGAATATAAATCATACTTTCACACAATATGTTTTAACAAAAAGCTTAATCTATGTCGTATAGGCTTATTTCTTATTTATTTGCCAGTACTACTTTTTAACTTGATTTCTTCTTTTACATAATCTCTTTACATAATAAAGATTTGCTATCGAGTATCACAGGTGTATTAGTTGTACTCGTACAGAGTCATATAGATGCCTCCGTGGTGTAGCGGCTTAGAGCTAGGCTCCGGATCTGGGACCTCCCAGGTCATGGATTCGATTCCTGCGTTGGAACAACAAAATATGTTGTTTTTTAGTCTGGTTAGGACAATACAGGTTGATCGCCCGATTGTCTTACAAGAAAGATGATCCATGCGTAGGATGTACAATGTACATCTTAAATTTGGGTGACGAGAGTAAAGGAAGAGAGAGTACTCTTGTGTATTACGCACACACTTGGGCACTGTAAAATAACTGGATGGATGGATGTCTGTTACTTCGATGAAAATTGGTATGGTATAAGTTTAGGCTGTGGATTAAAACAAAGGCTACTTTTTATTCCGTAAAAGTACAGTGTTCCCGTGAGATACTGTATTTACTCGAGCGGAGCCGCGGGTAATAGTTAGTAGGTAAAAAACCTGCACGTAATGCAAAGAATTTGTCGTGAGTTATGGTAAACTAAAAATAGGGAATTTTTATTGTAAATGTCTTTTCACTTAAAATTAATCGCAGAAGATTCTCGGTTTTATTTATTGGAAAGTTGTTTGTCCGCATGTCTGTACGTCTAATCGTCTATCGGGTCAAGTGTCGCGTGACCAAGAATACTTCCTCATTGTCACCCATACTGGTACCCATACTGTTTGACTTGAAGTACAGTCATAAACAGAAACAATATTATGTTAGACTACCTCTGTGGCTCTGTGGTCGATTGCGTTGGTGCTCAAGCCAGCTGTCGCGGGATCGAATGTCGCCGAAGGAATAATACATTTGCTGTATTCCTGGGTCAATATTAGGTCCTTACATATGAAATTGGCGTTTTGTCGTTCTGGCCACTTTGATCTCAAATATATCTTCTATGGTTAGGAATTCCAATTTCAAATTTATACCGCTATTTACTCATGCATTTGTGTTTTGAAAATCACAATTCATTTGTTTTTTCCTCTTTTGGTTTTTTCTTTGAGTTTACCAAATAGAAAACTTGAAATATCGTATTATTTTCGAGTACGAATTCCACCGTGGCACCAGTGCTGCAGAAATGTCTCGAAGGATTAATGATGTGTATGGCGGCTGAGTCGCAAAAGAAAACACAGTGCGTTTTTGGTTTCAACGTTTTCGTTCTGGAAATTTCGACCTGCAGAACAAGCCCCGTGGACGGCCGGAGACCAATGTTGATAATGAAGAATTGAAGGCTATTGTGGAAGCGGATCCATCGCAAACCACGTCCGAGTTAGCTGCAGGCTTTGGTGTTAGTGATAAAACTATTTTAATCCACTTGAAGCAAATTGGGAAGGTGAAAATGCTTGAAAGGTGGGTACATCATGAATTGAGTGCAGCAAACCGACAAACGCGCGTCGACTGCTGCGTTACATTACTCAACTGGCACAATAATTAAGGGATTTTAAATCGAATCATTACCTGTGATGAAAAGTGGACCCTGTACGATAATCGGAAACGATCATTGAAATGGCTGAACCCTGGCGAACCAGCCAAAGGCTGCCCCAAGCGAAAATTGACTCAAAAAAGTTACTTGTGAGCGTTTGGTGGACTAGTGCCGGTGTCGTTCACTACAGCTTTCTTAAACCCGGCCAGACGATTACGGCAGATATCTATTGCCAGCAACTGCAAATCATGATGGAAAAGCTAGCTGCTTAACAACCGAGGTTGGTCATTCGCTCTAGGCCACTGCTGCTTCAGGACAACGCAAGACCACACATTGCATAACAGACGGCTACCAAATTAGAGGAGCTTCAATTGGAATGTCTAAGACATCCACCGTACTCCCCGGACCTTGCTTTAACAGATTACCATTTTTTCGAAAATTTGGATAACTTCTTGCAATATAAAAACTCCCATGGGGCAGTCCAAAGCGCATTCAAAGATTTTATTGATTCCTGTCCGAACGGTTTATTTATTAAGGAATCAATGATACAATCAATGTACTTTGATTAAATAAATATATTATGTTTAAAAAAAATCGACTTTATGTTCCTCCTTTACAAAACGCAAATTTCATATGTAATTTCATTTATAATTTCATATAATTAAAAATCTAAAATATATTTTTAAAATATAAAAGTATTAATTATACTTCCCATTGTCTAGTCAACATAACACAAGTTCTACGAGTACGTACCACAGGGCCAGATTGACGTGTTGTGAAGCGTCAATAGATAATATATTAATATTTAAATATATATTAATAAATATTGCGATATATTCTAAACGCCCTTAAAGGTACCGTACCTTAGACAAACACGATAATTTAGACAAACAGTAATACAAACGCAATTATTAGTAAGTAGTAGGTAAGTAGCTTAGTGTTCGTCGTTGTACACGTGTAACCTTACAAACTTATATATGGGTTACAGGGTTATATTGACGATTTTTACCCGACTACGGCGAAGCCAAAAGGAAGGGTAAAGATTTTGGCAGTCTATGTATAAAATATTAAAAGCTAAAATTAACTAAAATCTATTTAAAATATTTACAAACTATAAAAGTAGGTAAGTACTAAAAAAATAATAACTACTCCAAAACTTAAAATGCTACAAAACAAAGAAATCTCCCAGGTCGTCCCCACCAGGCAGAGTACCTAGAAGACTCAAAGAGTTTCCTCGCTGGATTGCGATACTTATTCTCTGGGCCAGGTAGGTTGGGGTGGCCTCAATGAGTTTTTTGGAGATATCTCTGAAAAGTTTGTGCGCACCCAGACCCCATGTACCTAGGGTTTCAACCCCAAACGGTTCAAATATGAGATCCCCACTAAGGTTCTCATATTTTCGCCGCTTGAGGTTTTCCGCCTGATTGGCGGCCGCACCTGCAGAACTCGAGGTGCCCTGGACATGGGACGGAGCAAGTGTATCGACGCAAGTAGCGTCCCATACAAGAGCCCGCCCCACTCTCCAAGGGACCAGGGTCATACCGTCTGGTCTCTTGCCATCGTCGCGCGCCAAACCAGAGGGTTCCAGCACAGCTGGCACTCCGGCGGTGACAAGAGCCCGACGGATGAGATCGTTCAGGCAGTGATGTCGGGAGATATGGCCGGCGCTTCGTTGACAGGACAGCCCGTGGTGTCCGAGGCTGTCCACGTTTGCGCCACAAACACAGCGATGGGGGACGACGTGGGGGGTGCCAAGACGCAGGGAAGTGGCTAACCGGAAAGCTGTTCGATCCAGCAATGTGCCCGTATTGGGTGACGGTAATGCTTGTAGCCAAAGGCCCGACTCCCACATCTCCGCAGCTAACAGGCGAGCCTGCTCCACAGGACTGGAGGACGTATTAAGATGATTATTCCGTACCAGTCTGCAGAGTGGCTCGTCCCAGAGCCTTTGGGAAAAAGTATTATCAGGCAATTCGCTACAAGCACTAGTTTCGCTCCAGGCGTCCTTGGCCTCGTCCGGAAAAGGAACATTTTTAATAGTCATTATGTCGCGAAAAAAATTTCAAAAACAACTTGTCTGTTAAATATTTCCTTCTAACGTTTAAAGGGGGTATGCATAGTTCTCCATCACGTGTATCGGAGTAGATTAAATAAAACCACCACATAGTCTAAGTGATTGGTTTTGAATATAATCTAGTCTTTTGAGAACATTCGGACTGGCATTGGCTATGTATGTATGTTTGTTCTGTAGCGGGCTACGACCTCTTGATTTGTATGTCCTTCTTGTGCCTGAGTGGTGATGATAATAATACAGCAACAATTCTTATATTCTCCTTTATTGGTGTTTAACACTGATTACGTATTACATATGAGGTGTGCCTAACACAATAATATATACGTCTACACTATTTATAGCCTTTTTGCCAACTAAAATAAACTAACTCAATAGGCTTTATTTCATGACATCTGTCAATGTCAAAAATGACATTGACACTTACTTTTGTCAATATGCAACAGTTCCACCGTAGCACCTAAACTACTGGTCCAATTTTAATAAATGAGATGTCAATAGATTCGTCCTAATTATATATTATAGGCTATGTAATTCACGTAGTCGGGTTATAGTTTTTTTTTGTAAATAAAAATTTAAGTTATTTCCTAAACAATCATTTACACTTATATAAAATTAAAATACCTCATTAGTAAACAACCTACCTAAACAATCATCACTAATAAATCATAACAGTATCAGAATCCGCATAATGTGGCTAAAACAATTGAAAACCCTTCATATAATCAGCTGTAACAGGCTTTGACACACAATGTCCAAATTATTGAGACCCACCACATTTCGACTTTACGCCAAATCGCAGTCGACACAAGGAGCGTTAAGTCTAAAGAGAGCTCAAAATATATTGGTGGCGGTGACTGCATTCGAGGGTTAACAAGCTCCAAGGTCAAAGTTTCCATCGAGGTCAACCGCACCTTAGTGAAATTCGATTTTTAAGTACGTCCCGACTCCCGATCGAATTCAACATGTTCTGACTACTGGTCTATTCTAAATTTAACTATTATGACAGGCTACACACAAAACTTAGATACTGCGTGTAAATAATTATGTACTTAGTATCTTCTGTAGGTATCTAAAATGTCCAAAATATTTGAATGGTAAATATTATTGGTTTTACCAATGAAAATTAAATAATTATTATTGCTGAAAAGGCATTGACATCGATAAAGCAGGAAAAAATTAAATAAACGCTAAGTGTATTAATTAATTTGACAATAATATAAGTCATTTATTATTTTAGTGACAATTTACAGGTTTACAGTGTTGTAAACAGAAATACCGTAGCACCTTCGACGGACATGCGCACTAGGGGCTACGGCATGTACACTTTATTTCGTTTTTCTTACAATTACATATGTAATTTCCAAGCAAACTCATGAATAATATCTCAAATTAACATTGTATTCATATTTTTAAGGTTTGTGTATGCCTAAAATTATTTTTTTGCAAATCTGTCATAACATGATGGGGATTCAAAAGGAAAACATTGATTTTCTTTTACCTCATCAAAACTCAGAGTTATCTTGTGTTACTAATTATTATTAAAATATTTTTATTTCCCTTTTAATGTCTAAATCCTTTTATCTAAGAATTAAAACCTTATCACATTCAAGCAACTTCATAACATGCCTTTTCAGAGCCTCGCCTTTACACTATTTTATTGCAAGCATTGCTACTTACACTAATGATTTTCCAAGGTATTTTTGAATTTTGACGAAACGTACACTACACTGCAGTTCAACACTGTGTAAAAGGTGTTATTTATGCACTTTTTTACGGAATTTTTCACAGTCCCTGAAAACTGCAGGGCCTCTCACTGACAGTTGTCATGTGCGGCAAATGCTCGGTCATCTTCGGGGCGGTTCGGCTGGTTTCGTAGACGATCGGGAGCTTTCGGATTTTATCGCAGTTTATTGATCGGGCAAAATCGTGAGGCGCCCGGCCGCCGGTCGCCAGTGGCGCCCCCGCTTGGTGCTAATGAGAGCTGATGGGTGTCCATTATTTAGCAACCGCGAAGACTGTTGCGAGCAAAATTAATAGTTATTTTATTGATTTATAACTTCACAAGTATAGAATCGATAGTGTGCAAATATTAACCTTCCCAGAAATTAGGTTATATTATGCATATATTTGCTTCATATTTAAGATTTTTGTATAACTTTCTGAAATCAGTCAAAGTTAAAGAACCCTTTTCTTTAACTTTAACTTTAACAATTTTTTTATATTATGATTAACTAGCTTTTGCCCGCGGCTACGCCCGCGTAATAACAATATCCCACGGGAACACTGTACTTTATCGGGATAAAATTTAGCATATGTGTTAATCCAGAGCTTACTACCATACCAAATTTCATCGAAATCCGTTAAGTAGTTTTTACGTGACAGAGTAATAAACATCCATCCATCACATCACACAAACTCACAAACTTTCACATTTATGTAGTAGTATTTTGTGTCACTTCTATAGTATTATAATTTCTTGTTGGTATACTACATTACATAATAATATTCTATTATGACCCCAAACAGGAAAACTGCATGACGAAATTCAGACCTTTTGAAGAACATGAATTTAATAGGTTTTTTACTCCGTAAATGCAAGGAAATGATGGAGCTTCTAGTTGCAGTTGCTTAATTTAAAAATACTTATGTTTTAATCGAATTAGCTATACTTTGATGACAGCGTAAAAATAATTCCATTTTCAATAGTTAAGAAAATTCAGTTAATAAAACGGAACCGGGGAAAAAGTATGTATATCACATATACCTACCTGTTATATGTATATGTTTAAATTCCTAAATATTATTACTACATTTCGAATAAAATTGTAAAAAAAATGGGAAAATTAATTTTCCCACAAATCATATTTCGAAGTTTTAGACTGTTTTTAGTTGAATTCAAATTGGGAACAATATCGAGTGAGTGGCGGAGTGCACTTGTTTTTCACTGTCACCGGACCTAATTGCGTCGTTTTTCATTGCCCCCCCCGGGAGGTTGTCCCCTCGCCCGCCCCATAGCAGAGGGGCTTATCGCGACATTAACTAAATCCATCAGATTACATTTACACTTAGAACGTTTATAAAGCCAATCTCTACAATTCTAGGTACGTTCCTGGTTTCAGAAGTGCCACACTGTTACTAATAGCACTTAATTTTTACGGTTCCGTATTACTACAAGTAACCCTTACATTTTCACTCTTTCCGTCTGTCTGTATGTCCACCCGTCTATCTTAGTAATTATGAATATTATAAGATTGTGTGTAGATTTCGTTTTTGGCATCATAAAACAATAATCATTTTATATTTTAGGGGTGGCCCTTCATAAATGTGAAGTGGGCATGAAAAATATTTTTTCACCCTACCACATCGTGGTATGAATGTATCGTTGAATAGGTCTCTTTAGGGTTCCGTAGCATGTCTCGGAACCCTTATAATTTCGTCACGTCCGTCTTCGTCTTACCATTCAAACGATTAGTTCTAGAAAGACGAAACTTTGCATGGATATGTGTATTTACCACGTCGATAAAAATCACATTTTTGGGCACCTTCCTCACGTAAAGTGGGGATGTTTTTTTTCTCACATCTATATAGAGTGGGGTATCATTACATAGGTCTTTAAAATTTCTAATCTATAAGAGTTAGAAACCTGTCAGTTTCCATGCTAATAGGTCATGCTAAAAATGCGATTAAATTGAGCGATATCGGACAATAACCTTTGAAGTACCTAATTTAAAATAAAACTTTTTGCGCGTCGATGGTTAAGGAACCCTCCTCAGACATGTCCTGAGTCCTGACATGCTCTCGGTTATGTCTATCTATAGGACAGACCTATCTAATTATAAAATAAATAGTGTTAGTTTAAGTATATACTTTATCCAAAAGTATCATAAAACTTAATGCTTTATCTCATAAACATGTTTCGACTGAATTTCGCTTAAATTATACAATCACATACGAGAATATTAACTGCTAACTGTAGAGTAACAGTAAGATCAAATTAATGTACCTATCCAATGTCGATGGGTCGATGTCAGCGATATAAAATTAAAGTTAATGCTGACTTAAATAAAAATAAAATATTTTTTTATATTATGTTGGTGAAAAATTCTGTCCCTAAAATGCCACTGGCCGCTGACACAATATAAAAAAATTCTTTATTATTCGCAACCTTCTCAGTTCTTATAGATTATTTAGTAAAAATACTAGGTACTTTAATGTAACGAAGAAACCTAATATTTCTATTGTTGAATCGAAGTGTGGAGCAGATATTTCTTTATTCAGTTATTTTATTCTGGTTAGAGATCAGTTTTTCATGTTGTTCTAAAAACATTCATTTCCAGAGCCTTAACGTAAGTTGCCACCGCTAATTACGACGACGAAGTTCGAAAACATAAAGCATTACTATGTCACTTAGCGATGCTTACATATTGTAACAAATCCCATACATTTTTGTTTTTGAACTTTGTCGTTGTTTAATGATTATTAGCGATGAAAACTTGATGAAAGGCTCAGTTTACTGATTATTTTTATTTACTGGAACCATATTAAAAATGGTTACCTAAATGCAGAGCATGTCTCCGCAGTCAATGCCAACATTTTTAATTATGTGTGTCTTTACTAAAGCATCAATGGTTGAGCTAGCATTACCTCAAACAGAGCGGCCATCCTCGTTAACTACATATATATTAAAAACATTTTATCATTCATTTTATTTCCACATAAAAAACTAACGGGTTATGTGATATATGTCACACAATCTGCCATGATGTGACCAAGCCTGTTTACGATAGAGTTAGTTAATACCATGTGTATTACGGATCTATTTTAAATACACAATTCAAAAAATAAATACGTCTCTACTCGTTGTTTTTATTTATGGTACCTAATCAAAATCATATCAAGGGTCTAGATAGACTACCATTACTAGGTATTTTAATTGTTTTGAAAAGGTATTTGCAAAAAAGGTTGGAAAAATTAATGACTTTCCGCACTTTGCAAAACGCATTTAAATTACTACTTTAAATGATGACGCATTTCATCAATACATCTCTATTAAAGGTCTTTATTTTATTAATATAAATCTTGTCTGTAATAACGATGATAGTGACATTATGAAATAAAATAATCAGAGAGTAAATCCCCGCTAGTAATAGCCATCATTTGAATAATGTCACGTCAATTAGACAGCGCCCACCCCGACTGAGCACTTAGTAAATAAAACAGGATGATTCTACCCTAGGGGTGCACCTTTAGAGCTAGAAATATCGATGCTTTAATTTGATGATTTTTATGTACCTCCAGGCAAGAATAGAAGGAATTTCCTAATAAAGGAGAACTAAGCCAATTGAATTTTCGTTTATAAAATTTTATCGTTAAGAATGATCATAAAGATTTATTTAATCTTTTAGGAAAGGATATTAAAACAACATTTAGATTTAGAAACAAATGCATTATCATATAAATCTAAAATATATTTTAATTTAGCGACAATAAAGTAATTTACTTACATTATACATGTCATAATGCTGTCGTCATCGTGTTTGTGTTTGTTGAGAGGTAGTACAATTCCTTCGAATGATCGTTTATCCTATTATTGCGCTCCCTTTTCAAGAGAAAAATATTATTATAGGTGCCCAAAATTATAATTCGCAAAGTCAAAAATATCCACATCGATATAAACACATCCCTAATGCGACAATAACCCTGGATTTCGTGACGGAGGAGCGTTACTGAAGACGAGGCGCGGCCGGGCCTATTGACTTAGTATTGCGTACGCATAAACACCGACAAAGCTTCGCCGAAACGCCGCAATCACTTCCTTTACAACTATTCACTGAAAACATTACGGGTGCCGCAAATTTTGTCGTAGCTAAGTAGAGACATTTTGTAGCTTTTACCTGAAAACCGTTCCACACAGTTGGTTTTAATTTTATGAGCGATATAAAAATGTATGTATTTTGCACATACCTACTTTGTAATAGGAATAACTGTATTAAAAAAAAACTAATAACCCGACTACGTAAATTATATTATAGTCTATGTTACCCGGGCTATTATTACGAATTTATTGACACCTAAATTATTACAATCAGATCAGTAGTTTAGGCGCTACGTTGGAATAAACATACATAGACTGCCACAATCATTCCCTTCCTTTTGGCTTCGCCGTACTCGGTATAGAGCAAAGCTCAAATATTATCTAGATAATAACAGTCATCGTCATCAACTTCAGATTGGGAAATAAACTTCGACTGGAACAATGTTTTCAACTATTATTATACAGCTGAGTATTATGCTTCAGAGGGTCAGAATTAGCTAAAAGGGGTCAAATTGCCCCTTTCAAAAGGGTCATCAGATAAGCCATTATGAAATCAAAAACAACCCCTCCATACCCCATTAGTTAAAATATTAACATGTTAATGAAGTTAACATAAAAAGTATTAATTATCTTAATTAACAATAATTATAAAAAAGATATGAAATTGTTGATAGTATTTCAATTAACTTTTATTTTACGAGGTAAAATAGGCCCATGTTATGCGGCTTTCAACATTCCACTTCTGCCTAAAAGATGACAAAACATCAATAATAATTAGAAAGAAGCATACTTTATACTTGATAGTAAGTGATCACTTCATAAATACTTTATTGCATTGCTATTAAACAATACCTAATAACGTCTAAAACTACAAACCAGATTTCTGCCGCACCCTCAAAATCGAATCTCAATATTAGCAAATATTTTTATTCAATGACCATCCATCCATAAAAAGGGGAAGTTAAACTTATAGGGATTTATCTCTGGGAAAAACATCATTCGAAATTGCACTGGGTGGGAACGGGTTAAAATACACAATCACTGAGTTATATTTTGGTAAGGGTTGGTAAGTTCAATTGCACCTTTTTTATCCTGAATCCTGGTGCTGGGTTGCTGAAATGTGGTAGAATTTTCCAACCGAATTATTTCAATCGTAGGAGACTGGGTAGAAAATACGCTTTAAGAGTCCTTACGAGTAGTCAGATTATCAAAATGCTTGGGCAACATGACCGTAACAAAAAAGCTTCGTCAGCTTTTACAACAAGCAATTCATATTTTTTTCTGCCACCACCCCACATTCCCACCACTGCAGCTCTGTACTGTTAACGTGTAACGAAATTAATCAGAAGAAAGGTAGGAGGAGTAGGAAGTATTCCAGTTTCAACCAATTCATATGCATCATTTAGACTTCGCTGACATCGACGTGATTATTCCAGTTTCTCTGCACAAAGTAAAAATACACCACAAAAACGCGCAATGTACAACAGTTGCAGTTTATAACTCGCTGTACCAAGATAAGTGCGTACAAATCACGTTTCGTGCGAATCAATACTTAAGTCGAGGCGATCCCCCCGTTATTGCAGGAGTAGTTAGGGGGAGCGGGAGGTATCGACCGCACCCACCTGACCGTCAATAATCAAAGCTCATCCCGCGCACTATTATTGTTATATTTATCATATTACTATTCTAATATAAGTCCCTTTGAAGTGATGTAGTGATGAATACGGTTTTATTATATAGTTAGGTGAAACTTTTGTAACATTTCGTTTAGATACCTGACTATGATACCTACTATACTTAAAATCGACGATATTATAGACGAGGCATTGCGAGGCAAAAACTGACCCCACTTAAATGGCCCAATTTTTGGGGTTGTTTGGGCCATTTTGACATTTGAGGTATGGTAAAATCAAGATGGCGAATCATTTTCTTGTGTGAAGATTTGTTCTGTCAAATGTACGTCATAGTCAATCTTTAGTTTTGAAATCTTTGTAAATACCTATATAGGTACTAGAATAACTGATAAATAATATGTGGCAAAGTATAATGACATACCACAGTATAAGCTTTATTAACCCTCATAATACGAGAGTTCAAAAGAGCTGTATAATGTATACCTATACCTATTTAATGTAGCGCCATTAAATCCTAACCTTCGTGGAGTTAGTGAACGGTTTTCATAAAAAGTTTTCCGCCTCGACGCCTTCTTCAAAGCTTTATTAGCTAAGCCGTTTTTTTTCAGGGAAATTCACGTTAAACATTTAAACGATATAAAACTTAAAATCTTTACATGAAAATAGTATGCTCACTGATACCTATGTGTGTGTTGAAAATCAACCGTCTACGGTCTAAATGGCAATTTAGACGGTCGATTTTCGGACAATTTTCTCGGAATCATCGCAATGACTTAAGATAGCTATTCAAAATAGAACTTTATTCACTCACAAAATGTAACTTGTTTCATTGCAAGAGTGGCGCCTTCGACATTGACTTTGATTAACTTGACATTTGAACTCTTGCAATGAAACGTGTATAAGAATGAGAATATATACAATAAAAAATATAAACAATAAAAAAACAATATTAAAATATAAAACAAAAAACGTTATCCATATTATGGCAGTGCAATGCCATAATGCCATAATGCCTCAGGCTATGACAGCGACTGTTGCCGCTGTCCCTGGTCTTCCGTGATCCCCAATCCCCATACTACAGTTGAACTGTAGAAAAAAATGGAAAAAGTACATAGGACAGTACCATAGTAAATTAAATAAAAATTAAATCATTAAATATCTTATTCTGTAGCACATAAAGATCAATTTTGAACAGTTAACTTAAAAATGCAGCGCCGCGTAGCATCGCGTCCCGTTGCAGTGTGAACTGACCCTTAGTCACCCGTGTAAATTCCGCATAACCTATCGACAAATTCTTGTAGTTCGGCTTTTAAGTTACTTTGGTTTTTAATGGTTGCATATGGTCAGTATTTTTAATAAAAATATTCTCAAATAATAGGATTAGATTATACTAAGATGAGGATATATAAAACGGTTTCGTGCAGTCTAGTATAATAATCCTCATTGTACGGCCAGAACTATAATTCAATAACTCAGGAGCTCTATAATTGGAACACACAAAACACGTATAAAAGTAATTTATGATCATGTTCTAAAAATTGGGCGGGCAAATTAACTCGGGATATTATACATGCAAGTAATTCCTGGGGCAATTTAACTGCGGAAGCAAATAGAAGTCATGTAGGACGCAATCGCAGGCGCGTACGACGCAATGCACGGTCACGCGAACTAAATAATTAGGATTCGAGCTAAATTACTTTTTAGGGTTCCTTTTTTCAAATTTCATGGTTTTTAATATGGAAATTCATTGCCATAACCTAGGACGAAGAATACACATAGAACGAACACTAAAGTCAATAGGTTTTTGTGCTTTGATTGTCATTTTGGTGGTATTTCTAGTACGACGTACTAATTACGACTTTATTGTAATGTGACATCTCTAATTTATAGAATATAAATGTCATTAGTGTGCGGGAAGCTTCAACAAAAATGAGATGTGGATGGATTGACTAATTATAAATTATATTATATTATTATTCCCCATTAGCGTGTGTCGTAAGTAGAATAAATATAGATTTAAGGATCTGAGGGCATAACAAATGAAACATCAGTGCGGACTTAAAATTTGCCAAGCGTCCCTGGAGGACACATTATAAAATGACAATCACCGGAAACAAATACAAACATTAATTTTGTAATTGTTTCTTTAGCTAAAGCTTAACTATACAAAAAAGTTGAAGAATATAATATGGTAAAACTCTGTAATCTTATTTAGGTGTGAATAGCCCATAAAATAGTTTTATCAAAATAATTAATAATATCTATTGAACGCTTCCACAAAACGTCAATTTGGTCCCGTGGTAGGTAAGTTCTCGAAGAACTTGAGTTACGGGTACCAGACAACGGAAATATATTTAATCATTTTATACTATACACATATTTAAGATTTTTATTATGATAGTCACATATTTAATACACATCCACGACTCGGGAACATAATTTTTTTTTTGTTTCTTTGGCTGGAATCGAACCCGAGACCTCCGGTTTAAGCACCGACGCGCTCAACCACTGTACTAGAATAGGTCGACATTCGACAACAAAAATCAATATAAACGTTATTGGTTTGTTATACGGAACAAGCAGGGATGTGTAGCTCCCAGTGCGTTGGCTCATTACTTGCAGTGCGTGAGGCGCTACCCGCCCGTAACCTATTTGTAGTTATAGAGAAATTGTTCATTTGCCCTTATTATTGTACTCGTAATTTAATGAAGCTCGTTATATATGACGACCATTATAGAAACAGTCGGAATACATGACATTAATTAGTTGTTTTGTTTTTAGCGCGTACAATTATGCAAAGAGAATATTAGAATTAGCATACAAAATTAAGTCTAAACTTAGCAATGACGAATCGACATTAAAGTAAAAAATCAATAACTAAAATAATTTTTGGCAATTTTATACAACTACAAAAATTTAAATCATTCACGAGGGCTAACACTGGCAAGCGCCAAATACTTAAAAAAAAATGTAAACGACACAAAAAGCTTGTAGATAGCTACGAATCAAGGGTCTACAATGTAGAGTTAACAGTCCTCTACGATCGATCAGAGATCTTAAATGTACGAAAGTTTAAATTAAAACTTACATATATATAAATAGTTAAAAGGACCTTGTACCGTTTGATAGTGTACAGACGTAAAAGCAGTTTTACTATTAGGTGTGTTCGTTCACTTAAAATTATGTAAAGCGTATATTGATATTAGATTTCGCTTATACATAATTTATGAGTTTTTAAAATAAAAAATCAAAGTTTATTTATGGTGGATACTTGGGTAGTGCGAACCACGAAAGCCCCCTACGGGCGGGGGTGGCGACCGCCCGCCATCCATATTTAGACGGGCACGCACCGGAAGCAGAGCCTTTCTTGTTTGCCGCCCAAAATACGCAGTTCTCGATGGTGAAAGTTTGCTATTTAATTGTTATTACTGCATTTACAGTACGTGATCGTTGCCAATTTTAACTATTAGTAGTGTCTCCAAAAAATACCAAAATTATACAAGGGCAAAAGGACAAAACAATGCCCAGCATATACTATTTTGAGCCTAGTTGGGTAACAAGATGCAACAGAATTCCTTTTTTTTTATTGGAAAACTTATTGAGAAGCAGCAAGAATAGGTTATATCTGGGCATAGAAATAACAAAAATCACCCCATACTTACTATATGTAATGTATATACCTATTTATAAAATGCAATCACAGCTTTTCCAGAACAATACATTGGAACATAGAATTGTGAAACAATTTCACAATTCTATGTTCAGGCCGGCTTTTGGGGCGGCCTTCAATACTATTAATCATTTTGTTTACGCTTTGAATTGTAACAAACAAATAAATACATCCAATAAAAGAACATAAAACTTTTTACATTTTCTGTTTTTCTCCACTTGTATAATCGCCGCTTAAACTATTATTGTTATTACCGAAACGGGCAAAATTATCACGGTAAATATAGGCGAAATAAACAGTTAAAGGCAATTCGAGTAATACGACAATTTTATTTCACAAAAATTTCGATGGGCATCTAAGCACAGTGTGTATTATTCAAAATTCTGTATCAGGGGTATTACATTCACGCCCGTGCACGCGCTGGTGCACTAACGTAGTATCACGACCAATTTCATATTAATGTATTATACCTACATATTAATGTGCATACGTCATGCCACAATATTATATAAAGTACTAGCTTTTCCCGCGGCTCCGCCCGTAAATACAGTATCCCACTGGAACCGTGTATTTTCCAACGATAAAAGTAGCCTATATCCTTCCACGTGGTCTACTTTATATCTCTGCCAAATTTCATGTTGATCGGTTAAGTAATTCTCACGTGAAAGCGTAGCAACCTAACAAACAAACTCACATTCACAATTACTAGTAATTAATTATTTAATTAATTAATTAATTAATTAATTAATTATTAATTTACTAGTAAGGATTAAGTAAACAAACTTAGATACAAAATGTTTCTCCATTGTTGAAGTAAGGTTACAGGTCGTGTACAAACATCATATTTTCCGACATGGACCTGAAAAGGGGGTCGTGTAAATCAGCGGTATATTGCTTAATTTTATCCCCGTAATCATTTAAGCCGGCAAGCCGTGACGGTACTGCACTGAGTCACGTAAGGGGTGAATATGAATCACCGGTACTGTATGTGCAATCGATAGCACAGAGTAAAAATATATACTTACCGATAGTTCTTATAACGCTTAACAAGGAAAACGGTGTAGGCAGGCACTCGTATTTTCTCGCGAACTTTTATACTCCGCTTACTCATCGGTATGTAGCAAAAAGCTCGCTGGGGGCAAAAAGATACGTTATTGCGAATGTAGCATAGTTCATGACACACTCGCATTCCGGTGGATAAACTTGATTTGGACTTATTGTTGTGCAATTAAAAATGCTTGGTATTTAGGACCGAGACAATTCCTAGGATATTTAGTTTTAAATGCTTGGTAGATTGTCCTTTTTTAAGTCGTATTTGCTACGTATAAGAAACCAAGATAATTCTACTTACAATAAGCTTTAAACCATATTGCAACCATATTCCTGCTTACTTACGACTTACTCATTGTAAGTCTTAGATAACAAAAAAAAAGAGATTTCTCGATTTCATTCTCATTTCCAAATCACGGCCGACGGCTGCATAAATTCATGATAGGTACATGACTTTTTCGGGGAAAGGTACTTTCATATCAATATCCCTATCCCTACAAAAGTACCCTAACATATTGTAGATATAAAACAATTCCAATAGTGAACGATCGCGAAATCTCAACGCTATTTACGAGTTACGACGCAATGATCGCCGCGCACCGGGGCGGCGCAGTAACATCCATTACGGTACAACTATCATTACGGCCCACTATTGATTCCTAATCCGCACTTCCGGATGTTACGTAACCCTCCCCCCCCCACGCCCCGGCGGCCGGCCCACCCCACAAGATTTACCGCGCGCTTGACGAATGATTGGCCGGCCGTTCGCCCGAGCTTTTCAGGGATTAATGCCGCTGTTTTGTTTCGTAAGCGACTATTCGCGCCGCTATTTGTTACGTAGTTTTTTTGCATTTCATACTTCCTGTATAGTACTCAATGGCATTTGATACCTACTGGTCAGAATGCAGACCTAGCGTATCTTACGAAGGCACTATTATACCGTACTATACTGAGGTATAAATCATACACTAATACCTACATTTTCATAGTTGTTTTGACTGATCGATTGAAGAACGCGTATTTTCATTAGTCAATGCGACATGGTAGGTTCGAGTTTTGATGTCGGCGGCTGCATGGCATGCTGTCACAGACAGCCGTCACAGCAGCGACAGCGACACGTTTCTCCGCTTACCGTCGACAAAAACAGCATGGCACCATCAATTTCTATCTGTAAGGACGTGCCGTCCGCGTCCGATACCAGATCGGACAGTAAAAACCCTTACCTAACTGAACAGCAACTGGCTTCTTACCGAATCCTGTTGGCATCTGTGACGTCGATGCCGCAGAGCATTGAAGGTCTACCAAAAGTCAGATTTAAAATCTTATAGACCAAAACATGATCATGATCATTACTATTTTTAATAGTAAATCATTCTTCACCCGTCAAATTAAACTGAATTGAGACTCTACATTTTGCATATTTTAATTTTTTTACAAAGCTACTTTAAAATAAAGGACCTTGAAGACCGAGGTTTGCTCAGAGTTCTAGTAGTAAGTACGGGAAAAAATTAACAGATAACGATAGGTATTGCAAAAAAAAACACAAAAATATTAAAACCCGAGACAATAATATGCGAAAAAAGCAAAAAGTTAAAAGTTGTCAAAGCGCGTGGCTCAGCTATGTATGCAAAACCTTTTGCGTAATAATTATTGAATTATAGAGAGAAATAACACACGTCTTATTACACAACGAGTGAAAAAATATATAAAAACTCATCGATAAATCATCATAAATCAATTTTTCAACCGTGAAAACCCCGAAGTACCAAATTACATGAAATGTTTGAAAATTGCGAAAATTTTAATTGAGAAAATGCAATCGTCATTTTAAGTATTTTCCCCTCAATTTTTCTAATAGGTAATTTCAAGAACAAAATTAACCAAATCGGTCCTGCTCTTCTCTAGTTTTAGCGCGACACAGATTTTGCAGTATATCCTACTACTATTATAAATGTGAAAGTTTGTAAGGATGTATGGATGGATGGATTTTTGTTACTTTTTCACGCAAAAACTACTGAACGGATTTCGATGAAATTTGGTATGGCAGTAGTTTAGGCTCTGGATTTAAACATAGGCTACCTACTATTAACCCTAAAAAGTACAATATTCCCGTGGGACACCCGATACTAAATTAACGCGGACGGAGTCGCGGGAAAAAAAAATTATATAGAAGAAGAAGAAAATAATGATTTCTTGAGAGGCGAATATCTGAGTTTTGCTCATTTTACCATTGTAATGTACGCAAATTAATCAATTAACATACAATTAGCTCTCTCTGGGAATTGTCATAAATATTTACTACATAGGTACATTACTTTCATCAAGTCCAAAGAACTTGCTCTTCGACAGATTATATAAAACAATAAAGCAAGTTTTATGTATTTCAGAGATTTTGTGTCAATTCATAAAACTAATGTTAATTTTATACTCTACCTACAACTCTACTCATTTATACTTATTGGATTGTAAACGCCAAGAACGGCCAAAAACATCTGTTTAATGGCGCTTGCGTGAAAATTGTTTGTTAATATGTAGAGCAATATAATTATTCCATCGTGGAAAAAGATGGAAGAAGAAGAAGAGAGTGTAAATATTATGTTGTACAGCGACAAATATTACAATTCTTGAAGTTAGATTTAAAACATAGCAAAAGTTAAATACAGTGTTTCCTTAAATTTAAAATAATCAATGAAGTGTGTACCTAATGAAAGAATAATGCATATTGCATACGGACGATTGGTAGCGTATTACAAATACTGTTGCAGATTAAAATATAATTTAATTTTTTAGCAATTTCTAAGAAAGTTAAGTAAAATAACACTACTCTCTTGACCAAACAAAGTCTATGGTACGTTTAACGTAACTTCGAGTTACAAATGTGTATGGCTCTTCACGAGCTTGTACCCTTACGAAGACCGAAGAGACTTATAAAATATTAATTTACATTAAATTAATACTTTCAACACTAATTTATATTTTAATTTTATTTTTATAACTTCATTAGATAGCCATAAGCTATTAAATTTTTTACATTTTTATCCAAAACCTTACACGTATTTTCTCTAGATGAACTTACGACTATCTCGAATTTAATGTGCAAATAAAAAATCTTAGGAAATCAGTACCTAAAGACCAATAATTACATCGCCCAAAATATATTTTACTAACATAAGATACTGATTAGCAACAATATTAGTAGATTACGTATAGTAGGAAACGTTACGGACAACTATAACGGATATGTATCAGCGGATAATGTAACGGAAACGTTTTTCATCTGAGCGTCGCGGTGTCTATTGCTGTGCTCTGCCGCTTCGTCAAGCTTTTCATGTAGTGTCCGGCCGCACACGCAGGCCGGCCTGTGGGCGTGCAGGCTGCACTGCCCTGCCCCGCCCCCCTCGCGCGCCCCGCACGCTACCCAACCCCCCCCCCCCCTGTTTATTCTCGGCCGAGTGGCGGGGCGACAGTCGTCCGCGTGACGCGCATCCGTTTACACGCGCGTACAACACCAACAAACATTAAAACCTCGGTGCATCCAATCGAACTCCTGTATAAATGAAATAAAGTAGGAAAAAAAATTCTCATCCTAAATTCACTTTTTATATGTGCTCGGTGTCGGGAAATCGCGACGGGTGAAAAGCGTGCGAGGTCGCGAAAATGCATTTTCCGGGTGCAAAGCGCAGGCGGTAGACCGGCGGGGAGGGTGCAAGATGATGGACATCGTATTGATTTCTATCTGCCCGCTCCTCCCTTATTGTGGCGATGCAGGGCGCGCCATCGATCGTTGCATCGGCCCCTAATTTAACACCCCCGATCACGGCGGTCACAATAGCCCGGGGCACGATTTTTGCGCTGGAGTGCGTGTGTTGTGTTAATTGAGTTCTCATTTTCACGTGGACGAGTAAATGCCATGAGTCTAACATGTGTAGAGCCTGTACCACGATGCGATTAATTTTATTTTAATAACGTTAAATCGTGAAACGGTAATTATAATTAGCTTTTACGTAAGTATGTACATCAACACATTGTTATTATGCAATTTCATAAAGATTCAAATGGCTATTAAATACTACAACTGTAATTTAATGTAGCATATTTTCTTAATTCAAGAACAACAATTTTCTTTTTAATATTTTAATGAACGTTAAATCAACATCTTCATGCTTTTCACTCGTAGCGATTTCGTACCAATTTATTGCAAAATGAAGTTTACTGATTCGTTCCTCGATTGTGTTAACTTTAAAAATGAGTAAATTATTATTTGGAGAATAATTCTAAACTTCATTTTTTGCGTTTTATAATTAATTCGATAATGTCATCTCGAAATTAAAGAAACCGATAGTTTCAGGATACACTCAAGACAAACCCAACCTAAAAACCCGTCGAGATAGTATTACTTATAGACAGTACTTGTGAATCGCTAAAGTGGCTGCGTTAGGGGCGCTCGTGGAATGCGCAGGAGCAGAGGTGTTTAGCGCGCGCGCCCGCCCCGACTCCGCCGTGCCGCCCTCCGAACACCCGGCCATGGCCACCGAGACCGGTGAGTACCTAACATTACATGCAGTCAAACATGATGCTTGATTTACACACTAGACAATCAGCCGGGCAAATTTTCTACGGATATAAGAGTCTGTCTTCTCCCTGTGGATTTCTACTTACCAAGCTACTTGTCTAGCGTGTGTGAACTTACGCTAAAATACCAGCCATCTTATATATAGCAATTAGCAAATATTAGTCAAAATAAATACATATATTGAGTAATTAGTCAAGTAATTAGTCAGTTAAGTCTTAGAATCTATCTAATTTATAATCGTCACGATGATGAAATTTTGTGTCTTAATTGTAATTCAGATAAAGAAAATCAACAAGATTAATAAGCAATTAAAAACGTACACAGTTATCTTAATGTATTTGTAATTTTCCTAAAAGTACTCTACTATTTTCTTGTATATCTATTGTATATATTATATCGATGCATTTCAACGTTATTATTTATCAACATGTTTTTCTGTTTAAAAAATCTATTTTCCTCGACCAATCCAGTACAAGTCTGTACGCGCAAGATGAGGTATCGCGGAAGATCTCCGACTATAAAACATAATTTATGTTTGTTACATCTTTAACCAATATAAAAAAAAATAGCAATTATTGTAAAATATTATTGGATTAGTATTTGTATATGATGATATTTAAATATCTAGAGATTGTATGTCATACTACTAGTACCTACCTAATGAGACGGAATGTTAAATCAAAATAGTCGTAGATGCAATTACAATAAAAATCAAATTTGTATTTAAAAAAACATACAGTATAAATTTACGAAACTATTGATGATTCTAGAAATGCTATTATTGTAAATAGGTCCAAAAAATAAACTCTATCATATAAATACATCTTGCACGAAAATATTGCAAGATTTAATCGCATAAATCATTGTAAACAGCAGCACATGTAAACCAGATAACTATATTTTTTTGTAAAAACTATAACCCGACTACGTAAATTATATAGCCTGTATTACCCGGACTATTATTACGAATATATTGATACCTAATTTATTGAAATCGTAGCAGTATTTTAGGCGCTACGGTGGGCTAACCATATATTCATAGACTGGCAAAATTATTACCCTTCCTTTTGGCTTCACCGTAGTCGGGTAATGTAAGATAAAATATGTCTGTCTGACTTCAAAATATTGAATAATATTAAAGATAACATGATAAATTTTGTGAATAATATAATATGCGTGATGTTTTATACATTGATACGCGATTGTTTACCAACAGACGTTTATATGAGGAGCGTAGCCGTCAAACCGTCACTCGTACGGCACACGAGGGGGTGACAACCCCCTCCCGTCCTCTACTTGTCCTGCCACCGCCCGGCTCCTGGATCATACCCCAGGATGGTCCATGGGGTGGGGGTCGCTCGAATAATGAAGTCTCCTCTGTATCAAGATTTACAAATCTCGCAAATCTCTACTAAAAATAAAATATTCTTGCGGATTAAAGTTATATCGTATGTTTTGATCCTATTTTATATTAAATTAAAATTTCGATTTAGATATATCAGATGACATCTTAATCAAATTATACAATCAAATATCAAACGTTCAAAAAATGTTTTGTTATGTAGGTTGTTCTAATAACGTTTTTATGAAAACAAAGTGTATTTTCCTAAACTATTTTTTGGTATGAATTTCATTTGTGACTTTTACTATACCTAACCATATTTGTAAGTATTTTGGAAAGTGAGATTTAAAGTTTAGTAAATCTTTAATGATTTCATTTCAATTTAATAGCATCGAAAGCTTTAAGATCACGAAAGATTAGAAAAAATACGTCATTACTTTTAATCTTGTTTTTATGGCCAAGATAAAACACCTGTACTACAAGAAACATGCAAAATCAAAGAACATACTGTTAATAACACATTAATATTTTAAAACTTTAGTAGAGTAAAGAAATAATCTAATTAGAATGATTTAAGGTATCTAAAATTTTTGAACCATGAATTCTTTAGGCACAAATATATTAAAAATAGATTTATTTACTCTACTTAACTAAATATTATTAATTTTAATATTCATTTTATAATAAAAAGAGTAAAATGTTGGTGTGAAATGTCTCGCTGCAATAACTCGCGGTTCGGCGCGCTCCCTACGCGCGCTCTACCGTTCTACATTGCTCTCCCGTTGTTGTCTGCTCTATAAACACTTCATTAATGCTCGGTGTACGAGACATTTTGTCGGTAGTTTATCTATTCAATAGCGCTTTTGATTGGATGACGCAAACGCGTTAGCCAATCAAAAGTGCTTTTGAATAGATAAACTACCGACACAAACGGTCAAATTACTGAAAGTTTTTTTTTTTCAAATACAAATAATAAATTTGAAAAAAATATATTTATTCTTCTAGTTGGTGCTGTATTGTTTGTGAATTCAACAAGGTGCGTTAAAATAACGTAAACAAGTATTAAATATCGTACATATCTGATCTCTACATCACCGTATTTTTAAAATGTCATACAAGTCTCACACATTTAATGACTCGTTGAATCTTATTAGAATATTATCTTATACTTTAGACGAATCAATCTTGTATATTATATATAATCGGTTTCTCGAAAACGGCTGCCAGTATTACCATGAAATTTAGTATAGCAAAATATGTTTTTCTTTCGTCGTGCAAGAATATATCAATATTTTCGGCTCTATTTTGTTACTCCGATTATGGTATGCGTATGTATAAATTTTTGCTTTCTTCGAATCGGTTCAAATCCCGGTCTGATAAATATTTTTGTGATTCTTTTTCTTTTTAACAAATTTAAAAATAAGAAAGCAAAGCTCGGTTACCCAGGCATATGCCCTTAATCACAAAAATAGCTCGTATTTGTTACGAAAAAAAAAACATAAATGTTTAAACAAATTCATATTGTATGTAATGTGGTTTGAATTGATTCACAAAAACACGGCATTTCTTATAATAACATTACCATAATATGAAAGCGACAATCGAGGAATAATGTCAAAACAAAAGCCATCTAAAAATCAACTCTGTTCTGCATTGTCAGTATGGACAAACCGTGCAGAAAAATTATTCATCAATACACTTATTACAATTTTAAAGCTGTCCCAATTTTTCCACAATTTCGGATTCACTGCTGAATAACATACACCTGGGCATTGCCACTTCGGGTACTGTTACAAAAATTAAATAAAGATTGAGATGATATATTTTATAGTTGCTTAGTTTCCGTCGTGACCATATTTGTTAAAAAAACTTATACCTAATATAAATTTTCTAAGATAAAAAAAGGTATAACTATCCTGAATGTATTTTTCCTTGAATAATAATCTATAGGTACTAATATTATAAAGAGGTAAAGTTTGTGAGGTTGTAGCGGGTAATCTCTGGATCTACTGAAACGATTTTGAAAATTATTTGACCAATAGAAGGCGACATTATTTGTGAGTTACATAGGCTATATATTGAACCGAAAAATGAAGACTTTTTTGTGGTAGCCGGTTTGCAAAGTAAGTCGGAGAAAAAACGGTCGAATGATAACGTTTCTTACGAATGCTGCCTTACCGATGGGAGATTTATATGATTAAGTCCTAGAGAAAAGTTGTAGAGCTTGATAATATCTACAAAAAAGTCATCGACAGCATATCTCTAACTTTTATACATAAGTTTAAAGTCGTTTGTATTATTGTTATAAAAATGTCGGTATTAAGGCTAATTTTTATACCGCACTTATAGTAAGTACATTAGCTTAGATAAGATTACATTAAAACAATAATTTATCAATTGTATTTCAGGCGGGTCGCTTTTTATTATTAAAACCCAATTTCACGCGGGCAATTTCGCGGGCAAAAGCTAGTTTTCATATATTTTTAAATAATATCAAAACCATTTTCGGATATTTCTAACACGATTCAGTATAATTCCTTTATCTATAGTATTGGAACGATGTTCCTTATGGCGCGTTGCGAAAGGGGGCTAGACGGAAAAAATTAAGACTGGCACGATACTTTTTGCCCCTCGAAATCACAATGTAATAACGACTATTAAGAATGATACAAAAACGACCTTATCACCTTGACAATAATTTAGAATTTAGCAATTACACATTGTGACTGTTATCGGCATTCCTCCGACGTGCTTTCGGCCATCTTTGACTACTTAGTTCAACTATTTGTTTTGTATAATATAAAATACTATATCTATACAGATAAACAAAATTGAAGTGTCTGTTTGTAATTTCAAATTAACAGCTTTTATTTTCACTTAATGCATTTAAAAGTATGATCGGTACTTACAATAAAATATAAATTGTTAACATTTTTCTGTCCGTCTGTGTGTTTGTTCCGGCTAATCCCTGAAACGGCTAGACCGATTTTCACGGGACTGGCTATATATATAGCTGATATTATAAGGTCTATATATATATATATATATATCTTCCAAAATAGGCTTCAATTCTTCATTATCAACTATATATTTATATTATAATATATATATTATAACTTCGTTCCATCCGGGTGTCCCTTGACACCTCTCAAGTTTTTTAAATTAATAAAAGTAGATGTCTCCACTGACTCACTGACATATAGGTAGACGCACGCACAGCCGTAACCGCTAATGGTAGAAATATGAAATTTGGACAGTAGTTTTAATTTATAATCCTTAAGAGGGGCCACGCAATGTATGGAAAAGAATACAAACGTAGTCCCCTGTTCCCTCCCTGGATAATGCCGGTAGAGAGAGAACAATTTTTTTCCTGAATATTTAAGGATACTATTAGCATGTCCCTATTGATTTCCTTTTTTATAAATTAATTATTAAAATATATATGGACGTTCAAAAACTTAAAAAAATGGCCAGATTTTCCGCTGTGTTCAAACATCCAGAAAACAAATTTGACTAAATTATATAAAAAAATGAAAACATAGGATCACAGTTCAAGCGTTTTTCGAATTGTTAATGAAAAAATTACTTATATAGGTTAAGTTTTGGAGAAGGAATCAGGGGACTACAAATCGTTGATTTTTTGTTCTTTTAATTGGTATTTTAAGTTCAAGATACAGTTGTCTCTATCGCACTCTCACACATTGATAGCTAGCTTGTTCGGGCTTGCGGGACAGCAATAGATTTTACAAATACCTATTTTTCATTTCTCTAGCCCTAAATGTTTCTTCTTAAGGCTTAAAGGAGTGAAATAGGGATCAAAAGTTGTATGGTAAATCTTTAAATCTACACAGTTTTCGATGAAAATTGAGATCCAAGGTCTTAAATACATTTCATTTTTTTTTTTTTTTTTTTATTTACCAAAAATAAAAATTACAATTCTACTACAATATAAACAGCATTAAAAACCACTGAGATCCAATGCTGCATTAGATACATCTTTCAGGATTTTTTAGAATTTACGCCCTGAGGGTATAAACAAGGGAGTGAAAGTTAGTATGGTAAAAATTGTGATTCTTCACCGATCTTTCCGGAATGATTTTTCAATACTCAACCCCCAAGGGAGTAAAATAGGGGATACATTTTGTAAGAAACTTTTTATTTCTTTGACACATTTTTTTAATATCATACCCTTTAGGAGAGTAAAATAGGGGATCAAAGTTTTAAGTTATTATAAAGATATCGTTTAAAACCCAATTTCACGCGGGCGAAACCGCGGGCTAATGTTAGTTATCATATGTTACAAAATCAGTTTTGCGTTTTACTTTTACACCTTTTCCATTTTAATGTTTTAAAAGAACATGAATTCCAATTTCAAGTCTGATATAGATTAAAAAAATAAACGAGAATGCTTTTTAAGCTCTTGGTACACAAGCTCTACATAATATGTGCAATGTCTACAACTAAGAAATGAAGAGTTTTTAAACCATCAAAAAATTATATCTAAATATTATAACAGATAGCTCATTCACGACAATTTAGTTCCTTGTTAATATTAATATGTTGTTGGAAATACTTTCATCAACAACTAGCTGCCCCAACAAACGTTATTCTGTCTTAACTATGTAAATAATAAGTAACTATACCTACACCAACATCATAGATGTTACCTACAACTACAACCTACACTTCCTGCGAAAGGTAGCGTCCCCGAATTGTGATATATGTGGTGTTACCGAGGATGTCCATCATATGTTTGTGGAGTGTGTTCGGTATGAAGCTCTTAGATTAGAACTGTTTAAGTTTCTTAAAGTTAATTTGTATGATGTAGGGTTAATGTTTAGTTTTATAAGATTGCCGCATACTGATTTTCAGACCATACTTACATTTGTTAATAATTGTCTAAAATTAAGAACTCAATAGAGTATATTAATGTAGTTAATAAAGTAAATGTACGATGAGGCTGACATAGCCCAAAGGTTTTAAGCCTCTTTAAAATAAATGAAAAAAAAAAATACTACAACTACACCCACTCTCTACATAGGTGTAGATCGGGCTCCAGTTGTAGGCAACCTACTGGGGCCTTCGATTTTTCTGAAATAAACTAAACAGATAAAGTGAACGCACTTAAATAAATATTTGACAGTCAAGTGATAAATTGAAAAATTCTGAAATTTTTCAAAATGAAAAATCAATTACCTAAAGTTAAGGTTAGTTTCAAATAATTGAGGATTTCAAGACCAAAATTAGGCAAATCCGTCCAGCCGTTCTAGAGTTTTAACGAGACAAAGAAATTGTAATAATGGATTGCAACCGCCGACGAAAACAGAGGAGTGTTATAAGTATGACGTGTCTGTCTGTGTGTTTGACATGGCATCGTCGCTCCCACAAGGATAAACTGATTAGGATAAGGATTTGATCCAGTTTTTTTTTAGTTTTCAAACTAATGAAATAATTTGAAAGAAATGTTCAAAAGCTCTAATCAGTTCGCTCACTGCTTAACAATTTGGAGGTTACTTAAATTTTTAATTTTGTCATTTTTACATAAGAAAGATAATATTCAACAGTTTATAGAATAATCATAATAATTATTAATTATTTCTAAAAGATAATATCTAATATAAACGAGTGGAAATAAACGGATTTAGTATGTATGACGGCACGAAATATATTTTTTTAATTACACTGTAGTCTCGTGATGTTAAATCCTTATCGAAACACCCAATCATACATGAATCTCTTACCATAAATCTATGTATTTCGCTTATATTATAGCCGATACCCCTCTGGCGCAACTGGACATAGTAACAACTACTAACTAGACATAGTCTCAAGAGGATGTATTCGCAAGATGACACAATCGCTAGTTGACAGAAATTGTACAGTGCATAATACTTGAATTTTTTTATTGGCACTGTTAAAAAAATTAGGATCATCTAGAATAGGATATTATTTCAAGTTACATTTTATGTAGCAAAAGAAAATGTTCCTTATCTCCTTATATACGTGAGAAAATATGTGATCTACAGATAATATCGTGCATGTAAATTCATTAAGTTACAATAGTTTTATTATTTTTTTTTTACTTACGAAACTTTTTCGAAACGATTTGTTTTCGATTTCAAAATAACATTTACCTAATAGTTCATGTGTGCTACTGGATGCCACTTTTTAGACTTTTATTGATAAACAACTTACGTAAATTAAAACTATACTTGTTATGAATATGACGTCTGGTGTAGGTACAATTAAGTATTGCGTCATATCTATCGTAAAAAGTTAAGTACATTTTTTTTTAAATAACTTTAATATTGGATCTGACACTTTCCCCCTTACTAATAAAAATATTTAGGTACACAACGGATAAGACAAACGGATAACACAAAGATTACTGTCTTTGGCTGATACGTTGGAAAAGTCACTTGACGAACAAAGACAGCAACATTGAGTATCTTATCAGTTGTTTAAATAGTTTTATTGATAATGGGGTTAATCTTAAAGTAACGTGAGTGTATTGCAGATATGAAAATGATTTACCAACTTTAAATAAAAAATAGTTAACTTCCATTTTGATTAAATTCTAAGTTTTATTTTTTAATTTAATGATAGGTAACTATGTACTTAATAAGATTTATAAGTTGCCCTGAATGTATTAAGAATAATATAAATTTCTATTTTCTATCAATACCGCGAAAATGACTTGTTCCCTTTTTCAAATAGAGCTTTTAAGCTCAAAAGTTTCTTACCGGTAAACCCCACAATAATGGTATTATTCATAAATCATTCTTCCTACATATGAAGGTATTTCCGATTAGTCATCTCTCGAGGAATTCATAAAGTTGAAATTAAAGTAATCCAGCAAGTATGTGTGATGTGTGTAATGTGTGTAATGTGCCCCACACGTTGCGTAAATACTTTTTATTTTTATCAGTCTGCGTAAGAAATGGTCCGAGCCGTAAAATTTGTAACATGGGCCGTGAAATAAATATAAAAACTAATATAATTTGTTGATATTTTGTAAGGTTTCATCGTGTTGAGTAAGCTAAAAGCTTGCAGTTACCTCCTCTATTTCTAACGAGACAAGTGTTTTGGCTGGTATTTATGGCTTTTTGTTGCAATTTATTTCCGAAAAATTAATGTTAATTTTAGATTTTTAACATCCAAAAAAGTGTTTTTTTTTTCGAGTAAAAAAATATTATTATTATTATTATTTTATTTATTATATATAATTTTTATTTACTTTCAATGTTTTCTTTTCTTTGACATTATTAACTTTTAGGTATCCACTTCCATTATTAGTAGAAATTAGAAGAAAGTTTTATTTTCGTTGATTACCAATTTACAACATGTTACATGTGTATAATAAATAATTTTCAGCGACCGGTTTAAGTATTGTTCTCCCGTGTTATTTTTTTTGTGTTTTGTTTTGTTTTTCTTCTTTATTAACATTCTCGGCTAACAGCCCGGTTGCACGCAGGCGGCGCGAGCGGCGGCGAGCAGCAGTACTCGCTCCGGTGGAACGACTTCCACTCGGCCATGGTCTCCTCCTTCCGAAGACTGCGGGACGAGGAGGACTTTGTCGATGTCACGCTCGCCTGCGCCGGCGCAACCTTCACCGCACATAAGGTTAGTACACACTAAAGAATTCGCATCCTTGACTTGAAATAAATAATTTTCAGCCACCGGTTTAGGTATCCAAATCATCTTCTACCAGTTTTGTATTTAAAGTACAACTTAACTGATGAAACTACGTATCAAACGAACAATGGAAAAGCCAGACTTAAAAGTAATAAATTAGCATATTAGCAAAACTAAAGTCATACGAAAAAATATTACTTTTAGGTTATCTAAAATGCTAATTAATTATCTAAATAACAAAAATATGCGCCTATAAGACATTATTAAAAGTTATCAGTAATAAAGAGAAAGCCATTTAATATAAATGTATGTACCTGCCTACTTATTAATATACTAAAGTAACACATTCATATAGGTCGTAATTCTGGTATCTCTCCAAAACGATATCTATCCGGCTTTATATTCTAACATAAATATTACTTTCTAAATAATTTTTAAAAACCTGCACACATAAAACGTAGAAAATGTTAAATGAGATCATCCTCTCGTATCAAATCACCATATTCCGTTTTATTTGGATAATAATGAATCACAGCTAGCCAATCTCGGTACTTTGATCGGAAATTGTTATGGAACATGGTTTAATTAATTCTCTATTCGTTATTAATATACAAAATGTACGATACGTTTTTGTTATAAGTATATTTCCACGATAAAGTTGTTATATATTTTTCTAAGAATAGATAATTCTGGGTACGTACCAATATACTATGTAGGTAGGCAAATCTAATATCTTCCTGATTATACATTCCCGTGAGCTTACTGTTAGATTTATTAGAGGTAATTAAAATTATATTTACCGTTTATCCTCATATTAGGCAATACCAATATTGGGCATAAAGTTGTCTATTATGCATTTCACATCATTGCTTAAATCGTTCTGGTTCATGATTATTTCGCCACAATTTTTCAAGCTTTATAATACTTATTCGTAGGTGGTCCTGTCAGCGTGCAGTCCTTACTTCCGGAGGCTGCTGAAGGCCAACCCGTGCCAACACCCCATCGTCATACTCAGAGACGTTCACGACAAAGACATGGAGAGTCTACTCAGGTTTGGATTTCTTTGTTTTTTATGCAGTTAACTCAAAAGTTAGGTAAATAATTTATCCTTCAGTTCTCTTGGATTCTGTAAAGATGTCTATGGCAAATTAATAAAAATTGTTTAATGACAAAGAAACCTTAAACTTAGCCGTGACAGTCAGCCAAATTGCATTCGTCGCTTAACTTTACTGAGGGGCGATTTCACCATTCACAATAAAAACTTCATTTTATAAAACTTAGTTCTCACTGATCGCGTTTATGCATCGATGTCAATCTCGTTTAACTTCAAACGGGTTTGACCATATTTAAGCTAATCGGGATAACGATAACTGAGGTAAAATAGTAAAGATGGAAAATATCTTTGCACAAATGTTTTTTTTTTCGATTTGTGAGAGTTGCCATGCGATATTATACATAAAAGAATTTATAAATCATCTATGTCATGATATTTCGTAAGAAACAGCTCTTGAACGCGTTCAACGAAGTTAAACCGTCGAAGTCCGGAGTTCAGTACTTAAACTCAGCTTAGCTAGAAATGGCTTCAGTTTATGTTGGTGAAATGCACTTTGGATTTTTAAACTCGTTTATACGCGTAAAGTAAGGTTTATAGTATATTGATCGCGTTCAATTTCGTTAGTGAAATCAGCCCTGAAACGAAGCATTATTTTCTAGGTTTATGTACCAAGGCGAGGTTCACATCGGTCAGGAACAGCTCCAAGAGTTTCTCAGAGCGGCGCAGCTGTTACAAGTGCGGGGGCTTACGGATGTACCGCCACCGGCGCCGATGGCCACTCTCGACCAAAAGGAGTCTCCTGTGAGTATGGGAACCCAAATGCTTTTCTATTTTAACCGACTTTTTCATTACATTTCTCCATAATATTATGATTTTACTTAGTTTTAAGTACTACCCAATACGTATTATCTACAACCAGTAAAAGTAACTGAATCTTATAGAACAGCATCAAAGTACAAAATCTATGCTACATGCATACTCAAAGGACTTCGTCAAAACTCTACATTAGAGAAAACTTATTAAAACCGTCAAATACAATAGTAAATTCCTCGGTCAGCAGTCAGTATCATCGTGGACGGAGACAGGCAGTGGCGGATCTAGGGAGGGGCGAGAGTCGCAGCAGAGGGAGGGACGCAGGGCGAGGCGCCCTGATGAGGGTTCGTCGAATACGCCGCCGCCGAAACGCGCGCGGTCCTCCGATCTGTACCAGGCACAAATGAAAACCAGGTATTCATCTTTATTATCCATGCCTCGTCAAATGCTACAGAAATGTTTTCTGTAGGATAACGTTTAGTTTAGGTACACCTATATTTATCGATAAAATTATACCTAATATGTATTAATATTGTAAATGTATCGCATATGTGACGTGGCTGCTTCTGATAGGTAAATGCTATCTGAATAGAATTTTTGTGATAAAAATTGTTTTCAAGTTATTCCATATCTACTTACTACGTACCTACATAATACTTTCAAGTTGATATTTCTGAACCCACATGATTTAACGATGTACTTATTCATCATGTAAACTGTACTTATTTTACTTTTGAACACATCATAATATAATTTTAATTATTTCTGATTGCCGTAACTCATAACTTTATTATTTCTACTAACATAAATATGTCGTCATCATTATAGCTCTATGATTACATAGCACCATTTTTAGGAAATAAAATTAGAATTCAAATCAGTGTTGCCATAAACTGAGTCAGGTCTGCTAAATAAAGACATCTCCCACTTAACATGATTTGCCAATTACCCAATTTAAGTGTTCAAGTCAACGAACTTAGATTTAACTTTCTTCTTTAACTTAACTTAACGTCACATAAATACCTTAAACTCTTCCACGAATTGTTTTTTATATTCTATTTTGAGGCAGTGAATAAAACATGTTTTTTATATTTCTTTTGCCTTATTGGTTTAGGACGGAACAGTTGTTAGCAGTACAAGGAACGAGTCCTGAAAGACTTGGCACAAACGGACACGAGCTAGCCTTATTGAGTCACGCTTTAGAAAAAGCACAAAACCCAAACCTATCTGGAGTTTCCAACAACATGGTAAGATAAGTGTTAAGATGCAATACATTATTGATATTATTGTGTATACTTAATTGGAAAGATGTGTATACAAACCAGTCTGAAAATCTTTCAAAATATTCTTTTTTGCTATAATTGGAAGTTATTACATGACTTAAAATGTGCCATAAACCTTCAATAATATCATTGATAGTTTTAGTTTAGTTTAGAAATATATTAATAAATAAGCATTTTCTACATTTTACAGAAACTCTTTAGAGTAGCGTAGAATTAGGTTCTAAACTCTACAAATTTGCAGACTGGTGACATTGAAGACTCGTCGTCCGACGCTGGCGCCAGTGACACAGAAGGGGAGAACAGAGCGAAGCAGGAGCCCATTGATTACGACGATCCCGCGTCCATGGCCAACACCAACGGAGCACTGCCGCACAACTTCCCCGGACTACTCAATCTACCGGGTCAGTATTTCTCTAACTCAACTAACCTCGTTTATCAATGATCATCATATATTTAACCATGTGTACCTTTTTAGGATTCCCTGGCCTCCCAGGACCATCAGGCATACCAGATAATTTCGGTGAGTACAAAAAGTAACACAGTATAGATACTAATAGTAACATATAAAAATATAAAACGCGACTCAATCGAAGGTATAATTAAGATATAAATGTAATTAGATTTTACCAGAAGTAATAATAAAAAATCAATAAAGTTAACGACCGACCGAAAACTTACAATTTTACCGATGTAACTAATTGTGCCTACGATACTGAGTCATGTTCCGCTACAATAGATAACAACTAACACTAACAAAAATTAAATATTAAAGTAGTCCTTGATGGCTTATTGAATCTATTCATTACGTAAATTTTAATGCATGCACCCCCGATAAAAATGATCTTAACAAATAACTAAGCAACAATGGAGGTTACAACGTTCTGTCTAAATAAATATTATAATCAATAACGGAAAATCATTGGCGAGTCGTTTCGAGCGTACTAAGAGCTAGGGCGAGCGAGAACTGAACGCGAGTCCGTCTGCCCCAGGAGCGACCTGGCCGGGCGGCGGCGACGGCAAGTCCGCGGGCGGCAAGCCCGACGAGCGCTTCCCCTACGGCGGCTTCGCTAACGGTGAGGCGGCCGGCAAGCCCGCGTGCCCCGAGTGCGGCAAGCTCTACAGCAACAATAGCAACCTCAAGCAGCATATCCTCAACGTGCACGCGGCGCGCGACCTGTCGCACTCCTGCCCCGTCTGCGGGAAAGGCTTCAAGACGCGCCAGTACATGCAGATACACATGAACTCGATACACGGCGTCAAACAGAGGAGGCGCGAGCCCGCCCCGCCCGCGGATCTAGACCGATACACTCACAGTAGCGCTTAAACGACCTCGCAAACGGATGACTATACTAATCGCCGCCTCTGTGTTACAGGGGCGGCTCTCGCGGGCGGGGCGGCGATGGGCTACCGGCCGCAGTGTCCACTTTGCGGCCGCGTCTACTCCTCCACTTCAAACCTGCGTCAGCATATGCTCAATGTGCACTCGCAGACCGACCGCGACCAGTGGTTTCCGTGTCAACACTGCGGCAAGAAATGCAAAACGAAGCACTACCTCATCAACCATCAACTGCAAGCTCACGGGATCCGTCAACGACAGAACTCCTAGAGAAGGCGACCGCTGGAGGGTGGGCTCGTTTCCTCGTTCGCTTCCAGTGTCGCACCTCGAACATGCTGGTGACCAGGGTACCCTGTGAGCCGGGCTCCTCTGGAACTATCACGCCGGGGTCGCACTACGAGACGCTTATCTACACGCACTCCAGACATATTATTATATCGATATACGCCATATTTTTAGACCGTTTATTAAACGCCGTTGAGGTTTATACGTCAATCGGCGCTAGTCGTCGGATTTGCCAAACGCTCTTGCTTCGAGTAATATGGTGCTGTCGGCATTGCAGATGCCGGAGCGCGGGGCACGTTGGCAAAGCCGGCGATAAGTGATTACGGCGAAGGGGAGGAGCGAGGGAGCGAGTTGCTAAAGTACCTGGAAGGGAGTGACACGGCCGACAGCTCTACGGTCCGGAACGAGTGTCTACAGTGTCCCTTGTGTTTCGTGGGTTTGGATTCATTGGCGCTCGCGCGGAGACATTTAGAAGCGCACTACCCTCGCGACAGTCCGGTGTGCCCGGTGGCCTCTTGTGCGAGGTATTTTGCGCATCCGAATTCTGTTCGCAATCACATGAGAATCAAACACCGACGCCAGTGGGAAAGGATGAAGACTTTAAAATGGAGCTGTGGTTGGGCAAATTGAATATAATTTAAATGAAAAGGAATCTGTGACTTAATATTTCGGTTACTGATATATTGGTATAAACGGCTGTGATTCGGAACTACGAGTGGATGAGACCCACAGAGTTATGAGAAATTTAGGGAAAGTTGATCTCCTCACACATTTTCATATTCCGCAGTAATGTTCGTACGTAAATGATGTATAAAACTTTAGTGTAAATGACTGAAAATTATTTTTGTAGTAGTTATAGACTGATATTGTTTAAGTACAACTTTGATTTCACTAGAGCTGCATGGAGTTTCTCTACACAAATAATAAGTTTTCTCCGTTGACCTATTGTCGATGAAGATAAAAGAACTTTTAGTGTCGATATTCAGTCTTCCTCAGCCATCGACTTATTATTTATGTAGGAAAATGTATTGGCTTCCATCGAGCTTTAGTATAATCTGAGTACTAGTTTTGTAAAGCGCATTATGACTTGTGATGATTGGTGCCATTGATAGATTACGAAATGCAACTAAGTGAACTGACCATTCTTATATTTCTTGAATGTGTCTCTAACTTCCATTGTTGCTTTAATGTCTCTTATATATTTGTTATCTTGCTTTATGTGGAGGTAACCTGATATTATTTTTGCGAGTAACTTGTGTATTTAAATCATCGCCTAATATTATAAGTGTGTATAATTTTGATTTAATGTTTAGACTTCTAGTGATAGATTTTGTGATTTGATTTATCAGAATACACTGTGGTTATATTTTTATCCCAAAACTGCATACAACAGAAATATATTTAAGTATATAGAGCTAAAAATTATGTAAAAATTTGAAGAAGTTTAGGGTTACTTAATCCTAATCATTTGCCAGAAGTTATTTAATTTTATTTTCATTGTAAGTTATTTACGAAAGCTTCAAATTACTTATTTAAGCACAAAAAATCCTATAGGATTAGTCTCCTGTGTGCAGTTTCTCCCCTACATAAATATTATATTTTTGACCATAGATAAGACAATACAAAATATAATGTAATGAAATCGAATGCCTTCAAACGCAATAGTTAAGAATATGTTCACAATTCATAGGGTTTATTTTTTAATTCGTTTAGCCCTGTAGGCAAAGTGCACAATCTAAAACATATCTAGTCATAGTAGGGGAACATATAAGAAAGGATTTATTTAAACTGTATATAAAAATAGACATTTTCCCTTCGCATATATTTTGTTATGGGAAAACGTTTTAAACACCAAATAGATTAAGAGCTGTTACGTTTGTAGTATCATCTGTATCTTAGCACAAAGAGATGGAGTATGAAGTAACTAAAACTTGACAGATAGATGGCGCTAGGGACATAACACCCACATATTTTTACAAAACAAAGCAGAACAATAAATAGCTAACCTAAAAACTAGAAAATAATGAAAATTAAGGAATTTAGGTTTTTATTTAATTGTGGTTCCTTATAGCTTTAGAGTATTGTATAACTTTTCTAGTGTGCCACTGTAGTGTATTAATATATTATGTAATAACTAAATATTTCAGTAAGCTATATTTTTCATACATTTTATTTCTGGGGAGGACAGATTTGCTTCTAACATTAAATTGTATATAAAATGTAGCCTTTGATTAAAGACTGGTAGCGCGTGCAATAATTCCTAATTACATACCAACGTTAAAGTCGGATGTGTCCACCCAAATTATTCATAGCGAAAGGATCTTTTTGAAAGGCTTCCAATTTTCAGATATTTTCAGAAAATCGTGTAAAAGTATGTTGTTACAGTTTACATTCATATTATTTAAAATAATTCATTCGATCCTAATCCGGTCCGAATAATAAGGGACTCTACTTTTCTTTATTTCCAACCTGAATTTGTAAAATCAATAATTTATTAGTAATTCGCCTTCAAAAAGGTCCATACGACTGAAAAATATATGCGATAGGAACTTATGATCTCCATAAAATATTGGGAAAAAATCTTAGTGTGTAGTTAAAATTGTTCCTGACGCCTGTGAGGCAATCGTATATCTTATAATATAAATAACTATAAGCGTTCAACAATGTAAATTAGTCAACCTAATAACCAAATGTTAATTGTGAGTAAACGATCTAGTTGCGATTGTATTTAGTGATGCGATATATACGTAATTTAATTTTTAATACAAGAAAATTGTCTGCTTATATCAAACAATAAAACTACCAAGTAGAACAGTATCTTTACATTTAACATTACTACTAACACACTGAATATGATTTAAGGTAAGGCACACAGCAATTATAATATAACGTTATGTAAAATTAATTTTGGATAATTTGGGCATATGATCTACTGCTGTACCTAAAGATGTTTAGGCAGAAAAAAATATATAAAAAATTATGCTATTTACGGTATTGTTAAGGTCATTGACCACATACAGTTGATTGTATTGATGTTATTTAGGCAGTCTTTACTTTCAATTTCAAATCAGCTGTTTCTGTGAGGTAAATGACCGCAGTGCCTTCTAAAGAGCGCAATATAGTTTTATTTAGCATGAATTTATTTTCAATTGTTTTAATTATTTTTCTGCCTTAACGTATTGACTATAAGCAGTATCATTTGCCCAAAATATTCGTAATTGATTTTGAATAACCTTATACCTATAGGTATTTTGAGTAATGAACGACAAATATGGAATAATGATTTTTTTTCTTGGCAGGTTGTCGAAGGACCCAGGATTTGTTACGAGTGAGAGCTACCGATCCCCGGCCGTGCCCGAAGTGTGGCAAAATATACCGCTCAGCGCACACACTCAGGACGCATCTAGAGGACAAACACACAGTCTGCCCTGGATACAGGTTAATGATAGTCTTACTAATACAAATAGACTAAAAACTAAGTAAACGTCTCAAAAATAGGTAAATCCTTTATCCTATCCCATAGAAAATAGCCCTAAATTATTGGTTTCGATCCCAGCAGCACGCGTACCACAACCGCCGTAGAAATTATTTGTTTCTAAGTCAGTATGTCTATTATTGTGTAGACAAAGCGCATTTCTACGGTGGTCGTGCAATAAATAAATAATATTCTAATCGAAAAGTCCCTCAAATTCTTGACTATATTGAAATATTCATTTACAGATGCGTTCTTTGCGGTACGGTGGCAAAATCGCGAAATTCTCTACACTCCCACATGTCGCGCCAACACCGAGGCATCTCGACCAAAGACCTGCCCGTTCTTCAAATGCCAATCCGATTCGATCCTGAACTCGCCAGCCAGTGAGTATGATATAATATAAAAGTTTTCTTTATTTTTATATTCGAAACCTAATACTTGGTACAAATTGATAAACCAGTAACAAAAATATGAGGTAACTTCCCGTTACAGTGCGTCCCGTAAAATTTTCAGGCTCCTAGCCAAAGCTGGTGTAAAGGTGTCTCCGGAACAACTGCGTGCCAGAGCCTCACCCACAGGAGCGAGACGGTGCGATATCAAGTTGGACGCTAAATCCGCCGCCTCCGAGACCAGCTCCATGTGCGGCGACAATGATCACGACGACCTCAGTCAGTCCAAGTATCAAGACATGCCGGTCTCGCCACCACGTAAGTGTTTTCATAGCATAATATGCCCCAAGCACATACAAAAGAAGAGTATTTTTGAGTGTATCGTGTGCTTAACCGCTTATACTTATGTCACTTGTGTTATTTCCAGATATAAATAACTTAACAAACACAACAATCACTAAAGTGCCAGCAGTTCGAGCCGTCAGCGCCAAAACAGTGGAGAATTTACCGCACGGCATTGGACGAATGAAACCCGAAGACTACCCACCGGGCTTCGGGGGAGGATCCGCCATTTTAGATACATATCTGCAATATATTGGAGAAAATGTGTTCGGTAATTTTCCTTTCATTTCACATACTACAATGAGTCTCTAATAGTACCTTATTAAGGAACAACTTCGAACATTTATAGAATCGTTCTAAAAATTACTTTTTTTCAGGAATGAAAGCAGTTAAATATGCGGAAATTAATGCTATGCACATGGAAAGAAAAACCTATGACGAGCCATCGCCTCAGATGGGTTCCCTGCCACCTCCACCCACCACGCTAGCTCACCAGCGGTTCTTGAAACAAATGCAGAGACAATACAATGAAAAGCCTGACATAATGCGCGACTCGGATGAACCACTAGATTTAGGGAAGGAGAAACAAAGAAACGACAGCATGAGCGAAGGCGATACCGACAAACAGGATATGATGGACAAAGATACGAAGGATTACTACAGCAAGAACTACAATGACAACGACAGAAATAGAATGAACAGCTCGGAGCAGGAGAACGAGCACAGCGGGCAGGACGACGGCGACTACTCGGACGACGAACAGAACAAAAACTCGTCGTCATGAAATGTTCAGGAGCTGTGTTAGTCGGTACACGTGAAACTGTTAGGATGTTTTGTTGGTGGTTTTTCAAACGGTGCTTGAGTATGTTACGTCATTAGCTGAATCATTTAAGCGATATTATTGTTGACCCGTGAAATGTCGTCGGTGCCATTAACGATTAATGTAAATTATTAAGAATCTTTCGACTGGTTAGTCGCCATTGGGTCTACCCGGGCCGGCGACGTACGTAGTTTGCCACAGAGTTTTGTATGCCCGTTAGCTAGTGTTACCCCACGGCGCGCCCGGCCGCTGGCCGCCCGCCGCCCGGCCACTCTCACCCGCGTCACGTAGCTCATACCGTCGACTCGCCACTTGTGAGATTGTTTTAGTAGTTAATTACTTAGTGAGTAGTAAATTTATACGTGTATGTAAGGTCCCTGTCACAAATTAGGGCCTCTTACATAGTAATTCCATCCAACTACCTCAACATTCGGGCCAATAAGGCGACGTTATAAATAAAAATATCCACACAAATTGTGAATTCCATCCATCTACCTCACTTCAATAGATTTTATTTAATATTTTATACAATTTATAGTTATAATAACTGTTGTTTTATGCATTTTGAAGATTGCATTTATGTATATGTATACTATATAAAGTATATCGTAGGTAAAATATTATGCAAGTCATTAGATCGTTGTTAGATGTTGCCCGTAGGAAATTTGACCGTTTTATTTTTATAGCGACACGCACTCACTAGAGAAACATTAGACTGTCACGACTAGCGAGTAATGTTAAACCGAATCACACTAATATAAAGATAAAAAAATAAATAAAAATTCTCTTTGTATACGAACAAATATACCAGAGCTTAAAGTTTATACTAGTACTAATTAATATAATCGTCATTACGATACGATAACAATATTATCATTTATATAATACAAAGTTAAAGAATTTAAAAATTCTAACATCTACTGCCTTGAGACTGAATATAGCTGTCAAGGGTAACTATTTTCTCAAGTTTGTGAATGTTACGCGCAATTTATATCTATTTAGCGCTTGTATATAAACGATAGGGTGATATATGAAGTACATAATAAAAACAAAAGCAATAAATAAAGTATACCTTGATGTTGCCTTCGATTTGTGTACATAATATGTGGGTAGTTACGAATCGTACGTGTTCAGTTCGCGGATTACGGACGATAATACGGAGGTCTCTTAGTAATGATGTGGGCTCGTTACTTGAAAAACATTACTGTGATTACAATCTCATTATTAGCCTTCGATAATTATACATATTTTTTAGAGTACAATGTTATAGTTATTTAGTATAAAATGATAAGATTACTTTTTAAGTGAATCGCAAAAATATTTACTTCCTGAAAATTAGATGTCACGATATTTAAGATGATAGAGCAATAGAAGAAGCATTTAACCTTTTATATGAAAAAACAATAAATATATCGCTAAAGAATATAAGCTTGTTCAAAATCAATTACGGATATTTTGGGCGAATGTAAAGACTTTTTAAAGGCAGAAGAATAATTAAAAATTTCTAAAACGAAAATATACACTAAATAAAATTACAGTACGCTCATTATGGCGCTGTTAAGGCCATTGACCTCACACATCTATTTGTATTGATGTTATATAGGCAGTCTTTGCTTCCCCTTTAAATCAGCAGTTTCTGTGAGGTAAATGACCTCAACGACATAGACAGCGCAATGTCATTTTATTTAGTATTATATATTATTTGTCTGTCTAAACGTTTTTATACAAGCAGTAGATTATAATATGCCCAAAATATTCGTAATTTATTTTAAACAACCTTATAATATAAATACTCCTCGGTTTTGGAGGTTGCTCTACTTTAGGTGGTTTCTTTTCATCATCATCATACCTATACCATTGGTACTGTGTCCTTCATGAACAATGTGTTCTTGAGCATAATATTTCACTTTAATACTAATTAAAAAATGTTTATACATATTTTCTACTAACCTTTTAAGAACCCGGGCTTAACCATTCTTTTGCGATATATTTATTCATATTATAATTATAACAAAAAAAATAGTATTAAGTGCTGCCGGTTGTTCGGATATTATTTCGTTTAGCGTGTTAGAGAGATAGGTGACAGTATGATTTGTAAAAAATAACCTTGTTGAGAGTTGTATCGCCATAGTGTGTAATTATTTTTGACTGTACATATAATAAGTTTCGTTTAGAAGTGTGCTTATTCATCCTTATGTTACAAAGATTGACATTTATTTAGGTTACACAGATAATCGTATGAATGCAGATTAAATAGATTTTATAGCACGACACGTTACAATAGACAGTTACCAAAATATAGATAAGAAACTATATATTTTTCAGATAACAAGTTTGCAAACACAATCATTATCATTGCGCGACATTGAATTTGCATCGACGAGGCGATTTTAAATTAAAAAAAAGGAGGCTATTCTATAAAATATAAAAATCACAGCTCTATATTGAAAAATATATTTTTGCATAAAACCGATGCGAGTTCAAAGAGCGCAATGAATTTGTTACTACTGTTACAAGTGTACGCCAGTGGACTATTTAGGACTCTAAGTCTATCGTCATTCTTTTAAGATGAATGAATAATGATGTGTAAAAATTATCTTTAGTTACCTTTTGAACTTTCGAAGTTCGCTATTAACGTTTCGTTTTACGTAGTCACAAACATTTACCTCACTAGTTGCATAAGATTCATTTCAGTACTAGCCGTAGCTCGCAACCCAGAACTCTACCAAACTTTAGGAGTGGACAGGTTCAGAATTACTAAAAATCATTGAGTATACGATCATAGACATCTCATAAAATACATATTATATAAAATATATTATTAAAGTTATGTAGTGAATCTGCTTTTAGTTTGTCATATAATATAATGCTATGCATTTTTCTTCGCTTTAATATTTATTACAATAACATTTTTAAAATCCTGCCCAACAATCCACGTCCTAAGGTTACGAAAATTGATTATGTATATAATAACCGCCTTTATTTTTTAGTTTAAGTTTTGCACTTTGTTTAATATCCACATTGAGCGCAAACATGATTAGTTCTCACAAAAATCTTTTTATGTTAGAACTCAATATAATATTATGTGATTATTTTGATTATTTAAATGCCATAGAGAGTGTATTGTAAACAATGTTCTATTGAGTCTTTCATACTGAACTTTTTAGTGTGCTAAGGGAAAACTTGTTGTCAATTTTACTTGCAACTATTGTATTATTTTTGTCTATTATTTTATTAACGTACATTAGGTTCTTACGAGAGTTATTTATAACTGTTTCAATATTTGAAGCACAAAAAATTAACTAGTTTTTAAATTATAAGTATGAGACAGTTGTTAGTTGATTTGAAGTTTTGTTTTGGGCTAATCTTGTAACTGAAACGAGTTATTTAAACTTTTTATTAATATTGGAACATTAACAATCATGTATTTATATTGTATAAGGTTACGTCACCTTTACTTTCTTCCAAATTGTTACAAATTTATGACGGTGGCGCCGCGTTATATGATCACGAGTGTTGCCATGTAAGTGTATTTAGTATCTACTCACTACAAAATAGTTATTTTGATGGATTAGACTTTAGATTATGTTTATAAAACGCCACATCTCTGCCATTGTAAATTAGTATACTTCATGTATACCGCTTCACTACATAATGGTAAACAAGATAATAAAAAATAATTGTTTTAAATATGTCTTGTTATTTTTCCACTTTGACTAATAAATTACATTTAAGTGCCACCGCAACAGCGGTACAGAAAGAAAATCTAATAAGAGTTACAAAGAAGCAAACAACAATTTCTAAGATTTAACAATTACTAAAGGAAAATTGAAACCCAAAGTACAATTTCATAATATAATATTTTGAAAGTATTGATACTTTTAGTGGCAATGTAAAAGAAAATCACATTTTACGGAACAAAAGTATAAAACTATGTTAAATATATCACATACTAAACATTAAGCCTAGACAAATAAAATATAAATACATAATAAATAATTTCTTTAAGTTATGAAACACTTTTGCGTGATTTATAACTCTAGATGAAACATTTTTTTTGGTTTACTCTTTGATGCCATTCCTCCGATTCAGAAGATAATGAACACCAGCCACAGCATTCATTCTGAAATGGCATATAAAACTAAATAAGTATTGAACTTACTGGGAGTAGCTGCTTTCTTAGATCTTTTTATGTTCTGTGCTTAGTTAGATTCTACTGAGAAATTGCGTGTTGAATAGGCACCTATTTCGCACAAAATGCTCGACTCACAGAAACTGTCCGGTAACAAAAAAAATCTTGCTCAAAAGTATAAGTATATTTAGTTAATAGAACCAGGAGTTACTTGCAACAAATGTGTGAGTGCACAAATAAGTATGCGTAAAGCACCAGTTAACGTCCTCAAGTTAAGAAAGTGACAAAGTGACGCAGTCCACTTCCTGATGATGCTCTAGGGTCGGGGCGAAAAGCGGATCAAGTTTTGCAACCTGCATGGTGGTGTAGGACCTTGCACAATGTTACTGACATTGTTGCTTGTATGGTGGTGGTGTTTACACGATCTTGTTTCTCTCTCTCACTCGCACTCAGCATGCATAAGCAGTGTGGGAGGAGTGAGGTGCTTTATGCATGCTTATGTGCGCACTCACACATTTGCTTGCAGGTTGTGGGTACATTTTTTTGTGGGATATTGCTAGATATGAATTATAATATTAATTAAATTGACTCGCATTACTTAACTGATTCTACTAATAAGTGATATTTTATTATCTTGTAACTTGTTTATCCATACCTTTTTTAACAATAATATGGCTTTCTTTGTCCACCTAATTAAAGAGGAAGGCATTCTCAATAGTGCATACCAATTAATGGCATTATAACAAATAATAATTGCTGATAAGAAAGAAACCCACAAACACAGAGATCACAAAAACATTTGTTCATGTTATCAATGAATATTAATAATATTAATAAATATTACTTACATGAGAGCTAAATACTATTTGCCTTTAGCTGCCTTGGAGGCCAGTGCAATACCGAGGCCGACAAGGCTGCCAACCGCGAGTATAGTTCCTCCTGCTATTGCTATACCCTTGATTCCTTCCTTCTCCACACGTTTGTTAATTTGTCTCTGAAATTAATCAAAAAATCTTATGTAAATATACATACTGTGAAAGATAACTAGCCCTACCTAAACAACAAAAAAATATTTAACTGTTAACATGCAATCCCGCCTAGTCACAATTTAAATGTGTTAGGATCACTACTCTTAAGAATCATGTTTACTTTGGTCATGTGACTGAGCTAGCTTAGACGGCAACATGGAGTTGAGTATAATATAGGGTATAAGATTTAGTTTAAATAGAGCAGGCAGGGAAACTCTCTAATGCAAGGTTTCCCAACCTTTTTTTTTACGGCACCTCCCCTGGGATTATAAATATATAATACTTCCATACCTCCCGTGTCACTTTTTTTTACATAAAAATATTTATTTATATTCATATAATCTCTTTTTGTATGGAAATATTTAAAATTATTGTTTCTTTAGCTTTTCTAATAGCGACTGATGAGGTGTCTATAAAATCTTTGTGATTTAAAATACCTATGTTGAATTTGTGGTTTTCCCCCTTGACATCTCGCGATGCCTGCCTAGGGAGGCGCGCCCCAAGGTTGAGAACTCCTGCTCTAGTGTCTTATTTAATATGTATTGTTTTGTTGTTTATGTCGTAGGATAATTCAAACTTAGTAGGTTTTTGCACAATCCTGAAAACTGTTAGGAAGATGGTGAAATCAAATAATCCTGCTCCTTGCAATCATCCTAGGATTTTCGCAAAGATCCTAATTTTTCAATTACCCCATGACATGTACATTGTATATTTCATAGATTAAGTAACTTACTTCAAGTGCTAGAACCTGTTGGTTGGCAGGTTCTATTTCAAGGAATGTTTTGACAAAATGAAGTGCCTTATTATATTCCTTAATTCTAGCATTGCCAACAGCAAGATAGAAAAGATAATCTCGTTTCCCTTCAGGATGATGTAAAGATAGCTCCTTCAACAGCATAATTCCCTGAAATGGTGTAATAATAGTATAATGGTTTAATATAGAAAGTAAGGAAAAATAAACAAAAAGAAAAATTATAAAATATTGCATTGAAATATTTCAAAATAAATATTGCCGTAGAAAAATGTCTATGCCAAAGGTATATGTAAATGTCTATTAAAAACTAGGCTACATTCTGTCAAACCAGGCTATAAGCTACCTATGCATATTTAAATCAAACTCTGCAGCAGTTATTATATGAAAGTGTAACAAACATACTTCCTCACAAACTTTCGCTCCTATAATACTAGTAAATTAAATAAGGTCGGTATGATTAATCTAGTTTGTTGTAATTTATTTTTATAAAACTATTTACCTACATCACCATGTACCTATTAAAAATTTAAGGGGTAGATTACCTTTCGTATATCAACGGAGTGTTTGCTACGAACCAAACACCAAGCATATTCAAACTGCGCTTTAGGAGTAACTTCGTTTTGATTCATTTGTTCATGGTAAATTTTTTCAAATTTCTAAAAAGAATAACTTGATGAAATTTCAGTACAAAATGATATGAGTCATTACGATTTTATCAGCTAAAATATTAATATTACAAAAGATCATACCCGTAAATCTTCCAACGAAACAGTTTCATCCAAGACGTCGTCCATGATTTTAAGTTGGTTGAGAACTAATTTATCCAGAAAGTAGACAAATCTTACACTAACATTTTACGCCTCAAAATAAATTACAATGTAAGACTGAGGGTATTAAATATTATGAAATTATTACACTATAGCACTTCGCCAAAACGAAAATGACAAAAATGAGCTGTCTTCTTCATCTTCTTTTTTATAGATAGCTCCGTAGAGATTCGAACTGTCTTTAGAGCTTACGTAGAACTATTTATTACTTGTGTGTATGTGGACCAAATCCATGGTAGTGTGTGTTGCTGATGTTTTCATTAATTTCATGTATTTGCAATAATTATTTTATGAAATTTAAGCTTTTCGCACGCCTTCCTCAGCATAAACTTTAATTGTGCCAAATTTCACTCTCATCCGTAGACAAGGTGTAATCGCCCAGGGCGCTGGTAAAAACGGCACTGTTTAAGTTAGATTTTTAAAAACGAAAGATTATCTAAGCACTTAAATCACAGTTTCAGAGCGTAACATAAATTACGATACGGGACAATGTCAAATGGACATTATCTGACGATGCATCAATTCAAATTCAGAAGTGATGTGATCATTTTATCGGCTTTTACCTATATATAATTAGAATAAATATTATAATATTATTTTTTAAATTTAAGTAGGTAGTTAATAAAATACAGTAGGCACTAAAACAAAACAATCAATAATTTGCACCCAAATTACGCTGGCAAAACAATTCGAGACGTAGTTAGGTTAGGTTAGGTTAGTTTATTAATTAAATTAGATGAAGAACAAATGAAAAACTCACTTATATATTGGTTTTTCATTATTTCATGGAAAATAAAGTTTATATTTGCGCAAAATTACTCCCGCCGCCCGTGTCGACTTGAGCGCTACGTTGTGCACGCGCGGTTGATTAAGCGAACTAAAATGTTCTAACCCCAATAAATGGCACGTAGCGCGAAAAATGCAAACTAGCGTAGTTTTGTATTATAATAGATATTATGTATATTATTAATAACTAACACAGGTGTACGTTACCGCGAAATTCAAGCATCACCACTGGTAGATATGAAAGAGTGAGATTTTGTTGTCCCCTAAAATGTGTCGCCCGGGGGGAGTCGCCCCCTGAGATTGAGTATTTACATAATTATAATATTGTATGATATGATATTATTTTTAACGACTTGCAAAACATTTTAACCGACTTCCAAAAAGGAGGCGTTGTTTGTGAAAATGTAAATAAATGTATAGTTTTTCATTTATATTTTCAGGTTAACATCCCAATAAAAAGTCGGAAAGTTATAAGGATTGCAGATAAATGATAGGCTAGGATTAGAAAGTATTTTAAATATTAAGTAAAATCTAATAGTAAACGTTGTTTTCCTACAATAATAAGTAGGTATTAATTGTTTTTATTTTTAACCGGCTTCCAAAAAATGGAGACGATTATACGTTCGGCTGTATACATATATTTTTGTATGTTCAACGATTACTCCGCCGCGCCGTCTGTGGACCGATTTTCAAAATTATTTTTTCGATGTTTATGATATAATCTCAAAATGGTCCTTCTGACATCAAAGTGGTGACCTGGTGATGGAATCCATGAGGAATCGAGAAAACTCCTCGAAATTTATATGGACACATATTATGGTGATTTTAACTTTTGCTGAAGTAGTGCAAGCATATGCTACCAAAAAGTAAGATTATGCACCATGGTATACCCTGGATCCAAAAGTACTGAACAGAACTCCTGACTCCTATATGACTCCTATATGACATATGCCATGTAGGAGTTATATATCTATATCAATTAGAGCTATATCAATTAGAGTAATCATCATCATCACCACCATCATCACACGATACATCATCACATTAAGATGATATATGAAATTTGACGTTTTTAACAAATAGTTTTATTTTTTTATATGGCATCGGCTTATAACCATTTGCCAGTGTCAAGTTAAAAAGGCGGGAAATAGAACTTTCGTTTCAATTTTCAACACCGCATTCCTATATCGTCAAATCTAAAATCTAGTCAAAGTCCAAATATATAGTCAGTACAGTCCATGAGTCAAGTCAGTCGATTCAGTAAAGTGGTATAAGCTTACTGAAAGTTCCTAGGGAGTTTTGGCGGAACACAAAATAGCACGATTTTAGAAGTTGTACCACTTGCCTACATTTGTGCACGTTAACGAATATTAATTAATGGTTAATATTCTACCAATATTACACATTAAGAATCGAAATAACATAAATTTATGAAGTATACGATTTCCACAACGTCACCCATTGAACTCCCCGGCAAAACTCCAAATAGTTATTGATAGATAGGTTATTGAAACGGGCCGTATTATTCCAACCAGAGTAGCCATTGTCAGGCGTTCCTCGCTGTCAAAGGCACGAGACCGCCGCTCATACTGGTTATATAAAACTAGCTGCTGCGCGTTATTGACGCACTCGGCAAATCATAGTTAGGCGGGACGAACCGGAGTTCAAAATGCCGAATTGCTGAGTTTTTTTACTGTAAAAAGAGATCGAAATCTTCTGATAAACAAAAGTACAACGTTACTTTTCATATGTAAGTATTATTTTGTCCTAATATTAACAAATAATGCAATAATTAAGCAAAAATCCAAAACAAATTTCTGGTCAATAAGTGTTGCCACTGAATCGTACGATATCCTAACTAAAGGTAATATTTAAACGTAGTAATTTATAAAAACTTCTATTTCATATTCGTTCTTGTTATGACATTTTGAAAATAAAGAAACATAACTAATTCATTAGTATACTATTTGCAATTTTGTTTTTCTTCATAATATTATGTCACTAAACACATTAAAAATTTGAAAATTATTTAAAAAATAATTATTCAATATACAGGGTACCAGAAGACCGCTTTCATTAACTTTGTGATATGATTATACTACCTTTTCTCATTACAAAAAAGTTATTTTTTTTAATTTTTATTTTCAAAAATATCATTTTATTTATTATTATTTTTTACATATTATACCTTTCAATCATAAGAACAAGCTGTCTAGAAGTAGATTTATTATTAAAATCTAAAATTTTGTTATTTTTACTTCATTACGCAATGTAATTTCATTTCATGATCCTCCTTCATTACGCTCGCCGGCCAGTGACCCGTCAGCTGACGCACCGGCCGCTGCCGCGCTGTGCTCCTGCCTTAGTACACGCGTTCAGCTATGTTTAATGTATGCATATTGCAGTGACTTACGACCGTACACACACAAAAGTGACGGATGTTTGGATTTCATAATTTCAAATCATTTTGGCGGAACCTTGATGACTATCAACCCATATTTGATAACCACTGAACCCACTTTACTCTCTGAAAATTTAAACATTTACGTGTATGTAGTCGATATTTAAATTAGTTAATTGTTTGATATGATTTTTTTCCTTAGTTTTTTTGTAATAAATAAGATACTGTTTTTATATCACGCGGGGTTTTTTTGATTTATGACCGGCAATCGAGCAGACAGATCGCATGATGGTATGCGATTATTGTCTCCCACGCGCCTCTCTTTTCGCTCTTTTACGCGCCTTGAGCCTCCAGTAGATTTTGTAATAAGTTCATACAAATCAATGCGTAAGCAAATTTAATTTGGTCAGTTTGCTGTAAGTGTAAGCCCGCGTTTTCGAGTGACGTTACGTGTTATTTTTTTAATTATCTATTTCCTATCTTCGTTTTAATTTTCGATTGTTTATTTTGACTTTCGTTTGTTTTAATAACTGTTTTATTTGTAATAAGTATTAACAGTTTTGTTTGTTTCGTGTTTGTGACTTGTGTGTGATTTTTTATCCTAAAATGCCTTCGCCATACGCGTATACTACGCGTTACTATGGTATGATGATGATGTGCTCATGTGAAGCATTTGGGAATGTCGCAGAGGCATTGAGGATTTAACGGAGGTGATATACTCATGCTCGCCATTTTTCAGACTCCCGTACCATTACACAGGCATTTTATTTTCATTTATTTTTCTTAATCAGAACAAAAAATTTAAAGTAATTAAATGTTAACTTAACAAAAGTTAGTATTTACTAACTTTTGTTAAGTTAACATTTAATATACCATATTAAACATTTAAATTTAACATTTAATATAACATACCTATTTAGGTACTTGAATTATATTATAACTTTAAAAAAACTGAGGCCTTTTCATTTTTATTTATACAGTATTCTCCGAGCGAAGTAACCACTCTTGAAATACTGTAGTACCTGGGACAGTTGGTTTTTAATTGTCGTATGGTTGCCCAAGCACATACGGCATTCTCACAGCATAGTCAGTCAGTCCAGAGGAATGACTGGTCAATACGTTGGGGCCAACCATGTACACATTCCTCACGATGTTTTCCTTCACCGTTAGAGTATTCGTATAATATACTTGAGATCTGAAAAAGTCTCATTGGTACACGCCACAACCTGGGAATCGAACCTGCACTCTCTCGAGTGCGAATCAAACGGCCACTAGGCCACGGAGCTATCTAACTTTAAATAAGATTGTTATTAGTCTATGCAATTTTCGTGGTTTATTGACTTGTTGTTGTTGTTGTTGTTGTCTTGTTGATTTTCTATATTCGCACCTGCGCGGGCGCGGGGGACGTGTTTGCACGGCCTACCCCTCGCACGCCCGTCTCCGACCGCCCGTGTGGTTATGTACTATGTACGTTGTACATTGCATATTGAAAATTTTAACTTTTACAAAAACAATCGATTAAAAGCAATTGACTGGTATCAATAGATCTATCTCATGCCCTACTATAAGCCCACGAACATAATGAGACTGGTCTAAATACACCCTGTATAATAATAAAATAATTATTTAATTAAACACGACGACCTCTGCGGCTCAGTGGTTTAGCGCGTTGGTGCTCAAACCGGGGGTTGCGGGTTCGAATCCCGCCGAAGGAACAAAAAAAATAGTTTTTCTGTGTTCCTGGATCATGGATGTGTATTAAATATGTTTATAATATAATAATAATCTTAAAAATATGTATAGTATTAAAGTATTAAATATACTTCCCGTTTTCTGGTACCTGTAACACAAGTTTTTCGGATACTTAGCACGTGCCAGATTGACGTGGTGTGAAACGTCCATAGATATTATTGTTATATTATATTATCAAACTTTTGTTTAAATTCGCAATTTTTCATTACAATAAAATATGTGCGGATAAACTTATGCTGAAATTATGCATTTTTAATTTATAAACCAGCCACACTGCAGATAAAATGAAGGCTGTGACAGCAAAAAAAATATCGATATCGACTTTATCAGTATGTTATTCTGTTTTCTGACTATTCATTTTTCAGATTTCCTAAGGATTCAATGATTCGGGATGTTTGGATTCGAGGTTGTGCAAATTATGTTTCGTGGACTAAACGTACAAAAACAATTTTCTTACAGCATTTTGAAGCTTTATGTTTTAAAGTACCTACAAGCGGTAACAAGAGGAGATAATTTAATACGTATTTACTACACTATACTAAGTGAAATTGTAAATCAAATATTGTAGTAAAACAAAAATTTGTTTAAATTATTTGTCACAAAAGAAAACTCGTGTTTCCAAAATCATTATTTTTGTACATAATTTTTTAAATAGGTACATTATAAATAAATATTTTAAAAAGTTTTTCAGTTTAACTTATTTAAATTTTTCTGCAGACTAAAGGACGTCACAGATGTCGAAATTTTTTTTTTATCTTAAGATGCCTGGATATTTATTTCATATTACAGTATATAATATGAAAATGTGTAGTATATTAGCCGTCTGTGAGAGTTTAAACAAACTGTATATAGCAAGCGATATTTCACCTTGACATAAAATATTATAGTATCTTCGCCGTCTGTAATAAAAATAATAAAAGGTTAGAAATAAATAAAAAAAATTAGAAATAATAAAAGGTTAGGTTAGGTTAAGCTTAAAAGGTTTGTCACGCACTCATTATATTAAAACACAGTTTTTAAGTAGATACGTTTACGTCCTGCAAAACTTATATGTCACACGCAATGTCACACGACATAAGTTTTGCAGGACGTAAACGTAAATTCAGATTGAGATAATTTCTTGTAAATGTTAAGAATTGTTAAAAATTCCAACGGAATATCATTGTAATGGCATAAAGCTACGTAAAATTTATAAATGGCGTTTTTAGACGCTTCCAATATGATCCTAATTTAATGGTGACGCCACTACAATGTTATGTCATGGGCCGGTGTAATGATTGTCAAAGTCAAATGTCATTCTTCAAATTTTCAATTTTCCAGTTGATCGAAAAAAATAATTTATTGTGATGTAAAATTTATTTGTACCCGTTGTGATTTAAATTTATCAAAATTATTGAATAACATTTAAGAATACTAATCGTTATATAAAAGTGTCGTATATTTTTCGTAATTATTGCTTTTTTTGTGACTATCATCCACAAATCATTCATTATAACTCTGGCATAATTATCATATCATGCAAAGTGTAATTAATACTGTAAAGGGTACCGCCCTTGGAGTTGCAGGATATCTAACCCCTGTTTTAAAGGTAATAATAATTCTTATCTCGTTTCTGGATAAAAAATAATTCTAATATAAAATACCCTTAAGAACATTTTAAGATTACCTACCTAATTATTTATTACAATCAATCCTTCTTGTTGTTTTTGTTAAGAGCCCTATTACAAATCTGCACTCTGCGAGATTAGGTATTTAAGCGTTCCCGACATTTCGCATTTTGTAGTAATTTTGCAGTCGTATTTATCGTTTTATTGAAATAGGTTAACAAATTCACGATTTAAAATTATAAAATCTTTATTCCTCATCAAGTACAATTGTTCTGGTATAAATTTTGCTTAATAATATTATCGTAGATTAATATATAGTAATTCACAGTTAACTTAAAGCTATTTTCGAAGTTTTTTTGGCTTAGAATAAGATTATTTTCTATATTAAATCAAAGATATTTCAAAATTCTAAGGCCGCTACGAATTATACGACTATATAGGAGATAACATTCTCATTTTATTATTTCATTTGCTTAGAACAGTAGTTCAACCCAGGAGCTCAAAAAAGTGCCTTCACGCATTTTATGAAAATCTTTCTCTGCAATTTTGGGTTTAATTAAAAAGTTAAGCAAAATTTTCAAAAAGCGAGGCAGCTACGAACTAGGCCAATAGCTATTCTGCACTATTCAATATGTCAAAATTGTTAATGTATCTTTGTTTCTGAGATCAAGAATGCCATAATGGCCATTTTACGCAATAATCAAAGTCGAGATGTAATATGCCTCTTAACTTTGTTTTCCACGCAATGAACTTTTTAATTGAAAACACTTTGCATTTGTTTGTTTTTTACTTCCACTAACAGATATATATTTAATAATTTATTATATCTACAGGAATCAAAATTTAATGAGACTGGAGTTTTAACACCAGAAGAGTTTGTGGCCGCTGGAGATCATCTAGTGCATCACTGTCCCACTTGGCAATGGGCAAAAGGAGAAGAGTCTAAGTTACGACCATATCTTCCTCCTGATAAGCAGTTTCTTATCACTAGAAATGTTCCATGCTATAGACGCTGCAAACAGGTTTGTTTTATAATTACTATGCTAAACACATATTTATCAACTTCAGCAACATAAATTTCAAATAGCATACATAGTTATGTATGTAAGTTAAAATTTCTTCTATGCTTAAACATCTGAATAAATATAAATTAAGTTTGGCACAGAAATAGTTCAAGGCTATACACTAAACTTATTTCCCAAAAATATGTATTTTTATTCCACAAGATAAATTTTCTTTTGCATATACAAAGTTGCTAGTAGGATCTGGTATATTCTAATCTATATATATAAAAGAAAGTCGTCTTAGTTACACTATTTATAAATCAAGAATGGCTGAACCGATTTAGCTAAAAATTCGTGGGCAGGTAGCTTAGAACCAGCAGACGGACATAGGATACTTTTTATCCCGTTCACGAGGGAAGTAAAAATGGATTGCAATTACAATGTCTCGCTAAAACTTGAGATTGGCTGGACCGATTTGGCTAATTTTGGTCTTAAAATAATTGTGGAAGTTCAGGGAAGATTTAAACGGTGAGAAATATTGGTGTAGGTTGTAGGAGTAGGTGTAGGACTAGGACATAGGTTGCTTTGTAGGTGTAGTTATTTATTCATTCCAGTTCATATTTAAGACAGAACAACATGTGTCGGGACAGCTAGTAGCCTATAATTATAGTTGTTTACATATTACTAGATATGCACAAAGAAACAATATTGTTATCAGTTGATGGACATAAACCAACAATGTAAATATCAAATGTACACGGCAGCTCTGTTGTGTTCTAGATTGAATATTGTGAAGATAATGAGAAAGTGATAGAGGATGAAAATGATGATGAAGGAGGCTGGGTAGACACACACCACTATGACTCTGCTGGATCACCTACTATTGAAGAAAAAGTATGTCTGTTATGGGCTTGTTCACCTGTTGAATATTTTTTTGTCAGAACATTTTAGACTTTAGTATTAATTTGACTTAACATGAACTGTAACTTTTCCTCATGAGGGGTTTTCTTTTCCAATAATTTTATTTACTATTTTTAATAGTATACTGTAAAATATGTAAGTTTGCTTATTCATTAAAATTTGATTCAATTTTAACAATCAACATTTGTAAATAGAAGAAACTATAGTCACATAAGCACTAAGTATTAACATTAATGAACACTCACAGTTCTTTTTGTGAAAAAATTAGTCTAGTTTTTTCATTAATTCCTTTTGTACACTAGGTGTGTGAAATGACACTTGAAGCTGCGGAGACAGGGGACAGTGATGGTGAAGGAGCAGGGGACAATGCTGATGATGATGACGAAGATGCCGATGAGGATGGTGAAGCAGAGGACATGGAGAACTTCCAGGAATCAGGACTGCTAGATGAAGTGGACCCAGTCAGATTTTTTAAACACTTCTCTCAAAAAACGCTTTAACGATTAACATGACAATACAGCTGACATTAGACAATGAAATGCAATTGGTATAATTTGCGCCTGTTTGATAACAGTTTGCCAAATCACAAATATAGAATATACAAATTACAAAATATGATCCAAGGGGCCATTCATTAATTACATAAGAGTCTTAGGGGGAAGGATGGTTTAGAAAATGTCTACATGGGGAAGTAATGGGGAGTTGACCAACTCTTATGTAAAATTTTGTAAGTAGAAAAACATTAAATAAAAATATTGTTCCATTTTGAAAGTGGAATGGTTGGATCACTTCATTTTTAGGGTTCTGTAGTAACTACAAGGAATCAAGTATATATCATTTGCCTCTTTTACATTTAGATAGAGAAATAATTTCTGCACGTTTACAGTCAACTGCGCTAACAACGCGAAAAGAGCCCAAGGACAAGAAACAAAAGCAAGACGGCGATGAGATCATCCGGACTCGAACCTACGACCTCCACATCACCTACGACAAGTACTACCAGACCCCACGCCTGTGGCTCATTGGCTATGACGAGGTTTGTTATGAATAAACCTTTTAGTCCATTTATTCATCCATTCCATGTATAACATAGCATGTGAATTATGTTTTTACAGTTTATTTTATAGTGATTTATTGTTTGTATACTGTGAAGATAAGAATAGCACACACAGCACAGTTATTTTTCTAGATTAGGTAATAGTCACTCCACCAGGAAAAATGTTTGGTTGTTGGAATAAACAAATATTCTTTAGAATTTGCGGTCAAATTTAGTGGTATGTATATATATAATTTTGTAGGACCGCAAGCTATTGAGTGTGGAGCAAATGTATGAAGATGTGTCCCAGGACCACGCCAAAAAGACTGTCACCATGGAAACTCACCCGCACCTCTCCGGACCCAGCATGGCTTCTGTACATCCCTGCAGGTATTTAACCAAATTTTTTGTTCTAAGATTGCCTTTATTAATTATCACCCCATAAAATACACAATAAATAAAAAAAACTAAATTAGCCAATAACATATGATTTGTTTTTTAATGTGTTCATGGCGCATGCGTCGTTGAATAATATTTTACACTTCATATATGTAGCTGTCATTATCAACCAACTGCCAAGGAATGAGGGTTATTTCACCTTCATTTTTTTTTTGCCCCAGACACGCGGAGGTGATGAAGAAGATAATCGAGACGGTGACGGAGAGCGGCGGGCGCGTGCAGGCGCACTCCTCGCTCATTGTGTTCCTGAAGTTCGTGCAGTCCGTCATACCCACCATCGAGTACGACTTCACGCAGAACTTTGCCATGCACTAGCCACATGTATGTGCAAGCAACATTTAACAACATCAATATTAAATTATTCTATTTTTTGTGATCTCGGTCAGTAAAGTGACATCTCTATGCACTTCTCTTTTCACCTTCGACAGTCAATAGAGACAGAATGAATTTATTCTGTCGTTTTATTTACTTAAATTAAAAGTCAGAGTTTAGTGTTGTGGAGTGTGCCTAATGTTCTAAGTAGTTCCTTTGTTTAGCGTACGCGTTTGATGAGCGTACGTCGCGTCGCGTACGAACAGTGGGGCGTTACTACATCTATTCATATCGTATTTGTACGTTTCGCTTCGAACACGTTCACCGAACAAACATTAGTGTGAATGTATCTTATGATTTATGACACAATTAAGGAAAACGTTGGATTTTAATAATGCTAAAAAGATACCCTTTACAGCCACCTACTTGCGACAATGGTGCATCACGTGGTGTGCACATTCGTGGTGGAAGTAATTTACGAAATGGAATAGCTTTATCGTGTATTTTGATACATTTAAGTTTTGTATGTTAAGGATTCCCTGCAATAATGTAGTAGAGTTTATTGTAACAGGGCAAAATAATTTATCAGATTTTTTTTATTTAGTTCATATAATTATGTAATTATTAAATTTTTCAATCTTGTCAAATAAATTATTTATTAGTTTACTAAGTATTAGATATTACAAAAACATTGCAATTTATGAAGCAGCTTATAAAGTGTGCCTACATCAAGTGTATATTTCCCCAGCAATATAATAAAAACCTAGCCTAGCAAATAAAATTTGAATAATCGGGATGGCAATATACATAATTCGCCAATATGAAGGAGGATGAGTATTCCGGTACTTAATACACGCAAGCTGTTTATTATTTCTTACTGTGGCACTAAAAGTGTGAATATAAAGTTTTTTTTGCCTAATTTTCATAATTGGGACTGGGTAAAAAAGTTATTTTTTATCATTAGAGAGCCATGCTTTGGCACGACGGGTCGGCCCGACCGGTAAAATAACACAGCCTCAATAGAAAAGTGGCTAGATAAAACAGACTAATTTTGAAAAAAACACTCTGTTTTATTAACCCATTTAATAGTGTTGCTAATAAGGAACAAATTCTAGAAAGTAATACAATAAACGTAGTATTTTAATAAATTGCATCATATTTTGAAGAAATGTATGAGAATAATAAGGGTTTTAGATATTTTTTCTGCCGCTAGGAGGCGGACCTGACTCACACAAAGTGCCATCTAATGGCGAGTGATTTCGAAAACTGTCAATAAGAATTTTCGACATTTTTCTGCCACCAGGCGGCGCTTCGTAAAAGTCGGGGCCTAGGTTGGTCCTAGTCGTGTCAAACAGCTGTCAGATGTCAGGAACATAAACACCCTCATTGGTGTGATTGAATGCTGAATTTCGCTTAGGCGGAGATTTGGGACTCGGCGTCATAGTAAGTGGGTCAGCTCAATAATACCTATCCAACTATGTAGCTAACGTAACTATATGGGAAACTTCAATTTTTAACTAACATTGCTCAAGTGGTCAAATAGGGCCAAACTAGGCTAAATAGGGCCAATTTAAGTTTTTGAAATATTATTATTTTATACATACACGGAGTTGCATTTGATCCTACATTGCTAATATAAAGAGAAGAAAAATCCTATTTTTTTGTTTGTATTTAGCGTGTCGTAAAAACCCCTTTACTGACATATATGTAGTCAATGAAGAAAATAATGTACAAGAAATGCCCTTTCCAATGAAATACGGCTTGTTCGTATTAGGTGGGTAGACCAGCATACATTTCATACATTTCTGCCCATCCTCCTTTGTTGGTGTATTATGTACAGTGGACACTTACAGCTCGATACAATTTTATTCCTTTTTAATGTTTCGTTATTTAGTTTAGTTTTATTTTATTATGTAATTCAATAATTTTAATACATGACAAAAATTCAATCGAGTACTAATTGTTAACAAATGCAATGAATCATATAAATAAACTTCTTATCCCTATTTATGTATGGTTTATGTAATATTAGAAATGTATTATTACAATATAATTAATCATCTTCATTGTGTACCGCTCAAATTATCTATATTTCGAACTATTATAATCTCATTAAATAATAATTGTAATGTTAAATCATTTTGTTAATTAAGTTTCCTAAGTTTTGTTCATGTGGTTAAAATTTAACTTTTATTAGTGGAAATAATACTGTAGCTTATCTTTTTTCTAACAGCAAATGTATTTTTTATAAAAAAATAAATCAATGTAATTTTTAGTATCATTTCAATATAGAATTTGTTCTAGGAATTAACAGCCTAGGTTAGTTAATAAAGTACATGTAATACTACTACGAAAAAAAAAACTCTTAATACTATCCATAATTTCTATAAGACACATTGCGTCTGCACATTTCACACGTACATTGGGATGGATGGATATTATGTGATATTAGTGGGACAGTGAAATAAGTGAATAGAATGGTTTGTTGTGTGGTTCACTGTACTTGTCGCTCGGGCACTATAATTTAAAAGTCTTGCAATTTGTATATAATTTAGGCTTCGTAATGGACATAGAAGATCGCATTTCATATATGATAATATATTATCGTAATATTGCGTTTAAATAAATATTTTGCTGCTAAAAGTTTTTTTGTTATGATTATATGACCTTAGTGTTGGGATAGCTGAATGTAAGGAAATAATAAAGCATTATTTAAATTCTTGAATAATATATTCATATCACATTTATTATGTACAAATCAAGTTTTATAACAAAACAATATACCATTTAAAATATACAAAATGAAACCACATACAAAACGTTTTAAAAATAAATATCAGCCAGTCCTTATGTTTCCACACCTTTATCCGTCTCACCTTATATCCATAAAAATATAAATTTACAAAAAACTCGACGTAAGACACAAGAACACTATGTACACCGATATGGTATAATACAACCCAACTCTGTAACTACTCGGTTAATTTTAAAGCACACGCCATATTAGGTGTTAAGGTAAAGGGGCGTCTATACAAAACCTATGCGTAACTGTGCTTATCCGAGAAGCTAGGAAGATAGGTAGCAAAATTATTACTGATCTACATTTTAAACCTGCTACACAAGATATGCCGCTAACGGCTAAAAATGTCTCGAAAATCTAACTTTACAGCAATTATAACGCCATTATGATACCATGGTGATATCGTTGGATTTAATAATATATTTTTATAGTCAGTCTATTAAATTTTATGGTGACATAATGAAATCATAGCGGCTGTGAAAATAGTAGACTTCGCATTTTTAATTCCGCTGCACTGCTGGCTAAACATACGGAAGTAATGTTCGAAAATAGAAATGTCCCATTTCTATGGCAAAGAAAAGTAATTGCCACACGCACACATCCATACTATTATTTTATCAAGAAAATAAAAACTCAGACAGTCATTCAATAAAAATCAATATTTTAAACAAATATACTGTAGATTATTTTTTATGGGTAAAGAATGTATTGTTTATTTTTTGATAATTACTGATTGACACTCGATTATATTATGTATCATAATATATTTTGAGACCAGAAGTCGAAAATAAATAAGTTTAAAAAGTTTTATCTGAGCAAAATTGTATAGAAAATAGAAAGGGCAAGCATATTGAATTATTTATTCTGAAATATTTTGGATAAAATGTATTAACATGGAATTTTAATCTCAAATTTTAATTTACCTAATCACCCGATTTATATGAAATCCAAAGTAAACTTAATATCACAAGAATACATCTAAAGCAGAAATAAATATTGTTTGGAAATAAAATTGTGAATTAGTCATCGCCCTACCCAAAAATAGCATTTAACAACATGATTATTAATTTAAATAAAAATCTGTAGTCCATTGCACATCAACCATTTGAATAAATGACATTAGGAAATTTTAAAGAATATTATCATACTCTAAACTTTCATTAGTGATTTTGATTTGATGGTCATGTTCTATAACTTGAGTTTCAAGATAAAATTAATATTCTTCCATATAATATGAGTTTAACATAATTTGGTTTTATATCACACAACTCTATAGACAAGAGTGTTCCTTATACCCGAAAATGATTCACTAAATAAGAATATTTAGTCACATTTAAATAATAAATATAACATTATATCCCGATTGACAAGATACTTGTATTAACCTGGCCCCGATTGACAAGATACTTGTATTAACCTGGCCCAATTAATTTTCGTAAATAAATCTGCCCAAGATGAAAGGGGTTAGATAATGCCTCGTTTTCAATTCTAAAGTTTCCAAGATGGCTAAAACGAGTCAGAGTTGTTTTTTACTTTCATACTAGCAGTGAGTAAGTGAGACAGTTACACCACTCTGTCTCTCTTACTCAGGCAGGCTTAACCTTTTTTGATGTTATTATACAGAGGTCGCCCACTCCTTACTTTAATAGTATTGAATGAGAGAGACAGCGATATAGCTCTATCTCTTGCCTTTAGTTCAATCCTCGGGCAGTAGCCGCGTGAGTCTCGCCAGGAGCAGCGCCAGCAAACTATCCAGCGCGTCTAAAGCGCCGCGCTGCAGCCACTTGGGTATGGTGGTGCGGGCGTGGCTGAAACCCAGCTTCTGAAGGATGTAGTCCACGCCGTACGGCTCGATGGACTTGCCGGCCCACGACAGCAACCTGTATAATACATGTTCATAATAATTACGAGGAAACTATTTAATTAAATCCAATTTTTCAGAATCAATTTCAAAGAGATGTCGTTTGAAAAAAAAACTGACATTTTATTTTCTTTTTTCTGAAGGACTAAGATTACAAGAGCCCCATTAGCTTTAATAATGTGTAGTCGGCATATTACTCTATACACAGGCACACACGCATTCACTTTTATGTAAAATGTGAAAGTACTTTACCTGACGGTGGGCTCGAGGTGCCAGGTGAGGCAGCGGTAGTCGCGGTAGTCCTGCGGCGGCGCGGCCGGCTCGCCGCCCGAGCTGCGACTGCCAGGCATCTGTGTACACGGTTATTTCAAGTTTTGATGAAGATAAGCGAAAGGAAGATTAAAAAAACATTATGCGATTCCAAACTTCTTAAACAATCGCACTTTCTTTAGTGCACAGGAAAATGTTTAGAAACTGGTCGAGCAGGAACTTAGCCCATCGGCTGTGTACTTCGATTGTTTTTAAATAAAATTTGAATACAAATTAAACATAGATTCAACTATATATATATATATATATATATATATATATATATATATATATATATATATATATATATATATATACGCGACTCACAAATCGCTCCTTCTCCTTGATATAGCTCGATATGAGGTCATGCAGGAACAGGAACGCCTCCGCGTCCACCGACACGAAGATATGATCCTCGAATTCCGTGATGAAGCTGCACTCCACCACTGGCTTCTCGTCTGATTTATAATAGGAAAGTCGTATAAAATGTAATAATACACTGTTATTATGTTATAAGTTGTGAAGCTTTTAAATTTGGCAAATTTAATTCGTGACGACACAATTCTAAACTATTTTAAATTATCGTTGAGTACTTATCACATCGCATTTTCCAAAGTAGCTCGTAGCTACTGGCTCTCTAATATGTAACAACGCCACGTTTTTCGTTAATATGCTATCTCTTGAGTCCTCCGTCAATTTTTTGAGGGTTTTTGAGTATGTCAGATCTGACTAAGCACACGAGGCGCCACCGAAAGTATCGAAAACCATCAATTTAGAGTTTTCGATACCACTCCCACGCCTCGCACGCCTGTGAAAAGGCACAAACTCCAAAACCCTCATTATCATCAGTATCAGCTTATTGTGTCAAATAAATGTTTTTTTATTTATTTACTAGCTATTGCCCGCGGCTCCGCCCGCGTAAATATAGAATCCCACGGGAATACTGTACTTTTTCTGTACTGTAATGTTTTAATCCAAAGCTTCAACTACGACCATACCGAACTTCATCGAAATCCGTTCAGTAGTTTTGCGTGAAATAGTAACAAACATCCATCCATCCTCACAAACATTCACATTTATAATAGTAGTAGGATCGTGAATTACACCTTTCTCAGTGGGCGGTCTTGGGCCCTGTCGGTGGCGCGTGCGCAAGTGCAGCTGCAGCGCCGGCAGCGCGAATATCACCTCGCGCACGTGCCGCTCGCTTGCCTTTGCCACCGGCGCCGCCGCGCCTGCTCCAGCCGCGCCCGAGCCGCTGCCTTCCATTGTGGGGAACGCCTCGATCGCTAAACAACATTATTGTGTTAAATATTTTTATGGCAGGTCCTCGATAGCGTTATGTCATATAAGTGTCCGACTGAGACATGTCAACACACATACGACTAAATATATTGTAATATATCTCAGGCCTCTGCCTGTATTTCCGCGGATTTGCGTGCAGACGAGCGGGCGGTCACCGCTTGACAGGAGTGCACCGTTCGTCGCCCGCTGCATTCGTATGCATATAACCCTGCTACTACCGCCTCCGCGCGCTGCCGCGCCGGATGCCGCGAGATTCTAGGCAGAGACCTTACGCTCTAGCTAATTGGACTGCATTTTAACTTTAATCTGAGTGCAAATTTTAAGCTGAAAGAAGTAGGAATGTCTGCCTAGAGGCTTAAAGTTAAATAACAACAACCAAAATGGGCACATTTGATTAATGCGAACTCTTGTCTCGGATTGATCGTATTTTCGCTAGCTCGTTTTAGTACAATGATAAACAGTATTTATATATTATAGTTATAATACGAGGGCGGGTCAATAAGTCCGTGACTTTTTGAATTTCTAACCTCCTTACTGAAAAAGCAACACTACTCCTGTCAACAGGCATCTGTCAGTTGACTCCTATCAAAATTTGAACTTGCTGCGTCAGTTAGTTTGTGTTTTACAGCTACTTTATCAGACTATCCAGTAACTTAAGGAAACAATGGAAAAAAGTGAATTTCGTGTGCTTATTAAGCATTATTTTTTGCGAAAAAAAAAACCATTACCGAGACCAAGGCTAAGCTTGATAAATACTATGGGGACTCTGCACCATCGATTTCAATGGTAAAAAAGTGGTTTACTGAATTTCGTTGTGGCCGTACAAGCACTGAAGATGCCGAACGTCCTGGACGCCCAGTTGAGGTCTCTACACCCGAAACAATCGAAAAAATTCACGATATGGTGTTGGCCGACCGAAGATTGAAAGTGCAAGAGATAGAGAAGCCATAGGCATCTCGCATGGCTCAGTGGTTTCAATTTTGAATGATCACTTGGGCATGAGAAAGCTTTCCGCAAGATGGGTGCCGCGTTTGCTCACAGTCGACCACAAACGCAATCGTGTAACAACTTCACAGGAAGGTTTGGCGTTGTTTAATCACAATATGGAGGAGTTTTTGCGCCTTTTTGTAACCGTGGACGAAACATGGATCCATCACAACACACCAGAGACAACAGTCAAAACAGTGGGTTTCTAAGGGTGAATCGGCGCCAAAGAAGGCCAAGGTGGGTTTGTCAGCCAATAAAGTTATGGCGACTGTTTTTTGGGATGCACGTGGGATAATCCACATTGACTATCTTCAAAAGGGAAGAACAATTAATGGGGAATATTATGCCAACGTATTAGACCGCTTCAATGAGGATTTGAAAAAAAACCGACCTCATTTGGCCAAGAAAAAAGTTCTTTTTCACCAAGACAATGCAAGGGTGCACAAATGTGCAGTTGCCATGGCAAAAATCCATGAATTGGGCTATGAATTACTCCCACATCCACCCTATTCTCCAGATTTGGCTCCGAGTGACTACTTCTTGTTCCCAAACCTGAACAAATGGCTCGGTGGAAAAAGATTTGACTCCAATGATGAAGTCATCTCGCAAACAAAGGCCTATTTTGAGGACCTCGACAAATCATATTTTTTGGAAGGGATAAAAAAATTGGAGAAGCGTTGGACAAAGTGTATAGAGCTCAAGGGGGACTACGTTGAAAAATAAAATGATTTATTTATCAAAAAATCTGTGTTTTATTCCAAAAGTCACGGACTTATTGACCCGCCCTCGTAATATTATATTAGTATTTATATATATTAACTAGCTATCATTTTTAATTAATTAATTTAGCTTATTTACTATATTTTATTTTATTATAGATATAAATATTTGAATTATTATTTCTACAATAATTGTAGAAATAATATTGTGCACGTCCTAACTGCTATATTTCATCCCATTTCTCTCCGTAGGGCTGCTGGAAGAAATTTCTAATTAGAAATAAGCAGTCCTTTGTGTCATCTTTCTTTGTTAATTGTATTGTCATAATTTTCTATGTGTACAATAAATTGTTAAATAAATAACAGCGTTTTACCCTGCAATAAAACGCTTATTAACTACTTACCTAATTCAAAGCCAAATAATGAGAGTGGCAACACTATTTTTCGTATGTGTGGCGGAAACGGTACCTAAACGACTTCAACATCCTCCTACGTCAGCTGATTTCTGTACCCCTATTGGCTACCGTTTAGTTCTAAGTTTCTCCACCAGGTGGCAGAGTTGAGCTCTTTAGGGCGCAACTAATTTGGAACCATTGCGTTAAAATTCCAGGCAGAATTTGAAGTTGGCTTTGAATTAGGTAAGTAGTTAATAAGCGTTTTATTGCAGGGTAAAACGCTGTTATTAACTTACTGTACCGTAATTCAAAGCCAAATAATGAGAGCTGTCTGATATCGCCTGGTGGAAAAGAAATGTTAAGACTTATGTATGTTCAAACTATTTGAAACCATTAAGGACCTGGCATACATAAACTTGCACAATATCAATTATTTATTTAATTTATGACATTAACTTATGGTATTCTGGTTTCTATTCGTTATAAGATAACTAAATAAAATTGGACATGAAAAGAAATATGTACAATCAGAAACATACCATTTATTTCCAAGTAAGGCGTATGGCATGATAATACATTATGATAAATTAAAATAGATTATACACAACGCTTGTATAAAACCAGCAATGTAAGATTAATTACTACTCACCGAAAATTATTAAACACAATAAAATATATATTATATAATATTATGTATATCAAAATAGAATAATTATGGATGTTATATAATCCTAAACTAAAAAGATAATTAAACTGTTGGCTATAATAAGGAATTTCATACTATTCAGTTCTACAATAAACATAAAGACAGAAAAGAAAATTATTTAAAATAAACATGTGCAAATTAAGCAAACAAGTATTCAATTTGTTATGGGAGAAAACATAGCAGATACCACATTTGTTTGGTTTTGTTTTGACTTAATTTCACGACAATAATACTTCCTAAAAGTTTCCTGTGATCGCCAATTCCCTCTAGCTAGTATTTCGTCTAAAGGACAGTTTAATACCCAGTTTTTTGATGCCACTGCGGGTCTAACACTGCCAGCACTTGCCTTGATTCCAGCCTCTTCTAGCAGCCGTCGCACCCATCCACCGATCACAGCGCGTGACGCTGGCTTTGGCTCGCCGCAAGCTGTGATGAATAAACTGTTGCTGTTGCACTTCGTCCTTCTTTTCGCTGATAATCTTATGACTTGTCTTACCCAATAAACTGGATCGATATTTTTATGTTGAGTATTTTCATTTAGGCGCCACCCAGATTGTCTAACGTCGGACTTGTCAGTCTTCGACCCGAATCTAGGCCAGAACACGATGGAATTATCTAAAGTAACACAGTGATTATTATCAATTGATAGTAGCGTTAAGTCGTGGACACGACGTCCAGAACAAAGTAGCAAAAGAGTTGCGGCTCTCTTAGAACACTGGTATAAGTTATCATGATTCGTATCATTATCAAGGAGCCATGCGCTCAAGTCATCCACGTCCCAGATGGGAGGTTTTGTGATCTGTTTTGGTTGTTTATTAGCAATATATATAATAGATAAAAGAATTTTCTTTACAAGTATATGAGAACTGAGTCTTTCAGATAGGTCAGGGTTGCAAAGTGTGGATATCGCTGATTTATATACTAAAATTGTATTATAAGATAGTTGATGTGATTGTGAACCAGTAGGATTGCTAGCAGTTTTTAAATTATTGATTTTACACCATTCTAACCATTTTTTCCATGCATTTTCATAAGTTTTAAGAGAAGAAGGCCGCCAACCTGATTTTAATAGATCCTTTTGATCAGATGTCCAATCTTTTATTTGTTATTAAATATTTGTTATTAATTAAATGTTGATGTCCACCCCCACATCTCCAGACTTGTAGGGTCATTTCGGTGATTTTCGGAGGGGCCTGGCCGGTTGCTGTGTCGACTAGTACTCGATGGAGACGATGAATTGTGAAGGGTGGAGACAGGGCTCGTCGTTTGATGTCGAGCCTCCAGAACACTTTTTCCCAAAGAGGAGCCACGACTAAGTAGATTCCTTGGGCCGAATTCAAGTGGGTCAGAATTCTGGGCATAAGAAAAGGGGGTGGGAACACCCACGCCAGATGAAAACTCCATTGTTGGCTGAAAGCATCGTGGAACACTGCTTGTTCGTCGTTTATATCGAGGCTCACGTAAGATGGCACGACGTGAGCTGAACTTGATGCCATCAAATCGATTTCGGGGGTTCCCCATTTGTTGAAAATGATTTGAGTTATCTCTGGTAACAAGTGCCATTCCGGAGCTGCTTGGTAGCGAGAAAGATGATCTGCTTCGCAGTTCATTTTGCCTGGTAGATGATGGACTATGAGATTTATATTCAAAGCGTCGAGAAGGGCGAAGACCTTGCGAACGAGATACATAAGAGAGGGAGACTTTGAGCCTCCTTTTTTCAAATAGGAAACAACAGTTCTATTGTCGGTCTGAAGCATAATTGAAGAGTTGGCCAGGTAATGACATTGATCTTTTAAAGCATAAAGCACTGCCAGCATCTCCTTCTGGTTGGAGTGCAAGATCAGCTCGTGTTGTGTCCAGGGACCATAAGCTTCGTGATTGTCTATTCGGGCGCCTCATGCAATTCTAGAAGCGTCCGTAGAGAGAAAATGTTTGGCTGGGGATGATGTAGGTAAGACCGAGCATTGCAATTCTTTATCCACCATTTTAGGTCGCGAAGTACTACGTTTGGGACTGCGTAGCGACGACAGGAACGGATTTTTATAAGAAAATTGCAAAATCGACGCAGTTCTCGGAAGTTCAAACGGCCTCGAGGGACCACAAAGCTGGAAAAATTTACCAGTCCAACAAGGCTCTGAATTTCTTGTAGATGTGCAGTTTTTCTCTGCAGTATAGGTCGAGTTTTTTCGAGAATAGATTCGGTCTTCTTTAGAGGAAGCCATTTGAGGCCAAGCCATGGATCCCAACAGATTCCGAGAAATTCCAGTCCCCTTTGAGGACTTAGAATAGATTTTTTGAAGTTGATTTGCCAACCTAAGTTTTTCAGTAAGTTGATTGTATACTGGATTTGACTCGAAAGTATAGTCTGGTCTTGATTGGCAACTAGATAATCGTCCAAATAAGAAATAATCCTTATGCCTTTGTCTCGCAAGGTCTGCGCGACCCAATTGCTTAACATTGCGAATACATGCGGCGCTGTCGCCAGACCAAAAGGAAGGCAGGTCATTTGATATAAATTTTGATTGTACACCATCCGTAGGAACCTTCTGTGAGAAGCCGCAATGGGAACATGAAAATACGCATTCGATAAATCTATCTTTGCTAGGTAATCGTATGGTTGTAAGAAATTGGGAACTTTTTGCATATTTATTAGTTTGAACTTGCTCACAATTACAAAGTTGTTTAATAATCGGAGATTGAATATTGGTCTTAAGCTGCCGTCGCTTTTGGATGTCAAAAACATTGGCGAGATAAAACTCGGGGAACTGGGCACTTTTTCCAAAGCACCGGTCTTTATTAAGTTATCTACAGCAACTGACATCTGAGACGAGTTTCGAGTGTGAAATTTTTGGCAACTTGAGGATGGTACCCACAGCGGTGGTTTTCGCTTTAAAGGGATTCTGTATCCCTGAATGATTTTTATTACAGTTTTTGGAGCATGAAGATTTTCCCAAACGTGAACAAAATTCGCCAAGCGACAGGCAACTCGATCGTCCGAGTCAAAACCTACGTTTTGATTGAAAATTTTTATTCTGTGTGGTCTTAGACTGACCTTTAATATTGTCAAAACCTCTGGCGAGATCCGTTTGTGTCCGACCTTGACTTGTCCTGGTTCTGCGCGAACCGCTTGTTTTGTGTATATTTTTGCAGTGGGTAGTTAGAATATGGGTACTTAGGAAAATTAGGTCCCAAAGATGGTGGTGCTTGAATCGGTTGATAAGGATATACATTTTGTGCGAAAGTAGGTGTATACCTGTTAAATGATCGCCTCTGTTGTGGGAACCAGCCACCCTGCGCGGGTGTTTTATAATTTGTACTTGAGCTAGCCTGCGCGGCGTTTCTTTGCATTAAAGGCCGTACCGGCCAAAATATTTTACTACTACCCCCCGCTTTTTCAATCGCTGACGAAAACAGTTCCTTGTTAAATAAGTTATGACTAGTAGGAGGTATTTTACGTAAGGTTGCTCGTAAAAACTTATCTTTTACAGATCTTAAAATCGAATCTCGTCGTTGTTCTATTATGTCTGCCCTGTGCCCACAAGCGAGTTGGAACATATCACTAGAAATTTTATTGTACGTACCCTCCACAAAAACTTCATTAATTTTGTCTTTTATAGACGACACAGTTAAATCACTAGAATTCTCAGAAAACCAACCTAAAAGCGTTTCAAAACCTGCCTGCGCGGCATCTTTTTGTTTTAATATAGCTTGCGTAATAGCTGCATAACTGCGTTCGGCAATACCCAAACTTAGATATTTATCAAAAGGTTTTATTTCATCCTTACATTCGAGTTCTACGAATCCGGGGGTAGAACAATATAATTTTTGAACATCTGAATAACGTACGTCACCCCACTCGGGGGCATCGAAATGTTGAGCCGATTTTAGTAAATCTAAATGATCTTGAGATGACCTTGGTAACGAGGGCTCTTTTAATATAGTATTAATGGAAAAATTTACACAGCTGTCAACCCGTCAACCTGTCAGCCCGCGGATAAATCGTCATTTTCATTTTCGGAAAACAATTCACAGCTAACATTTAAACTCAAGTTATCATCACCATTATTATGTAAGGGCACTTGCCCAATGGGGCAGTTATGATACGGTTGAAAAGTTGATTGAGCTAAAAAAATTTTAATATTACTGACCTGTTCAGTGAGCTTACTTAACTCATTATTAGATGTCTTACGACGTTTACACTGATCTCTGAGCCTCGAAGTCTCAGCCTTCCTTTTGTTTCGGCCTCTTACAGCAGGTGGATCGGATTCGGAACTTGAGGAAGAGCTCGAACTACTATTATTTTGATCCGAACCCATTATGCTTACTACAGTTAGAAGTCGTACGGTAAACCGTAAACTATAAAATTATTATTATGTGCAATATTAAAAAACTGTAGCTTATAAATTCGAGGATATAAAATTACACGTAAATTAATATTCTTCCGCACAGCACGAAAATAAACCGCCAATGGTTCCAAATTAGTTGCGCCCTAAAGAGCTCAACTCTGCCACCTGGTGGAGAAACTTAGAACTAAACGGTAGCCAATAGGGGTACAGAAATCAGCTGACGTAGGAGGATGTTGAAGTCGTTTAGGTACCGTTTCCGCCACACATACGAAAAATAGTGTTGCCACTCTCATTATTTGGCTTTGAATTACGGTACAGTAAGTTAATAAACAAATAAATAAACATTTAGACCACCAGCAAGCTTCTTAGGAACTCCTCATAAACATACCGTCAATCTCGCTATCAGCGAACGCGTACAGGAACCACTCGCGCAGCGTCTTGAATTGCGGCGGGAAGAGTACGGAGCGCGACATGCGGCACACAGTCGCGAGCGACTGGTGCGCACCCGTGGCCGCCGCCGGCCCTGCCCCTGCGCCGCCGCCCGCGCCGCCCAGCGATGCAGTGAGCGACTGCACTGCGTGCACCTCCAGCTCGCCTGATAAATAAGTTTATATTAAAAACGTATTTATCAGTAATACTCCTTTACGCTTGTTGGAAATAAAATTTCAATTGTTTCGAATACTATCACTATTTAAGTTTTTATCAATTTATTCAATTTATATTGTTTTTACTACTTGTGTTAAAAGTATTATTACATAGCCTTACGTCGTCCAAGCGTAAAATATTCTCTTTAACATGTACCTTCTTCGTTCTCCAACTGTTGCGCCTCCGTGGAGAAACTGAAGCAGGGATCTTTGAGGCTGAAGAGCGCCCACGACTTGGCCTTGAGGCTGTTCCCGTGGAAGCATGCCAACGAGATGTTGGAGCCGTGTAGCTCCATTGTGCCACCCAGAACCGTACCTGAAAAATATAGTGTGTTTCGTCTCGAGATTAAGATATTTTAAGAGAAGATCAGAAGGCTTAATTTTATCGACCAAACACTTCCCTTTTGGGGGTCGCAGCCCTCGCAACCCTCCCCCCCCCTCCCCCCAGCTACAAGCATTTGAATATTTTATGTGTTTTGTTTAGTACCTTACATTGAATAAACCTAAATAATTTTATTTGTGACCTGCACACATCAAAAGGGTCTTAAATTATTCCCAAGTATATTTATCACATTTTAAAATAATTTATTTTATTACTTGCTTAGAAAAAAAAATCTTAAATTTTATTTTTCTTGAATTTTTTTCTTATGCCCAAAATTTTATTTATTGGCAGTATTTCTGATAACTACAATCTGACGTAAAATATATGTGTATTCTACCATGGTCCGGCAGCGGCATGGCGGGGTCTGCCAGCTGCAGCTGCGCAATGTACTGCAGCACCCTCTGCCAGTGCCGGTGGTGACGTAGTTCTGCCGCCGCCGGCTCGCCGCCTGCCACCGGCGCTATAACATATGCAGAACCTTTTAGTTTTGATATAAATATACGAAAATAATATACATATTAATCTTATATAGAAGGCATAACGCTTTCTATACCTAATAGTGAACAACTGAATTAGTTTACAGACTTCACTCACGTTCTTTCCTATCTCGTCGTATGGTGGGGTAACTGGAATGTAGTGAGCTGAAGACGCGCTTGCTGGACTTGAATTGCTGCGTGAAAAACTCCTCTAGCTTCAGCTGCATCTTCAGCAGGTCGGGGGTGGTGCTGCGGCTCATGAGGATCTGCAGCTGCTGCCAGCTCAATGTGCCGTGTGTGAGGATAGTGGCCGGCCGGCTACGATTAATGTTATCTTGTTAAACGCTAATACTATATAAAAAGTACTAAGCAATTAAGCAATACAATCCAGCGCATCATTTGTATAGCCAACAGATTATTACTATTACTATACATTTATGTTTTACCTGCCAGTGGCGCGCGTGCGTCTCGGTTGCCAGAGATCACGGGCAGATGCGCGAAGACGCGACAACCGGGCTAGTAGCGCCGGCGCACCCATGTACTCGAGACGTAGTTCTAGCGCGGCGAGACGTAGCGCTGCGGCATGTGCGGGTGCGGGTGCGGCGTGATGCGCGTGCGCGTGCGCCGCTCCACCTCCTAATGTGATCGCCCCGCCCACGATCCCACCGCGTGCGTCCAACGCCGCGCCGCCCAAAGATACTCGTGCTCCCAGTCGCCGACCACGGGCACTGCCCACGCTCAGACGTCCGCAAGCTCCCAGCGATGTCGACTGCCAGCTGTTTTGTCGAATAAAAACCACGAGTCTAACATTGGTAATTAATATTATCTAATCTTTATTTTTATAGGTACTGAGAACCTCAACAACGATATTAAATACTTTATTCAGCAAAATTTACAATTTTTAGGATTATGTTAGCAAGTACTTGTAGTGAGTATACATACCTGACATTCCCCATGACATTGCCCATGTTCATGTGCACGTTGAAGCGGGCGAAATTAACAGCAACCAACACGAGCGTCTCCCAGGCAGCACCTCCGCTTTTGTTTTCTGCAAAATAACAATATGCAATTACTAAGCTGTTTATATTGGTACAAAAATATTTGTTATTCGAATTAAACTAAGAATGTTATTATTATTTAATTACATCCATACAGGAAATAGGAGTAATATATATCTAACCTTTGGATTTCTGTGTATCGGTTTTCGATTTTTCACGCTGAGGCAGCACTGGTGATACAGTTGAAGTGTTCTCTCTAGGCCTATGGAATAGACACAATTTATTTAGGTTTACGAAAAAGTGGATAATAGGTTGCAATATAGCACAATATATTGCTATCTCTCTTTCTCTTATAGAAGCAATACTCACTGGTGCGACACATGTGTTGCGTGCGGCGCGTGTGTGGGCGCGTCTAAGCCCACGTCACCCAGGAACAGGCGACGCACTATGTTTCGGCGATACCACGCCTTGGGGAACGCCAGGATCTCGCTTAAGCGGCGCATGTCGTACTTAAACGATGCCGTACCCACGTCCACAATTGCTGTAGATAGTTATTTATGTTATATTGTAACGTTTGAAATAAGGCTTACTTAACAAATGAATGCAACTAAGCTTAACTAAGCTTAGTTGCATTCATTTGTAACCTGCATGGTTATTCAATATGGAGGAATTTTTTACTGTTATCTTAAAAGCGACTTAAAGTCGAGTTCACGAAACAAAATACAAAATCTAATCAAAGGTTTATATTTAAGAGGTTGGCTTTGGATCAAATAAACAGTTACTTCGTCATAGACTTGATTAACAACATGTCTATCGACAATTACCGTGTCAGACGCTGGATTATAATCCTACCAAGAGAAGTTGCTTATTAGTTTCGAATGACACATTATATATTACTTTGGGTTGATTGAATTTAGAATTTATAATAACATGATCATTAATGTTTACAAATAATTCTATCTCGTGCTTTCTACTTTAGGTGGTTTTTTATTTTAAAGTTCACATTCTTATAAGTTTCTAATCAATATATTAGCTAGTACTGACTGTCAACATTTGTCGATACTTACTTGAGAATCGCACGGTAGCCTTCGATTGATCTTGGTCAGTCTGAAAGTCCAGTTTCCTGAATCGGGACAGATGGAATTTGACGAACTCTACGTTTATACTGAGCGAGTCTTTACGTTCGATGTCAGACAGTGGCGACCATTGAGCCTCTTTTAGGCTGGACTTCTTGCCGCCGTACGGATGGAAAATGTACACTGAGAAATCAGCCAGACATCCCGTCACGCTCAAGCCACCCATGGCTATGGCAGGCTCCGCCATCTCCCTGATAAAACGAAATTATAATTTTTTAAACAAAAGCTGTATTAGAATATTAATAGGCTATAATAAGGCTTACAGGTGTGACAAATAAAATAGGTTGAATAGGTTTTTTTTTTTTCAAATTACTTCAAATGTGATTGTCTGATTTTGTTAAAATAATTTTCCTGAAGAGTATTTACAATGGATTATCAGCATGGAAAGTTACAAGTTTCTACCTCTTATAGTTAAGAAATGCTGGGAGAAAACCAGTGTGTACACCACTTTGAAGGCGAATACTCGAATATGCTTTACTTAATAAAAAGTCGTGTATAAAACCTCGCCTTTATTTGAAAAGACCTGTTCGAAGATACCCCACTGAATAGAGTAGAATAAGGATGAATTAATATATAAATAATATTATAATGGAGTAAAATAAGGAATAATTAATAAATAATTAAAAATTTCATCCCCACTTCACATGTATATTATCTCCCTATAATTTAATATTAAAAACGCCAAAAGTAAAATCTGTACACAATCTATAGCTATACCAAATTTTATCAATTTATATTCATAATTACAGAAGTTATCAAGGCAGGCAGACAGACAGACGAGCGGACAGAGAGAAACCATAAGAGTTACTACAAATACTACGGAACACTAAATAAATAATTTCTAGTTCAATACACACTTATATTTTTACAATAATACACACATTTATTTAAGTTTTTAAGAAAATAATATACGTACTCATCGCCAGCTCGCTTGGAGCTAAACACTATCTGCAAGCTCGGCAACTGCAGAAGGCACTCTACTCGCGACGCGGGCAGGCAGCTGAAGCGGAACGCGGAGGGGCGCGTGTGGAAGTGCACTATCACGTCAACGGGGAACGACGCGTACACGTACTGCCCGTACTCGCCCGTGGCGCCCGTCTCGCCGCCGCCTAGATCCGCCCCTGACACGCCTGAGTCGCGCGCGCTTCGGCTCGCCTCCGATTCTGTTACGAATAAAACTACTTTGTAAAATATAGTACATAACAAGTTTTTGAACACGAGAAAAGGTACATAATTACCAAAAAACTAAAATATTTACTATTTTAATTATTACTTACCCGGAGTCGGTATGGAGAAAGAAGCTTTTGTCGGAATAGGTTCTAATGTCTGCTCCAGGAAATCCAAAATATGTGGACTGATGATAGTCTCCTCTGGTATACTTTCTAGAGTGATCCAAGCGAACAGTGCAGCTTTCTTAGTAACTTTCCGGGTTCCGGTGTTGAGACTAAGATTCGGCATGGGTTGTGGTGATATCGATTCATCTGGAACCGTTTTAGATTCATAATGCACCTGCAAAATTAAATAAAAAGTATTAATACTGTTGGGATTAATTTGACGTAGTACGGTAAATAAGCAAGGATCTCTATTAAAATTAGATTTTATTTATTTATTTATTTATTAACAGTTTTTCCTTTCTTCCTTCTTTGATACACTCAAAGATGGAACACAAAATTTTATCACAGATCTAATTAGTACTCGATATTCTTCACACATTAAAAATCTGTGCCTCAGTGGAGCGGAGGTCTTCGTAGTTGATGATGATGATGATGATGATGACTGTACATATTATAACTCTCTAAAACAATATTTTAATTACTTTAAGCTGCAGGCCGGGCACGCGGAACACAGTGACGTCGGGTGGCGGCGGCAGGCGCGGTCGCGGCGCCGCGCCCAGCCCGCCCGACGCCGAGCGGCCCACGCGCCCGCGGCTGCCTCCGCCACTGCTCACGCTGCCGCTACTAAAAATGCGTTGTTCACAAATAAACGTAACCAATAATCCTTTTAGTACTGTATTAAATACATAACTGTCTGTTTACGTTTTACAAATGTACTTACACCTTTATGTCATCGTCTCTGATGGAATCTTTGGTGTGTAGGACGCATTTTCCGCTGTTAATGTGTACCTTCACATCCAACTCGAAGTCGATGTTAGGCTCCGCGGTCTTAGCTTTGTTCTGTTTACCCTCCGAAGATGTTTGAGCATCGTTCGGCGCACTAAGGGAAAAATAATTATCTTTTAATCTTAATCTGTGTTTAGTAGCATTTTTATTTTTTAACGTATAATTTAATTCAAAAATTTCAAGATCCATAATTAAATACAGTATAGTTATATTAGATATAGTTTTATTTTTATATTATACACAAAAAATAAGCAATAAAGTCCTGTTAGGCCTTAATTAATATCCTACACACCCGTTGTCATGTCGTCGCGGCGCGTGCGGAGGCCAGGGCGCGGGCAGGGAACTTTGCCGTTGCACGCCGCCACTCCCACGCGGCCCGCGCAGCGATGCAGAGCGGGACGGCCCACCACCTAACACATTTTTTTTTTGTTTTATGTTGAAACTTTTGAGGTATCGTTGCAAACATTAATAAAGACCCAAATAAAACATTCAGACAAAATAAGTGCATACTGTAAATATTTACATGCATAGTTACACCAATTTTATTATTAATTTTATTTTAGGATTAGCAGAGAGATTTATATCTGACTTTTTTTTATAATTTAATTGGTCGTTAAATCATCTAATCCTATGTATAAGACTATAACGTACCGGTAAGTGGCTCGCTCTCCATAGAGCTCCAGGAGCTGTTCTCTATGATGTCGGCGAGGCGGCGCTCGTCATCCGCCAGCAGCAGCGTCTCGCCCGAGTCGCCTACCGCGCTCGCCGACAGCAGGTTGGGCAGCGGCTCCGATACCCTGCATCATTATATACAGTGTGTGTCGTCTCGAGGTTAAGAGGTTAACCGCAGATAATAGGTTTAATTTTAACGACAAAACACCCCCCTTTTGGTGGTCGCAGCCCTCACCCCTACCACCGAGCTAGAAGCAATTGAATACCTGTAACGTTGAATAAACCTAAATAAATAATTTCATTTATGACCTGCACACATCAAGAGGGTCTCATTTTATTCCTAAGAATATATTATTTACATTATGTTTAATACTTATGATCTTCAATTTTTAACCAGATTTTTGTTCTTTAATAAATAGGTACCTGGGTAACCGAGCTTTGCTCGGAGCAAAAAAAATTAAAAATAAAAAAAAAAAGAATCACATTCCGAATTTCCGAACAACGCAAAAATCAACCAAACTGCCAATCGGGCTGACATTATAGAGTCGAAATTATTGATATAATATATTTTTTACATTATGTTTAATACTAATGATCTTCAATTTTTAACCAATTTTTGTTCTTTAATAAATAAGTACCTGGGTAACCGAGCTTTGCTCGGAGCTCTAGTACATTAAAAAAAGAATCACATTCCGAATTTCCGAACAACCCAAAAATCAACCAAACTGCCAATCGGACTGACATTATAGAGTCGAAATTATTGATATATTGATGCACGACGAAAGAAATAACATAAATAACTGAAAAATGCGCAGTTTCTCAGAGATAAAACCTAGCTAGACTGATTTTTGTCCCCAAAACACCCTGCATACTTAATTTCAATGTAAATAAGACTTGCAGCCGTTACCGATCACGATTGTATATATACAAGATTGTCTCGTTTAAAGTATAAGCTACTAACAGTATACTAGGATCGAAGGAGTCTCTATCCGACGGTGTGTAGGGCGCGTATGTGGAATACGACGAGTACGGCGGATCCAGCTCGGGCGGCGCCACGAACGACTGGCTGCGGTTGGAGCCGAGACCCAACTTTCCTTTGGTAATGGACGATGCACGCACGCTCTGCCGCCGAAGCTTCTGGATCATGTCCCTGTTGAAACGATAGGTCGTTTATAGGTTTAAAATATACTTGTTTTGTCTATACATCACTACAAGTAGACAGATAGTAAACTTTGATCTTTGGATTTATTTAAAAATAAATGTTACATCATCAGCTAAAGTTTGTAAATTGACTTGTATATGTATATAAAACGTCCCTTTTATGGCAAATTCAAATTAAAAAAGATAACAACATTGCTATACTAACATTAAATGCGAAAGTTAGTGGGTATGACGTATGTTTGGCTGTCTTTCACGCTGAAACGACTGAATGATTTGAATGACAATTTGACACACATGTAGCCTAGATGATAATACTTTTAAATTCTGTAAATGATGTGTTTCCGCGGAATAGACAAATTTCTTTTTTCGTGAACATAGTAAAACAGCGACATCTTATCTAGTATAGTTATAATCCGGCGGTAAATGCCACTGTGCGATCTGACCTGCGGAAGTCCTTGTACACGAGCGCCTCGAGGTCCCGCATGCGGCGCAGCTCGTGCTGCACGGTGGCGTGGCTGGCGCCGAGCGAGCGCAGGTCACTAATGATACGGGCTTGTTCCCGCATCTCCTTCTCTATCAACTGCGAGCGCTGGCGTGCGTCTAGCGAGTTATCGAACATGAACGCTGGCAGCTGCTCAGTGTATTTGCGGCGGAATACTATGCTCTCCTGACAGGAATAAAAAAAAAATATTTGAAAAATTTGGTACAGTGCCGTATCTTATAAGGGTCGACAACTATTACCATCAGGTTAAAAAATGTAAACTCACCTGTGAATCTTTACTTGTGTCGGCCTCGTCGTCTAAATCGCTTTCATAATCCATTTTTAACGTGTCTTCTTCTTCGAAACCTATACGAAAAACAAAAAATGATTAAAATCACCTTTTAGATTTTGACTGATATTACTAGCCTACAAAACTACATCATGCGATATTCTCACATTACCTGTTAGCATAGTTAACGTATGTCCCAAGGCAGACAGTTGTTTGCCAACATTCACGTCCAGGTGAATATCTACGCCTTCCATCTGCCACGATACGTTGAGGAACCATTTCGCATTTTCTGCAATTTTTAACTAATTTTATTAAAGTAATAAACTTCAAATTTAAAACAACGAATGAAGAAATTTATCTTCCTATCTATTTTCTTTTTGTTGCGTAAACTTACCGTTCTGTTTAGCAGCCGTAGTCCTGCTGCACACTTCATACGTGCCCTCGGACACGCAGCACACGTTTATGCACGCTTCGCCCGGGTCCGGCTTCCAATCATCGAGCGAAGCTTCAAAGTCATCAGCGAAGCGGAGACACAGGCCGACGAAGCGGCCCTTACTGACAAGCGAACCGGAACTACAGGCGGATATGCTGGTGCTCTCTAGCGTCACCACGACCGCACCGCGCGAGTCCGGCTCGTACATGCCGCGGCCCCAAGTGCTCTATAGATATAGTCAATTATCAATTTACCGGAAATAATACATTTCAAATATGTCGCATGTAAAATTCACTAAAGCTTAAAAGGCAGAATAGAATAGAATAGAAAACTTTTTATTTGCACAAAAAACACGCACATAACAATAATTAAATAAAGGAACTGTTAAAAAAGGCGGTCTTAATGCTTATAGCATTTACTGCCAGACAACCTAAAGGTAGTTTCGTTTGCTTATTTAATCTCCTATCTAGAAAATAATGATTTAAAATCGACTAAAAAAACACACAGACTTACCATTGGTGGTTGATTTAGCGGCAGGCAAATTCCAATATCGTCTACATTAAGTTGAAGGAATAACGTACTGAGGTGAGGCGTCGACATTTGTGACGTGAGTTGTACCTTAAATATTAACATAGTTATAACAATTTTTTAATGCAGTAAAATAACACAATGCTAAAGTAAAAGTAACTTATATTAACTTATATAATATTAAAATACCTTCTCGAAAACTTGTTGTGTTGCAGTTAGCACTTCTGTATTCAAATTCAATCGTTTCTCGTTCCAATACTCGTACGCATTTTTGTAGTTGAGCCACACTAGAATAGCCTTATCTACAGCGATGGGTTGTATGTATATGAGCGGTCGTTTCAGGGTTATAAGAACAACTTCTTTGTCTTCGTCGCAAACTATTTCGTCTTGGAATGCATTGCGCATTGCTGAAAAATATATTTTTTTTGTTAAAATCCACACAAAAATATAATTATTTGTTATATTATATTATAATTAATATAATATGTGTTTATATTATGTGTTTTTATTGTGAAAATATTACGTACATATTCGAGTGTTGAAGAAGGCATATTGTTGGAATTCGGGTTCTGCTTCTTCAAACATGGCGTTTCGGATTAGTTGACCGAGACTAAGGTTCAATTCGACCTGTAAATTCATAGCAGATATTATGATTAATGGCTTCGAGATCGAAAAAAAAAACATTTTTTTATATTCTTTAATTCTAAAGTTAGCGGGACTTGCTTCCAACCTGGCTTTTTTCTTATTTAGATAAAGTGCCCGTCCGATTATTTAGTCACTCTCTTTTTTGCGAAAGAGCCTTAATGGCTACAACCATATTACGTATATGTTACCTGCGCGCGCGCAAACAGTCGCAATTGGTGCGGGCCGGCGGGCTGCGGCACGTTCTGCACGCGGTTCGACAGCTCCAGCTCCACGGCGCCCGTCTCCAACCGCACCGCAGAATTGCTCGGCGTAGTGGCCGTCAGTTGGATGCGCTGTATGGAATACACAATATTATACAAACACATAATATATGTACTTACCACAGGTGAGGCGTCCATACAAGCCGGCTTCCCTTACGAATGTTACTCATTTATAATACATATTTATTTTTAAAATACAGCACTAAAACAAAACAACAATTTGCGCCCAATGTACCCAAAACATTGCGCTAATACCTTGTGACGAAACAATTCCGTTGGACGCACGAGATGCACCGAGATTAATAAATAAAAAGTTACTATTATTTTCCGGCTTGTATTGTTAAATTTATCCTAATATTGATGGAAATAAAAACAAATAAAAATTACATAAATATTAGATTTTCATTATTTTCAGGAGGGTAAGGTTCATATGGAGGCTGGAGCTAAGCGCAATAAAAACAAAGTATCGTTGTTCTGTATTATAATAGATATTTGCTTGCGCGGCTATTCCGCGAATCTCACGCTTCACCACCATTCGATGTTGGTACTACCTACATCAAATACATTGGAATTATAAAGAAAATAATAGATGTGACAATAGGTACGTATAATTAAAAATTATATGTATACTTAAATTTATTTTTCGCTCTGAAAGAGATATTATTATTACGTTATAATTGAAAACAGTACAAAATAATCTATTTTACAAACCTTGATTCTTATAAGAAGTGAGAAGAGTATTCTGCTAAAAGCAGACGACGACGTATCGTCCTCATTCCAGAGAGGTACTGGCTTTTCACCGCCGTATACCTTTTGAACTACTTCATTCACTTCCTAGAAACATAGTTTTGTTCAAGTAGAGTACTTAAAGCACACATCTGCATTATTAAAATTATTTTTGATTAACAATTTGTCATTTAGTTATTTAAAAAAGATAATACTTTACCTTCATGAAAACTTTTTGCACAAACACAAGATGGTTGAGAAGATCAGTAGACAGCGTGTGCTCGAAAAGGCCGATATCAGCGGTAGCCGAAAGATAGCGTCCCGCACGCAAAACCACGCCTTCCGGAGCTGTTGACATAAGAAAACCGCCTTGTGATTCGGAGTAACTCAGTTTATGTTCTCAAAAAAATTTGATAGTTTTCTAGCCAATTGTATTCAAAACTTATCCTAATCCTTAAGGCTACCATCAGACCGGCTGCATCGCAGCAACCAAGCAAGGCGCAGTTGAGATATTGTTATATGCAGTTATCTGAAGTCGGATCTGAGTTTGACGCCAAGCATCCAGCCCAGGAGATATGTGTAAGATTTGGCGTCGAAATAGAGGCACAGACGTTATTTCTCTTAGTATTATTACGGCGCATGCCCCGCCAACGGCGGAAGTATAATCTAATTAAAAAACTGCAACGTTCAACGTTCTTTACTTTCTGCTTTACTTTTTCTTAAAGAAATAAATAAGTCGATTGCAAAATCAGCTCTTAATAGCGTTATGCTCCTTGACCAACTGCGCACTAACTGTTAGTTGCAGTTAAAAGACACCACACGACTGTAGCCGACCGCGTAAAGTTGAAGTCAAGACCGTATACAGTTAATATTGACTTTACACGACTGTAGCCGACCGCGTAAAGTTGAAGTCAAGACCGTATACAGTTAATATTGACTTTACACGACTGTAGCCGACCGCGTAAAGTTGAAGTCAAGACCGTATACAGTTAATATTGACTTTACACGACTGTAGCCGACCGCGTAAAGTTGAAGTCAAGACCGTATACAGTTAATATTGACTTTACACGACTGTAGCCGACCGCGTAAAGTTGAAGTCAAGACCGTATACAGTTAATATTGACTTTACACGACTGTAGCCGACCGCGTAAAGTTGAAGTCAAGACCGTATACAGTTAATATTGACTTTACACGACTGTAGCCGACCGCGTAAAGTTGAAGTCAAGACCGTATACAATTAATATTGACTTTACACGACTGCAGCCGACAGCGTGAAGTTGATATCAAGGCTGAACGATTTCGAACGTACAACTCCATGCAGTTGAATATTTCGACTGCGCGCGGTTGCTGTGATTCAGTCCGTCTAATGGAAGCCTTAGTCAGAAAAAGAATTATTTTCATGTACGGTCGCCGACAGATCCAGTTTACCACTTTTCGATCTTATTATTATGGCATACGGTTTAAAAGTGGTATACGAGTTTGTCGGCGACTTGACGTACGTGTATTTAAGTTACGTACCTGCAGAATCAGGTTCCGGCGGCGGCGCGTCCGGTTCGCAGTCCAACACCCGAGCACGGCAGGACACAGCCGGCAGCGCCACCGACGCCGCGGCGGGTATATTCGCCTCCGTCACCTAACATCACACAGTAAGTATTTAGGGGGATTTCGACCATAAAGATGAAAAATATTTTCAACCACTTTCAAAATAATTTTTAGGTTATGTTAGTTAAGTTTTATGGGACTAAGGGACAAATTAAAATATAAGCAATTAGCTCTGCAACACAATTTCATCCGCGAAGAAACAAAATCAAAATGTCCAATGGGAATCGTACATTTCGTCGAGAAAAAGGTAAGGTTCAATATCAACAATTTATACAAACCTGTAGCAAAAAAAATTACCTCATAAAATCTATTACAATGGTTGTGCGGTGAACAGTCGTCTCACCTGCAATTTCGTGACGAAGCTGAGCGAGTGGTGCGGCAGGTCCACGGTGAAGTGCGCGCGCGCCGCCGTCACGCCCGCGCTGTGCACGCGCTCCATCTTGTACTGCGCCTGCAGCGACGGCAGTAGAGCCGCCGTGATACTTAGACTCTGTGGAAAATAGATATATCTATAGGTAGGAAGTGTTTGATAGATAGGAAGACACAGAACAGAACAGAAAGGATTTCTTCGACCTTAAAAAACTCCTTGTCTTGTCTTTAAAAAATATTGAATTATAACTAACTTGCAACATGACGGAGAACTGCAGCTGCAGCGGCTGTATGAGCGGGTCCGGGCGCGGCGGTGGGACGCGGCGCGCGGGCGGCGGAGATGCGCACTCTTCCTCCTCCACCGGCGCCGCCGCCGTGCCTGCGCGAGACATGCGCGAGGACGTACGCGTCACACCCAATTCCTATGCAATAAAAGAAAATATGAAATAAAAAACTCTTATTATCTTTTTTATACGGACTTTACATTCTAAGCATTATTAATACTGTTATAATATACATTGCAATAAGACGTCCTCACCTGCAGCGTCGAAGACAGCTGTCGAGAGGAGCGCGTCATGACGCCATGGAGCGCGACGGGATGTTGCGGCAAGTCGATGCGTACGCCGCCAATGGCCGCTAACAACGCGGCACCCATACGCCCGCCCTCCCACGAGTATAGAGCTTGAGTCTTACCGACACTCGCTCGTACCACCGTTCTGCATAATACATGTAAATGGTTTAAATATAAAAAATAAATAAAAATTAAAACATTACATATGTTTTAGGACAAAATGTCATGTAATATGAGCATTGAATAGACAAGGACTGCGTACTGATGCGCGTGCGCTGGTCCCTCCAATAGCACAATGGCGGCTCGTCCGAGATTGCCGGTGAGCGAACTGTGACGCGCCCGCGCCGCCGACAGCGAACACTGCAGTGAAGTTATCTCCGCTTCCAACTTCAGACCAGATAATGACGCCAATAGACGTGTGCGGTGGATTCTGTTGTTAACAATTTTAAACAAGTATAAGTATTTTATAGGGCAATTATGAAATAGAATTTTAGCGAGAGAACTTAAAAAAATATTAGAACATAGTTACTTGGCATGACCGACGACAACGATGCCCATACCCGAGCCGCTTGACGAAGAGTTGCTGGCGTTCTGTTCGCGCGAGCTTGGCCTTGCGCGGCCGCGGTAGGCTTCTGGCAATTCCGTCGAAACGGAAAACCTTAAAGTGGAAATTAGATATCATATTATTTTCAATTAAGTTTATATTTACTGATTGCATAATTATAATTATCTATTGTGTGTGAAAATATAAATCAAAGCTATTTAGCTTATCAAATTTAGTACCTGTGCGTGATGGTATCAGCGTCTGGCATGTTGGCATATAGATCTAGAAGGTGGTATAGCGTACGCCAGCAGCGCGGCGCCAACTGTCCCGGGGCCGCACTGCTACCGTTTGTGCGCGTCACCCCCGCCCCCGCACTAGCACCGCCCACGCTCACGCTCGTGCTCGCCGCGTATAGAGGCGTGTGCGCGCCCTCACTGAGCGAGCTGTAACCTGTAGGTGAATTATTCATTAGGTTACGTTTCCATGGCTATTTTAAATGTGGACAAGTAGAAATAAGTCTGTCAGGATTCAATTGAAGGTCCTGATCCTAACGAGCATATTCATGTATGTTTTGAAAGTTTACCTTCTGTATAAATATTAATCTTGTTCGGTCAGTCTCATAAGAAACTAAAATCCAAATGATCGAGAAAAACCAGCCTTTTTTTTAATCTATTTTTATTTAGGGAATTTTAGTGTATTTCACTATGCCAGTCCCATTATAGCCTAACAAACTTAGTAAACCTTATATAATATTATAATGGTATTATGGTATCTTATGATAAATTACAAATATATTTATATATTAATATTGCAGGTTCTGATGATGGCTCTGATAACAAAGTTTGAAAAATTCCAACATCTAATAAATTTAAATTGAAAGCCCTCATCATAGCCTCTCTAAGCAACTTGGTCCGGGCACATTCCACCAACAGGTGGTGGACATCCTCGACAGTGCCGCACTCCGAACTAAAGCCTTAGAATGAAAGAGCAGAATTCAACATACCAAGTCGCCCCTTGACGCTTTTCCCCGTAGATCTAAGTTTTTGGGCAAACGACTGTGGTCTCGGGCGAGGAGGCGTGGTAACTTCTTTGTCAGCGCCGATAGATGTGTTCAAGTCTGACACCAGCGTTGCGGGTAAATCCCACTTCTGATCGATTACTGCATATTGGCTATCCTTGTCTAACGATGATATGCTGACCACATTTTCTTGGAAATCTGAAACTAGGAAATTTTGTTAGGAATTTTGTATATTTTATTATATTATATGATTGATTGATGGCTTATTATATTTTGCTTAATACCTGAAGCGTGTTTATCGTGTCGTCTCGACACATTTGTCTGCGTCCTCAGTTCAATTTGTGTGTCCTTAACGTTTTGATACATATTGCTTATTTGATGTAGTAATCGTAGTAGTGGCATGTTAACCTGTTATGTAATAAAAATAGATATTTTCCATGAAATCTCACATTTTTAGGTAATTAACTGCTTTAAAATTGATTTCGGTTTGATAAGTTGAAGTTTTACTGTTTAGATGTATCATGTAAACTATAAAGATTAGTACCTGTTGAGATATAAATCTAATGCTGACATTGAAATTGAGTCTAGTACTAATATGTTTCTTGAGTTGCCCCCTAGAAATATAGAGCACGTTCTGTCGTTGTATGAGATCGTCTACCGACATATCGGCCACTTTCTTCAGGTCCACATCTAGAGAGATCTTCTCGCAGAGGAATGCTGGCGTTTCGGATGGAATATCCGCATGAGCTGGAGTAGCTGTGAAAAATATAAATTCATTAAATGCCTTTTGACATTACTATTTTGAGCTTAATATGAAAGCTTGTAGTGTTCGCATTACTTTTTACAAATTAAATAAATAAACTCGTTTGAATAAAGAAAGTGATTGAGAGATTTTTGATAGAAAACGTCAACTGATAATATTATAGTTATTTAACTCGGTTTCTTTGTTCTATTTTTCCTTCAGTTCCTTTCTTTATTACATTAGATATAAGTTATACTAATCGATATATTGCAAAAGTCATCTATCTCTTTTACCTTTGTGTCGGCGGTCCCGCGACAGCTCGCCGACTACTATATCGATGCGGAAGGTGTCGACGGACGCCAGCAACAACAGCTTGGAGCCGAGCGATTCCAGCCCGGAACCCGTACCGCCGCCCTCGCCTGAACCAGTGTGCTTGGACTCACCTGCGAACAAACGTTATAGAATTGCAGAAATTTTGTTATTTATATTGTGAATATAAATTGACGAAATTTGGTATGGTTAAAGATTGTGTATAGATCGGTCCCGGCATCATAAAATAATAATAATTTTACATTTTAGGGGTGGCTCTCCATACTGTTGCATAATGACAAAAGTAAGTGTCAATGTCATTTTTGAGTAAAGCCTATTTAGTTTATTTTCGACTATTGGTTTTTTGCCTATTTGGTTTATTTTAGATAAGTAAAAGGCTATTCTCAGACTAGAGAATACTACTAGTAGACTGTAGTATTTATGTTAGACATATCTCATATTGTAATACGTATCTGTGATAAGCACCAATAAAGGAGAATATAAGAATTGCTGCTGTATTATTATCATCACCACTCAAGCGTAAGAAGGACTTACACATCAAGAGGTCGTAGCTCGCTACACATACATGTGAAGTGGGGATAAAAAATATTTTTTTTGTTCTACCCCATCGTGTGGGGTATTGTTGAATAGGTATTTTAAAATTAAGGCTTCATAAATGATTTTTTACTAAGTTAACCATTTTCGAGTAATCGACCTCCAAAGTGGTTTATAAGTTTCCATGGTTATAGATAATACTAAAAACTCTTTAGGAAAATTATTTTGAGCGAAATCGGACAATAACTTTTGAAGTAATTCAAAGAAAACCTATTGTGCGTTGACAGTTACGGAACCCTCCTTAGACATGTCCTGACATGCTCTTGGTTAGGTTAGGTTATTTTTATTTTCTTTCCGTTTCACATAATTATTATCATTAACAGATATAACATACCATGCGCCACCTGATGCGGTGACACTCCCAGTGCCGATAGGAACGGCTGGAAGACGAGATGCGCGTCCAGCAGCATGAGGGAGCCCTGCACGGGGTAGAGGCTGCAGGCGGGCATGGTAGTCGTCATTGGCCGCGGGTTCATTTTCGACGGCGGCAGCACTGACTTTTTACTCTTCGATTCCTGTTCACAAATGGGCTATTTCATAAGCAACATGTTGCCAATACGTAACAGATTTTATAAGCATACCTAGATGTTGCATACACGATGCCCATATTTAAAATTTGTAATGATTAACAATAGAGCGTGCGCGTGCTTTACTATAGAAGAACAGAATCAGAAATCCTGTACTGGTTCGAATTTTACCAGGGTTTAAATCTGGCACTGCTTAGTGGGGCCGCAAAATCAGTTAGCGCGAGCGCCAAATCTGAAAATACGCCTCTGGTATAATATCATAATATAAAGTATTATTTTTACTAAACCACTTTATTTTTTAATAACATTGATCTCAATTTGTCTACTATAGTATAGCACGTGTGCGTTCGTTTAAAAATAAGGGCGCTCGTGTTAAAGAGCACTTTTACCCGAATTAAAACATTACATTACATTACAATATACATTCAAATAATAGTAACTTTGTGTATCAACTTACAACTTTAATTGGCTCCTGTTTAGCCATCCACTGGTATAGGTCTTCTCTGGCGCGGTCGTGGGTGACATTGTCAGTGCTACCCTGTGAGTATAGAGATGGGTTGGATCCAACCGTTGGTAAATCTTCTTTCAACGTCCCGTAGTCTGTAACAAACTTTAATGTAAAAATGTTTTCAAAAGAAAATTTGTTAGTGAGATGTTTAGGATTAAAGTTGTTGGAAATAAAACTAATTCTAATTGAAGACATAAAATATACTTTTACAAAGACTTTTTATGATATTAAATCCACATTCACATTTCGTTAACATTTCAATATAACCTTTATCTCTATACTTAAAGCTATCATTTCAAATGTGATAAATGTTTTCTAGTCACTGTTTTTATGACCAGACTCTATGTTTGGTGATATGAATGGGCGACTTACTAGCAATAGCGTCGTCTTGGAATGGAGTCTTCCGTGTGGAGAATGGCAGTGATGGGAACACAAGGCTCGCGCGGCTGCTCTGCGCGGCTCGTACTGTTAAGTGAACAAAAATGACTGACTCAAACTAAAAAACCGGTACACCCACTATTCTAGAACGATCTAGAAGTTCTAGGAGTATTATTTCAAAAAAAGTTTAAAATGGCAAACATGGTATTATGACATATTTTTTTTTAATGTTTTGTTTAGTTAATTTGATTATGAGATTATTAAAGAATGTATCCTAAGAATGTAGGACTTACTTCTTACATTTGTCTTTGAACTGTGAAAACTATGTGTAAACCTATCACCAAACCTAAACCAAAACTTTTCTGTGCATTTTACAAGTAAAGCGTCTATAAAGTTATAGTATTAAAATATACTAACATTTTGTAATAGAAACTATAACTATGTAAATAACATACATGCCAATAACTGATCAGTTAAATAACGGATATCTACGTTATTGCAATTCTTTATGAACAAAAACACAATTACGTAATATCTGATTTATATTTTTTGAAGTGAAAACTTGTTTTGGCGCACCGCATACACATTTTTTCGTAGGCTGTAAGTGAGGCTGATCCGTCACGCTCTGAGAGGAAAGGCTCGATCGGGTGAACTCGGGACCGGAGTGTACCAGAGCGAGAAAGCACCGCACCGCACCGCACCGCACATACATTTCTCGGTAGGCCGTGAGTGAGGCTGACCCGTCATGCTCTGAGGTGAAAGGCTCGATCGGGTGAGCAGTTCTAATATTATTTAATTTATTTACACGTAAATTGGTTACGATTGCCAATGAAGTTTTCGCTTCTGCCGAGCGGTCTTAAGCACACACTATATATATTTTTTAAACTTGACGTGTACAGAGTACACGTGCCAGAAGTGAAACTTCATTATCATTTAACATCCAAAATTACTCTCTGGCTTACACGATGAGAGTAATTCTATACTCTTTATATCACTTTAAAAAATCATAGAAAAATTAAAATTCGTACTCCTAGCACCATCTGTGTATTGAGGTGTACTTTAGAAAATTAAGTAGTTATGTAACAAGTATGAGTAGCTCGTGACGGATGGCGCTATATCCAAAATCGTATCGTGGCGCGTGTCGTGACGTGACCTTAAAATTTTACTCTCAACGCCGCTAAAGTAGTTACACTTCAAAAAATATTCGTGCACTAATAAAACTTGTACGACACCAAGCTAGCATGCTACATAAGTGCGGATTTAACGTCAATTCTACTATCACTCTTTTTAGGATAATCGAGCATCGGTGGTAAAAGCCATAATAAGCGTATACAGGAAAAATAAATAAAATTATTTCCGGGTCTTTTCGGTTTTGGCGAGTGTGACTCTTATCTGTGTGACATTTTACTACGGCTTTCCCGTATCAGCAAATTCAATAATATAATATACACTACTAAATAATATGTAAGTGGTAAGACAACATTTGTACGATGTTTTATTGCTTTTTCCTGTTAGTAACTACGTGCAACATCGAGGCACACGGTACGCATACGCACCCGAGGGAGGGGTCGACGGATACGAGTGCGGGCGCACGCTCACCGCTGCGTGCACTTCGCAATACACACAATGTTACAACATACTCAGTACTCGCATATTACTACCAAATACAAAAAAATAGTAACACTTTCGTAAATATATCTAAAGGTTACCTAAGTGATAAATAAGATGTAATGCCAATATTTTTCCAGCCAATAACAAAAAAAAATCACAATACATTTCTTACATTTGAATTTTTTTTACATGCAAATTTCAATTTTGATTCATTGTTTCTTTTTTAATTTTGGTACACTTATTAAAATAATGTAATATTGATTAAATTTAGTAGTCTATAAATTATTATATTATATTAACAAAAAAAAAATAGAAGATACAATACCTGGAAGTGACGTCAATTTGTCAATATCCATGTTCAAGAGAAGACAATTTTCGTCGAGTCCTTCATTATCGAATTGATATTGTTGCCAACCCTCTGTAGAATCCTGTGAATTAAACAGATTTGTTGAATCTTTGTGCCGTTTGTTAACAAAGCTATTTTATTTTGTATCTAAATGTGCTAAGGTGGATATTTATCTATGCGAGCTAATCCTTATGGACATTACGATAACGTTTAGAAAGGTAAAAGCTTTACAATAAAGATACTTAAAATATTAGTTGATATAAAAATAAAGAAATCATACTTCAAGTAGATCGGGTAGAGCGAATGTAACGTTAAGTGGCTTCATGACTTTGCTCTTGTAATTGTGGTCCAACAGTAGCGGCGTGTAGAGTATATTCTTCCACTGCCGTGTAAGGACTATTACACCCTGAAAAAAAAATCATTGAGTAAGAAAAAACACTGATCCGATTTTGATAAATGACGTGTCAAAAGTTTCGCAATAATGGCCCGTGCAACATACTATATATGTATTTTACGTAGTCGGGTTACAGTTTTTATGAAAAATTTTAGTTATTTGATAAGCTGTTTAATATTTTGAAAAATGTAAGAGAAATTAAAAAAAATGCTCTTACTCTACTCGCATACTTTTACCTCCCAGAAATAATTCGTTAACAGCGACGCTATTGAATGGTGCAAAAATACATAATGATTTTTTTTATAATCTACGGGTTTGAATCCTATCTTGGTATAATAATAATAATAATAGCTCCCACACCGATTTATATGAAAAGAGATCAGGCACATGACCAACTAACGCCCGAAATTAATAACGTATCTAAAATCTTAGATTGACTTCAATCTCAGATATTCAAACAAAAATTGACGTGAATTGACGTGAACTTAATCCTAGGATCGTTGAAATGTATTGAAATCTTGATCTCAGAGAGCTAAAATGAGATTAAGATGGATTATTAATTTCGGGCATTAAACTAGACTTACCGGTATACCTGTGACTGAAACGAGACTTATTTTTTATTATTAGTAGAATCGTCCTTCTGTTGTGGAGAGATTATTCGATAGCTTCTATCTTCACTAGTGGTGACACTTCACAAGACGCTGGTCAATACAGAGTAGATCTGATATAAATGAAGCCTACCTGTCGGAGCGTTGAGAGCGAGGGCAGGTGGCGGTCGGCGAGGTCAGCCTGCACCGCGGCGGTGTCGGCCTGCAGCGCGTACCGCAGCAGAACGCCGCACAGCTGCAGCGACGGCTCCTCGCGCAGCTGCCGCGCCATTGGCGTGTGGCGCCCGTAGCGACTCTATAACACATGTATATTTTTAAAAATCGGCCAAGTGCGAGTCGGACTCGCGCACGAAGGGTTCCGTACAAAACGGAAAAAAAATCACGTTTGTTGTAATGGAGCCCCCCTTTCAATTATTTATTTTATTCTATTTTTAGTATTTGCTGTTACAGCGGCAACAGAAATACATCATCTGTGAAAATTTCAACTGTCTAGCTATCACGGTTAAGGAGATACAGCCTGGTGACTGACGGACGGACAGATAGCAGCAAAATATTTATTTACTTTGTTTTGGCAAGGATAATGGATATCAACATTTGATATACAACGTTGATGTTGTAGATAGTTATTAAGCGGGATAGCGAAAGAGGTAGGGTCGAACTAGACCCTTTATATTAGCTAAAGTAAATAACTATCTACTATAGACAGAAATAAAGACAACTTGAAATGCCTTTAATATCAGATGTTAGAGAATTAACCAATGCTATCACAGCAGTGTTGCTGCAGTAAAAAATTAAGAAGTCTCAGTTTTTATATTCCTGGAATATTCCTGCTTTAGTATCCTAAAAGTAAAGTAAACCTTTGGTAGCGTATGACTGGGCGCTCTATCAAGAGCAGAAGCCATGAGGCTAGCAGCCGTGGCAGCAAGACGCCTAGCTCGGGCGCGATATAACGCGACGATACGAATCCCAAGCCTGTTGCACGGATTCATCCACGCGTTAATTGCTGGCGAAGCTGTACTCAGAAGATTCCAGTCCAATCTAAAAAGTAATTTCACAATAATTTCTCAAATTTTTACAAGTGAATTTTGAACGTAACTTAAATAACGTGTCTAAGCAAGACGTAGGGCAGTTATTTTAATACCAACCTCGTATAGTCAATTTTTCTTGTAATCGGTGTTCGGGGAGGTGCGGCAAAATTAAACCACACGACCTTGAAGTCTATGGAACACGAAGACGTATTTCCGTTGTCTTTGACCGGCACGACCGTACTAACGTTTGACTGCTCGTCTTGTCCCGGCGTGCTCGGCTCTGGCGGCGGCGGCGGGGCCGGGGTGCTGCCCAAATTGGGAGTACTCGGTTTAGAATTCGATTCTTTTTTCTTAAACAGATCTTCAACGATACCAGATGTACGGATACCTTTAGACTTTTCTTTCTCGGGCTTTATTTCCTCAGTGGACTTCACCGATTCTCTACAACTTTCGGTATCGGTTCGTGCCGGTTTCTTGTCTTCATTTGTTTTATGGCATTGCGAATGTTTGGACACTTTAATAGAAATTCCTTCTATTCCACATTCCAGCATGATGTATCCGATCGAGTTTTCTTTTTGTCCTTCTGTTGATCCATTTTGACCTCCCTAAAAACACATAATCACCTTAAGCTTTTAGAGTATTTAAGTAATAAAAATAAAAGTACAACAAATTATACGAAAAATCTTACCACCGACTCATGGCCTTTAGCAGATGATTCAACTTTGGCGAATTTAAAAGCAACTTTGGAATGCTGACATGGAATACCAGTTATAGTGGCGTCTTTTAGTTGTGACGATTCATTTCGTATTCTACGTAATTGGCCATGTACTTTTCCTGAAAATAGTATATATCTTTAGTAGTATCAAATATAACTTCTCATTGTAAACCAGGTGGAGCACAATATACGTAAAAACTTACCGATATTTAGTGTGAGTGTTGTGTCTTCGCATTGCTGTTGGGATGTCTCAATGTAAACAGGCTCACCCTTTTCAGGCCCTCTTTTCCTTCCAGAGCCAGAGGATTGAGCAGAAATCAGTGCTCTAGGTCCTTTCATTATACCAAACGACTTTTTACTACCCAGGGCTCGTAACGTCGGTCGGTAATATAACTGCACCGATTCCAACGTTTTCTTTGAACATACATATTTGCCTATAATATTTTCAACCGAAACACCAAAGAGGGAAACACAGGTAAGATCTTGAATATTGTCAAGAGCAGAAAAGGAAATCATGTCTTCGACTACAGATGATTGTATAAATATTATGTTAACCTTTGGGACGGTCACGGTAGCTTGAAGCTGCTCATAGATAGTCTCTTCATAAATATTTGAATGAGGTATTGTTGCTAATTTACATTTGTCGTCTTTTTCTATTATTATACTCGATTCGCTCCGCGCTTGCATTTGCGGTAACCAGTTCAATACGTATTGTTTTTGTTTCAATACATTGGCTGACTCCACTGATGATATACAAAGTAAACGAAGGTGATTAATTACTGTTATTGGATGTATATTTGCTAGTACTGGAGTTAGAGATTCAACGAATTTTTGGATGCTTTCCAGAACCAAAGGAGTAAGCATTATGTCAACTTCACCTCTTAATTTCACAAATAACCCACTTTTACTGTCACTTGTGGTAGTAACGGTTGAAGCTGAACTTTTGTCAGTTGCGTTTTCTTGACTATCCTGTACATTCTGTTGTAAGTCCCACCACGCTTGTGAGTACGGATGTGCCTTTATTTGTGAATTAAAATGCGGTGGTAAGTTTGAGAAAGTGCCGTGCTGATTTTGGTTGGAATGAGCTTCTTTTTTCGAAACTAGTTTCAATATAGGCACCCGACCGGTTGGTTCGAACGCTGGTAAATATCTTTGACCTACATAAACGAGAGATCCGTCGTCTGCGCGTTTGAAAAGAGGTAAAGTAAATACGTCACTACCTGTTGGCAGCGAGCAATGACACCAATTCGAACACTTATACTGTGGTAGATTGTGCATGTAACTGGCCATAAGTAAAGGAGAGTCTATAATAGGTTTATTGGTTTGCATGTGCAGATTGACTAAAGTCATGTCTTCTTGAGATGAAATGGCAGATATAAATGAAGAAGACGATACGGAACCACTTTCAGAGTCGGGTTGCACACCAGCACTTAAATTACTAATATTATCTTGGGCCTCTATTGAATCAAGGCGCGGAACTAAATTCAACCGTTTATCACTTTTTGTATCATTTTTTATCAATGCACTTTTCTCTTTGGAATTGCTGTGACGACTGCTGAAAGAATGCTTAAGGCTAGACGAGCGACTCGGGAACATATCTTCGTCGGCTGAGAAAAATGCTTCCGAGTGGTTTTCGCTTGTAATCGACATAGTTCGTTGAACTTCCAAAGGCAGAGCTTCTTCAGTTGGAGGATGAGAATTTAGCGAATAGTGAGATTCCGAAACTGCGACACTTCGTGATGGAGCTTTAGGTACAACAAAGGCGTTGTTATCGCTCGGTAAAGGCGTTCTTAATTGATTATTATCTTTGACTCCGCAACTGAGGGCCAATTTAGAATCTGATACACTACTTTCCATTTGAGGTAAATTAATAATCGGCTTGTTAAGCTTAGAATCGCTATCGATTTTTGAACTTCCCAAGGGCGCAGTTGAATCTACAAGACGGGCATATGGAACGTCACTCTTAGTACTCGATACTAAAACATTATTACTTCCCTTGTTCATACTCGTGTAAGAAAACCGACGCGTTAAACTTCGTCGTTCCGTACTCTGAGGTGATTTGTTAAGATTTTGTGGCAACGGAGACGGGATCAAGGTAACTACGTTTGTTGGTTGCAAGCAAACATTCAAGCTGTTGTAAGGTGGTGTGTGGAACACTAACTGACCGGAGTGAAGCAAACTTTGCCCGTATCCATATTCGCCTGGAGATGTTTCTATGACATTGAACATAGCAATGTTTATCCCATCATTTAAATCTGACGGACTTGGCTTTAAGAAGTTCGGTCCATTTCTATTGGAGCCAAAGAATGCGCAACCTCCGGTGCAACCACATTGGCCACCTCTACCTTCGTTTGGCCACAGAAACCATAAACGTTTAAATTTATCATCGTGTAATTTTAAAAACTTTTGTTGGACTAAATGCAGATTTTTGGGACTTTGGGGTAAGCATGAGGCGGCTTCTATTAATAAAGGGCCTAAAGACATAGAGCCGACACCCACCCAATTATCACTTCTGTCCTCTGGAATTTTACTTTGACTATTATTACTACTACTGGAATTGTGATGAGTGTTTGTGTGCATATTTGACTGAGTATACAGTGCCAATTTAATGTTCGGTAGCAGTCCTGTAACACCCGTGCCAAACCCTGAGCCGTGCAAATTACAGAAAGAAAATCTGATAGGGGATAACCATGTTTGCAATGTAGTATTGGCATCTGCAATATAAATGTCTATAAGATCGATAGCCACTCGAATCATTCGATATTTAATTTCATTAGGAGTCGGACATCTGTATTTGAGAGTCATGTCACTTTCTGGGCACAAAACATTATTCAACCCGTGATGACATTGCTTAGCTGTATTCGGTGGGGTGAGTTCATTTTCACTATCACATATAAGTAACAGGAAGGTTTCTAAGGATGAAATTACATGATATAATTGAGGTAACGTCAAACGCCCGGTCAACTGTCCCAGCTGTAACTCCATCATCCAAGCATATTCAATTGTTTCATCTTCAACTGATCTATTAGTATCGCTAAAGAATCCGTTTCCACGTAATTGGAATGACGAAAGCATTAAATGGCCCTGTTGAAGAGCACTAGAATTATTGCTATTATTGGAATTGGACCGCGACGGGCTATTAGATGATACTAATATCGAAGGACTTAGGAGAAGTTGTAACTTCGTTTCGCGATAACCTTTATCCATCTCGAATCCGAATCTTTCAATTAATACTACTGGACATGGTGGCTCACTTTCACTACAATTCTTCACTAAATGCGCTTGTATATCGTGAATTATTATTGATAGAGTGACCTCTAATGGCCTGCAGCGACGCGGATCAAATGTCGCTTTACTAGTATCGCTCGTATCGTCTATTGTTATATCTGTGTGTTGATTAATACTGCTTCGTTCATTTATTTTGGTTTGATTTTCATTTGACCAAAAGTAGGTGCCAACATTTGGTGTTTTTTGCATATCCGTAAATATCTGATCTTCTCCAAAAATGTTTTCTAACAAATTCATAAAACTCGTAATAATCGTTCCATATGCTAAAAGAATAGACGGACCGACTTCCAACTCCACGCTTACTTTATCTGGCGGGAGTGTTGTACGATCAAAATTGTTTCCATCGATTGCCCAGTTCATTTGGGGCTGTTTTCTCATGCGCGGTATTCTCATGGGAGATAACAATATTTCTTCCTTTTCTGGGGTTGTAATATCGGCCTGTGGTTCTGGTCCTAGAGGAGGGATGGGATGGTAGTTGTATCTAACACTTAATGCTACGATTGGGACCGACCAACAGTCCACCCATCCTTGACTTTTTACGCATTTTCTGCGCCATTTTGATGACTTTAATCTACAAGGTACTAATTTCATATTCTTGTCAATAGATAAGAGCAAAAGTCTGGAAGTATTTACTTCAGGTAAATAGAGGCTCATATCCACGGCTTCGCCCTGAACCCATATCTTCAGGGGTATTATATCCGGTAAGAAATCCACAAATGGCAAATCAAAAGATACATCCAGTAAGTCTCCACAGAAGGCGACATGGTTATTTTCTTGGTTAGTCGAGCTACAATCTATCCAGTTATATTGATTGCTCAATGTGACCACTTCACACTCTTTTAAAAGTATTGATATTTTCCAAGTATACGGAACAAAATGTAAAATATCAGGACGAGCTTTACTAGCCCAGTCGTTTGTTAGATCCTGAAAGAAATCTATGTGTGTGTATACAAAATGAGCGGTCGCTTTACATCCCGTCAAAGAGAGCTGCCAACATTGATGATGATTCCAAACAAGAGGGTAGTGGCATTTTACCGTGTATTCAAGTGTCTCACTCTCCGCAAGACTTCTGTACTGCAAACTGGTTGTGGCTTCCAAATGAAGCAGCTGTCCTGTAATTTTAGTTGTATACCCATCCTGTAACACAATCCAAGGCAATGTCACCTCTAAATATGATCCAGCTCCAATATTTATATGGACGGCGTTGGTTTCTTTATTTTTAGTGAAGAGTATGTCGATTGTGGCCTCATTTAAGGTCGACAGTCTTATATCGAACGACTGCATCTGCCTGCGGTCGCCGGGTTTAGGTTGAGGAGTGACTTCTAAATTTTTGTAATTAGGCGGAAAAAAGAATCGGAACAAATGATCTCGTTGTCGGTCAGCCCATGGGCCGTAGCTAAAGTCGGTTCCCTTACCACACTTTATATCGACACCCCATATGGGCGGTGCCGACTCAACTATGTCGCCGTTTGCTAACTGTAGCAACACCGGCTGCTCTGGAACCAAACCAGGTTCATCCATATAGAAATAAACTTCGATGTAATTCGAGCTCATTACCACAAAGCCTTCGCCCATGTATCGTGGCGGTTCATCAACCATAGAAGTATAATTTGGACTAGGTGCTAATATGACTTTACAATTCTCAGCTTTAGCTTTTACAAAATGCATTAGGTGGTCTAAGCTTGACGCTGGTGGTTTTGTACTGTACATTAAATGTGATTCTTCTACACTGATCGATAAGGTAGTCGGGACTAAACGATTTCCAAAAACCACTCGCCCTGTACAAATATCGATTTTAATTACTGGTATTAAATCGCGCCAAGTCCGAGCCATAGCTGCCTCGGATCTTACGGTGTCTTGAGCTCTTTCTCTTTTCTCGTTAGCATCATTCATAGCTCTGTCGCGATCTGTGGAATCATCATCGTCATGTTGTTGCTTTATAACAGGTTCGAGACCAAATGTTTTTTCAAGTTCGTTGTAAAGATCACATCGGTTGTAGAAGTGTAACTCAAAACCATTAAGCATGATAGAGAGACGAGTATCAGAATGTGATAAATCTAAAAAAAAAAAATACGATTATATTAACAATGTAAAAGAAAAATAAAGAGAATATAAAAAGTAATTGGGCAATAACAAAATTTATTTCAACAAACCTTCAGAAACATCTTTTGGGACATACGAGCGCCACCATCTAAATATAAGGTAGCCATCTTGAACACGTAGGGTATAGTCGTAGTTTATATACACAATATCACGAAACATTATTTTGCCTGAGAGAGCATTTAGGGTAAATGAACCTGAAGCAAGCATGTAAAGATTAAAGGTCTAAAGGTCTAAATACCTACTACCATACCAAATTTAATCAAAATCCATTAAGTAAGTTTTATGTGAAATAGTCACAAACATGAAACATCTGTACATCCATCCAGCCACACAAACTTTCACATTTATCTTATACACACAATCTTGAATAATATATATAATCGGTTTCTCAAAAACTGATTATTACCATGAAATTTAGTTTCAGGAAGTTTTAGGAGAGAAAAATCAATCTAGCTTGGTCTTATCCTCGGAAACTACTCATTTTTAAGCTATATATTTCTTTCATCATGCAACAATATATCAATAACTTTAAATCAATTTTGTGAGTCTGATTGTCAGTTTGGTTTGCGTATATATTTTTTGCTTTGTTTGAAAATTCGGAATGTAGTGGTGCGAATTATGGTCAGAGAAATATTTTTGATTCTTTTTATTTTTTTTAATTTATCACTACTGCGAGCCAATCTCAGTTACTCCGGTACTAATAATGTAATAGTTATTTCTTTTTGATCAAAGTTTTGTAGCTAAACAGCAGCAAAGGTCATTACAACTGTAGCTCATTGACTTGAAATTTTAACTTTCATACTAGTGTTACAGAAGGCTAGTCATCACTCATCTTATATTAATATTTTTAAATGATAATAATGGCTGCAGAACAATAATATTACTTAGTTGTTACAAAAGATGTTTGCATATTTATTCAGTTATCATGAATCTGAGACTATTTAATGAGTCATTTATTTGTAAAAAATTTACACTATGATGAGTGTAAAGTTCAATGCCACATATAAATTAAGTGCCTTGGTTGTAATTACACAAGCTCTTTTGACATAGGTCAATACGAAAAATATATATAAATGGTTTTAAGGTAATTTTTTATAAATATTAAAAAATGTTAATTATTCTATGTGCACCTTTTTCTATAATGATAATTACACAATCTACTGATAAGTGTCAGATAGCTTATTTGAATGTTTTGTCTCTGTTGTTCGATATAAAGTAAGTAGTAACTAAACTACCCAGTAAACTATCTGACACTTACTATATGAAACAGGCCCTTAGTCATATAAAACATATTTTAGACTAACATTCATGCATGCTTTATCTAAAAACAGATTAATCTATATGTGTTTATAATTATACCAATTGTTTACTACTATTATTGTAACACTACTAGCATTGACTTCAGTTTGAGTCATGCAATAGAATATAGTACCTGGATAACCGAATTTGCTCGCAGCTCTAGTAGTAAAAAAAACACAAAAATATTTTACCAGGGTTCCAACCCACCACATTCCAAATTTCCAAACAACACAAAAATTAACATATTATTGCAAGACAAAAGAAAAAACGTATATAACTTAAAAATGCGCAGTTTCACAGGGATAAAACCTACCTAGACCGATTTTTGTCCCCTAAAACTCCCTGCATACTAATTTTCATGTAAATATTTGCAGCCACTGCCAAGATTTTATATATATTTATATACAAGATTGTCTTGTATAAAGTATAAGATATAGGTGTTCATCACTATAAGAAAATATAATATGTATGTAATACAATTATCATTGTTATTAATATATAACACAATAAAGCTAGTACATAATATTATGTTATTATTTCACATTCAAATATAAAATTTTGTTGTCTGCCTTAATATCGAAAATATATATGACATCAAATAAATCAAGTGAAAGTCTAAACCGAAACAATAGTAGGCCACACCATAAACAGTATCACTTATCATGTTTTTGTTATCCAATATGAGTAAAAAATGCAAGTTAGTCATCAAACTTACCAATTTTGAAATTCTCATCTTGAAAATAGAACTTATTAATCAATCTCGTTAGGATATATCCTAAAACTCTGCTGTTGTAGTATGTTATATATACAATCCAAAGTATGGCAGATATCAATGAGACAAGAAGCAGAGCAAAGTTTCTGTCCATTGTAATTTCGCCAAAGTCTATCGATGAGGTGTTCCATCTTTCTGCTTTAATCAGATCAAGGGGCCCGGTAACATTCCTACAAACATTAATGAAATAGTAAGTACAACTCTTTGTGTCAGGCCTTGATTCGATAAACATAAAATGGAAACGCAATTTCGATTACTAACATTTTATACAATTAAACCACTACTTCACTTTACATTGTAGATAAACAAAATCACGAAACTTAATACACTAAAAACTATAATAGTTAAACTGTAGAAATTGATTCATCTTATCAATTTATTTGCAATCACTCCCCATTATCTCGTATTGTATCTAGGTATTGTTGAATGAATAAATCTTCTTGAATGACATTGACAGCTATGATTTTTTATTTTTTGTTTATAAATAAATGGCGTCCAATGATATATGAAAAGATGAATCTCGGCTTATAACCATTTGCCAGTGTCAAGTTATAAAAGCGGAAATAAAATTTTTTGTTCAAATTTTCAACACCGTATTTCTAAATTGTCAAGTCTAAAGTCTAGTTATGACTAGACTTTGGACTGACTATGGTCAGTGCAGTCAATGAGTCAAGTCTCCCAAGTCTTTTAAATACATATATCACGGTAATGGTTTGAGTCTAGCATACCTATATGTAATAAATTAAAAAAAGGAGTCAAAATGGAGTCAAAACCAATTTGATCGTTTAGAAAGCTCGTTTGAACGGTTTGTCAAACATTTAAGAGTTTGAAACTTTTGATGAAATTACATATTTTGTCTGCGTCACGAGTCTAATGACAACGATACCGACCTAAACAGCACAGTTCCGTTTGACAAATCGATCAAACCGACGTCAAACAATTGCATCAAACACATCCTTCTTCCGTGATCAAACACGGAAGAAGGATGTGTTTGAGTCAAACCGTTTGATCGTCTCGGGGGCGCTTTACCCTCGTAACCACCAGCGTTTTTTAGTGATTGCGACAGAAAAAACCGTACTGTAAATAGAACTCTGCTCTAGTACAATAGAGCTGAAATCGAAGTATTAAGCGTCAAATGTCAGATTGATAACTCTACACGATTACTCCACAATTCAAAACGCTCGTGAGAACGTAGCCTTAGTTTTATCAAAATAAAATAATTTAAAGAGTCCAAAAAAGAATTGCTTACCTATATTATTATTAATATACTGTGTTTCGTATACTACCTTTTTGCACAAAAGCTTTAAAAACGCTTTTATTAGATCCATAATAATATTATTATGTTGTAAACGCCTTGAAAATATAATCATACTAATTTTACCCTCTTTTTAATATACCTAATACATCTATGATTTTTACAACAATAGCAGTTGCATAGCAACGAAATAATAATTTAGCCTATAAAACCTGTAAGATAAATATTGCGAATTCTAACTATACCTAAATAAAGTTAAATTATTACATAATATAATAAAGTATAACTTTGAAATTCTAAACAATTATTTTACTGAGGCGGCAATGTACGTTTGCCAAGCCTAAACTTGAACAGCAAACCAGCTGTTTTAAGAGGCAATGGTAGAGGATACTTTCAAATCTGATATCGAAATAAAAAGGGCCCATGTCAGGTATAATAACAATCTCAACAATCATTTTACAATTTTACAACAGCCATTTTATAATATCAACAAACATCATTTGGTACAGATGGGCCATACCCCAGCGTGTGGACTTCGTGACATTTATCGGCAGAGATGTGCTGGCGATAGCTCACGATGTCTACATCATATTTTTGAACTTCAAAGATAACACTGAACACGTCTATGAAGCCAATTGTTACGAAAAAGGAGATGGGGTTGATGTAATTGCCGGTTCGTATTTTTACCCCCCGAAGAAAACAGAGGGGTTTATTAAGTTTGATGTGTCTGCCTGTGTGTCTGTATGTCTGTCCGTGGCATCTGAGCTCCCAAACAGATAAACCGATTTTTATCTTTTTTTTGTTTGAAAGCTGATATGATGGAGTGTTCTAGCCCAGACACCAGTCTCTCATCACAATAATATATTCTTCGTTAGAAAATGATTATTAAAATGTACTTACTGTGTGTGAATAATTTATAATCATTAGCTTGTACACTGCTTGACATCTCGGGGGTTTCTTAAAAAATGTTATTTAATTTTATAAAAGAGGCTTCACGGATTGGATTGTACAGGTATGGATCAAGCATTATATCATTATCAAAACACGATCATATTTTTAGGCCACAAAACAAACACCTTTGCATTTGCAGAGAAGTGTAGTGCCCCACGTATTCTTGTCATCACGTATCCATCATTGAAAATTGTCGCAGAATTAAAGGGTAAGACTAAAAATACTTACATAGATTTATAAAAGTGTGATTCTCTTAATCATTACACCCCTTTCTACTATACTATTATAAAAGTGAAAGTTTGTAAGGATGTATGGATGGATGGATGTTTGTTACTCTTTCACGCAAAAACTACTGAACGGATTTCGAAGAAATTTGGTATGAAGTAGTTTATGCTCTAGATTAAAACATAGGAAACTTTTTACCTCGAAAAAGGACAGTGTTCTCGTAGGTTACTGTATTTACATGGGCGGAGCCGCGGGCAACAGCTAGTCCATCCATACATCCTCACAAACTTTCACATTTATAATAGTAGTAGTTTAAATAAAGTGATTGTTAAAACCAATTGTACAATTTCTAGATCTGGAAGCACACCGCTACAAGGCCCTCGCTATGATGGAGAACGAGCTGCTAGCGGGCTTCAGCGGGTTCCCGCAGTACGCGCTGTCGGTGTGGAGCTGGCGGAGCCGGCAGCGGTTGCTGTCCATCCCCACGAGCGTGGTGCGGCGGAGGCAGATCATTGTGTAAGTCATTAGAAGGTCATTGGCCTCGAACAGCTGATTGAAAAACGTACGCGCTAACGATTTATCGATTTGTATAACGTTTTTTTAGTTTCATATTTCTTTTTCTGCGTATGTTCGTCTTTATATAAGCAGTAAATCATGCGCCCGAAGCTTTCGTAATTTCTTTTGCAAAACGTTATAATGCTTACTACGTAAAATATATTTATTTTCTAATTCTCTTAAATGTTTATAAATGGAATATAAATAAGTAATGTTTTATATTTCGAAGTTCAAAATTTTTAAATACTTTAGCAAATTGCTCTTTTTATGAGGTGGCAGATACGTCGCAAATGTGAGATAACTATCATGTCAAAATTACGAAATTTATTGCGTAGATTGTAAAGTATTTATGAAACTATGGCAACACTTCTAGGCCAAGCCGCACTCACCTCCTGATAGGCCAGTGTTGGGACGGCGGGATCAATGTGTGGGAAGTGACCCAGTGCCACAAGGTCGCTCTGGTGATGAAGCGACCCCTGGAAGAGGCCACGGGGTGGGAGGTCTCGGACTCTCCCCTCACGGCCATCTGCTGGAGCAACGACGGTCAGCTGTACGCTATTGACGAAAACGCTTACTTATACAGCGTAAGTAGGAACTATGTTATGTTTTAAAAAGTGGTCTATAATTATATTGCACTTACTTTGCTCGCGGCTTCGCCCGCGTAAATACAGTATCCCACGGGAGCCGTATATTTTTCTCGCTATAAAAAGTAGCCTATGTCCTTCTACTCTATTTCTTGAACAAGATTCATAATGATCGGTTATGCAGTTTTTACGTGTAAGAGTAAATACAGTATGTATCCGACGGGAACCGTACACTTTCACGCGATAAAAAGAAGCCTATGTCCTTCTCCGTGGTCCACTTTAAATCTGTGCCACATTTCATAATGATAGGTTTAGTAGTATTTACGTGAAAGCGTTACAACCAAAAATAGAAACTCACATTCACATTTATAATATTATATATCTAAGGATTAACCAATTACAAAATTAAATATGCGTTTATTTTATATTTTAATAAAAACATTAAACTTTAAAGGTTTGTCCTTATGTAAGCCTGATTTTGGCACAATTTTGTTTGGCATCAATAGCCCAATATTTGCATTAAATAATTTAAGTACACGTAACGTGAGGCAAAAGCTATGTTGTGTTAACGTAGGTAAAGCTATGTGTCCCGTCTACCTTGCTACGAATACGCTACATGCTAGGAGCTACCGTTAAGACGTAGCGGCCTACAATTTATTTTGTTTTCAGTTGCTTTCTGATGGGGTTGGTTTGGTGAAACAGTTGGAATGGTCAGAGAAGATAGACGGTCAGAACACGACTTGTATGTGTTCGTACAACAGCGGAATGTTGATTTACGGACCAGACAACTGTGTTCGGGTTAGTGACGATTGTATGAAAATAATATGTATTTCTTTAAAACAATATTAAATATTTTAGTGATAATAATGTACAAAGTTTCCAAATCCCAATTAAATTCACCTTAATATTTTTTCTTTTTATCATTGTAGGCGATTCAAAAATCAGACACAACAAAATGGACTGCAAGCTGGCTTTATAGTCCGAGAGACGTCGTAATAAAACTGGTGTCCAATTTCGCGTGCGATTTAGCAGCCATGTGGACTGAAAAGGGATTTGTTTATAAAATAACGATAGATTCGGAGGACATAAATGAATCTAAATTAATAGCATTCAAACAAAGGTAAAGTATAGTAATTAGATAATTTAATTACCTGAAGGTTTTCAATTGTCTACAAGTACTTTAACTTTAAAACTTTATTAGTAAAATAATCGTTTCGCATATTAGTTTATTGGAATAAATTAAAATTGTAATTAAGTACTTACTTATCAGTTATACACGCTATATATCTTATAAACCATGTACTTATTTTTCATCACCACACAAAGTATTCTATATTGCAGAAACATTAAAAAGATCCAAATGCTCGCGCCAAATTATACTCATGTTGTGACACTGGACGAAAGCGGTGCACTCTGTTTATACGAAGTCATGTCTGGGAAATTAGTAAGTGTTCATCTATACAAAAAAAAACTTTTTTTTTCAAAAAGCTAATAAATTATCTAGATTTATAGAAATAGTATAACAAATGTTGCCAATTAGAGAAATGTTAAATTAACCGCTGTGCACTAAATGCGTAATAAAGTAATGATAGTATTCGTAACAAAACATTTGCGTAATTTACAGAAAAGTAACTCATTTCCCTGATAACTCTAATTACGCATAGACACTCTCATAATGCCGGCTCTGAAGGTCCACGCGCCCGCCTCGTTGTATGGGCGGCACGGTTGTAAATATAATTTATGTATTTTATAGGATAATCTGGTCAAAATTTAAGTTCACAATATGCTATTTTTTTTTTGGAACGAGAATCGAATACTGATTACGCTCCTTGAATTTCTATTTTTGTTTTAAGACCAAATTACTTTCTGTGCCTGTCTGCTTGTTTGTTCCAGCTAATCTTTGAGATGGCCGGGGCGATTTTGACTGGACTTTCACAGGCAGATGGCACAGGAGTTAAGGAGTAGCTTGGACTAGTTTTACCTTAGGGTTCCGTTTAAAATAACTGAGTTCCGTTTCCATTAATAGTTATAATAATAATAGTCAGAAGTCATTTATCTCCTAAAATCACTGCAAGTGCATGGCAAATACCTAACTGTATCATTGGCACAGGAAACAGTAAAATACATAAGAGATGAGGACATAACGCTTCAAGCGAGCCCTATAGACCCATTATTAGTAGTGATCGGTTCGGTGGGACCAAACTACGGCCTGGCCTTACTCAAATGGGAGCAAATTAACGGACTGCACAAGGTTGGCGATGCTTGTCTCACACATCAGATCGTATCCCGGGCAACATTCTCCCCGGATGGCAGAATACTAGTTGTCGCCGCTATGTCCGCTGGCGATATATTCATTTACAATGTAAGTTCACAATAATGCAGAGATAAACGTTAGTGCCGCAATTCTTTTTAATATTTAAGTGCGAGTGCTGACTTGCGACACGATAGTCTAAGACAGTCTTGTCTCATGTTGTCTACATGAGACAAGACTGTCTTACAACTAAAATATCCACTCTGTTTTTAAACGATATGTCGCACCTACACAGTAACTGTCTAGGTGCGACATATCGTTTAAATCTATGAGACACTTTGTTTCAAGTTTGCGCGTCTTCGTAATATTATATAATGTAATGCAATAGACTGTCTTAAGGCTATCGTGACTCAAGTGAGCGCTCGCTCTAATAGATGGTTGTAGCGTAGCGACGTTGGACGTCGCGTTGAACAAAGGTCAAGGTATCACGACTATCATTTGTGGGAATAGCGAGAGCCACAGAGGGTGATCTCCGACCGAGCTGGTGGTATGCTCAGTCAGGTCAAAGCCTACAGTGCTAAGAATTCCAGTGATTGCATATATAGCGCCGTACTGAAATAACTTCGATAGCGGGATTCAAAACTGTGGGCGCTGATTAGTCCGCCGCACATTTCAACAGAAAACGACGTTTCCTGCTGACCTTAGAGTGCGGATAATTTCAAAGAGAGCTAAAGTAAATAAGTATGTTTTTAGCTAAGTGAAGACTGCCAGTTGAGTTTGATAACTTACACAGAACTTGGATGCAGTCTTGTAGACTGTTTTCTATTGCAAGTCGGTGACGCAATGAGGCTTATATGCCTTGTGCTCTTTTCGGACAAATATGCTATTGGTAAGTGATGTATTTTTGATTATTGTTTTTCGACATAGATTTATTTCGACATTACGTATTCGCATAATTACAACACACTGTTAATAATCGATAATTTCCACAATCACAATGCGCATATAATCCAAAAAGAGATTTATTAGAAAATAAGTCATTATACATTTGAATAAAATTCTTATTCAAACTTATTATTTTAATCCAACATTAAAAATATATTGTATCGATGAACGAATTATTATTTTATAGGTGAACGGTTATTATGCATAAACGCTGTAACGGGTGGAGAGAACATGTTAGAGGGCAAGGTAGCGGGTCCGTACTCGCAGATCGTTGCTTTGGGCGCACCCGGTAAAGTCTTAGCCGTGCCTCATCGCTCTACACAAATGCATCTTCTGGAATTCACTGCATTCGTAAGTATGTTTAATAAATATATTTGTGCCTAACTTAACTGTCTGTGGACGTAGCGTGCCAATTCTCAACAAGATTTTTTTAAGTACTACATATTTTTTATGTTTAACATCTGTTACGAATTATATTTTAAATTTCCAGAACGAAACAGTTCATGTGAAAATGGATCTAGTAATAAATACAGGACATGAACTCAAGCAGTACAACATTGTATGTAATCTAGAAGCTGTCTTGACTTACGGATACGACGGTGCCGCTATATTCCAACATCTTGATCACACTGGAGACAAGGATGGTATGAATGTAATTTTGTTAGTGTTTTCTACTCGAAAACTCGACTTAGGTAGCTTAAAAACTACTCGAGACTCAGAAAACATTTTTCAGTCAATTTGTTCACTTGTATAAGTACATCTCAAATTTATTTTTATAGATTTGAAGAAACTAGTTGTTACTCATCGCTATGAAGCAGGAGTCAAAGAAGTCTGCATTGATAAAAAGAAATCAGTGTTGGTACATTTAGCAAATCATAGAACGTGCGCAGTGCACCTCTTGCGAAGTGATTCTTCGATCAATGAAGTAACTTTTGAACTACCAGATCCATTTATGTTTGAGGAATATTATAATGATACTAGTAATGTTATAACGATTTTCAATAAGGATGCAAGTAAGATTTTCTTCATTTAATTTTGATTAGAAATTGAAAGAATTATAGATAAATTAAAGTGAGCTCATACAATAAAAATAGAATCATATCATAATTTTTTATAATATAGAGAATTACTTGGACGGGGAAGAGGAGAAAAAAATAGCAGAGGAAGAAAAAGCATCAAAAAAACAACGCGAAGAAATAACTATAGCATTGGAGAGTGTGAGAACACAACTAGTGGATTTACTCGAAAAGAACCTGCAGTCGAACGAGCCAGAATGCCCACAGTTACCACTTAGCGAATTCTTATTACATTCCGAGTACAAAAGAGACAGGCTAAAGAAGGTACAAAATTGCTACCTACCTATATATTTAATCAAAATATTGCAACCTTATACAAAGCACTAAGTAAGCCTTTAAGGACGAAAATTTACTTTCATTTTACATTAACGAAGTCTCAATTAGCGTTATGGTTTAATTTTATGTAATATGTGATTCCAGGCGGAAAAAGAGCGAGAACAAATCCAGCTAGAAACAGAAGCCCGTATCCAAGCTTTGGACAAAGTATCTGATTGGATCAAGACGCACTGTTGGGACGTGATTTTGACGCCACGAACCAAACTCTTTGCAATATTCAGCCATCATCAAGTAATTTATTTATCATTGTTTTTAATTAAGTATTAGAATTGTTTTATGTAAAGTTTTATAGCCAGTGCCATTTTTTACAATGTTTAGTTTACTTTCAAAAGTATGTTACATGTCTTACATACCTTAGTATTCAAACTCAATTATTATTAATAATCACGTAGATTACCATTTAGGTTGAAAATTACGCAGTTCTACCAACTCAACGCGAGAACTGGCCAGAACTGCAGCAAATTGAAGCTCTGCGAGTTATCGAAATGGAAAACGACCATGATGTTTTTCGACCCGAAGAAGAACAAATAGAAACCATGAGTATAGACGATAAAGAGTTGGTGTAAATAAAATTTAATCATTTTGGTTTCAATTTTAATTTTTTTAGAATCTTGTATCAAAAGTTGGGTTATTTTAGCTTATCCTCTCAAACTGAGAAAGATGGCTGGAAAAGCTTACAATCGCAAACGCCCACACTTTCGGAGACGGAAATTTCGGAAGAAGGTAATCCGTATGTGTTGGCCGGGTCTACAGCACACGATTTAGTTGAGATACCAAGAATAATGATACCTCAAACCATGAGCTACAGTTTCCTGCATATGAATTGGCTACAACACATAGTAAAGGTATAGAGCGCATTTTATTAAGAAATGTGTATATGTTGGACAATAAACAATATTATAAAATTTAAATTAATTTTAAATCTGTATTTTTTAGCTAAATGTTCAAAACATTCGATTATGGTTCAATAAAGTATTCGATGATTTGATGAATCAAAAGAATCGGGAAATGTCGCACGTCGAAGATACAAATTCAAGACTTCGATTTATCGTTCAGGGTAAATAATTATAATGAAAATAAATTACGACGCCTTTTTGTTTTTAATCGACTTCCAAAAAAATGAGGTTATGCATTCGCTTATATATATTTTTTTTTTTTGGTGCAAAATTTATATTTTTAGTACCTACATGTAAAAATCCTCAATTAGTCCAAAAATAAAATCAAGAAATAATCAGTTTACCCTTGCTCTGATTACTATCCACTTTATTATAGAACTCAACACGCTATCTGATCTCAGAGGCAGTTTTCATCATCTCGCTATCCGAATACAAGATCCTGAATGGCAACAAGAGGAACGACCGGAAAAACTCATCAAAGTTGATCCCGAAGAGGTAAATTTAAACATAGACATTACAATACATAATTGGCAATACGTTAATTACATAATCTACTATTTATTATTTGAATATCTATATCTATCTAAACATCAGTGGCGTAGGGCTCCTTTACTTACCACTTCACTTACCTTTTGCAGACCCTTATCCAAATTCCTACCTATTATACAGGCTAGGGCTTCCCTATAAAGGAGAATCAGCCTTCGACACTGCTAAACATATGATAAATTTGTAACTGGTCGCTGTCTGTACATGGAATAAAAAAGAAAAACTATTACGATTACTGATATATTAAAACTGCAAACTAGTATTCTCATAAATGTTAAACCCGTTTTTATTGGTCAAACTCCAAAAATCAGTTTAAGATATCAAAACAATTCATTTATAATTCAATACAAGTAAAATGAAACTGTAAGTTATGCGAGAATTGGGGTTCTGAATACTTTTCTATTTCAGGTCAGCATACCACCATACATAAGCCCGAGTCAGATAGTAATACCGCCACCTGAGCCCCATTCCAAGGACGATTTTCGCGAGCGAGCGTTGAAGGAGATGATGGACGGAGTACTGGAGAAACTGTGGCATGAAGAGATAAAGAAACCAATACCGCTACCGCAGTGTATGGTAAGACATTATAAATCTTACAGAAGAAATGTAAAATGGTAGGTTTAAAGTAACAATAAATTCAAATATTTCTTCACAGATTGAAAAAGATCCAGAACATTTCAATGAGGACGATTTACGAGAAGTATTCGACTACGAAGCCAAAGTTGCATTTAGAAACGAAGAGAGAGATAAGTATAGGAAGATGCTTCACGCTGAGTATGCGAAGCTATCTCAGACATTGAATGAAGGCATCGCCAAGTTTAATCAAAAGGTGTTCAATTAGTTTAAGCTTACTTCATGATACAATAATTATAATTATTACTAGATGTTGCCCACGACTCCGTACACACAAAAAGAAATCACGCGGAAACCGTACATGTTTCTGCGATAAAAAGTAGCCTATGAGTTAATCCATAGCCTTAACCACTACCACACTGAATTCCATCATAATCCGTTCAGTAGTTATTGTGAGTTACTAACATCCATATGTACATACAAACTTTAGCGTTTATAATATTAGTTAGAAAGTAAAGGTTAGGATACGTAGTTAAAATTAATGCTTAAGTAAATAATTATTTTACATTCACAGCTTAAAGAGCTATGGCTAACAAAATTAAAGGTAGATTCTATAATGGGTCAGGAAAACCTGAATCTTATGCGCTTGAGAAGAGTTAATCTTGATAGAGTTGAGAGTGCAGAGAAAATTGAAGATCTAAGGTATATTCCAATCATTTTATTACTATATATTATGTTATTTTGGTTACATTCCAATTTAAGTGAAGTAAATAAGTACAATTATTGTTGCTATAAAAAATATTTTATTTTTGAAGACTCGAGATCAGTAAATACGAAGCTGAAGGAGAGATGCTTCATCAAGAGCTTATAACTATACAATCTAACACCGAGCAGTGTCAAGCAATATATGAAGGGCTGATCCAAAAAGAAAAGCAACAGGACAAGACCTTCAAAAACCACTTTGTAGATGTTTCGCCTGTCGTTTCTGACCAGTGCTATAAATTCTACAAGTATGTTTCTTGCTATTACGAATGAAAAACTAATACTGTTGAACGGTCTCTAAAAAGTCCCTAAAAGTTTTCCCATACCGATTTCGGCCATTTAATTACAACCAGGCCAGCTACGCTGGAGTTATTTTACAGTGCCCAAGTGTGTGCGTAGTACACAAGAGCACTCTCCCTTCCTTTACTCTCATAACCCAGTGGGACGGATAGCCGACACGACTAGCGAGAGATCAGGCGCAGGTCCGACTTTTTACATGCCCATCCGACGCATGGATCATCTTTCTTCTCAGATAATCAGGTTGTTCAGCTTGTATTGTCCAAACCAATCTTGGAAACAACATTTTTTGTTGTTGCAACGCGGGAATCGAACCCACGACCTCCGAGTCGAGAGCACGGACCTAAACCACTGGATCACGGAGGCTATTAAATAATATGTAATATGACATACTTAATAATATGTACTTACCTAATATTCATTAAAAATATTATCTAAGCATCACGACTTATGTATAATTCAGCATTTGCAATTAGGAATTTCACAGTAGGAATATGCATGGACCCGATTCAGACTTCTGTGTACCGATAACAAATTGATAAAAAAACCATGTTTGCAGGAGACGTCCCAAATGGCAAGCCCGTGGTAACCTGACACCAGCGGCACTGCAGGAGATGGCGACTGCCGTAGTGACAGGCATGCGACCGCCGCTGATGCATCCCGACTGTCTTGATTTCCTTAGAAAGTAACCACTTACAGTACAACCAACGTCCTAATGTATCTCGGCAATCTTCGCTTGTCTATAGAATTGACAGATGATGTATGAAAAATGACGATTCATAAAAAATATCTCACCATTAGAATGCTTTATTATCGTAGAGAAACAATATAGCCAATTTTAGATCGTCGAGATCGTGCAAAACTATTTTGACGCGCAAAAATGTGATAGCGTATTACATAGTAATATAGGATACTTGTTACTTATTTATGTCTTAACAGCCTCCGTGGTTCAGTGGCTTAGAGCTTGGCTCTCGACTCGGAGGTCATGGGTTCGATTCCCGCGTTGGAACAACAAAATAATGTTGTTTCCAAGTTTGGTTAGGACATCGGTGTGGAGAGCTATTATTATTTTTATTATTTATGTCTTCAGCGTAGACCAGTTGGATCACATCAGCAACACGCCGCCTGTGATGGACGAGACCGTATGGTCTAGTATGTGTAAGCTCCGACGAACCAAGATTGAAAATGAGATTCGTGTAAGTGAAATTGTTATCAGCCATTCGAAGTTCGCCATCCATTAGCACGCCTAAGTCGCAAATTTCTGATACAGAGCTGACAACGTCACCACAAAGAGTCTCGAGTTTATTACGCCTACGAGAAAACCTCATGTGAAAACACTTTGATCTATTGAGGTCCATGTTGTTGTTTTGGCACCATGTTACTAGGCTGTTTAAATCATGTTGCATCAGGAGTTGGTCAATCCGACTATTTACTACGCGAGTAAGTTTTAAGTCGTCGGCAAACTTACATCTTCGAATATAAATTTTTAGATATCTCCATTGTTATAACAAATCGGGCTGCCTTTGTAATTTGAGGGACACATTGCTACAAATTTTAGATACAAACATACATTCATACATACATATTACCCTCTGTTGCTCAGTGGGTGAGCATTTTATTGCTTGAGTCGGGGATCGCGGGTTTGAATCCCGCCGAAGGAACAAAAAGTTTTTCTGTGTTGCTAGGTCATGGATGTGTATTAAATATGTGTATAATATAATTAAAACCTTAAATATATGTATAGTATAGTATTAAAAGTATTAAATATATTTCCGTTGTCTGGTACCCGTAACGCAAGTTCTTCGAGAACTTACCACGGGACCAGATTGACGTGGTGTGAAGCGTCCACAGCTATTATTATTATTTATATTATGCTCACATCAGTTTTCCATAGGTAGGCAGAGACTACTGACCTCCATTTAATGGAATCTTGACAAACTTCTTTCGCCTCATTCACATTCATTACGTTTTTCATACACGCTACCCGGTTGAAATTCTGGATAAAACATACTTCTTCTGTCAGTTGCGTGCCATGAGCGCGGAGCTGTCGTGTGCGGAGAGCGCGGCGAACGTGTGGCGCGCGGGCGTGGCGGCGCGACGCTCGCGAGCGGCCCGCGCGCGCGCTCGTTTGCTCGAGTTGCGGCAAGCCACCGAGCATGACGCTCGAAACCGCACGCTGCAGGTGCCGAACGTTATTTTGGATATAACGATTGTGGAATATTTTAATGTCTTAGGGTCTGCAGTTCACCCCGAATAGCGACGTGGCGCGCACTTTTTAATATCGTCGCATATTATGCATATCATTACAGCATCTTCAAGCATCGTCATGTCTCGGTGTGAACTGACCATAAAACGCTCAATGGAAATTTAGGCCAGAGATCGTAGATGATATTCACAAAAGGACAGACTGCTTTTAGCTTAGGTACTAGGACAGTGGCTAAGTAAAGTAATTTTACTATGCTATGGAATGTAGGCACAATTAATAATTATACATAGAACTGCTACCACGCTACGAAAATATATTTTCTTATCTTATATTATTCTTATCTCTTTTGACACAATATTATGTTCTATGTGTTAAATATTTTAACAGCTTTGCTGAATGGGTTTATTATATTTTATTAATTTATAATTCACATAATAGCTAGTTCTACCAGCGGGACAGGTGGAAATAGTATCGACCGGACATATTGAAGACTTCGATGATGCTATTCTTCTTCCACGAGATGAAATCGAGGAAATTAACAACGTTATATCAGTAAGTCAAATGCATTAAGTAGAATACAAAATGTTATTACCTACCTTACTGAGTACTTATTTTATTTTACCAACTAGTTTGCCGTATAATCGGGTAATCAAAATAGAAATATTTAAGTTATACTTCTTTTGGCGCGTTTGGTCACATTATATGAGAGTAACATTTTTATGGTGCGGGACACCGACAGGCAAAAAACTTCGTAATGAAGTTAGCTGAAAACTGTCACTCAAGTTTCCATGAAAACGCGTAACTAAATTCAGAGTATTTAGTATAACTATTAACTTTTTACGTGCGTACATAACAACACACACACGTTTTTTAGCAAGTGGGAGAGCTAAAGTTGAAAATGATGCGTCAACAAGTGGAGTTCCGCAAGGGTATCCTGACCAAGGAGTGGGAGCACGCGCAGATGAAAATGAAGCTGCGCCACATGGAGCAGGAGCTAGCCTCGTACAGGAGACTCAAGGTTTGAAAATGCACAAATGTTATTTCATTTTAATACCCCAAGCTTCTATGTAAAATTATGAACCGTCTGATGCGTTGAGCCAGATTGTCTTCTAGCGTAGTGTATATTATATTAAGCTTCGCTTCTTTCGGGCGCCCCTAGACGGCACTGTTTTTTCATTGTTTTATTACTATCAAATCTCAAGTATTTCTTAGATAAAATCACCTAATGATTGTCTTTAACTATATGTATATGTATTTTCATTAAGAGGAAATAAATGTTAATGAGAATTTTATTTTAGCTTCCCAAAGAACTGCAATTGTATTTAAAGAATAAGACATTAGGGCGTACGGATGAGCAAGAGTATATTCGAATGGAGAAAGAAATTGAGGCCTCAAAAGTGTCCGTCAACAGAGAACTCACAGAACAGATAAAAAAAGTAGAGGAGGTTGAGGTAAAGGAAATAAAAATTTATAGCCTCTCGCATAATTGCTAGAGCATTGTTAAAAACGTTTCTGCACTATTACAAATTGGGGCAGTTCTAAAAGGCAATTCCATTAATTGTAGGGATCCCACACTTAATTGCAAATTCGCATCGCATCGCAAATATCTGCGAGCTCGTACATGGGCATAATAAGGGCATGGGCTTGTAGTATACAAGCTCGCGGATGCGATGCAAATTCGTGCTAGTTTTTGTGCGTAATTATATGTGGCAGCCCTTAATTATGACTGCAGTCACCGCCAATAGTTAATAATAATTAGTCTTGGTGTTTAGCGATTTACACCAATATGAGTAGAGCTCTAAGCTTCGATATCGATATCTCTTTACCGATATGTAAGCTTTGATCTATTTTATACCTCGTAGTGGAAAACAGATAAGTACAGGTCACTCAATGAATTTCAGCTCAAAAAGAGTCAAGTTGAAGCGCAACTAAATCACTTGGACACGCTGATAGGAAACCTTAACGCGAAAGTGTCCGAGAAGAGGTTAAACGAGGATCCACTGATGCCCATCAAAATACGAAATATTTATAAAGAAAGGTATATAATAAGGTTTCTTACTACGTGGAAATAAAGATAATGTGTTGATTTGCAACGAAAGAAACAACAATGAGGTTACAGGTATATGCGCCTTTACAAAACTACTTTTATCTACGATTAATATTTTTATTATCTCCAATTTTTAAAAACAAAGCACCTACAGGTATAAGTAATATTCCTATTATCCTTTTTCCAATTCTAATTCTAATGAATTGGGAAAATGGGCAAAACTCGATCCGCTTATCTTTTTAAATAATTATTTTGATAAAGAAGCTTTTAATTATTATTATACAAGTATTAGGCGAGCTTCGTAATATTTTCATTTCCTCATATTTCTGCAGGATGGAAACTGTGGTCATGCGCAGTAAACTCATAAGAGAAGTCCAAGCGAACCACACCAGGATAGTTCTGCTACAGACCGAACTTGAGTTACTAAGGCTCAAAACTTACCCCACTCTTGCCACTTTTAGAACACTGGAGTAATTTAATGCCATTTGAAAATGTAGTTTTCAAATGAGTATTTTTAATATGTACCCCATGACTCAATGTAATAGAAGAAAAGTAAACGTTAATTAAGTGGCAGAATTTATTTTTTTATTTCACCCGACTACGGCGAAGCCAAAAGGAAGGTAATGTTTTTCGCAGTCTATGATCCCATCGTAATACTTACATGAGGTGTCATATCATAATAAAAGTCCGGGTAACATAGTTTAATAATTTAGTCTTGTCGAGTATAGATTTTATGAAAAAAATATAGTTATATTCAGCGAACGTTTATTCTTATTGGGTATTTTAACTTCTTTTTTTGCTAATTGACAATAAAATAAAACAATAAAACAAATATGACATATAAAAGTGTATTTTCCTAATAATTGGTTTATAATGCTATAACATGATTTTAACCTAATAACATTCACTATCTACTAAAATAGTTTGAGCGATATTCATTTGCTAATTATAATGATAAGTTTGCACGACCCACAATCAATGTTCAAGTCTATCCCGTCTCTAGTGAGACGGGGGATTTAACGGCAGTAGATAGTCTGTACTATCAGGGAATCTAATTAATAAGCAGGTTGACAGTTGTCATAATTTGTTCGTAATAAGTTAATAATATGACGTTAAACTGACATGTCATTGATAGTTGCATTGTAACTGCATGCCGTCATTATAATACAAATGAATTATGAGACCACTCTACCTGCTCCTGAATTACATTCCCTGATAGTACATACCCATAGTTTATTCGTGTTAAGAAGACAGTCAAATGTCAGAAATAAATTCCAAAATGGACCAATGACGCATAAGCCGGGTCCACATTAAGTAATTATAGTAAGTTAACTATTTTTTACTTATAATTAATAGTAAGTTTAAAATTTGACATAATAATATGTCCCTACACGTGATTTATTAACATTTACTGTCTTCTGAACGCGAATAGACTATAGGTGTTTTCTCCTCACACAAACTTACACGCTACAATCATACGAAGGATACAGTTACAATAAACTTGGATTGTGCAAACACGTCTAACTTCATAGTAAAAAAGGACCGGGTAAACTAAAGATTTCCCCGTTATTCATAATGCCTGTAAAACCTGTATTGAGTTAAAATAGGCTACGTGTTTTTAGCAAACACAAATATCCAGATAATGATGATAATAATAATAATATACTCACTTTTATATATAGGTTATAGGTATAGGTTTATCGTCGTATTATGAATAAATGACAACTCCTTTAAGTATTACATAACAAATTTATCGGCATAAATGTAAAAGTTTTATATAATACCTATACATAAATGTTTGAAAATCTTTTAGTTCCAAAGTATTTTTTAAACTTTCGGCAAATGCTCAAGTAACGAACATTTTAGATACCTATGAAGAAGTCCAAGGAACATTTTGGACCAGTCTACAATAGCATCAATTTAAGAACAGTCGAATAATATCCAATGCCCAATTCATATAATATAATAAGTACAATACTAAAAAGATAACGATTATAAACTATGTTTTTTATAAATTCAATCACTATATCAAAGTTATCAGCAAAATATAATAACCAATTGATAAAAATTTATAGAGTTAAATACTAAAATAATCTACCTTGATTCACCTAATGATTTAGTTTTTTCAAGGGCGTATTCAAATAATCAAAAATTAATAATCTAAATATCTTTTGAATTAGGATCGGTACAGTGACATAAAAAAGTCACAAATCGAATAATAATATTATCGCAAGGATATACTTATTTTCATAATAATAACAATATACTTAATCATGCTGATGTCGTTAGTATAGTGTTACGTTCAGACTAAGTAGACCTTAGTCCTACTGCATCTACTTAGGGACGTGAAATATACTCGTAGGTGATACATAAAATAGACAACAAGGGTACATACATAATATAAACATGTAGTAAAATATTCAATCGAGTACATTCATTTAATATTTCAAATGACCTATCACACTTTAGAGAGCACACCTTACTTTCGTGTACAAATATCACGAATAAAAATACCAGTCCGACTTCCGAGCTCTCTATAATCTTAAGTATTATGCAAAAATCTTTGTGCAAAATGACATGCACTTACAGTTGTTAGACAATAGACAGTCGAACTTATTCAACTACTACACTACAGAATAGTTATTTCATAGTTAGATAGAGCACTTCAATAAATACAAAACAAGTATATTATTATTTTCATTTAAAAGTTACAAAATTTGTGAGAATTTTCTTATATTTTCAAAGCTATTTCAAACAACACATACGTCTGTATAAATATAATTTTGAGCAGCTATACAATTCAAAACTTTGATAATTTTGTAACCACTAATTCAAACGTTGAAAATCTGTAGTACAAGTCCGTATAAAAACCTTAAAAATTTAATGATATTCGCTAGCAACTATACACTAAAATTCAATTATCTACTTTTTATTTGTTTCTAAAACACTTGGTACGTTACGTTACAGTACTTACCCGTTTTATAAAAACGTCACAATTAGGCCACATTTTCGTTAACAAATTATATCACATTGTCAACAATCACATTTAACTATTTTAACCGATTTACCACAATTTAGGTGTGTATGCCTGGCGGCTGGCAATATTTAAATTATTTTTCACGTGCATTCACTATAAAAAGCCATCAACGATCTCCAATTGATAAACGAGAAAAGCTAGCGATTACTATCATATTGTGAAGGTACCTACAAATTAGTAGTAGTATCTAGGAAGTACCTTGAAGAAACTTGTTATTTATACAAGCTTAATCAAGTCTTAGCAACAACTGTAGCTTCCCCTAGGCACGCGGGTTGCCAATATATAGTGTTGGATATCTATTCCTGCTTCACAATTTCTATTATTATCTAGGAAATCTATGTCAATTTACTTCGCAAGAGGTTGGTACAGGCTTAGAGCGCAGTTCGTTGGTCGTAAACGATGACAGCATCTGCGTCGAAGAACTGACTGTGAGATTTGCTGAGAGCTATGATAGCCGCGTGCTCGCTTCGCATTCTGTTCTTGTATTTCTTACTAAGATTAACCTGCAAATTGAAATCAAATAAATTTAACCTAATACGTGAAGTATTTTGAGATTTATCTTCTTCTTTAAATATATAAAATGGATTACAATTCCAATGTCTCGTTAAAACTCTGACGCTGGACCGATTTGGCAAATTTTGGCCATGAAATAATAGTGGATGTTAAGGGATGGTTTAAACGGTGAGAAATGTTAAGACAGAACTACGTGTGTCAGGACAACTAGTAATAAATATAAACACGCGCACTCGTGGGGCGTGGTACGGTGTTGGAGTGGTAGTAATTGGTATGCATTAGGTGGGGAGCTCATTTAGCACCTGCTACCATACCAATACCGACCGCTGAGCGTGTGGGTCTGTTACACAGCAGTTAAGAAGTGTTTCTGTTACCCACTCCAATCCTACATCACGTTTGTTTTCAACAAAACATTTCTGGGTTCTGCTACGCCGCCGTGTTTACGGCCTACGGTGTCTACAGCGGCGTAGCATTTTTGTAGCTTCTAAGCTACGAGAATACGCTACAACTACGCTGCCGGTTAGGTAGGTTTGGGAAACTAGAAAGTGCTTGTTGCTGGTTAACTTATTTACCTTTGCATAAAGTTGATGGAGGTCGTCCTCAGTAGACAGGGGCCGTGGTTTTGGTCTCAGGAAGGCTGGCAGTGAACGGGTCTTCAGTGCGTCGATACTCGCTGCTCCTTCGATATCATCTAGCACTAAAGATTTTTTTTATAAAAAAAACGGGTTTTTCTTTTGTGCGTTGTTTGTTCTACAGGCTAATTTTTTTATGAGGGAATGGTAAGCGAATGCCGAAACTATATGGAATAGCGAAAAACGCTGAAAGATTTTGATGAAAACTAAAACTACATCATTATATTTTTGATAAATCAATTACCCTAACCAGAAATCGATCCGGCCGATTTTGAAAAAAGTATCATAACCTTGAACTTTACGTTTGCCGTATGTCATTACTTTCCACAATTTCTTCTTTATAAGCAACACTATCGAATGATGTTATAATACAGGCTGTAATTTTTCTCCTGGATAGGAATATCGATTTTCAAAATTCTAATGATGCAGTTTTAGTTTAGAATCTATAGGAATATAGTACCACCCAAAGGGAGATCTCCAACCGAGCGAGTGATTTTATATACAGAATGATTTTTTTTAAGTGGGCATGGTAGGTTAAATTCGAAACTGTAAGGAATACCGAATAGAGTAAAATGCTGAAAGGAGTTACGAGCTCGATTTGTGGCGGACCAATCCTAAAGTGCCACGATCCTAAATAGCGATATCGAAGTTTTCACAGTTCGGCGCTAAAAATTATAATACATCTGAATTGCTTACAAGATGGCTTCCATCTGACCGATAATACCACCTGCTCGTGCGGAAATCTCCCTTTGAGGCCTCCACTATTCCCAAAAGTTTGTTGGTGTAGCTAGTTGTAGATGTAGGTGGTATATAATGTGGTTTGTAGGTAGGTAGTAGGTGTAGGAGTAGGTACCTAGTAGGTGTAGGTTGTTGGTGAAGAAACTATAGGTGTATTCGAGTTTATAGTTCAGTTTATGTTGGCTACAGGTACTTAGTACTCCGTATAACAAAGAGAATGTGAAAGAGGATAATGTTAATATTAATTGAAGTTAATTGAAGTCACATGTCGATCTTCCTCAATCAGCTTACGCACAGCATCAACGTTTTCTTGGGTGACTGCAGTTTTTGGACGACCTTGACGGGGATCATCACTGAGCTTGACACGTCCACGTTGAAATTCAGCAAACCAGCGATAAATTGTGGTTTTGGATGGGGCTTCATCACCAAATGCAGAAATCATCCGGTCAACACACTGTTTTTGTGTTAAACCACTTCGAAAGTCATAATAAATCATCGCTCTAGAATTTTCTCGAGTCAATTCCATTTTCTCAACGACTAAACAAGTTTGACAAGACCTTGTGACAAGACCGAGAATCTTTTTTTAAATAAATAAACGGTATTCGATTTTTAAAACCAAGGAGTTTAAAATTAAAAAGATTTTAATATGACAGGAACAGTGGAAATATTCCATTCCCGATACTTTTAGTGCAGCCCTCGTATACTTATTAGAAAATTACCTTTTAAAAAAATATATTTACCCGATTAGAAAACAACGTTCGAATTACAAATGTAACTTTTTTAAACAATTTTGAAAAGGATATAATATTTTTCTAAAAAGATAACTAGTGTTGGACACATCATATATTTTTTAAAGGCAATTTGCTAATAAGTATACTAATGCACATCATAGTTTAAAATATCGATATTTTTACTTACTTCCGCTAGATGCATATTGCGGTGGCGGAGCGTCAGGGACTCTGTTGACGTAGCAGTGTGATGGCGGGCGTGTGCTTTCTCGAGATCGACGACACTCAGCATCACCCGCGTAGCTGGCTGGCCTCGTGTGCCTTTGAATTTGCACCTATAGTTTTAAAACAGCGTGTAAGTAAGGATTTTATAAAACTAGCAAAATATTTTCTCGTTAAATTTTGTAGATAGGCGCGATTTTTACTTAATCACGAAATATCGTTATGTCGAGTCGAATCCTAAGAGCGTTTTCGCATTATGTGGTCCGATATCCGATATCGGACCGGAAAACGCTCTTATGTCGTCGCCAGTCGTCATAAGAGCGTTTTCACATTTATTTGATCCGATATAGGGGCATAATAAAAAAGAATAAATAAATATATAATATGTTTCAATATGAAATATATGTTCTGTCTTGACATTATTGGTCCGATATCCGATATTGTATCGCGTAATGTGAAATGGCTCTAAGAAGCCTGTTCGCGCCAACCCTAGCGCGACGTTTAGAATAAACACAAAGGACATCACTACGTGAAGTATGGCCGACCGACTCAGGGGCGCTGTCAGAGAGTGACAAACACTTGCATTGAGATCTCCTTCCGCGCCGGATGCATTTTCAGCTCATCCCGAAACCTAGTGAACGCGAACGCGTGTGCGCATATTTATTTGTGCTCGTTAATATAATACCAAATTCGCCGGCGAACCGCGATAAATCTATCGATAATCCGCTCAACAGCTGTTTAGTGTAGTGAGAAGAAACCTCCGCCCAGATACAGAACCACCAGCTCAACAATAAGGTCAGTCCCAGATTTCTCCAGCCCTCACATTAACCTATATACCTACTTCCCTCAGCTCAAAGTCGTATGTGTAAGTTCCTAGCTTACACATTTCTTGGCCCATCGAGCCTTCGTGAAGCCCTTCTCCCTATTACCGGCGTTGGGCCTCATTAGAACCAGCACCTACAGTTCCACTCCGCCCAATTCTGCACATAAAATCAGCTCGATTATTTATATTTTGTCCAATTAATTCTGGCCAGGCCGCCCCGCCATTTTAAAACCAAGTTACAGTCCACTACCATTATCAATTCGGCACATTTAACATTAAACCCCTATTCTGTACATTGATATTAACCTACATGTTAATTAATTAAATTATTTTGTTCATATTTCGGCCCATAAATTCATAGGAAAAAACCCAAAAAAAAAAAAAAAAAAAAGTGGGTATGTTTCGGCTCATAGTCAAACAAAGAACTCGAACATTCCAGAACTTCCCTAGGTACCTAATACATAATTTGTGCCAATAATATCTCATATAATAATTTTCTCAGCTCTTAATTACTTACGAAATATTTTAATGTTTGATTCGCATATAAAATAAGTAATAACTAGTGCGTATTGTGAATTACGTTCGGCTCATAACAGAATTGTGAATCGTCGTTGCATTACTAAGTATTTTATCTATATATAACGTTTATATCTTCATATTCTCAAATTTTAAAACAAAATATTAATTAACTTAGCATTATTTTAATAGTTACGGGTTGCATAACATCCCAAGTGCCCATACTAACATCGTCGGCTCGCTTCGATACAGAAAACTTGATTTGTGTGCATTCTGTAGGTAATAGGTACAGGCTACACGGCGCCCGTGTAAACAACACCTGTTACATTCATTCTCAATTAGGTATTCTTCATAGAATAAATAGTGACCTTCACATTGAATTCATATCTTATCTACGTTCTGTGTCTATACAAAAATATTATTAGGTATTACGTTACAGCTGTTTTAAATAAGAATTCTTATCGACGTTCTGTGTTTATACAAATATATTATAGGTGTTACGTTACAGCTGTTTTGAATAAGTCGGCACACTGTTGAGATTGAGACTGCTCATACCTACTTACATTGTTTTTCATTGCGTTGTTTTGTTTCTAACGCGCCCGCTAAGACTTGTTTATATTCAAACTTCAGGACATTAATATAATATTACAGACGACTTCTAACGCATTAATCTCCGCTCATCAAACATACACTAGTACTATATTGGCATCAGGCGATCGGTCAGCTCATTTGTTAATTAACTCGTACACATTTTATGATAAAATTGTATACATTGTCGGCACATTATTAAAATCTATTTTCTGCGTTTTAATTAATTGCGCGCGTATTTTCCGCTTATTACTTTTAAATATTTAACTTAGTTACAAGCATATATTTTTAAACATGCCTACAAAATCGCAAGCGGCCATATTTAGGCAAACTATAAAATCTATTAGTAGGCTCAGACGTTTTGGGTCACGTTTTGGATGGTACTAAGATTGCTTTGGGCCCGGGGAAGCCCATAGCCTTCGGCACGATTTTTGATTTTGCACTCATAGGACTCGTTGAACACTCATGCGATTCACCTGTAGCTCAAGTTAACTCTGCTCATATTACTCATACTCATTATACTCAGTCGGCTCACTCTACACATTCTGCTCATTCTACTCATGATATTTGCAAAAGCTCCGCCCCATCGTTTACAAACATTTGAATCAAATAGAGTAACAAAAATTAACTCAAATTCACTCACACTTAAGTGGCGTCATGTACCTTCCCAATTAAATCCTGCTGACTGTGCAAGCAGAGGATTATCAGCTCAAGCTCTCTCCGCTCATGATTTATGGTGGTCTCCTCCATGGCTCAAATTGCCAGAGGATACCTGGCCCAAGATGCCTTCAGCTCATACTCGACAAGACTTGCCAGGGCTCAATCCAAAATACGTACCATGCAATTTCTCGATACCCGGTGTCGATAGTGATCTGCTCACTCGCTTCAGCTCTTTAGAAAAACTAACTGGTGTCACTGCCTACATGAGGCGATTCATTCGTAACTGTAAACTAAATTCAAACTCGCGACAACTAGGCCCTCTAACTGTAAGTGAACGTAGAGAAGCATTACTCTTCTGGATCCGCTCTGTACAGCAGAATGCATTCGCAGAAGATATTCACCGCCTGCAAACCGATAGAATCTGCACAGTACGACTACAACGTCTGTCGCCTTTTACGCAGGACGGTCTCCTCAGAGTAGGAGGTAGACTCACTCGTTCGGAACTCACATACGATGCTCAACACCCATACATTTTGTCTAGTTCTAGTCCGCTCGTAGACCTCATAATAGATGACTATCATCGCATACACTGCCACCCTGGCACGGACACGCTACATGCTATTTTACGTCAGCAATTTTGGATATTATCTGCCCGCCGCATTATAAGGCACAGAACGTTTAAATGCATAAGATGTTTCCGTTGCCGCGCTCAGCCCGAAGTACCTATCATGGCTGACCTGCCAGCTGATAGAGTCATACCTCAGCCCGTATTTAGTCACGTATCAACAGATTTCGCCGGACCGTTTCTGCTCAAATCAAGTCAATTACGTAATGCTAAGTTAATTAAGGGATATTTTTGCATATTTGTTTGCCTCACTACAAAGGCGATTCACTTAGAACCAGTCTCATCGCTCACTGCCGAAGCGTTTATTGCAACATTACAAAGGTTCTGCTCACGTCGCGGACTTCCGGTATTGATACGCTCGGATTGTGGCACAAATTATGTAGGAGCTAGAAATCATCTACTAGAGGTACAACAATTTCTCAATGACAATAACGACGCCATTTCTCATAAACTCTCAACTCAAAATATAACTTGGTTACTCAATCCGCCTAAAGCCCCATGGGTGGGAGGTATCCATGAGATTAATGTTAAATCCACAAAGCAACTTCTATACCGTGTTATCGGTGAGCAACACCTCACTTTCGAGGAATTCTTAACTCTGCTCACTAGAATCGAAGCTGTGTTAAACTCTCGGCCCATCAGTCCACTTTCGTCCGATCCCACGGACTATCAGCCCCTTACTGCTGGCCACTTTCTCATTGGCCGTCCGCTCACAGCTCTCCCCGAGCTGACTCTAGATGAAAGAGTAATATCTCCGCTCAAACGCTTTCAGCTCATTCAATCACTCTCTCAGCGCTTTTGGAACCTTTGGACCAAGTCCTACCTCCATACCCTTCAAATCCGCTCCAAATGGCTTTCCTCTTCCTCTCCACCCAAAATTGGAGAACTGGTTCTGCTCAAGGAGGACAATTTGCCTCCTCTACAATGGAAGATGGGAAGAATCTCACGTCTGCTACCTGGGAAGGATGGAGTCATCAGAGTTGTGGACTTGGACACGACTCAAGGCCAGCTGCGGAGGCCTGTCGGCAAGATTGCCCGGCTCCCACTGGATTCTGCTCAGGATGGGGCTCAGCTCGCCGCCTGTGCGGGCCCCCCAGGATGTTCGCGCCAACCCTAGCGCGACGTTTAGAATAAACACAAAGGACATAACTACGTGAAGTATGGCCGACCGACTCAGGGGCGCTGTCAGAGAGTGACAAACACTTGCATTGAGATCTCCTTCCGCGCCGGATGCATTTTCAGCTCATCCCGAAACCTAGTGAACGCGAACGCGTGTGCGCATATTTATTTGTGCTCGTTAATATAATACCAAATTCGCCGGCGAACCGCGATAAATCTATCGATAATCCGCTCAACAGCTGTGTAGTGTAGTGAGAAGAAACCTCCGCCCAGATACAGAACCACCAGCTCAACAATAAGGTCAGTCCCAGATTTCTCCAGCCCTCACATTAACCTATATACCTACTTCCTTCAGCTCAAAGTCGTATGTGTAAGTTCCTAGCTTACATAAGCCTTACATACTTAGTTCTGAAGGTTTTTAAATTTTCTAGCTTAGGTAGGTCCGGATAAAGGACCGCACTGCAGTGCCGCGTCGCGTAGTTCCGCTGCCGCGTAGTATGTTACGAGTGCTGCACTAAAAGTATCGGGAATGGAATATTTCCACTGTTCCTGTCATATTAAAATCTTTTTAATTTAAAACTCCTTGGTTTTAAAAATCGAATACCGTTTATTTATTTAAAAAAAAAGATTCTCGGTCTTGTCACAAGGTCTTGTCAAACTTGTTTAGTCGTTGAGAAAATGGAATTGACTCGAGAAAATTCTAGAGCGATGATTTATTATGACTTTCGAAGTGGTTTAACACAAAAACAGTGTGTTGACCGGATGATTTCTGCATTTGGTGATGAAGCCCCATCCAAAACCACAATTTATCGCTGGTTTGCTGAATTTCAACGTGGACGTGTCAAGCTCTCACTGAGCCCCGTCAAGGTCGTCCAAAAACTGCAGTCACCCAAGAAAACGTTGATGCTGTGCGTAAGCTGATTGAGGAAGATCGACATGTGACATACCGCGAAATTCAGGCAACTTTAGACATTGGCATGAGTCAAATACAAATAATCTTGCATGAACAATTAGGTGTAAAAAAGTTGTTTTCCCGATGGATACCGCATTTGCTCGCATGTGCTTTTTGCTCAAAAGCGGCTCGCGTTACTTAGTGCGTCAGAACTCTCGAAAGATTCCACGCAGGATCCTCAAATGCTGTATACAACATCGTATCAGGTGAATCCTGGATATACGCGTACGAACCCGAAACAAAAAACCAGTCACGAGTTTGGGTGTTCGAAAATGAGTTAAAGCCAACAAAAATTGTTCGTTCACGGAGTGTTGCAAAAAAAATGGTGGCCACGTTTGTCTCCAAAACCGGCTATGTTGCGACTATTCCTCTTGAGGGACAAAGAACGGTAAATGCAGAATGTTATGCTAACATTTGTTTGCCACAGGTCGTTTCTGAACTCCGTAAAGAGAACTGCAACCGCCGCATCATCCTCCATCACGACAATGCGAGTTCTCACACCGCGCACAGAACAAAAGAGTTTTTAGAGCAAGAAATCATAGAATTATTAGACCATCCGCCGTACAGACCCGACCTAAGCCCTAATGATTTCTATACTTTCGCTAAAATAAAGAATAAATTGCGTGGTCAGAGATTTTCATCACCTGAAGAAGCTGTGGACGCCTACAAAACGGCCATTTTGGAGACCCCAACTTCCGAATGGAATGGTTGCTTCAATGATTGGTTCCATCGTATGGAAAAATGTGTCAAATTTCGCGGAGAATACTTCGAAAAGCAATAAATACATTTTTTAATAGTAATGTTGTGTCACTTCCATGATTCCCGAAATTTTCAGTGTCGCCCTCGTATATCGTGTATAATTTCATAAAAATAATGTTTTTTTGCCGTGTCGTGTCACGTAGTTCCGTTGCCGCGTAGTTACTCCTAGTGCGGTCCCACCTTTAGTTGAAATAATAAACAAAAAAATAAACCGACTTCCAAAGTAAAATTACACAAAAAATTATGAAATAAATCTTATTTTCTAAATAATTCCCCTTTAAAATTCGGATAAAATCTCAACTATTTCTCTACACAATATTCATAATTTTGAAGTCGGTACGAGCCGGCAGCCAACTTAAACGAGCTCTATTAAATAATTATCAGGAGATTGTTTGGGCTGTCTGCCTTTGGGCTACTTTTACTTTGTGTAATTTTACTTTGGAAGTCGGTTTAATTTTTTGTTTAGAAATAATAATTTTTCCCTTTTTAGTAATATTTGTTCATATTTGTTATATTATTATTAACACATTTTAAGATCTTTTAAAATAAACTATCGAATGTATAATTGAATACGCTCCAAGCTTCCTTTAGGTATTGTATATACTTACTAGGATGATGATGATGATTACTGTAAGCATATGCCATTATGCTTGCAGTTCTTTAAACAATGTCAAAATTTCCAAACGCGTATCCTTAAAGACTAAGGAGTTCTGTTCAGTGCTTTTGGATTCAGGGTATACCTTGGTACAATATCTTACTTTTTGGTAGCATATATTTGGATTACTTCAGACAAAGTCAAAATCACTATATGTGTCCATATAAATTTCGAGGAGTTCCCTCGATTCCTCATGGATGCCATCATCTAGTCACCACTTTGGTGACCACGGGACCAACTTCGGATTATACCCTGTACATCAAAAAAAGAATTTTGAAAATCGTTTAACAGCCGGCGGAGTTATCGTTGAACGTACAAAAAAAAATACATACAGCCGAACGTATAATAACCGCCTCCTTTTTTGGAAGTTGGTTAAAAATTAAACTTCCATTATTACTTACCTCTGTATGTTTAGACGACCTATAACTTTCTTGGTTAGAATATCCATGTCCTTCCTTAATCGTATAGCTCTCTTTAAGATATTGTTCATCTGAAACAATGCAGTTAGGTAGGTACAATAATTTTATCCTTTGCGTAATGCTCAAGTGTGACTTAGAAAGTAACAGAATTGTTGAGATCATGAAGAGATCGTCATAATATTAGTCTTTTGTTTACTATTAATTGCTATTAACTTTGAGAAAATAAATGCTAATAAACGTAAAATAAATACCTAACTGTTGTTTGTCGTAATCATAATTTTGCGATAGTCATGATTCATGAATTACGTCAGTCTCAATAAGGTCTCAATACATTAATAATATTATTTACCAAATGATTTCTGGTGGCGCGGCATTAGGCGGCAGTAACAAATTATAATCAAAAGAATTACAACTCCGCAAACTCCTCCAATAAGCCAAGATAACCAAACAATTATAACGCGACCCTAAAACCAAAAAACATCTGTAAATTTAAGTTAACTAATAATTTATATATGAAATTTTTGAACTTTAAATATTTTGCACATTTTATTAATTATAAACCTCAATATTTTTTATAATATTTACACTAAGGTACCTGCAGAAACATCTCAATTTGGAATAAGAAAGCGAAAAACGCTTCTTTTTCTTCCTTTGTGGTATTCTAAACCTAACATTTTATTATTTTTTCTACTAACAGTAAAACTGTGACGATATGAATTGTAAAAAGTTAAAGCTATGATATAATGTAAGGTAAATAAATGTATTTTAAGTTAAATACTTATGAATAGGTTATAATATTTTTAACCAAAGCTCATCGTGCTTGACTTTTGTGAAACATGCGCACTAGATTCGTAAGCTCCGTCTCATTTATGAGCACCCAATCATTACCCTTACTGCTTAACTTGGTCTTTGCTTTATTAATATAGGGGAGCCTTATTATTAGGGAACCTGTTGTACATCGGCCAGTACCTATTTCAGTTATTCCTAATTTATTTCAATGAGACTTACTGAATACAAATTCGCCGACGAACCGCGTTAAATATATCGATAATTCGCTCATCTGTGTATACATGTAGTGTATTGAGATGAAAACCTTTGCACGTCTTTCACGCAGAGAATCTATATCAAACTCCACTATAACCTAACTCCCCACTTACTACACTCCAAAGGTGTTCTTCTGCCCATAGTCAAATAGGGTTTTGCACCTACAACCTGCTAATTATACGAAACGCATAATATTTAATATAATACTACCATTTGTTACGTATTACGTTCTCTTATGGGCCAAGGTAGGTATAATCGTTTACCGATCGACACTAGCCAAGGTGGTCTTGATCAAAATTAAAGTAACTTCATACACAAGATTATTACTGGTTTAATGCTTGTTACATAAAAGAAACGTAAGAAACACAGTAAAAAAATATATTTTCATTTATATTTTCAACTCTATTGTATTAGCGCACAGTTCTATTTTCAGTGTTCTGAATTTTCTCCGGTGTTCCGGGTTCCGGGACATAATATAGTCCCAGCCTAATAGGTATAAGCCTGGGATTTTATTATGTTCCGGAATCTGTTAGGCCGGGTAAAATTCCGAGCACTGAAAAAAGAACTATGCGCTAATACAATAGAGTTGAAAATCGAATTGTCAAGTGTCAATGCTGTCATATATATGACATTGACATTTGACTTGACACTCGTGTGTTCGATTTTCAGCTGTGTTGTACTAGCGCAAAATTGAAGTTTTAGTGCTCGGAATTTTACCCGGCCTAACGGATTCCGGACAATATAGTACCAGCCATAATGTAAAATGACGTCAGACTAATTTTCTCTAAGGCTGAGACATATAGTCTCTAATAGGCTCCGGAATCCGGAACGCCGGTGAATATCACATTATATGACAGCTCGACACTCGAAACTTGGATTTTCAACTCTATTGTACTAGCGCAGAGTTCTATTTTTAGTGCTCGAAATTTTCCCGGCCTTCCGGATTCCGTTGCATATAGTCCCAGCCTTATAGGGCTGACAAGGGGCTGATTTTAGATCCTAAGAGCTGACAACACTGACTCTCGCTCACTTCTGTCATCAGATCACACAAATGATCTAATGCATCACAATGGACTGGCCCTAGACAATTCATCTAAAAACGTGTCCTATTTATCAGCTGATTATGAACATAAAATGGCTGCCGTACTAGAGTTGAATTATGTGTTTAAACTTTAAAGAACAGTATCGATATTTTTTTTGTAAGTTAACAATAACTTACATGTTTTATACGTAAATAAAATACTTATTTTAACCGTAAAAATTATTAATATTATTTTTATGATGTAAAGGGTATAATCCCAAGTTGGTCCCGTTTTCACCAAAGTGGTGACCTGGTGATGGAATCCATGAGGAATCGAGGGAACTATTCAAAATTTATATGGACACATAAGGTGATTTCGACTTTTTCTGAAGTAATCCAAGCATATGCTACCAAAAAGTAAGATTTGCACCAAGATATACCTTGGATCCAAAAGTACTGTACAGAAATTCTGACTCCTTATAGATACATGTTTGGGGATTTCGGCGTTGTTTAAAGATCTACAAACATATGCCACCTTACATTTACAGTAATATCCACCATCTTCACAATAAATACCGACATATTATTATTATGATGACAGGTACTCACTACTCATCAGAGTTTTGTGCACCGATATCAATGTGTTTGAAATTATGCTATTGCTTAAAATTATATTCGGGATCATCATCATCACTATAATATATTTATTTAATGCTTACTGCTACATTTTTTCCGTTGACTATTAGGTACAATAGACAATATTAATTATTTAATAATATAGTATCTAATCAATATCATCAATGGTGATTGTTTGACATTACCGATCTGTGGACCTACCACAGATCGGTAATGCTTATTTGAGAAAATACCACGGCCTCTCAGAAAACTGGCACAAAATAACGCTTAAGTTTGTTTTGCCGAGAACAAAAAATGAAAACCGACTTCCAAAGTAAAAATGCACAAAAAAGTATAAAATAAAACTTATTTTCTACATAATTCCCCTTTTAAATTCTTCTAAAATTTTAACAATTTCTCTACTCAATCTTCATAATTTTGAAGTCGGTACCTACCAGCCAACTTGAACGTGAGTTCTATAAAATATTGTTTTATCAGGAAGTTATTCGGGCTGGTACCGACTTCAAAATTATAAAGATTGAGTAGAGAAATAATTGTTAAAATTTTAGACGAATTTAATACAACAATCAAGTTAAATTTTAAATGATAAGTCCTTTTAATCTCTTGGAAATTGATAAAATTTTCACATGTACTTTGTAATTTTAAGATATCACCTAGATATGGTTAATTAAATTATATACGTGTAAATAGCTTCTGAAAATACCACATTATTTCTGATAATTATTTTAAACTTAGAATGGGTATACTAATCCATAGATGATAACTATTACTACTGAGATAGTAATCTATCCTTAAAAGATAGACGTATCTATGCCATCGCGGACTTTTTTGTAGACCTATAAAAGAGAAACAATCCCGCCATACATTGGTTTGTTATTTATCTCCAACGGGTTAGGTTAGGCAGCGTTTTCGATAAAAAGTTCCCAGACGGCTTGATTTTTTTCCGACATTTCAACAATTATAGTCAAAAAATCAAACAATTTCAACTAAATCTTAACAAATTACTATCGACCTAAACCTTCCTAAGGAACCACTCTGTCGGTAAATGTAAACGGCATGAAAATCCTCTCAGTAGTTTTTGAGATAGTCGCGAACATACAGACATATAGACTCGGCGAGGTACTTGAGTATCCTATGTCCGTCTCCTGGTTATAAGCTACGTCCCCACCAACTTTGAGCGAAATCGGTTCAGCCGTTCTTGAGTTATAAATAGTGTAACTAACACGACTTTCTTTTATATATACCTATAGATATATATAAAATATAGAGGGTAGGTAAGTACTTCTACAAATATATTATTAACAATATGTCCCTGGAAGTTTATTTTAAGTCAGCTAGCTACCTTTGTAATGAGTAACTTACAAACCTTTTTCAAATTGAACAAGGTTATCTGGTAGTTTGAGCGATAGGGTTGGTACTATATGCACCGAGATCCGGAAGGCCGTAGACAATCCTGAGCATTGAAAATAGAACTTTGCGCTAATACAATAGAGTTGAAAATCGAAGTTTCTAGTGTCGAGCTGTCATAATGACTTTGACATTCGACTCGACACTCATGTGTTCGATTTTCAACCCTATTGTGTTAATGCAGAGTTCTATTTTCAGTGCTCTGAATTTTCACCGGTATTCCGGATTCCGGAGCATATAGACCCAGCTTAAGCCTAAGGCAGCCTAAGGTGGGGCTATATGCTCCGGAATCCGGAAGGCCGTAGAAAATTCTGAGCATTGAAAATAGAAATCTACACAATAGAAAATACAATAGAGTTGAAAATGGAAGTTTCTAGTGTCGAGCTGTCATATATGACAGAGATATTTTACTCGACAGCCTTCCGGATTCCGAAGCATGTAATCCCAGTTTAAGGCCCGTATTAATAAAGCGTTCTTATCTATAAGACAATTATCAAGAAAGTACTTAAGACGTTGTTTTAATTAATAGACCGTTCTTAAGTACAGCTGTAGGTACGGCGTATCAAGTGAGTGCGAACGTATTAATAAACGAGACTCAAGTACGCTGTCATTGCTGTCAAACTGTTACTTGAGACGCGGTTTCGTGGTTGGTGGGTACAGTCAAAACTCAAACCTTGACTTGAGAACGGCTTGCTTGGGAATTGGGATACAGTACATTATTATTTGTAGTGTTTTTGGGTGTGTTACAATTATGTAAATTAAAATCTAAATATTTATGATTGAACAAACTCAGAATTTACACTACATACTCAACACAAAGTAAAGTTATAAAAAAAGATGCTATATTGATTCAAAATTGATAATTATTCTTCTTTTTTTTTGCAATCGCGGTTGCAAAGGTTTTGCACCATTCTGCCAGTGTCGAGTATTTGTAGAAATATTTTAGATTTTATTTAAATATATTTATTTATTTATTTATATTAAACGAATTACCTATTTGATTTATATTAATTGACTTGATTTGACACTTGACAGCAGAACTTTTTTTCGCTGCCCAAAAAACAATCCTCATTATATGATACCTCCCTCCTACAATTCCTCGCCCTATCAATCTTAAATCTGTTCTGTGTTTTGTAAATACTCCTTTTACTGAAACTTTATGTACATACTGTGGTACTGGCCCTAAATGTTTGTGTCTGTTCTAGGTTTTAGGTTATTCAACAGACTTCCTCCTGTACACCGTGCCCTTGTTTATTCAAGATCCACTCATAAGGCAGAGTTTTCGTCAACACAACACATTGGCGAATCACTAAGGAGCCACTTTAAAGAATAAGAAGAAGAAGAACTTTTTTCGAATGGCAATGATCCGCATTCCGTTTTACGTAGTTGTTAAAAAAATATGGATATTATTATGCTAGACAATAATAAATATTAATATATACGTAAAAATTAATGAAAATCAGTTTTTTCAATATAAAGAATACAGACTAAACTTTTTTTGGTATTTATATTATTAAATATTACATTTTAAAAAGAAATATTGAAGGAATGTATAATCAATAAATCCGTTCTTTGTAGAAGTGTAAACGAAACGTTATTTTATTCGTTCTTTGTAGTGTAGATGACGCATAAAAGTTGAGTAAGTGATCTCAATAACGTTATCAACTGAGACGGTCTTGAGATCACACTATGAATTAAAGACCGTCTTGAGAACGAGTTTGAGAACGGTTTATTAATACGGGCCTAAGACCGCCTTTTGTGCCTAGCTTTATTAAAAAGCCTAAATAGTTTTTTCGTCTATTCGATGTTAGACAACATGTTGTTAAACAATCTAGAACCCATTTTCGTATATCTTTAAAAAAAAACGATGATGCAAATAATTTAAATACATACAATATTATGAAAGAGAGCGATATATAGGCCGTCACGTGTGACGTCACAGTTGCATCCGGCATACATTTGTCATTACTAATAACGTAATCGTTTTACGAGAATGAGATGAGCAAAATTTTTTATTTGCTTATCATTTTTAATCGCGTCAATCTAAATACCTATTTCTTTTGATTTAGGTATCAACAATTTTAAAATTTAATTTATAAAAATGTGATATTCCACACTAGGCAATATCCCTATTATTAATCTTAGTAACTGTATTACCTATTTAATTTTACTTTTTAATGCGTACGCAAAAGTCTTCATTCGATCTTTCATTCACTTTTAATGATCACGACATCACTAGTCGTGTCAAACATTAAAAAATCAGTCGACGACTTCGTCAAGAATCAAAACAAACAGGAATTATTTTAATTCATTAATTTAATTTCTAATCGTCATTATTTGCATAAATTTTATTTACAACTGTCCTCTATAATTCCTGGCTCTCATAATTCATTTGCTGTCGTGGTTTTAAACAAGTGTTTTGCAGCTGTAGCAGTGTTTCGTAACATATTATTTTACTTTTATAAATTAGAATAAAGAAACATTCTTTTAATATTAGCTTTGGTGAAATAAAAGCTTAGTATGCTGTATTTAAAAACGGCGCTTACGTTTTTATTACTAGTTAAATGTACATTGGGTCTTTCGCCGGTTATTTTTAGTAAGTATTGAAACACATTTTTTTAGGTTTTATCTCATAATAATAAGTAATTGTTAATAATTTTCTTAATCGTTCGTTTACAATCGTATTTCTTCATGACGAATAAACATATAACATATAAAGTACAATAAGAATAATTGTAATAGATTTAATTTAATTAAAATTATTCTAGAAATAGGTATGTTGACTTCAACATTGTCTTATACACGTTTGATGCATAATTAACTCTAGTAACACGGCCAACAAGCAACGACCAATATAATAGTAATTACTGTATCATAAAAATAATTTTAAAGTTGCTTTTAATTTTATTGCATGTTTTGAGCACTTAAGTATGCTATATTATAGTAAGTATACTATTATTTAATGGGCTTTTAATTTTGATTTATTATGTTCTTTCATAATTATTTAATTCAAAGCTTTTGTGTACAATGTGAATACATTTTAACCTTTACCATAAACAAATTATTTTAATTTAAGTAAGTAATAAAAAATACATAGGGTAAATATTTACATACTATTTTGCCATTAGTGAGCACCAGTGCTGATAATTTGGAATTTTCAAAACATTGGACCCAGATATCAACAACATAATATTGTTTTAACATAATTTCATTATAACTTCAACTTCCTTTTATTTTACTTCTTTCTTTTTTTTACTTCCTTTTACATTTTTAAGCCTCATTAAACATCTCGGATATATATATATATATATATATACCTTTATGCATTCTGGCTCTTAGATATTTGTTTTTATGAAATAACCAAAAAGTTTATTAAAAATATGTGAAAGGTTTAAAATAGCACAAAATAGAAACACAAAGGGAATTTACAACCAATCGCAAGGAAGAAAGATTAGAATGCCAATACTAGTTTCCCTAAATTTTAAATTGAAAAATGAGGTGTTGCGGGCAGTAGATTCTAAAAACATGACATTTTTGTTTTTAATAAGCGGGAACAAAAAATTTGTTAGTGAATTGCTTATAATTCTACTATATTTTGTTAGGAGTGCTGATAATTTGGTGCAATGTCAGTGCCCCAAATGTTTATTATCCATTTTTCTTTAACAGTACCTGGAGATGGTGGTAGTCAATTGGAAGCTAAATTAAACAAATCTACTGTTGTACACTATGTATGCTCCAAAACTTCAACAGAGTACTTTAACATTTGGTTAAACTTGGAGTTGTTGGTGCCTTATGTTATTGACTGTTGGGTGGATAATTTACGATTGGAATATGACAATGTGACAAGAACTACCAAAAACCCATCTGGTGTGGAACTTAGAGTTCCAGGATGGGGAAATCCGGAGCCAGTGGAATGGTTGGATCCATCTCATGACTCCACCGGAGCTTATTTTAATAGCATAGCTGATTCCCTAGTCAAAATTGGTTACCAAAGAAATGTTTCACTTAGAGGTGCACCTTATGATTTTAGGAAAGCTCCAAGTAAGTTTTTTTGTGTAAACAAAATAGTATAACAAAAGGCATATCAGATATCCTTAAATCCTTCTTCTTGAAATGTTCATTCATCAAATATGCTTTTAATTTTTTTTAGATGAAAATGGAGAATTCTTTGTGAAGTTAAAAGTCCTGGTTGAGGAAACCTATGCAATAAATAACAAGTCATCAGTGACCTTAGTAGTGCATAGCATGGGTGGCTCAATGGCACTACATTTCCTGAGGCTGCAGAGCCAAGCCTGGAAGGACCAGTATATCAAACGACTTATATCTTTGTCTACCCCATGGGGAGGAGCTGTAAAGGCATTAAAAGTATTTGCAATAGGTAGGTAATGTTGGCTAATATGTTTATTCCAATGTGGTTTTCCTTGTTTTTCAATCTAATTTCTATTATAATGACAAAGCAATTTTACTGTGGTTTCTAGTAAAGCAAAATCTGTACCTATTTCTCTATCATTCATAAAAAAATTAACTTTGCTCAAATAGGTAATCTCGTTTGCAAATTATAGTATTATTATAATAGAGCACTAGTGGTAGTGGTAGTGGCACCTTTGGTAGACTAATGACTATCATTTTAAGGTCAGAACAATAATGTTATGCATGAGCATGTCAGCAGCCATTAAATTTAAATTTTTACTGCCCATTGTCTACTGTATGTTTAGCATTGCCACAAAAACTTATGAGTAATATCTCTAGACATAAGTATTATTAGTAATAGCGTTTTTTTATGATTTACAGGTGATGATCTGGGTTCTTACATGTTGAGTCAGAGCACACTTCGCACAGAACAGATAACCTGCCCGTCTTTGGCCTGGCTACTACCTTCTCCAAACTTCTGGAAACCTTCAGAAATACTGGTGCAAACAGACAGATTCAACTACACCATCAATGATCTACAAAAGTTATTCAAGTATGTAATGATTAAATTATAAAAAAATACATATAGAATATTAAAAGTGAATCATCTGCAATAGAATATTATATATATTAACGTCATTGATAATCAGCATTAGCTTTAAACATTTCTTTTTTTTTAATAAAACTAGGGGGCTAACAAGCAAACGGATCACCTGATGGAAAGCTATTACTATCGCCCATGGACACCATGCAACATCAGAGGAGTTGCAAGTGCGATGCCAGCCTTTTTTTAAATTGTTGGATTGGGTACCCTTGGATAACCGCTTGAATAACATTTTTTAATAATTAATAATTTCTAATAATTCACCCTCTCTTAACTTGGTGCACATAAATGCACAAAGTATACCGGCCCATTACTCAGATCTCTTTGCATCTTTCAACATCGTCCCAGTAGACTGCATATTGGTGTCTGAATCATGGCTAGAACCCTCAATTCCCTCCACACTGTATCCTTTACAAGATTTTACTTTAGTTCGTAATGATCGTTGGTAGAGGTGGGGGTGTGTGTATTTATATTAGGAAGAACATCTCATATAATATAATCTGCCAATCTTCTAATTATATTCGTGGACAGTGGGAATTTTTATTACTTGAAATCACCATCTCCCATAATAAAGTTCTTTTAGGTGTTATGTATAGTACCTCCTCTGCAGTCAATTACTTTGCAGTACTTGATGATTTGCTTAACCGTTACTGCCCCTGCTACGATCACGTAATCCTCATGGGCGACTACTTAATTCTTGTTTAACTAAAAATGATAATAGAGCTCTTATGCTCCAAAATATAATTTCTTCTTTTAATATGCATATTTTACCCCTTACCCCAACACATTTTCCACCGAACTTTGAGCCCTCTTTGCTTGACCTTATTTTTATCTCTCAACCTACTAAAGTAATTTCCCATGGCCATTTAACTGCCCCTTTTTCCTACATGATCTCTTATACTTGTCTTATAAGCTGCGTAACCCCAAACCCAGAGCTAAAACCATTCTGCAGCGTAGCCTTGCCAAGATAGATCTGGACATATTAAGACATGACTTCAGTGCGTTCGACTGGAATCCGCTCTACGAGGCGACATCTATTGACTGTAAAGTAGAAATTTTCAATTCAGTGGTTACCAAAATTTATGATGTTCATGCCCCTATAAAGCCTATTCACGTGAAGCGTCTCCCAGCGCCCTGGTTATCCCCAGAAATAAAAAATGTAATGACTATGCGTGACAAAGCCAGGAGCTTACAGAGCTAAGTGTAAATGAGTGCCTACAGAACAGAATTTATTAGCTTATAAAAACTGCGTAATACTTGTAACAGAATGTGTAGAGACGCTAAGCACCATTTTATATATGCTTCAGCTGGAAATTTGTCTCAGGCACAGATGTGGACATTTCTTGGACGCCTCGGGATTGGGAATACATCGAAGACTCCTGCGCCAGTAGTAAATATTGATGTACTTAACAAACATTTTGCTGTTCAGTCTATAAACTTATCTGATGCCAATAAATCCTGCTGTATGAACTCCCTTTCTAATAAGTTACCTCCTCCTTTTGATCCGTTTGTCTTGTAAATTTCTCGGAAGAACAGGTACTCACAAGTCTTCGTTCAATCTCCTCTAAAGCCATTGGTAGTGATGGCCTGAGTAAGGATATGTTATCCCCAATTTCTGATTTGTTGTCTCCAGTCATAGCCCATATCCTTAACTTTTCCATTAGTTCAAGCACTTTTCCTTCCATGTGGAAACATGCCCATACTTCTTCCTAAAACCTCTAATCCTACTTTACCTTCTGATTATCGACCCATTTCCATTTTACCAACCCTTTCTAAAATTCTTGAGCAACCAGTTACCAAACAATTCAGTGATTTTCTAAACACCAATCATATTTTAAGTCCATTCCATTCTGGGTTTCGTCCTGGGCATAGCTCTACCACTGCATTGCTGAAAGTAACGGACGATATACGGTATGCAATGGACAACAGACTGCTATCAATTTTAGTTTTATTAGACTTTAGTTGCGCGTTCAATTCGGTGTCGGTCAAAAAACACCTTAGGTCCTTAGGTATATCTTCTTCTGCGACAGCATGGTTTGACTCCTACCTGATAGGACGAAAGCAACGTATATTTAATCCTGACGTTAGCTCTGACTGGTCCAGCATTACTACTGGTGTCCCACAGGGGGGAGTGTTGTCCCCATTACTTTTCGCGGTCTTCATAAATCAAATAACAAGGTTTATCTCTTCTGCTTACCATTTATATGCAGATGACCTGCAAATTGCACACTAGTATTGAGGAAATTGATCTTGCTATTATTGCTGTCAACCAAGATCTTTTAAATTGTATTAGGTCCTTACATATGAAATTGGCGTTTTGTCGTACTGGCCACTTTGATCTCAAATATATCTTCTTTGGTTAGGAATTCCAATTTCAAATTTATACCGCTATTTACTCAAACTTTTGTGTTTCGAAAACCGTAATTCATTTGTTTTTTCCTCTTTTGTTTTTTTTTTTTGTGTCACTGTTTACAAAATGGAAAACTTGAAATATCGTATTATTTTCGAGTACGAGTTCCACCGTGGCACCAGTGATGCAGAAACGGGTCGAAGGATTAATGATGTGTATGGCGGTGGTGTCGCAAAAGAAAATACAGTGCGTTTTTGGTTCCAACGTTTTCGTTCTGGAAATTTCGACCTGCAGAACAAGACCCTTGGTCGGCCGGAGACCAAAGTTGATAATGAAGAATTGAAGGCTATTGTGGAAGCGGATCCATCGCAAACCACGTCTGAGTTAGCTGCAGGCTACGGTGTTAGTGATAAAACTGTTTTAATCCACTTGAAGCAAATTGGGAAGGTGAAAAAAATTGAAAGATGGGACCTCATGAATTGAGTGCAGCAAACCGACAAACGCGCGTCGACTGCTGCGTTACATTACTCAACCGGCACAATAATGAAGGGATTTTAAATCGAATCATTACCTATGATGAAAAGTGGATCCTGTACGATAATCGGAAACGCTCATCGCAATGCCTGAACCCTGGCGAACCAGCCAAAGCCTGCACCAAGCGAAAATTTACTCAAAAAAAGTTACTTGTGAGCGTTTGGTGGACTAGTGCCGGTGTCGTTCACCACAGCTTTCTTAAATCTGGCCAGACGATTACGGCAGATGTCTATTGCCAGCAACTGCAAATCATGATGGAAAAGCTAGCTGCTAAACAACCGAGGTTGGACATTTGCTCTAGGCCACTGCTATTTCAGGATGACGCTAGACCGCACACTGCACAACAGACGGCCACCAAATTAGAGGAGCTTCAATAGGAATGTCTAAGACATCCACCGTACTCCTCGGACCTTGCTCTAACAGATTACCATTTTTTTCGATTCGAAATTACGATAACTTCTTGCAAGGGAAAAAATTCAACTCCGATGGTGTAGTCCAAAGCGCCTTCAAAGATTTTATTGATTCCTGTCCGAATGGTTTTTTTAGTAAAGGAATCAATGAACTACCTATGATATGGCAAAAGTGATAAATAGCAATGGTGTATATATATATACTTTGATTAAATAAATATATTATGTTTAAAAAAAACTACTTTATGTTCTTCCTTTATTGTGTCCGTCACACGTCTCCAGAATTTGTGCATACGTTTTATTTTTGGACTGCGCAAATTCGATCATATTACCGAGTTTCGCAACAAATTACAATGGCTTCCCATCAGCCTTCGTGGGAATTTTCATATTTTAACCCTGTTGTTAAAATTCTAAAATTGTCTAACTCTCCTTCTTATCTATTTGAACGATTTTCACGAGCGACAGGCCTCTGCGTACTTGTAACCCAAAAAAGATACTCGACACCCCTTGGTGTAACTCAAATTGCTACGCCAACTCGTACACGATCCGAGCTGCCCAGCTGTGGAATGGAATGCTTTCCCTGAACATGTGTGGCAGAGTCCAACAGTGGACACGTTCACGACTAGGCTGAAGAATCATTTCTTATTGTCATCAAACAAAATAGTCTACGTTTATTTAATCATATTATTATTATTTATTAGGTTCATTAATTTTTGTTTATTATTCTTTTATGTAGGTATCATAATATTTATAATATGTATTAGTATATTGTATTTATTAGTTTATTATCATTATAAATCAGTTGTAAGTAATTGTCTCTTTTCCAATCTGTTATTATTCTTTGCTGTACTACCTGTGTCCTACTTATTTTATTTTTTCTAAACTCTGTCTAAGGTCTGCTGGCAGAGATCTCTTTTTAGAGATAAGCACGCCTTTGTACCATCTCTTTTGTGTATTTTGTAATTTTTTTTTTTTTTTGTGTACATGATGAATAAATAAATAAATAAACTGGGATCATACTTAGCTAATAAACATCAATTAAATCCAAATGTATAAGGTAACTGCCTTATAAATTTGGATTTAATTGATGCCTTGAATTTCGCGGTGGCGGCGCGGGCAACACGGACCCGTTCTCGAAACCAGAGGCGAAGGCTCACGGCACTATAGCGGAGAAGTAGTGTCGGCCAGATAATCTACTTCGCCGTTTTTGTTCGCTAACGTAATGTTGGACATAGTATAGTAGTAGTAGTTAGACATAATATTTTATATTATGTCCTATCGCCGTTATTCGAGGCCTTTAAACAAAATTGAGATGGTAGTCTTTCGTTTCCTGCCGTAATATTTGTCGTTGCAGTTTCGTTTCCGGTCTTTTTGACGGCAAGATGGCCGCTTCCGTTGTTCACCAGGTGTGGCGCGCGCGCTTTTTTCCTCATTGGCGTCTTAAGTTTTGTGCTGTAAAGACTTGTAACGCTGTTAGCGTTCGTTTAAATTATAGTCTTATAAATTTTATAGTTTCTTTGCAAATAATTATTTTAGATCGTTTGTGGTTTCGAAATATGTGAGCTTGTGAGCTTGTTGAACTTGTGAGCTTAGACCAGAGGGATCAAACAGCGTGGAGACACAATGCGTTTTCATGGGAATGGGACTTCAACCTGGCTGGGGTATTCCCACCGCCGAATTTGATGCTCGAGAGTGTTAATGCATCTCAACCGTGCGAAAGGTATGTTTCTGATTGCAGCTCCGAAGTGGCCCCAGGCTTTCTGGAGAGCAGATCTAAAAGCACGTGCAATAGCACCACCATTCACAGTTCGAGACTTAGAATCGAAGTTACTCGATCTGTCGACGGGCCTTCCCCCGCCACAGTTACAAGACCTGACCATGGAGATTTGGAAATGTGGGGGTGGTCACAAGAGCTAGAATCCTGGTCAGAACAACAGAAGGCTCTACTAAAAAGCGGTTAGCGTAAGTCTACTTTTAACACCTATAAACCGGCTTGGTTAAGATGGTTGAATTGGTGCAAAATTTCTGGGGTCCAGCCTACTAACCCATCAGGACCACAGTTAGCCCAGTTTTTAACTGACCTACATTTAAAACATAATTTAGCCTATAAAACTTTTGTTTCTACGCTTAATAATGCTAATAATAGCTCTCGTCTCGCCTCGCATGTTTTGGTTAAGAAAATTTTAAAATCTATTTTATTGAGAAATGCTCAAAAATGTAATAAGTCAAATACCGTTTGGGACACTAGTACTTTAATATCTTACTTGGGCAACAAGTAACATTAATCATGAAAACTTATTCGAAGTTTCTAGGAGATGCGCTATCTTATTATTATTGTGCTCTAGTCGCTGAGTACACGACCTGACGTTATTGAGCGTATCGCAGGGTTCTCTTGTAGATGACGGTCAACTAAATACAGTCACTTTCTGGCCAATATTTGGTTCTAAAACTGATTCCGAATCATACACTCAATCAGGTTGGAAACTTTTCGAATATTGAAAGACCAAATGTTTATCCATTACTGTAGGTGCGTAGGTCAGCTGCTCTGGGTAGTGATAGGCCGAAAAGAAGCCGGCTGCTTCTAGAACAGTAATCGCGGGATGGGTAAAATCTGTTCTAAAAGAAGCAGGTATCGAGGCAACTCCGGGAAGTGTACGGTCTGCCGTTGCTTCTAGAAGTTGGATTGACAAAAAACCAATAGACGACATTTTAGAAAGAGCAAATTGGAGGGCAGCAAATAATTTTAAAAATTTCTATAAAAGGGAGATAATTTCTAAGCCTACGACACCCTCTACAAATAACTCTTTAGTAAATCTCTTTGAGCCGTTAATTAGTTTATATCAAAAAATAAATAGCTTGATTATTTTGTAATAGGTGTTAAATTATAAATTAGCCAATTTAAACAATATTAATTTTAATTATGTTATTTGATAAAATTTAAAATAATTGATAATATTATGAATAGCAGTTATCTTTGATGAAATAGGATTAAGAATATAATAGAACAAAGTACATTTATTTATAACCTGATTATAAAATCTCTAGAAAAATGTTTTACTTATTCTTTTAACAATTTCCTTATGATATTGATTTATCACATTGGCGTCTTGTCCACCAGGCGACAACAAACAATATCTCAATTTTGTTTAAAGACCTCGAATAACGGCGATAGGACATAATAGCAGAGTTTTACCTACCATTAAAACTCTTATTATGTCCGGAGCCTTATTCGAAGCCTCACAGTAAGGTCTGCCTGGTGAAATAATTGAGACTGCAATGAGGAAAAAAGCGCGCGCGCCACACCTGGTGAACAACGGAAGCGGCCATCTTGCCGCCAAAAAGCCCGGAAACGAAACTGCAACGACATATATTACGGCAGGAAACGAAAGACTACCATCTCAATTTTGTTTAAAGGCCTCGAATAAGGCTCCGGACATAATAAGAGTTTTAATGGTAGGTAAAACTCTGCTATTAATGACTTACTTTTTATAAATAAAACGAACAAATAAATTGAACAAAACTACGCAGTACCGCAGTGGCTACCACTTGACAGGACTCACCGCTCCCGCCCCGATGTTTTCAAGAATAGGTCGATTTGAGTGTATGCAAACAATCTCACCATAGCGCCGCTGCCGCGAAATTGGAGAGAGCGGCCTCACAATGATAAAAATAGTCTAGTTTAAGAATTTATAATTTATCGGAAGGGTAATGAGAATATTGTTACAGTGACATGGAGCTGCCTAACGCATGGGAGATGCGTAAGGACACGCAGCAATATTCGCAAGACTTCAGTGCGCCGGGCGTCGAGGTGCACTGTCTCTACGGCTACAACATATCCACTGTTGAGAAGTGAGTATAATGTTGCTTGACCTAAAGTCTGAACCTGAATCTAAAGCCAGGAAAAAATCCTGCTACGAGGTTATTGAGGGCACTTAAATTTTTTATAGCAGCAACACTACGAAAAACTAGGTTGGGATTGGTTAAATCTCACGAGATTTGACATTAATGATATTTCTTTCTAGTTTCGTGAATTTAACGCAATATGACGAGGTTATCTTGTCCTCAGATTAAAAACATTAAATATCATAGATACCAGGCTATTAGCAGGAGGAAGAGAGATAATATATCGTTCCTTATTCTCTTTACGATAGATGCTAATGGGGAAGGAAGAAATGTCTAATAGTTAGTGACATTTATATTACTTTCTTTTCTATAAATGCAGTTATAATAATAAACGGTTTGGTATAATATAATAATAATATAAATTGATTATTTTTACAATCGAATTGTAATTGAGAAGATACGTAAAAAACTATTTTACTTTGCGCAGGTACTTTATAAGTAAAATATTTAAACGGTACTTTAGTTTCACCATTTTACAATTATTGCAGATTGCCTGGCTTTTCTGTTTCTGGTATCATTAGACGCACACAGATGCGCGTGTACCGACAGTGCATCTAAAGTGCCTTACGGTCACATGTTGAAAACGCACGCTAATACTTTCTGTATAATATTTTAAGACTTATATATTTTTAGACCAATTTGCCCCCTTTTACTTTTTTATTTAAGTTTGTTAATTTTTAAGTTTTTAAGTTTTTTTGTTTAAGTATGCTAATGTTCCATAACGCATTGTTCGAACTACACAACCCCCCATAACGCTTTACAGGACCCCCGCCCCCCAAATTGCGTTACGTAATACTTGAACGCTCTCATTAATAAAGAGTGATCTTTTTTTTTCTCATAAATAATAATCTAAAAATAAGCTGTGATAAATCAGTGTCAATAGTATGGCTACTGTATATTTGCAGACTACAGTACAAACCAGGCACTTGGTTAGACGGCACACCGACATTAGCAACTGGCGACGGGGACGGTACAGTCAACTTGCGCTCGCTCAACGCTTGCGAGCGCTGGCGCAAGCCTCCCGCCAAGCACTGGTGGAAACCCAGCTTCAGGAAAAACTACCCTGTGAAGTCCCTAGCGCTGCCCAACGCGGAACATCTCAAGATATTACACGACCCTCGAGTTATAGAGTACATCACTACGGTCGTGGGGAAGTAAGGATTGTGATGTGAAACCGGTATGGTGATGTTTATAAAGGAGCTTTTACCTAATTTATTATTGTTTTGTAAAGTTGTATTACTGTTCATGAAAACCGTAATATTTATAACAAAAATTGCCAAACTGTTGCTCTCTAATATTCCTAAAATACGTATGACTTTTTAAAAGCCTATGGAGACTTTTTATTCAAAGGATTTCGTTTTTCAACAAGTTCTAAAGATTTTATTTTTGTATGAATACAAGTTTGTGTTTAACAGATTATTAACTTTAAATCTGTTTAACAAATATTTGTATATAATATTATGCATATTCTACAGATAGCTTCTACTAGCTCGTACCTGATGGACGAACGGAATATCTCATGAAATACCTTCTAACATAAGATAATATTTTTATTAATTTAAAAGAAAATTCTACCATATTTTATGTATTTGGTAATAACTTTTTTTTTTTAATTCAAGTTATTTTTATAGTTATAAAGTCTCTGTGTAATAAAGTAAAACTCCTAAATAAACGTAAGTTGTTATGAATAAATATACTCATTGTTACTTTGAGTTTTTATACAGGTATTTATTTTTAAAAATTATGTTGTTTTTTATTTAATTTCGTTACATCATTTACATTTTTTACTTTTTCATGATGTCGTATTATAATAATATTTTGTTATCAATAATTTATTGAGTTCATTCTTCTTCCAATTAAGGGCGCATTCAACTATACGAGGCGATATGCTACCCAAGAGATAATTTTAATATAGAAATATAAATATTTACTGTTGATTACTTTTTGTTACTCTTTAGAATATAATTTACTCAGGTCGAGGTCCGATGCGTGCATAATACTTAAGTCTTGTGTTGTGAGATCTTAGAGACAGAGAGAGCTGTGTGGCTGTGATATTTAAGTGTTGTCTCTGTACTCTTTCAGTCAATTTCAAAGTAAATATTAAAATAATGTTAAAGATGTACCCACTAGTCAACTGATACTCGCTAGTGGGTATCTAGATTCCAGTAATTTAATAAGCACTTAACCTTGTTATAAATCGCTAGATTTTCTTTTTCTTTTCTTTGTACGAAAAATAAATTAGTGAAAAGTAGGTTGTGTCAAAATATTTGGTAATTTACGTAGTAGTAAATTAAAATATTGTGAATAATATAATATGGTTATATTTCAGTGTCTGGCATGGGTAAAACTTAACAATTAGTTAATTTTGCTATGAGAATAGAAAAATGAAATGCACGCTTACCTACACTTACTTACTACACAAAAACGATGGGTGTTAGAAACATTTCTTAAGCCAAAAAATACAAGACTTAATTAACCGAAAAAGATATTTCAATCAACGAACATTCAAAGGACATTCAAGGACAAGGATTCTAGTTTACTTCTAGTACTAATAGGTATAGGATATATCTTATTACGTGGGCTAGTAAGCAAAAGAAAAATAATTTCTAATGGGTGTTCAAGAGGTTAAAATTGCCAAAAAGTGCAATCTTTAAATTCTCTTAAATCTTTAAATACAGTTAAATAATTATGAATAAATAATACCTATGTTAATAATGCCAAAAAGAACAGATGTAAATAATAATAATAAATAAATAAAATGCAACCAGTGTTTTATTGTCCTCAAGACCGTTCAATTTCCTTCCTGTCTTCGTTAATCCTGTAATAGAAGAAATATATAATAATATGATTTGTATTGCGTAATATTTACTAGTATAAATTCCTACTGTAACTTATGCATCTTGGCGATTTACGTAAATACATTGTGACACGCACGCATTGCGTGCCTACGAAGTATAATAAAAGAGTTTTATAAAATAAAATAAAAAATATGTAGCCCTACGCTTAGGAATTTCTTACTTAATGAAACACTAGATCGTTATAAATATGTAATATTAAAACGCCAACATTATCTTATTTGCAACTCTATTAACTCAGCTCTAAATTCATGCGATAGTGACAGGTACAAATATACAAATACACCAGTTGTTCTATAAAAGCCGCTAATCCTATCGAATTGTAACATCCAATATTATTATCTACATGAATATTAAATACATCATACATTTCTCACTTCAATAATGTCTTAAAATGTAAGACAGAGAAAAGGTATAGAATTTAAATTTTAAGTGCGAAAATATACCGGAAATTATACTAATAAAAAAGTTCATAAAATTTCATGGTTTCCAAAATCTATCAAAGCTGATAATAATTCATATAACGATAATTATGAGTGTCGGTATAATACACGTAACAGAAAACAAGTATTAAGTGACACAATTAGTATAGCAATCGTCGACACAAATACATCGATAACAATCATACATCGGCAGTACACAATGAATTTGTGTTTTTGGTCGTTTTTATTTTAGTAAAAACTAGCATAAAACACAGATCTTAAACTTGAAAATATGCTCTCACGCAAGGATATGGTTTTATCTTATTTGATTTGATTAAATAACCTTTGTTTGTGAATTACTTTAGTAAAATATAGTTTCTTTCTACAGTACTCCGTTTAGAATTATATTTATCTATATTTACGATCTTGTAATATTACATATAGTATAATTATTATGTATCCAGGTGATTATTCCGTAACTATTAGATATATCGAAAAACTTTAAAATCAAAAGTATGCTACCTAAGGAGTAAAATTATCATCTAGTATCTATCGATAAAGCTTTTGATCTGACTACAACACTGAGTAGCCTTCAAGATGTTTTTTAATACGCGTAACAACGCTTAAATTGTGGCACGCGACTCACGTTTACTTCCCACTTCCACTTGTTTTCTGTTCCCACGGAATATTTAATGTGTACACGATAACGTAAGTGGTACCTATGTTTTACAAGTGTTATCGATATATTATATTATACATATATGTATTGTTTCGAACTTGATATTAATGCTACCACATATAAAATTTTAATATTCCGTCTAAAAAAAATTGTTCGTCTGTAAAGTCGGTTTATGGACGATAATTTTCCGTGATAACGTCATCACAAGCCTAAGGCTTAGGCCGATCGTGCCTCTTTATCGCTTGTTCCGCGCTCTCGCTTGCACGATCGGCTCATTCGGAACGTAACAATGAGTGCATGCGTGCATGCAGCCGGCGTTTATCGATTTATAAGACGTTATTACGTAAAAAGATCTTAAAGTGTTTAATCACAATGTTTCAACTCTTCTTACATGAATTATGTTGTTACACTATGCTGCTTAGAAACATCAATACTTATCTTAAGGATATTTCTATCAATAGCGAATCCGTTTAACTTGTCTGTAACAGATTCAAAGACTTAGTACATTCATTTCCACGCATTTGTTTTTTAACCAATAATGAAAAATACTAAACATAGAGAGTGCCAAAATCATTACCCTTAATTTTGGCTTAGCCGTAGTCGGGTAATAATAGTGATGGGCTAATATTATTTTAACACAAAATGAATGTAATCTTATATCCTATTAATATAAGTTAAATAAATGCTTTCTTCTTATTAACTATAATGTGATGACTGATTCAACTTTTAGACGATTTCAGTATAAATATAATACATACACCTACGTAGTAATTATTAAAATCATACAATTTACATACATTTCTCATTTTCATTATTACACCAGCATCGGGTTTATGAAACTATATTAAGTACTATAAAAGGTAGAATTAGATTTGGAATTCCATAGTGACAGAAACTACACGACTATATTTCATTAAGAATATAATAAATAAAGAAGGCATTTCACCGACATACATAACCTTTTCAATAAAAAAAGAATAGCACAAAGTTATAATATGTGGCTAAATATTACCGATTATATCAGTCTAAAAATAACGATAAACCTAAATATTAATTTATACATGGAAAATAAATAAAACTTTCATTATATAAACACAAATGTACAGATATCAACTTAATATCACATTTTAATATTTTATCTAAAACATTATGACACTAAAGTAATACTCAGATATTGAACATTAAAACCAAAATAGCGTATGAAGTTTTTGTATACGCAGGCTCGTACGGACCTTAAGGCTTACTTGAATTCGTATGCAATACGCAATACGCAATATAAAGCCAATGATTTAAAGTTAATTTAGGTAAATTTGTTAGGATGTTAGTAGTAAAAAAATAATCCGTATAGCCTTATTGACTACACAATTATAGATAACATGGAAATATTTAGAAACCTTATCGTGCACCCGCAATGTTATTTAAAATCAAGATAGTAAAAATTAATATTTAAAACACATTACAACTTTCGTATTGGATTCCATTAATATATTCTATTCTTACAGATCCTTAACATTATAGTAACTAAATATCATATATTTCATTGCATAATAAAAGCAAAGTTTTTACCAATTTGTCCATTAACCAGCAAACGCAACGCGACGCAACGACATACAAAACGTGTGTGCATCGTTTTTGTGCATTTCAATATCTTATAGGTATTTACCCACAAAACTACATAATTAAATTCTGAATAAAACACACAAAATAATTGCAAAATAGATAAAAAATTATCTAGACTCGTTCAGGCACCACGAAATCGAATCAAATTCATTGAATTTTTACCACATTAGTATCACATCGTAAAATCCTGCTGATTTTTCTTTAGAAAGCGTCTAATTATTATATATTTTTAAATTTCTTATTTAAAGCATTCACGTCAATTAGAAATTAAGACTTCAAAAAAGTTGAGTGAGCGATAAACCTAAATATTAATGAGTATAAAGTTTTGTACGATTCGAAAGTCATTAAAACCCATTTTTTTTAAACTAAAGTATGTAAATCGATGCGATATAATACAATATTTATTATATATGTTAAAGAACATGTAATAGTGTTGACTTGAGAAGCATAAACGTAACACTACGCGCAAACCCTACGTCATGCGTCGTCGGCGCGTTCAGTATCGGAAGAGGACAAACCGGTAAGCGTGGCGCTACCTGAAGAGATCGGGGCGGTAGTACGCGTAGACGGCGAGCAATGCGGCCGCGAGTGCGAGCGCGCCGCCGCGCGAGCGCAGGGGGCGGGGCAGAGCAAGCGCGAGTCGCGCCAACCGCGCGCGGAAGCCGCTGCCGCCCGCGCGCCGCACGTCGCGGCGCCGCCGCATGCGCTCTTCGTCGAGCCGCCGCTGCTCCTCCCTGAAAAAGGTAGATAGATAAATTAATTAAAAGAATAATATTATAATTGTGGCAAATAGGAAAGAATGACATAGATAATATATTTAAATAGTCCCTGCTCGTGATTTCACTAGACAAATAACTCAAATCTGCATATTAAATTGAATCTGAAATCTTTTTTAGATACCAAGTAGCTATCTAATATTGTGTGTGTGTAATTCCGTTAATCGAAAGGTATAAAGATTTTCAATAATGCTCATGTAACATAATATATATTATTATGTATGTTCGACTTACTCTTTCTTTTCGAGAGCGGCGACTTCAAGTTCGAGGTCGCTGGGATCGTTTTCTTTGTACAACTTAAGGGCAGTCACCAATATGTCTTCAAATGGCAAGTCGTCTGGTAACTATAATATAAAAGTAGATAGAAAATATTAGTCAAATTGGAACCACACATAGGTACTAAAATGTTGATCGTTACTAACTTACGGCCCGTTTCAATAACCTATCTACCAATAACTATTTGTTAAAAACGCCAAATTTGTATCGCAAAAATCGGCAAATTATTGAATGACGACGTTTTTAACAAATAGTTATTGGTAGATAGGTTATTGATACGGGCCGTTAACCAGCAAGTCCTAGCTGACGACTGTCATTTAGACAGTTATCTAATTTAATGCATATAACAATTGCAGTCAAACAATTTTAAATAGACAGCCATGTTTCTATCGCAAGCAAAACAAAACTCACCCGCGACAACAAACAATGCATCATGGCCATGTCCTCCTCGCACGCCCGCACCTGTGGCGCGCGGTGCAGCACTATAGCCGCTGTGACGTACACGGGGAAGAGCGGCGGCGCAGCCAGGAAGTAGTCGTATAGCCGCACGACATCCGCGTAGCGCGGCAGGCTGTGTCCGAACCACGTGAGGTACCACGGCAGAGCGAACATCGTGCCCACGCCGGATCTGCGAGCAATAAAAAAAGTATATATGTCAGCCGTCCTGTCAATAATGTCATTTTTGTGACACACATTTTTTTTATGAAATAAGAATGGCTTGCAAACAGATTGCCTAAATGCCACAACACCAGAGAAGTCACAAGCACTATGAGCGTTAAACTTTGTTACATTTGTTACAAATTGTACCCACCAAAACGACTGCTAAATGGCAGTCATTAGACCGACTAAGCTAAGGGGGCTTAAAGCCATTAGCGTAGACCCATTCGAAAAAAAAAAAATACAAATTGTAATTTAATTACTTACTTTTCCAAACAGTCAGCTATATGCTCGTCAGCCCGTCTAACAACTGGTTGCATGTAGTTCAGTAAATGCTGGGTCGGCTGCATAGTAGTCTGCATGAACGGGGCTAGAGGCGCCCCCGGACCGTACGAGAGCCGACATAGGAGCGGAAACGAAGCCCGGTCACCGCACACCAAGAGGAGAGTTATAGCCACATCATGATAGCCCTAAATATAAAAATACTATTGATGTAATGTTTGATAAACAAGAAGTATAAAACATCGATTTCTTAAAACAGATTGCTCAAATCGATGATACAAAATAAAAAAAGCTTTTGCCTAAGCTAGTCTTTGGAGTCCAAAATTTCCTTAAGCCCTTTTTAACCCACTAGAGCACGGAGGCTGTTTACGAATTTAAAAGGGGAATTATAGTAATAAATTATCTTAACAATAACAAATACATAGCAGTAAGTATTACAAAACTGTGAAACGTAATTTAAGTAGTTGCTGCGCTCTTATCATTATTGGTTTAAACTCACTGATAAGAGAAAATCAATCATTAAATCATACAAAACAAATGATTATTTTCTTCGTTTCCATTTACGTAAGTACATATTTTATCATCATTATATCACTCAGAAATTTTGATTCGAAATACAAACAACAATAATAGAGTAGTTTATTATTGCCAAATATCACATTTTAATAAATTAAATTTGACTGTTGATGAATAGACAAACTTATATATAAAAGAAAAGTTAGTTCGGTTTATGCCATTAAAAATTATAAGCAAACAAAATATTTTTTTGCAAACGTTTCTGCCTATGAAAAATGTACGGCGCGACGGGCTATCGCAATGACCTCACACTGACCGCTCTCTTTCGTATCTTCGTTATTTCTTAAGATATATAGAAATGGGTTTTAGATTGTTTTTGTATTCAATTAGGCAACTTTTTTTTGTAAAATAGTCTTATATCATAATGTGTCACTTTAGAAAAATATACATGTTTTAAAATAATTAAGATATTATGTAATTTTCCATGAAATTGTGTTTAAAAGAAAAATAATTTTATACTTTTATTATTTTATACATAGAACTGAAATTCAGATTCTTAAAAATGTCTAATTATTATTTTTGGTCAACATTTTAATAGGCATTAGTATTATATATAATATGAATAATTCAAAATTTATATGATGGATAAATAGAAATTCTAATTTAAATACCTGATAGTATTTCAAGTGTGGATATTTCATAATAACACGCAGAATAAGAACAGTGAGCTGATCTTGTAGAGCAACTCTCTGTTCATATGGAATGCCGGGGGGAAACCTCTTCAGTGACCTGTTTACGTCCAACACCACCTAAAACAGTATATTAATTAATTTCTCATAGGACAAGTTGTCATTCTCTCGTCGCCTCTAATGTATTGTCAGATTGTTTTCCTTCCTTATTTTCAGGGTTTCGCAATTCAAGTCACAGAACCCATCCATCCGTCCATCCTTGGCTTACCTTCCACGATATTCAACTTCGAAGCGCACCCCCCAGGGCTTATATAACTTTGTTAGTTTATAGAGGCGTAACTAGTAGAATGCGCTTGCTTGGAAAAATTCGTACAAAAATAACGAAATAATAAGAAAACATGTAAATAATGGTGTAATGGTACAGAACCCTCGTGTGCAAGTCTGACTTGCAATTGGCCGGTATTTGTAAAATGTATTTTTTAAACTTTAAATATGTTTACAACTAACTGTAATCAGCCTAAATCTTATTTCATAATCTACACTCAAAATCTAGCAAACTTTCTACAAAACAATAATTAAGAAGTGTAATTAATTTCCTTCAAAGTGAAAGTTTTTTTATCATGACATTTTAATACCTGAAAAGTATTACATAATATATTAAGGCAAACATAAAGGCATCATTATAGGGTAAAAAAGTGTATGAAAATAAATAAACAGTTACAGAGGACTTTCAATTAAACCAAAATTTAAATCTACAAGTACATTTATTTTAAACTTGCCTGATTATACTCAGAATGAGTTGAAAGCTCATCAAGAGATGGTGGTTCAGTCATCTCTTCTTGTGTTACGCCAACTAAGAGGGGCCATATTTTCCGTCTATATTCATCTGTAACATACAATACTTGATGAAAATCATTATACAATGTTTAAACAACATTCCTAATTACATTTAAATAATAAATTGCCTCACAGTTACTCAAAACGCAAATTGTATTATTACGTAACAACAATCAGGCATCTCAGTGAAAGTATGTAGCTGTGCAATATGAAAAGTTTAATTCTTCATGAGAAACATTAAATTATAATTTTTTATCTTACAAATCTTTGGTAATACATACTAGTTGCACATGTTCTAAGATTATCTACAATTACTAATTACAATGCACATATTATTATTATTATGTCCTAAATTTATAATTAAAATATTTAAATATTTCATAAGAGAAAATGTTTACTGCTTTTGCTTTAATTAAATTAATTAAAAATATTGCATTTAAATAGAAGGAAATAACACATACTTGAAATAATGAATTTTACATTGAATTACTGTTCTCAGATAAAACATATTATGTTAATACTAGTTTTTTCCCACGGCTCTGACAGTGTAAATATAGCATCCCAAGGGAAAACTGTACTTTTTCAGGATGAAAAATAGCATATGTTTTAATCCGGAGCCTAAACTACTACCGCAATAAGTTTTATCGAAATCTGTACAGTGGTTTTTGCATGAAAGAGTAACAAACCTCCATTCATTTATCCATACATCTTCACAAACTTTCACATTTATAATAGTAGTAGATAGTATTATATAGGAACTTGATCAAAAGAGTTAAAAATTATTTTAATAGCTCATAGTTTCATAAGCCATTGGATTTATTGTAATGTTTAATACAGGTTGACTAAATTGAGATACTTAATTATCTTATTGAGCTTTACATATTAAAATGTCAATACATACTAATATACATACTACAACACTATCAGAGAAAAACAAGTACAGGAGCCTGGTTAATGTAAACACTAAACAGTAATTGGTCATAATAGTTTTTAATTCAATGACAAAATACCTGAAATCAAGCCTCCTTTGCTTCTAGCAAGTTCTTTCCATTGCTCCACATTGACTACATCCGGATTATCAAGATATTCTTCTATGTATTTTCGTTTCTCAGTAAGAAATGAATCCTCGAATTCGAATTCTGGGAATATGAAGCCATATTAATTAGTACACTTTAAGCTGTAAATAAACATTTTAGCCTGAATAAAATAGATTTGAACTACAAATACAAAAGGAATAACAGAAAATCTTTATTTAAGTTTTCATGACAATGAAATCTTATTACAAGTTTTGTTTACAATACATACCTTGGTCAAATTTCAATTCGGAAGGCGTAGAGATGTCATCAATATTTTTTCCATGATTGAAGTGTACATTTTGATTAAAAGATATCGGGGAACAGTCGCCATTGATACTACTTTTATCACTGATTTCACCATCTAAATTTATAGATTCCATTGTAAAAGAAAGTGTTCCAGAAAAACCATTACAATATCTTCAATTTTAGTAATTTCTTGCAAGAGGGGTATCTGGATGACACTTTGACATGACAATTACAAATGAAAAATGACAAGCAAACAACAATTGTCAATTTGTGACAGTTTTACCTTTTTTGGGCAAAATTGCTGTGGCGAAGATCATGGGAAGTTCCAAATTTACCGTTTTCGGCATCTAAAACTGCTACTAAAATAGCTACAGAAACAGATGATTCTCGAAACACGACATTCCCACGAAGCATCTTCTTCTCCTAAGAGAAAAATACAGTGTTAACTGATTTAATCATTGTCATTGATATTCGGCTATTTCCGTAGACATTCAGCTGCCCTGCCAGGCTGCCCTGCCCTTTAAGATGCCAAAAATGCTAATTGATTTTTCGGAATCCTTTATCCCTTTACAGCACAAGAACTCTCAGTGCAGGGCTTGTGCACATAAATTTATTAAGTTGTACAATTCTTCTGTGTTTTACCCAAATTTATACATACTATTTAGATGAGTAATAAATAATAATCATTATTTTATTAATCAATTAATCATTATCAAATTATTCATCAATATTTCAATCATTATCCAACGTTTTTATTTTTTATAAGCTTCGAAACACATGGTAAATATCCAAAAAGACCAAATTTAAGTCATCTAATTCCCTGTTTCTGGGGTTTTTTGGCTGTAGTTTATCTATTCAATTACGATTGTTATTGAATTAAGAAATTATTATCCAATCGAAAGCGCTTTATGACAAAAAAAATCTCAGAAACCGGGCATTATACCAGTTAATACCTACGTAATACGTATAATAGCCGTTACCCTAAATATAAATATAGTGAGTACTTATATTATGACTGCTGAAACTGTGTTTGATAATATTCCTTGGTTATAACTTATACAAATTAATCTGAGGCTGAAACTGCGCCAATACGCCAAGTACAATGCAGTGGAGCGTCATACTCACGGTACAGAACCGCAGGTGCTGTATTGGATGTATTTTTAATAAAAAAATAATGTGTGTTGGTTAAGTATTTTTAATGCCAAGGCATAACTTTTTTTTGTTTAATTAAAGTTGGGGTGGGCCGTGATTGAATTTATACGAGTGAAAAATGGCTTATGTAGGTAGGTATACTTCTATACTAATATTATAAAGAGAATTATTTGTTTGTTTGTATGTTTCTTTATTTGCATCCAATAGGCTCCGAAACTACTGGACTGATTTTGATAAAATTTGACACAGATACAGAGAAGATCACGGGGAAGGACATAAGCTTCTTTTTATCGCGACAAAATGCACGGTGTTCGTGGGAGATCCTTTTGCGCGTACGAAGTCACGGGCAATATCTAGTAACCTATATTCTCATACCTACCGAATACACCTGCAAAATTTCATAAAAACGGCCATTAGCCGTTTCGGAGGAGACCTGTAACAAACACTGTAAAATTCTCGTGATTTTATATAATATAAGATGTTATTTATGACCTTGTTAAAATTGTTAACATTCCTTGGGTTGGACTAGAGAAAACGTCGAACTAATAATTAGTCTACTGTTTACATACGTAGGAATTTATTAAAAATGATTACGTAACCGATTTTAAGTAGGTACGTAATTATTGTTTCCTTTTCCTATACAAAATACACTGCTTGGGTAGCTCCAAATATAAAAGTACTAGCTCTTGCCCGCAGCTTCGCCCGCGTGGGAGTGTTCGTGGCAAAAAACTTCTATAGCAAATATACCTGCAATATAATAATAGCACAGAGTAAAAATATAAACTTTATAATAAATTTTCACACGTACTTTTTAATTTTAAGATGTCTCCTAGATAAGGATTAGGTAATATCGTATGCGTCTAAATAGCTTCTGAAAATACCACATTATTTCTGATATTTTTTAAAACTCAGAATGGGTATAGTAACCTATCCTTAAAATATAGACATATATATCGCGGAGTTTTTGTAGACATATAAAATAGAAACAATCCCACCATACATTGTTTTGTTATTTATCTCCAACGGGTTTGGTTAGGCAACGTTTTCGATAAAAGTTCCCAGACGGCTTGATTTTTTCTGACACCTTCATAAATTTCCATAAAACCTTAGCCAATTACTATCGACCTAAGCCTTCCTAAGAAACTACTCTGTCGGTAAATGTAAACGGCATGAAAATCCTTTTAGTAGTTTTTGAGATTATCGCGAACTCTCAGACTCGCGAAGACAGGCAGACTGACGGGGCACTTAAGTATCCTATGTCCGTCTCCTATTTCTAAGCTACCTCCCCACCAATTTTCAGCCAAATCGGTTCAGCCGTTCTTGAGTTATAAATAGTGTAACTAACACGACTTTCTTTAATATATGTAGACAATCGCTGGTAGGTAGGTAATTTAAGAGTTTTCCAAGGAAAACCAAGTTAGAGAGTGAGTTTTTCATCAAATGACCAAGAACTAAATATAAAATTAAAAATTTTCCAATTGTAATCAAATTTATTTTTCAACAGATGACAATAATATGACGTGTCAAAACAAAATAAAAATAATGGATCACACTCACAGGCAATCGTAACAATTTACGATCAAATTGAAAATTATTCGTAAAGGTAAATTGTTAACAACGAACGCTTTAGTTGTTAGGATAATTTAAAGATTGAGATCCCACACCAGCCTGACTACACTAATTGTCACTTACACTCTTACTGATAAATTAAATTTCATTTTGTAGTATAAGTGTGTATAATGAATATACCTATGCATAGTTCAAACCCGCTATTTTCTGCGGTGGGCGCCAAATGTACGAAAAAAATTTACTTGTATATAAAAAGTTTAGTTAGGCGGGCCTCGGATCTCAGGCTGTATTCATCATTCATCTTAATCGATTTACTTGCAACTACGAGTCCACGAAATTTTAAAATTGGAAAGACGAAATCGATCGATCGCTTGTGAGTGGGAGCTTTAAATCAAAAGCACTAAGGTGTATTGATATCAACTTTAATGCAGATTGCTCTCAAACAAACTTTCCCTTTTATAACCCCGTTTGGGGACGAATTTCAATAAACTATGATACACATATTCCATCAATTCTATTACAGAATGTTTGTGCAAAATATGATATAGATTGGACCAAGGAATCACGTTGCCCCATACAAACTTTTTCACCTCCTTAGGATTCGAATTTCGGAAAATCATGAATATAATTTTGGCAATAGCTAAATTTTAAAGACATTGATATCGGTGCACAAAACTCCAATGTCCTGTCTTCATAATCATATGTTGATGTTTCGTTTGAAGATAGTGGTGATGATGATGTTGATGATTACTGTAAGTAGCATGATGGCATATGCTTGCAGTTCTATAAACAGCGCTGGAATCCCCAAACATGTATCTAATAGGACTGAGGAGTTCTGTTCAGTATTATTGGATCCTTGGTGCAAAAATGTACTTTTTGTTAGCATATGCTTGGGCTACTTTAGAAAAAGTCGAAATCACTATATCCATAGTGATTTTGACACATAAATTTCGAAAAGTTCGCTTGATTCATCATGGATCCCATCTGATGATGACCTGACCTGATGGTCACCACTTTGATGACTGAGGGACCAATTTCGAATGATAACCTTTACAACAACAAAATAATTTTCCAAATAGGTCCACAGACGGCGGAGTAATCGTTGAACAATCAACATACAAAAAGTATAATAATAATAAAAAATATACAGCCGAACTTATAACCGCCTCCTTTTTTGGAAGTCCGTTAAAAACTCGAAACGAACTTCGAAATATAACTGTAATTTGCGCCAACCACCGCACCACCGAGAGTGGACACTTTACCAGGGACTAGGTACCTAGACCTAAACGTTGACTTAAAATATATATTCTGAGAATAAAATAAGATTATAAGATTTCGCTCCATAATATTATCTCTCCATAATATAATTACAATATTATCTCTCTAAGCAGTAAGTAGTACCACTGTGGTTCTATCATCTATGTACCATCTAACAAGTTGCCGGTCGACCAGGCATTAGATGAAAATCGTTTAACAGCGCCGTTGAATCGTGCGCACACACACATAATCACGTGAAAATAAGTAGTTCGGCCACGTCTGTAGTCGTTGCAGTCACTTCCTTTGTGTTTAAATATTTTGAGGGGTCCTAGTGCAAAGGAAAATGTTTGGAAACTGGTCGAGCAGGCATCTTGTCAATATTGCACTATAATTAATCTTAACTACAGGAAATGTTCCTCCCCAGACGCTACATAAAGTCCCAACGAACAAACCGCCGATTTCTCGAAAAAGTGTAAATAATACGCAAATACATTAATGACGAGAAATAGAAAGTGTAATAAACTTTGTTATAATTAGGTCACTTATTAGGGAATTAAATCATTTATACTTTCGCACAAATTGATTTATTATGACGTAGAGTAATTTCGGTTCGAATTAATTTCGTCCCGTCTTTACAATGAGACCGGGCGAATTTTATTAAATTGGTTCGATTCGCATAATGTTGCCAAACAGAATTTCTTCGGCCCCCCGATTCTAGGGAGGGCTTATAAAGCGCGGAGAAAGCCCCGAGCGCGCAGTCTACAGACCACCCTCCGCGCGCTCCGTTTCGCGCGATTATCGATAAAAATCAAGTGTTAAGGATATTCTCTGAAAAAGTGAAAATGAGGTAATTATTTAGATATCATTACTCTATGTTTTTTCTGTAAATTAGTATTGTAATTTTGTTTCTTGCAGCAAACAGAAAAAGTAGAAAATAAATATTGCAATATTATTGATTTATATTGGATAATAATAATAATATAATTATATCTATTTATAATTCAGTATCGGATCGCGCTTATTTTTTCTATATTACGACTATACCTTATAATAGTAAATAAATTAGACAAGTACTAATTTCCCCTAAGTTACCTAAATTATTTTTCTAAATACATGTTTATTAAACTCACTAATACTACAATATGATATACATTTTATCAGTTATGATAACAAAATCAATTGTACCATAAAAGTAGGTAAGTACTAAAAAAATAATAACTACTCCAAAACTTAAAATGCTACAAAAAAAAGAAATCTCCCAGGTCATCCCCACCAGGCAGAGTACCTAGAAGGCTCAAAGAGTTTCCTCGCTGGATTGCGATACTTATTCTCTGGGCCAGGTAGGTGCCGGCTCTGGGGTCTCGGGTGGCCTCAATGAGTTTTTTGGAGATTTCTCCGAAAAGTTCAAATAGTTCTAAATACATTAATAATAACTATGATTAGTAATTAAAATTTAAAATCATATCGTATGCAAAAATTTACTTTGGGTTGGTGTGCCACCGTACTCAGTGGGCACTTAAGTAGAAATAAATAATTCAATACAAAAGTTGAATTTTATGATAATTTGCGTTCAAACTTGGTAATTTCTATAACTCTGGGATTCGAGTAATGGTCTATCTACTTGGTAATGTGTGCCAATTGTTTTAATTTCTTTTTCAAATCCAAATTAAAACTGGCGGTAAGCTACTGTACAATTTTAATATATTTTTTACCTACGCATTTGAATATTATTTTGTGAACAAACAACAATCGAATCAATAGAATACGGCTTAATTCTTCCCATGTCTCAAATATCACTCCTTCTAAATCCACTATTACTATAAAGTTTCTCAAATGTCGCAAAAATAATATAAAATTATATCATGGTTTATTGATGAAAATCCATTATGAAAGAATTGCTATTCAGAGAAATTAGAGAAATAAATATTAGCAAATCATTCACAAAATTGTAGAGTCATTCAATTGTGTTGGTATAAATTATAATCCAAATAAAAAAATAATTGCACGTCATTATAGAAATGGTAATAAACTTTCACTCGTGTATATACAAATAGGCAGGTGCACAGCTGTTCGCAGGTTATAGTCTCAGACCAAATAAAAAAGTGAAGACAGAGTTCTCTGAACAACTAGGCTGGTCTTAGCTACGCTACGCCTCACCGTGGAAATACACAGTGTCACGCACACACATAACTACGTACGTAACGAAACTACGCTTTACCTTGTAAGGCGAGTGGTCGGGGTGTGTGGTTTTTATTTATGTATGTATTTAGTAGTTACACGTGCACTACATACGTAAAAAATCGGCCTTAGTTTTTGATTTTCATAGCAATGTCTTCACTTTTTTATTAGGTCTGCGGTTATGGCATAATTGACATAAGTACGAGCGGGTGTTGACATTCAGTAGAAAGTTTTATTGTCATACAGCTGTATGTAGCTGCCATAGATTGAACTTTTGTATTATCTGTACGTAATGCCTAAGAATAAGCAGTCACGGTCACCATTACTTTGACGCGCTAAAGTTGTTAATCAATGCTCAGGTTATAAAGTTTTAGAATAACTGAGTAGCTAATATGTGTCAGCTCATAGAACCTAACACATATTAGCTACTTAGGTGTGAACTAATGTTTGGGAAATGTTAACATGCAATCAGGATTGCAGTAATCTCATGTAAAATGTTCTGTAAATTATAAAAGTTTAATTAAGTAAAGACAGTAAAATTCTACCATGTCGCATTTTTTGTCGCTAAAATTCAACTTAAATCCTCTAAATCTATGCGTAAAGTTTTCATTGCGTACATAATATAATGCAGTTAATTAAAGTTCAAGAAATGCAGTTATCCTTTCTAGTTCTCTCATAAATGACACATATAAACATTATCTAAGAGGAAAAACAAAAAACTTGTAATCGTGTAATGGTACCCGTGCAGCTTACGCGTGTTATCTCACCGAAGCCGTCCCACATCACAGATTATACAGATATAGTATATACTGGTACCTACTCTACACGCTTGACTACTCCATGACTAGTCGGATGAACGACATTCGGCCTACAAATTACTATTACACAATACTCAGCCCTATGTCGAATGATGGCCTATTTTTAACTTCCAAAAAAGGTGGTTATACGTTAGGCTGTATTTTTTTTTATTCTCGTTAAAATTCTCATGCATTCGATACGTTAGTGATGTTCGATCTTGTTGTGGGCTGCAACGCGACGTCTTGGTTCTTACAGATCCTTCTTACGCTTGAGTGGTGATAATAATAATACAGCAATATTTGTGATATTCTTCTTTATTGGTACATATGAGAGAGATGCTTAACACAGATACGTCTACACTATATATAGCCTTTTGGCTAATTGAAATAATAACTAGATAGGCTGTGCTTGTGACATCTGTCAATAAGACATTGATACTTCTACTTTTGACGTGACAACGTCTTATAATTCGATGGAGCCGGCTGCACGCACGAAAAAACATGACTCATGCGGCGTTACCGGCGTTACCGGCGTTACCTCGCTAAACATGACTCATATGTATGACGTTGTCACGTTAAACTATCGTCAGTAAACCGACTTTACAGACAACCGATTTTTTTATTACTGCTATATTATGCAACAGATCTCTATAATGAGTCATGGCATAGCGTGGTCCACTATAAAGAAAAATATTAATTTTTAGCATTCATTTAAAAAAAACATAGGGCTAATAAATATACTAAAAATGATTTACTAGGACATAACAAATTTACAGATAGATAATATTGTTAATTCGACAAGCTTTTTAATAACAACCCAAGGGTTAAAATGTTGCCACTTTCTTCGAGAGCTGTCGTTTTAGGATCTATATAGGCTGACGATTACATCGCTGGTACCTGTGTAATACCTAGAATCGATGTCTGTAATTGTCAATAACAAAGTTCCCACAGCGCGAGCAGCTGCGCTTGCGCAAGCGACTTGCCTACTCCCTGCGATGGTAATGCAGGACTACACATTTATTACTAAACACAAGCCACAAGTATAATATTAATATGTTACCTATAACTTAGTTTGGATCGTCCAAATAAGTAACTCATTAGTTTGAGACATGAAACTCTAACGAACGAAGCTAGTTATTTTACCCATAAAAAGACCGCAACTAACATCCATATTAAACAAGTAGGTATTGAGTATAGCCGGCCATCTTATGAATAATGACTGAAAACTGTAATATTTTCGTGCGAGCAGTGCGTTGCTAAAATGATTGAGATTTCTTTTATTTACCCGACAAACAGTAATCTGTAAGATGATACATAACCATTGTTTTCCTCGAATGTTTTCCTTTAATTACACTTAAATGTATAATAGTTCGAATCTTCTAAAGCGAAATCGAACGGACGCGTTTACTCCCATTTCCGCCAAGAAGGCTAATCTAATGCGTTACGTGCGCCAGAGTAATATTAATGCAACGGTAACACGCGATAAGGCCGTCCATAGGAAATATTTGACTGTATCGTCACTTAATTGATGTCATTTTAATAACAAATGACTGACATTCCGATACAATTTCCGTGGTTATTAGGCGAAAGTTGAATTTGATTAATTGTTGCAGGAAACATTTCGCTTTAAACATTTGGATTACTACTTACATTGTAATTAAACATAAAATGCGAATTATTTGGAAAATTACAGAGTAATGAGGAAAATAGACGTAATTTGTCCATTTATAAACCAAATGCCAATTTGTAGTAAGTGGGTATACTATAAATACCTACTTATCCATACTTATCTAGAAATCTTTTTTTTTGTAGGATTTCAACCTTTTAATGGAAAGAGCCTTGCCCGCATATTTAATTATTAAATTTTCTAGTTTATAAGCGAAGTAAAGGTGATTCACCTCTTTGACCTCCAACTCCAAACACAAAATAAAAATATACGACGTAAGTTTAACATAGTGCGTGCAAAATTTATAATATTACTTTAAGTTTCTAAATCTATTTAATATCCAATCTATTGTAGTCATGAAAATGAATAGCATAACTTTTGGCCTTAGTCTAAATTGTCACTAGTCGTAATGTGCGTCGAATTGAAGTTACCTACTGGCACCGCCGACTGGCACACATGTAGGCCCAATAAGTCACAATCAAAGGACTGCGTTAATCTGAAAGGTTCACGAATCACGAGTAAAGGTATCTTTATACTTTAATCGAGACAATCTTGTATATATATAATCGTAACTTCGGCTACGACTGCAAGTATTTACATGAAATTTAGTATGCAGCGAGTTTTGGGGAAAAAATCGGTCTAGCTAGGTTTTATTCCTGGGAAACTACACATTTTAAGATATATATGTTATTACTTTAATCGTACAATATATAAATAATTACGACTCTAATAATGTCCGATTGGCAGTTTTGTTAATTTTTGCGTAGTTCGGAATGTGGTGAGTTTTCAGAATTGAGGCGAACCCCCAGATTTTTCTTTTTCAATTATTTTAAAACCTTTGGGCTATGTCAGCCGCATCGTACAGTCAATATATTAACTACATAAATATTCTATTGAGCTCTTGATTTTAAACAATTATTAACAAATGTAACTATGGTCTGAAAATCAGTATGCGGCAATCTTATAAAACTAAACATTAAACCTACATCGTACAAATTAACTTTAAAAAACTTAAACAATTCTCATAAAAACACACTCCATAAACATATGATGGACATCCTCGGTAACACCACGTATATCACAATTCGGGGACGCTACCTTTCGCATTAAGAATCCAAAATTGTTCAATGGAATGTGTCCAGTACGAATTTTGTGATTCTTTTTTTTTATCTACTAGAACTCCGAGCAAGGTTCGGTTACTTATTATTTATTATAGTAAAGTATAATCTGCCATTAATATCGGGCGGTCCCTTACACAGAATACATCCTTACTACAGAATACATAATAGTACAAGTCGAAAAAACACGCTTATGTAAATACTTAATTAGTTTGAATGCAATGTCAAATGTACAGTAAGCCCAAGCACGAATAATTTTCAAAACAGTATTCGTATCAAATGAAAATAGTATAAAAATGATGACAGCGAATATATAATTTTTTATTCGTTGACGACACGGATACTTTTTCGCAAATAGTTCGTGCTGTCGTGATTACTACCCTTTAGTAAGTGACATCAAGGTTAAGTGCCAACTGGTATCAGTTTTGTCACTTGGACTGATTGTAAACTGGTTCTTTCACGTGTGTTGCCCAATCGATCTAACAAATGTGTCATTGTTCAGGACTGTGTCAATGCTGGTTGGCCAACCTCACATAGTGTTAAACGCATTTGTCTAATTAATTGTTTTATTGACGCTAATTCAAGATAGAACTCTTCAAGGTACTTTGATGCAAGCAATAGCCAAGACCGAGGTAACACAAGGCGGATACAGTTAGAAGAAAGTTGTTGTGATTCTACTGAAATGCATATTAGACCAATTAAACAAAACAAGAAAGTAACATTGACACTAAATTATATGATTCGTTTGAAATTTTCGAAATGTTCTGCTTTCTTTATTTTCGAAAGAAAAAACCGTAAGTAGGTAATTGCTTCCCTATGTTTTATTTCAATGCGCCTAATTGCATTCTTACTGTGTCACAGAAAAATTTAAGTTAAACACTTACTAAACGTTTATGGATAAAAAACAGATAAGTCCGTAATGTGTTAGAAATTAGACGTTAAGAATGCGTTAAAAATTGTTATGTGCGGTAAACGCGTGAAATTGCGACCGGAACTAAGCTTTTTAATTTTCGCCACTTTAGTGTGCGTCTTATTAAGCCAACTTGGATTAATGCTCTAAGGTGTGCGCGCGCTATGAAATCTCTAATCGAATAATATAAAAATGTTATGATCTCATAACTATTACTATATACTTAGGTCTAAAGGAAAATATGGTTTAAAATCGTTATAATTGTTCTTGCGATAAAGTATTTTTGATATGTACAAAGTTATTCAGTTTCCATTTCCGTTCCTAAAATATTAATAAAACACAATTTTAGTACTCACTAAAAACAACTAGTGTCTATTTTAGAAACATGGTAGATATTTTTACTTCTTAACTAGCTCCTGCCCGCATCTTCGTGTGCGTAGAACTAACGGAAACGGAACCCTATTTTTTTTATTCTATTAAAAAAATAAAAGTAGGCAAGTTATATCAGTTACCTGCCAGTGGAAGTCCCGTGAAAATCGGTTCAGTCGTTTAAGAGATTAGCCGGAACAAACGGACAGAAGGACAGATAAAAATCGGTTGTCTGTAAAGTCGGTTTACTGACGATAGTTGAACGTGACAACGTCATAAGAAATGGAACAGAGCGAGGTAACGCCGCATGAGTCATGTTTAGCGAGGTAACGCCAGTAACGCATGAGTCATGTTAAGCGAGGTAACGCCGGTAACGCCAAATGAGTCATGTTTTTTCGTGCGTGCAGCCAGCTCCATCGAATTATAAGACGTTATCACGTCAAAATTTTAAAAAATGATTTCTATAAGTAACGTATATACTTTCTTACGCATTTAGTGATAAGCTGTTAAAAGGTGTCTGTTTGTAATTTTATTACAAACAGACACCTATTTATTTGTATAGACTAAATGTTGCCCGCAACTTCGTTCGCGCATAAGTGGTCACTGGTCGTCTATTCTACAGTTCCAGATGTCATTAAAATCGGCCCAGTAGTTTCGGAGTCTGTTCAATGCAAACAAACAAATCTTTCCTCTCTATTATATTACGTACATATAGATTACGTAGTATAGATTAAATTAACTTACCTTTATTAATTAAATTACACATCACCAAACTGTAATTTATTAAATAAAAATTACACTTTATAATTAGGTATCGACCAATTATAATAATGCTAATACGTATTAGAAACCTCGCCGTGGGAATAAATCATTGGAGTTGTCAAGTAAAAGCCACGACGTACTATGACTAACATAGTAGTCATATTACGTAACGCAAAATTGATATAGTCATTAGTAACGTATAAAATGTGCATTATATAAAAAATAAGCCCAAAAGAGACCTCTACATTTTGTTTATTCTTCGAAATAGCCAATAAGTGAAAACGTAACGACGCGAGCTGCCGTTACCCAGGTGTAGATTTCAGGTAAAATAACCTGGATTATTTGGCTTCTATAGTTTATTTAATAGTGCATATAAAACATAAATTATATCATTGCATTTACTTAACTTTTGAACTAATTTATAGTTGTTATTTTAATCAAGAACTTGCGAGCGCGTTGATGTCTTTTACAGCGGAATTAATACTATTGTGTTGTTGCTACTTGTAGGCATTGGCTTTGACAAAATATTATAATATTTTAAGCGACTAATGAAATTAATAACTTATTTTAATTATTTTAAACTTTGACAATAATTATTATTGATATTAATACGTGAAGCAAAAGCTTTGAGTATAGTTCTACGAGAATCATGCAACCGGAGGAGTATGAAATTTGGCCGGTAAATTAAAGTTGATGTGGAGGAACCTTCCTCCACATAAAATCTGAGTATATTTAGGTTTTAATTTTACATAGTAAAGCTTAAAAAAATACATAAAATTGATAAAAATAACAACTAACACAACTTTTGATTATTAACACACACACTACTGTGCATTTGATAGATACAACTTCATTACACGTTGACGTTTCTTAGTCTGTCACAACATTTACACTTTTAAACGTCTTCTTTTTCTATCTAAGAGGCTAAAAACCTCCATAAAGTTCAAACTTACAAATTATAATAATTATTAACGAATTTCGACCACAGGACGACCTCTAGTAAATATTAAATACTTGGGAGACCGAGCTTTGCTCGGTGTTTTAGAACGATAAAATAATTAAAAATATATAAAATAATAAGAAATAATAACAACCACAAAAATATTTGTCTTATCGGGATTCGAACCCATCATATTCCGAATTTACAAACAATGCAAAAATTAAACGTAGGTACGCATACCAATTAGACAGACGCAAGTAAGAGAGTCGAAATTATTGATATATTGTTGCACGACGAAATAAAAAAAACATATATTGCTTAAAAATGCGCAGTTTCTTATGGGTAAGACCTACCTACATCGATTTTTCTCCCCCAAAACTCCCTGCATACTAAATTTAATGGTAATACTTGTAGCCGTTGTCGAGATACCGATTATATATATACAAGATCGTCTCGTTTAAAGTATAAGATTAAGTATTTATTATTATAGCACACTTATTTATTAATTTTGTATAGATGTGTAGCATATACGGGTATACGGTATACTGAGTAGGCTTTTCATTTTAAAGCTTTTCTAATGTCTATAGTTATTTACAACAACCACAGAACTCGTATAAATTTAATCATTATCAGTTCTGTGATCACAAGTCATAACACATCTCTTATCTTGGATATTTCAATTGAAATTTAAAAGCCATAAACATCCCATTTCCCCAACAAATATTGTATCGGACTGGGAGTGTATTACGTAAGGAAAGTAAAAGTGGAGATAATTCGCGCGGGCACGCGAGATCTTCGAGTTCGGTCGCTATAGCTACGGCACTAGTTACTATACTATAGTATAATGACTAGTCACACTATAGTGAGTAGTGACTCAGCGTGCTGATTTGCTGATACTATCTACACAACCTTTTAGAAAATAGGGTGTTTTTTTTAAATTTACGAGTATGATTTGCTGTTTAACTGCAACAACAGACGATTGCAATATTGGCCTTTCTGATAGACTATCTTTTGCCTACATCTTTGCTCGCGTTATACCTATCTTTAACGCAAGAAAAGTTGCGAGACTAGTGTAAAGTAATATATCCTTTCTAAGCCTTTCAGTGATTTAAGCTATGTTGGTAGATCGGTCTATAACAGTTAATTTTTTATATACAGGTATACCAAAATAGGGTTAGAGGAACACATTTTTCGTACAGCCAAACCTTTTTTCCCCATAAACTATCTCACTCCACTTTAATAAACTTAAAAGACCTAGAACTAGAAAATTGTATAAACACAATGAAGTGGATCAAATCCTTTATCTCGGGTTTGCCAACGCGCTCGGTCACGGGCCAGATAAGTCTCGTATTGCAACGGTCAAGTCCGAACAATGCCTCAGTGAATACGCAAGATTCTATTTCACGATCCGCTGATTTTTCTAGAGAAATCAATCGATAAAATTGGTGCGGTCGGAAAACTTGCATTTCAAATTAAAGTAAATATAAAAGTTATAAAATATATATTATAAAATTCGATACCGAACTGAACTTAAAATCAAAGTCCGATTTGTAACACTTTTTAGTTATTTAAAATGCAACTTTACGGAACAGCAGCAAATACAACTCAGGATACTCTGGACAACAAGATAACAAGATAATATGGACCATAATCTGAAATGTTGGATTTAATTCATATTTAATTACACTTACACAGCTCCAAAATAAATATTATTATACTAGCTGTTTCCCGCGGCTCCGCCCGAGTAAATATTCCATCGCGTATCCCGCGGGAATACTGTACTTTTCCAGGATAAAAAGTAGCTAATGTTTTAATCCAGAGCCTAAACTACTACCATACCAAATTTCATAAAAATCCGTTATGTAGTTTTTGCGTGAAAGAGTAACAAACATCCATCCATCCTCACAAACTTTCACATTTATAATATTACTAGCTGTTTCCCGCGACTCCGCCCGCGTAAATATACTATAGAGTATCCCGCGGGAAAACTGTACTTTTCCGTGATAAAAAGTAGCCTATGTTTTAATCAAGAGTCTAAACTACTACCATATCAAATGTCATCAAAATCCGGTCAGTAGTTTTCGCATAAAGCGTAACAAACAAACTTACATTCACATTCATATTAGTAGGGATATATAAATGAAGTAGGATTTTACTACTATGTGATTTAACTTGAACTACCTAGCAAGTGTACCGTGTAAGTGTAGTGTAGTGTAGTACATAATAAACAATATATTATTTAGAGTATTCTAGAGATCGTTGTTTTGCCAAATCTAAAGTTACTCTTAAGTTTTAATTTTCACTTTCTATGCTATAAATTATTTGATAATTTCACAATATTCTTGTGACTTGTCATAATATAAAGTTTTATTTCCTCCGTACAGCAATTTCAAAAGAAAAACGTTCGTCATACATTTTTATTGCACACAGAATTACAATTATACATGACGCGGGCGCCGGGCGGTAGCAGAGTGTGTATTCAGTGTTTACATATAATGAAATCAATGTTTAAATGTCAAATGTACGCGTTATGTAAGACAGATCATACCCGCCTGACTCCATTTAATGTGTCAGCATAATTTCACTGTTGCATCATTTTAACTTTCCACAGCATTGGCTCCTTGTTTAAACCTGATGCTATTTACAAACCCACCAAACTCAACCTATATTTAATTTTAAGATGATCATTTGAGAATCCTTAAAAAATTCATCAATTCAAGAAAGTAGTTCAATTATGACCTAGGCGTAGACTTTTTGTTTTAAGTGTGAAAATGAATATTAGTCCTTCACAAGCTAATGCAATTAAAGAGTAATTAAGCATTTAATTAAAGTTAAAATTAGTCATCGGACATTAAAACTCATTTATTAGCTATTATAAAACTTTATCTACACTAATATAGTAAAGAGGAAAGATTTGTTTGTTTGTATGTTTGTGTGTTTGTTTGTTTGCATTGAATAGGTTCCCGATTTTGATGAAATTTGGAACAGACATGAGTAAAAACTTAGTACCAAGGGGAAGGACATAGGCTACTTTTTATCGCGGCAAAATGTAAAGTTCCCGCGTGATTCCATTGTCGCGCGCACATAGTCGCAGGCAACATCTAGTGATTACTAATCACTGATTAGATTATCAATACAATATTTTACTTCCTTCCAAGGAAACAAATCATGTCTATTGTCTATTTACAACTTAATACCCGACTACGGCGAAGCTAAAAGAAAGGGATTTAAAAAAATCTAAATTTTGTCATTCTATGTAAGTATGTATATAGTATGTATGTTTTTTCCACCGTAGCGCCTAAATTACTGATCTGATTTTAATAAATTAGGCGACAATAGATTCGTTACGTAGTACGTTATTTAGTTTCATTAAAAATATAGTTATTTTGCAAATTCACAATATGAATATTGAGTTTTCCAGATTTATCATCACCATAAAAATATACGCACTTTGTTATTTAATATGTCCCGCATGATGTAAACGATTATGTAACCGTCTGATCCAATTTCTGCAGAGACGCCACACCCAAGAATGTGATTTCATTAAATCTTTTGCACATATAACATGTGTAGGTACAGGCGCCGACAAACCTGGTGTACAGCATTTCGACCTTATTATTATTGCAATAAGGTTCAAAAGTGGTACACAGCAGGCGTCCGTGACCGTACCTACGGCAGACGCAGACCTTTTGGGCACGTTATTTCAAAACTAAAAGTAATTGTTCCAAATTTCAAAAGCCGGCTGCTTCAAATCCACATAATATTATATATTTATAATAAAACTTCATATTATAACAAAATTCAGAAAAAATGTTAAATATTTATCAAATAACTTTTCGATTAACTGTTAGCTAGCTTATGTTTTAGCCTTCTCTGAAATAAAAACACTTTGTAAGTGACAAAATCATACTTATTTTACGCCAATCGCAAGACAGCGACAGAATTGAGGTTTGCAATCTTAAAATTGACACTAAGGACCCTTTATGGAAAATATTGTGGTTCTTTCATAACAGAGCGTAATTGGATTTCCCTGATGGTACCTAATATATATTAATTTCAAATGCTTGAAATAAAACGAGTAGAAATACTAAAAGTAACCCCCCACAAAGATATCGGTGACGGTGGCTACGCAGGAGTAATTTTATAGTGACCAAGTGTGTGCGCAGTAGAGAGCACTCTCTCTTCTTTTACTCTCGTAACCTAGTAGGACGGATAACCAACACGACTGGCGAGAGATCAGGCGCAGGTCCGACTTTTTACATGCCCATCCGACGCATGGATCATCTTTCTTGTCAGACAATCAGGTATGCCATGCATTGTCCTAACCAAACTTGGAAACAACATTTTTTGTTGTTACAACGCGGGAATCGAACCCACGAACTCCGAGTCGAGAGCCAAGCTCTAACCACTAGACCACGGAGGCTGTTAAACCTACCACCTACAGTCTACATAGCCTGTGTAAAAATACTACCCAGACTATGTAGGCTGTCCTTACTAATGTAAATAATGATTATTATCCTTACTAACATTATAAACGCGAAAGTTTGTATGTATTTTTCAAGCAATAATTACTAAACGGATTTTGACGAAATAGGGTATGGCAGTAGTAGAAACTGAATATAGCTCAAAAATAATTATATCTAATACGTTTACGAGTGATAAAAATAAGTATAACATATACCTACAATTCAAGAACTTATTATATAACGAACGAAAAACTATGGGCTATTCATTTAGTAATTTGAATATACTAGTAACATTCAAACAGTAAAATTACGTTGCGTAGTTAACTTACAATATAAATTTTAATTTAATAATTATTATCGTTACATAATGTTTAATACTATGATGACTTATCTAATAATAATTTGGACATAGACGTAAGAAGAGCGTAGAATGCGGATCAACATTCACTAGTATGGTAATTAAGAAAGTAGAGGAAATAGTATCGCGCGTTATGTAATGCCCATAAAGATTACAATTACATTTTAATTTAACCTAATTAAATACATTAATCAAAATATAGACTAACAGAGCAAATGCCGCATATGGTACCGGAAATAATAGTATAGGAAGTAGTAACATCTATACTAATATTATAAAGAGGAAAAGTTTGTTTGTTTGTATGTTTGTTTGTTTGCATTGAATAGGCTCCGAGACTACTGGACCGATATTGATGAAATTTGGCACAAATATAGAGTAGACTGCGGGGAAGGACATAGGCAACTTTTTATCGTGGAAAAATGTACAGTTTGGGCGAGATTAACTTTTGCGCGCACGAAGGCGCAGGCAACATCTAGTTATTTATAAAGTTAATCTTGTAATTCTTTGGCAGCCTCTGTGGCTCAGTGGTTAGCGCGTCGGCGCTCAAGCCGAAGGTCGCGGGTCCAAATACCGCCGATGGAACAAAAAGATTTCAATGTTTCTGGGTCTTGTTTATAATATAATAAAAATCTCAAATATATGCATAGTATAAAAGTATTAAATATTATCCACCATACATACAGTCCATAGATATTATTATATATTATTATTATTAAATTCTAGCTAATTAAATACTCAATTAAAACACTTTCATTCTAATTATAGTTTATACCTTATGCGTTACGGTTTGTACCACTAATTGAGTAATAGAGCCATTAAATTAAGTTAATTTGACTAAACGTACAATTTAATTAATATTATATCTAGCAATATCCCGCGGAAAAATTCCCACAACATGCAAGCAAATGTGTGAGTGCACGCATAAGCATGCGTAAAGCACCTCCCTCCTCCCACGGTGCTTCTGCGTACACTCAGAAGCAAGATCGTGCAAACACCACCACCACCCAAGAAACAATGTCAGCAAGATCGTTAGTTTTGTCATTCGTCTAACGAACGTTGTTCGCAGGTCCACTTCCTGAGGATGCTCCGGGGTGTGTTATTTTTGTCCAATTACAGTCGGTTCGATTCCTGGCTAGGGAAATTTTATCAAAAATCTAATGATGCAGTTTTAGTTTTTATCGAAATACGGCTCCTTTCTTTCTCGCTACTCCTTATAGTTTCGGATTTTGCCTACCATGCCCACTTGAAAAAGACAGAATTTTATCAAATGTATTTACTGTTGTTTCAGGTGGACATATCTCATAGCATTACTGATCCTGGGAGTTGTGTTCGCTTCAGAGGAGGAGGACGGTGTGCCAGACGCTGGAGTTGACGGCGACGACGAAGAGGAACTAGCACTAGACCAAGAGGTATGATATTTTTTTACTGTCTAGAGTCTTGTTTTACTGTCGATCTTGCAACGGTTAATTTCAACCGTTGCAAGATCGACATAGCCTTCTGCAAGAAGTTATGCTGTTTCTAACACTGTCACAATCTGCAATAAACACAGAAGCCCATTTTATGCTTTCAGAGCCTTTCAATCCAATAAATACAATAAAAGTTAGCAATGGAAAAAATATTAGTTTACAGCAGCAGACCACAAACATTGCTTTCTATTTCACCATAAAATTGTAAAAAAATATTGATAGACAAAAAACTAACTTTCGACTTTCTTTATTGTTTGCGAAGTGCAATGTCAGCGAACTCATGCAGCGAACTAAATCAGCTACGACCTACGGCACGGCTACGGCATTTTGTATGCTTTACACAAGATGATACCGTTTACCTAAATAGATTATAGGCTTTTCTAGTTTTATTTTTACACACACTTTTCAAATAGAGACCACTGTAGCCAAAATATTTTTCAATTATTGTACTAATAATAAGTGTTAGCAAGTGAGATATGTAACAATATATGTTTCTTCTCTTGCTAATAGCCGGGAATGTATGCCATAGTTATTAATCTGATCGAACGACACGTGTCTATGACATAACTGCAGAAAAAAACCGATTGACTGTACCGTCGTTACGCACGACTGCTTGATTCTTTCTACTTTCCGTGTTACATGCGCGACGGTCGACTCTGTCTTTTTGCTAATTTACACGTTTGACGTTACAATATATCCGGTAGTCACAGAGTGTGAAAAATATTGCATTTCACAATTTTTCTTTAAAAAAGCCCGTTGTCTTTGTTTAAGAGCCATGCAAGCGTGTTCTTAAACAAACACAACTTACTTGTTCAATGCACTTAGGCATTTCTTGACACAAAAGGTATATAAATGTTTGGATGTAAACTATTGGGTTAAAACGTGAAAATTTTAGATTAAAGTTCAAAATATAGTATTGCTATGACAATCTATGAAGAATTTCTATGTTTCATCTTTGCCAAGCACTTCGTTATGGCGCTATCTTTCAATTCGAAATTGTGATTGTGCTACAAAGGTTTCATAGCCACGTTTAAAACTGCCCTAATTAGTTGTTTAAATGGTTGTCATCTACTTAACTATTATAACCACCTATTACATTGTATTAACTTGATAGCTGTTATCTTAATATTACGAGGTGACAAAATAATAATTGTATGTTATAGATCTCGTATATCTATAGAAAATTACTTGTACCAGTTAAAACAAGACTTGTTCTCTGTAATATTATGTGTTAAATTATATAACTCTGATAATACATTTCACTTTCCATTACTTACTCGTGACTTGCATTAAATAGTTGCGAAAATTTAAAACTTAAAAGATTAGTAAGTAGGCAGTAATTTTGGGCTTTACAATTTTTTTTGTAAATACCCAAAATTAATACCTAGACTAGACATTGAAAACGTTTTTAAAGCGAAGCTCCTATACGGATATCCGGGATATCGCTGCGCGACCACTCCATCCGTACTAAGCGTCAGATTTTTACCGTAACCGTTACCTTTTTATCGTAATCGTGATATAATATATAGGTATATACTATATACCTACGGTTTACACTATAAAGCTTCGCTTCGTTCGGGCGTTCCTAGACGGCAAGGTATTTTTTTTCGTCACATTCAGGAAGTCTTGATTCTTTCTCTTTATCTGTAGCAATATCCTATAACTATGCAACTACTATAGGTAACTCTAAATATTGTAATAATAAATATTGAGAGCAAGTATAGAGCTTAGAATGTGAACCTACACTTACGTTTTGGCAACTAGTTTATAATTCTACCATATATGACCATAAAATATGCGTATCATGTGCGTATCACAGTTAAAGACCTACTTAGTAACCGTGTAATATTTCGCTTTCGCAATTACTGATATTTAGGTCTTGCTAGTATGTAAGTTACAGACGTTTTGTCGCACAAATACTTGAACTTCAATTTACCTCAACTTTTTAAACAACGTTCTATGCCCTAAAGACCCAGTATAAGACCCAAGAATATACGCATATTAATAAAGAAAACCACAAAAAACAAGTCGTACTTGTCGTAGGTACAAGATCGATATAGTAGATTGTTAGCCTAGGGTTGAAAAGAATCAATTCCCGAGGTAGTTAGACTATAGTCCGAGTAGGAATTGATTCTTTTACCCGTGGCAAACACTCTACTTTTCATTTAGAATATGAGGAAAATAAAACTAGTTGTTTATCTAAACTATTTATTGATAATAATATATTAGTAGTGCCTATTTAAAATTAATAGTCAAATTAGGACAATTCGTGAAATTAAAAGTTACATTTTTGTTTGGAATATTTATGTTGTTTAATATATTTTGAGAAATTTCTGAGAAGTTCTGGATCTCTGTAAAAGTAGGAGACTCTGGTATTTTATCAGACGATGGATTCGGTCGCGGACACTCCCTGGAAGTTGTCGGCAGAGGCGAATTGGGGCGTAGTTTTATAGTTTCGGTTAATTTGGTTGAAATTTTAGTTTTATTTTGGACTGAATCCTCTATGTAGCCTTCGGAGACTGTACTGGATTTCCAGCCTCCATGTCTTTTTAACGTAGTCATGTTTGCCCCAGAATCGGCTAAAAGTGTCGTTGAAGTCGTCTAAAACAGTGTCCGGTATACTGCTCACACTTTGATAAATTCAAATATGTTGCTATCTGCTTCGGCATACCTGAGATTTTATTTTTACCGATCACTTGTTTATAGCATTTTCCCTTCTGATAGTTGAGAAAAAAGCGGTCCGTTTTTACATCACTAGGTCTCATTTTTTGATATTTCTTTACTATTTGTGTAAACTCTTCATTTACTATAAACGAGCGCTCAATATCTTCTTCTTCAGTCTTTGTTTTAGTCAGTTTTACTAATAATAAATCGCCTTGACTTTCAATGTCATTAATTGTCAAATTTGTGAGTTCACTGCTTCTGCAAGCGCCGCTTATACCGAGTATCAATACGACCTGTGAAAAACATGTAATTATTTTAGTATTTGTATAATAAATACGTTCATATTTAGAATAAATCCATAAATACTTAGGTAAACTTACCTTCACTGCCAAATATATCTCGTCAGGAGCATCAATAAAAAAAAATCCAGCTCATGAGATGTGACGAAAACTTTAGATTTCTTACTCTTGAACCCCTGCAACTGTCTTTTCAAAAATGCTGTTAAATTATGAAATTTTTCAAAACTATATTGTGTTTTACATTAAGTGTACTCTTGAGCATTGAATATCGGCTCCATACCGTTGAAGGCTGTAATTTGCTACACAGTCCATTAAAATATGTAAGAAATACACTTTCGGAAAACGATTTTCTATTCTTGTCTTCTCGCCACTTCATAAAATCATTGTATGTGTTTATATATCTTTCTTTTGATATTCTTGGCAAAAGATTTTCTATGACACAATTTGCCTCGTCTGTAATGGAATCTGGTGTCAATATTTCGCTTGAACTCATTTTTAATATTCAATTCAAATCTTAGTACAAAAGTCCGTCACAGATACATACATAACAGATTTTAGTATCCCGCCAATTTGTGTTGACTTTTTAAATTTTAAATATGGAACTTGCCGCTCGCCGCGTAATTGTCGCGGCACTCGCGGCTTATTCCGCTCAAAGAAGTTTGCGCTAAATTCACACTGGCTGTTTAGAAAGTCATGTCATTTTTTAATAGTTTTTTTTTTTACATAAAACTCTTCACAGCTGACAGCAGTTCTATTTTTGATGTTTTGAAGTTTTGAAGCCCTCGGGCCGGAATGAATTTGTATGAGTTTTTCCCTCCCTATGAAAGGAAAGCAGCATCTTCCACCCAATAATCAGATCAAAACAACACTACTTTCCGAGTATGAGAAATGAAAAATAACAATGTTTTAACATGATCACTTGCTACATCACATAAGAGCTGAAACAGCTATGTAGGTATGTCAGATAGCCCACATAGCACCCACAATAGTTCTCAAATAGTTTATTAGTCAAAATATTCTCACAATGAAACGTTTGTATTCATTTGATTAAGTTCAAGTCATTGTAGTTTAAATCAAATCAATATTAAAGATTAGAAGTAGGTAATCAAAGCATTAACGCCCTGGTTTAAAAGAATAAGTAATAATTTGACATTTAAAATATTGCTAAGGAAGCGTAGCAAGTGCTTATTACAAGTCCTTTGTTTTGAATCCTATTTTTTTTTTAATTTCAGGAATCACGAAACTTAAGGCCACGCGCATACTCACCATCAGCGTATCCTAACACGCTAGCATCTGGGTTCCGTCCGACACCGTCTCTCGCTGAGCTTGCGGGGTACCAGAGACCCCAGCACCATCAGCAGCAGCAGCACCAGCAACAGCAGCAGGAGGAGTACATCGTGACCGCTAGGCCCCAAGTGCAGTACGTTGAGGAACAACGACCGATCGCCAGAGCGCCGCACAGAAAGGTAACTTTTAGGGATCCGTATCCAAAGGATAAAAACGGGACCCTATTACTAAAACTTCACTGTCCGTCTGTCTGTCACCAGGCTGTATCTCATGAACCGTGATAGTTAGACATTTGAAATTTTCAATAATGATGTATTTCTTTTACCACTATACCTAACACGTAACAACAAATACTAAAAATAAAATAAGGTGGGTGGACCATGGGAGACCACGCTCCTTTGAAGGCCAACTTTTAAAAAGTCGTAGTTATTGACATGTAAGGCATATTCCATCTATTGCATACTAAAACCATCAACCTTTTAGCTGCCTCTTCATGGGGTTTACATCCTAGGCATTTAAGACATTTAAACCTTGCTTTAATCATAAGGAAAATTGACTACAGTTCTTTCTTAAACGACGCAAGTGCAAAATGTCATTTAGAAAAGTTAAATAAAATTATGAATCAGGCTCTGAGGATAATAGGAGGATTTATAAGAAAATCCTCGATTCAAGTGATACAAAGTGAAATCGGTGTAGTTCCATTGTACTTACGAAGGAGATAATTGGCTTACAAATTTTGTTTGAATTTAAATCCATCGAAAATAATGTATCTGTAATGTAATGACTTACGCTGTGTGTTAAAAGTCACTAAATAAATTTAAAAAAAAGAAAAAAGACCCATCAAACTCAAAGCCACAGACGCAGTGGCAAGACGCTTATGTCGCTATTTTGGCAGTGCGATCCCACGTTTTTGTTTAAATGAAAGAGCATATTATGTAGTTTTAATAAAAGCGGATATAATAATTGTAACAACTCTATTTTTAAGTTGAACGACTGATTCAAAATAGTGGCCTTGTTTGGAGGCCATGTTCCTTTCAAGGCCATTTGGAAGAGCTTAATAAAACTTAATTTTAATAAGCAGTATTTGAAGGTTAAAAAAAGGAATTTATATGTTATGCAATGAAACAAAGTATTACTAATTAATTTTATTCTGTCATTTATCCAGTAAATAAACGAATAAAAAGTCTTTATTCGTTACAGTGGCCTTCCATGGTCCATCCACCTTAAATATAATTTAAGAGTATATACAATAAACGTGTTTTTGCTCGATATTAATAACGGCAAGGGCAACCATAATGGTACGGAATCCTTGTCCAACTCGCACTTGGCCGGTTATTCGCTATATGTCGTTCTTGTAGTTTCTGCTGTAGGTTAAAGTTTCGCAAGCCAGTCTAATATTATTATATACAATAACTCATTACCATAATCCATCTCAAAATTGCTATTGTTCAATGGAAGTATCTTTTTTTTTACGTGGGGAAATACAGGGCAGGGACACGGGAAACGCGGAATACACAACCGCGACTCATTGTAAGCACCTACTTAATTGATTACAACTTATTCAAATAAATTATTATTTTACAGCAACAAGAGCAACGTCCAGCCAAACTCCAGCAGCTATCCGAAGAAGAGGAAGATGAGAAGGAGGAACCCGACCGTCTGTCCGAGCTGCTCCAGCAGTCCAAGTTCAACTGCGTCAACAAGAACACCGGCTACTACGCCGACGAGGAGCTCAACTGCGAAGTGTTCCATTACTGCCAGGATAATGTCAAGCACTCCTGGATCTGTCCTGATGGATTTACTTTCCACCAAGTAGGTTTTACTGTTTTTCTTAAGGTCTACTATATAGACTCTTGTCAAAACATATAAAAAAATGGATTTTAGGCATCATCATGAAATAATTAACCACAGACCGTTCACTAGGTACTGAACATTAGACTCTCTTAAATATTTCTTTTCTGACTGTCTGTGGACCGGACCCAGCAAGCAATAGGTGGCTTTCAGGTCATTTTATCCCCTAAAACCCTATCCATAATGAAAATTTTAAGCAATGAGCGAGTTGATGATGATGAGAATTACATATTAAATCTATGAACACTCTCAACTCTGAGAACTCAACTTCAACCGCTTGGGAGCTACGATGCCACAGACATACAGACAGACACGTCTGTTTTCGTGCAGGGTTAACAAAAAAGCTGGACTCCATTGACTTTCAAGAGTTTTTCTTTTTAATATTCAAAAGTGTTTTATTATTAATCCCTTTTTCACAGGTCCATCTAATCTGCATGCCTCCAACCCATGACAACATCTGCCAGAAATCGTCCAAGTACCATTTCGTCAACGAATACCTGTACAGACCAGTGAACGAGGAGGAGGTGCAGCGCAAACCCAACGTGTCCCTACGATACTCCGACAGATACTACCCCTCTGAAGTATACAGGGATGACAGATACGAACAGGAAGACGAGGAAGAGGTAATTATTTGCACCCACAAGTAAGGCTACGTTCCCACTAGCGTTTTTTTTTTGTGGTCGCGACAGAAAAATAACTGCACTATAATGTAAATAGAACGCCGAGGAAAATTCAGGCCACTGAAAATAGAACTCTGCGTTAATACAATAGAGTTGAAAATGGAAGATTCGAGTGTCGAGCTGTCATATATGACATCGATATTTGACTCGACACTCATGTGTTCGATTTTCAAGTCTGTTGTATTAGCACAGATTTCTATCTTCAATGCTAAGAATTCTCTACGGCCTTCCGGATTCCGTTTCATAAAGTCTCAGTCAAAATACAAGAGAGCTGAAAATCGAAGTGTCAAATGTCAGATTTGACAACATTACACGATTTTCAGCTTCAATATATTATAAGCGCACAAATTTACTAACGTAGCCTCAGGGTCAATTCACGACGAAACGAAACGATGCGCGCTATAGCGATACATTTTTAAGGTAGCTATTTAAAATTAAACTTTATTCATTACAAAATAAGATATTCGTTTCATTGTATAAGTTCGATTGTCAGGCTGCACTTCGCTGCAATGCGCATGTGCAGTGTATGACTGATGTCATAAGAAACGTGTCACTTTTTGTGTAGTGAATATAGTTCAATTTTGAATAGCTATCATAAAAATGCAGCGCCGCGTAGCATCGCGTATTGCTGCTGTGTGACCTGACCCTTAAAAACAAATTTTAATTTCAATATTACGTACATCAATAGTGCTTGCTTGAGAAACGGACTTCAAGTTATAACTGACCTATTAGGCTGGGTCCTGGGACTATATGATCCGGAATCCGGAAGGCCGGAGAAAATAATTCAGAACATTAAAAATAGAACTCTAATTCAATTGAGCTGCAAATCAAACACAGATGTGTCTCGAGTCAAATGTCAATGTCTTTTAAGATAGCTCGACACTCGACACATCCATTTTCAACTCTATTGTATTAGCGCAGAGTTCTATTTTCAGTGCTCTAAATTTTCCTGGGACCGCCGGATTCCGGATCATATAGTCCCAGCTTTATACGTCTACTAAAACATAGTAAAAATCAAAAGTTGAGCCTCGAGGCTCAACTCTTGATTTGTGATCAGAATGTCACTCAGCTCTGGCTGACTGACATTTTGCCGTTTTTGTTCACAGGAAGAGGCACCGCGCAGGGCGCCTGCTCCCATCCAACAGGCCCGACCCTCGCCCAGACCTCAATATCCCTCACAGGTGTTCCGGACCGCTGAGGAAGTCAACATTCCACTAGTACAGCGACGCCCGCAGAGACCTTACGACTTTGAAAACTAATTAGGACTCGATTACATCGCTCCGAAATGCAGGATTCTATTTTTGGGCGTGTTTAATTTAACCGGAATTATTTATACCAGTTTTTTAACGGGAAATCGCTCGTACTTCAGCAGGAGCTACAGTGACGTCTTTTAAAAGTTTTCCTGCAGAACTGATATGATTAATCGATACTTAAGCTAATTTATTGTCCGTCAGTTTTAAGCTCAATAACAATAAGTTTTAATTTTCTCAATTTATGAGTATTTTTGTACGTGCTTTTCTACTTACAACTTTGGATACTGACAATTGTTTTTATATTTTTTATTTCTTATTGAAACAATAAAATATACTAATAATTATTCATAAATAAGAATATATAATTGGAATAATATCGAGTCGTTTCAGGACAGTACATTTATTTTTGTTTGCTTTAAAATACTCTGTCGTTGATAAGTTACAAATTAGATTTAAGATAGTCCTTGTAAATTGTAGGTAAGTAATGAATATGAATAAAGATATTGTAAACTACTCAGAGTTTTATTAAATTGATTTAATTTTATACATACCTACTTCAAACTAATAAGATAATTTAAAAAAACTTTGGCCTTTTCATCCGTTAGTGGATTAATTATACAGTATTCTCCGAGCGAAGTAACCACTCTTGAAATACTGTAGTGCCTGGGACAGTCGGTTTTTTTAAATGTCGTATGGTTGCCCAAACACATACGGCATTCTCACGACATAGTCAGCCTATTTCATAGGAATGACTGGTCAATACGTCTGGGGCCAACCATGTGCACCCGCACGATGTTTTCCTTCACCGTTAGAGCGTCCGTGTCTTGAGATCTGAAAAAGTCTTATCGGTACACGCCACAACCTGGGAATCGAACCTGCACCCACTCGAGTGCGAATCAAACGGCCACTAGGCCACAGAGCTCTTATAAGATAATAAGAACTGCAATATCGAGCTTCCCCCCGAATTTGAATTTAATTTCATCTACCGACGAAAATAATTAATAAGAATAGAGGTCGGCTAGTGGTCGCAATTCGACTATAAATAATAATAATTATTATTAAGATTTTAATTTTTAAGTTTCATCCTTTTTAGGAATCTTTTGGCGTATCTAACGCAATAAAAATATTATGTTTATTATGTAAATGTTGTATAGGGAATGAGATTGACAATAAGTCTGGCGGTCTAGCTGTGATGCCAACTTGGTACTTTTTAGGAAGAAAACGTTTGAGTAATGTGAGAAAACGTTTGTGTAATGTGTTCTCTTCAAAACTCCCTAGGATTTTCAGTAAGGCGTCTACCACTCGACTGACATGACTCATTGGCTGCTCTAACGATTTACTAGGACTTTGACATTTTAAACTTGACGATTTAAAAAAATGGTGTTGAAAACTGCTATGTACAAAAACCAATAGAGCATTAAAAAAAGAGTATGACGTAATGACAGCAGGAACTAAAAACATTTTCGACTGTATCATCTTTTAACCATAATAGATTAGAATGGTATATTTAATTCGATTATGTTATATTAGAACAAATAAATTAAAAAAAATAATTGTTCGCGTCATAGTTCTTTTTTGCCAAGCTGTATATTCCAGTCTTTTTAAATTGACAGTGGCAATACCTAATCTCATGCTATACTATCATAAATAAATAAAAAATTTGTTATTGTCATTGTCAAATCCATAACAAATCCTTGTTTACAAACAATTAAAACGAACGATCGATTAGATTATACTTTCTCAAGTAAATAATAATAAAATAATAACAAGCCGTTTAAGACATAAATAATACAGTATATATATAGAGAGTTTTAGATTTGATCTATAATTTTGCAATGTACATACATAATCAGTAGCAGATAAGCACAAAGAATAACCATGAACGTGACGGAATACAAAAAGTTTCATGAATCTTTTATGAAAAATAACAACGGATCGACTGCAGTGCATACATTTTTGTGCATTTTTTTCACGGTGCAGTGTTCACTAGTATGTGCTATTCGTGAAAAGAAAAATGGCTTAAATCAGTATCTTTATGAGTACATTATAATAGTTATGCCAATGATTGTCCTACATACCGTTTTAGTAAAACACGTTCTTGTACTTAATTTTGTGGCTTTTGTGTATTTTCTCGCCATAATCTTCAAGAATTATGATCAAAATAACATCAAGGCACTATGTGAAAGCAATAACCCTGACAGTAGCAATAGAATACATTCAATTACTTGTTTGAGAGCTCTTACATATCTTATTACTGGATTATGTATTTTAGCTGTGGATTTCAAGGATTTTCCTCGACATTTAGCTAAAACAGAAACCTATGGTTACAGTTTGATGGACACTGGAGTTGGACTGTTTGTTCTTATGAGTGGACTTGTACATAAATATTCTTACAATAACTATTTAGAAATGTTTAAGCATAATTTTAAATTTATTTCAATACTATTAATACTTGGCATCAGTAGGTATGTTTCTATTAAACAATTAGATTACCATGAACATGTATCAGAGTATGGTGTACATTGGAATTTTTTCTTTACACTGGCTTTATGTAAGTTTCTTTCAACAATATTGTTATTACTATTCAAAAAGCATTTATTCTTAAGTATCATTGTCGTCACTATTCACGAATATTTGCTTTATATGGGACTACAAGATTGGGTCTTTAGTGATGCAAAGAGGATAAATATAATTGATGCCAATAGAGAAGGAATTGCTTCATGTCTTGGATATGTATCTTTATACCTATTTGCTGCTCATTTAAAAACCGAAATTAATAAAAAAGATGTTTCTAAACTTTTTATCATAAGAAAAGTAGTATTATACTCTATATTCCTTGTTGGAATTTCATATTTTATTAACATATTTAGACCAACATCAAGAACTTTAGCTAATGCTGCCTACTGTATGTATTTGTCTACATTACTTACAACAATTTTATCAATTATGTATTTTATCGAAGTAGTCAGTAGTAATAATAGGCATTCAATGTTTCAAGTGCCGAAAATTCTTGATGATATAAACCACAATGGCATAGTATATTTTTTAACAAGTAACTTAACTACAGGATTGATCAATATGTTATTTCAAACACTACTTATGACCTCCTTATCAACTTTTTTAATATTAAATGTTTACATGACTTTCAATATTGTTGTAACAAATTTTTTGAAGAGAAAAAAAATTAAACTATGAATATATATTATATTTAATATTTTATTCTTGAATTTATTAATCCTTTTATACATTTTTTTAAATTTACATCTGACTCTGCTCTTAGAGACTATGTTCAATTCATGAGCTCTATTTTAACAAATAATAATATCAAAAATTGATTAAAACAGGTGGGTATTTTGTTTACAATAGTATTTTTAAACTTTGTTTATAATAATATCAATATTATACTAATTATTATTAGTTCATACCTTAATAAATACAACAAGTCACATCATAAGCATATTTGATCACATTGTACTATATTTACGTACATACATACTATATTCGTAATAAAATACATGTGTAAATTTTTACATAAATATCTTGTTTCTAGCAAATCTGTTAACATTAATGTAGCATGGAATTAAAATGTTCTTGGCATAATATTCATAAAAAGTAAAAACAATAATTTTGATTTTTAATTCACATTATCATAATATATATGTAAGTACTCAGATTAATGTGTTATATTCTTATTCTTAGATTAATATACAAACTATCTATGGACTTCCATCTAACTTGAAACTTTTTCTACAATTTACCACATTCTTACAAATATACAGACAGTCCAGTCCAGTCCAGATTATTACTAAGTTTTATTTATTTAAACATAATATTGCTTCCTTGTTTTATTTAACTATCAACATGTCTGCATAAGTCTTGTTTTCTTTTATTGGAACATTTTGTAATTTATGATAATAAAAAAAACAACTTACATTATGAAAAATATTAACTTGTCAGTAAATGTAATACAAAAATATGACTGTTATAAAAATAAATAAATAATGGAATGTTTCAAATTAAATATCACCTTCAACCTGGTATATATGTCAATAAAACAGGTAAGAATAGTTCGATCAATACAGACAACAGAAGAGAAAAGTGAGGTCCAGGAATTATCTTCTATTTTCAAATTCTTTGCAGGAGAGGAACAATGTCATCAGATTTAATGAATCTTTTATATCTAGTACAGGTTTTGACTGTACAGAAGAATATATTGTAAACAATAATTACTAGCACAATAAAAATATATAAAAATAAATAAGGGAATCTTTTTGGTGACCAGAACACTGTGTACTTCAACTGCTGGTTGTTTTCTGCAAAAGATAAAAGTAGAAAAATTTCAAAACAAATGAAATAAGATATTGAATAAGTTAAAGAATTTCCCAAAGTTTTCTTTCTTACCTACTAAAGCGGCACCAAATCCAATCTTATCTGTGCCCATTCTATATGAACAAGTCGGAACATATATTTCATATATAAAATCATTATCAAATGCAATTTCAAGGGGAGAGTCAACAAATTGTATTAAATGTGTCTCTTTCCTCTCAAAGTTCCTATTAAGTCTCATATATTTGGACTTGTGTTCATGTGCACAAAAGTATACATCAGGATGTATAGCATTGTGTACCTGCAACAATATTATAAATATAGTGTTTCCATTTAAAAAAACCTTTTCTGTGTTCGACACTGTGTTGATTAATTTTATAAATGGAACACTAACACAATGTCGACTGTATAAATTACTCTATATCAACTGAAAAAAATTGTTGCGAGGAATAAAATAGAAAATGTATACAAACACAAATTGAAAATGTTTTATTACACATCACACCTGTTTGCCATAGCCACCTTTATTAAGTATGGGATAATGTGATATTGCCATTCTCAGGTTCAAGTCCTCAACATCAGGCATTTGGGGGACACTGTAGGTGACAGCGTTCACTTTGTAAAATGAAATATTCCTGTAGCTAATTACAGATGGCTGTTCAAACACTTTATTGAATTCTATAACTTTATCCTTTCTAATCGGTTCGTTTTCCCCACCAATATCATTGTCACCAGGCAGCCATATTTGCTGAAATAAAAAACATTTTCACCAATGAAATGCCAATAAGAAATATAATATGTTACTTAGCTATTTATTTTTTCATATCTCACCACAATAGGGTAGTAAACATCAAAAATGTTTGATAGCCTTTTTACATAGCTGTGAAACTGTATGGTAGATGAAATTGAACCTTCATCCATTAAATCTCCTAGGAACACCAGTACATGAGGCTGAAAATGCTTAAGAACAACTGAAAATGTTGATCTTAAATATCTGAAAAAAAAACTATAATAGGTATATTTTGGGAAGAACCAGTAGTCCAGTAACATAAATACACCATAGAGTAATACACCATTTTAAGTAACACATAAAATAAACTATACCTATCACTGTCCCAGATGAATAAATGGTCAAGAGGTGGTGTTGCACCTTCTTCTCCTTGTATTTGAGGATCCGCAATAAACAATATTTTCGTACAAGATGTATCTGCTGACTGGCATTCTAAGTTGTTCCAGAAAATTGGCTGAATAAGATAAACAAACCATTCGCAATATAAAATTGCTGCAATTGGTGCAACGATGAGATATTTCAAGGCGGTGCTAAAAGTAAACACGAGTAATATATTGTATGAAAGTAATACCTTACCTACATAAACTTATTAAAAACAAGAATAGTAGGTTTAAATTTAAAAGCACATAATATTACCTTTTTCTTAGATACATTAGTAAAAATTACTAAGCGAGATTGCTAAGCATTAACATTATAAAACGATGTATCACAATTTCTCGTAATGGAGTTTATATTCATTGAAATACTAAAGAAATCATATTAAGCGATACAAGGTTTCACTTTGCGCGGTCGCGGTCGTTATCAATTTATCCATAGATGAGTACCTATGTAAATACAAGACATCAACTAATTTTTCTGAATCTCATAGAAAAATATGTACTACTACTGAAAATGAATCTCATTTTGAAATCATTGTTTTGACGTTTTTTATATTCCGTTCCGTTTCCCGCAATCCATTTTTTATTTAAAACGTCACAAATACGACTGACTGAAATAAATAAAGTTATATTTTATCGTCATCTTTATTATGTAGCTAATTAATTTTTTTAAATAATATTGACGATTCCACTTAAAATATACAATTTGTGAAATCATGTAATATTAAAAATAACAGTAATAAAAAGTGAAAATTAAATAGTATTGTGAAAATAGGATCGCACAAACATGACAATATATTAATGCGTTCACAATTGATAAAATCTTGTAAATTTAATATGTTGCAAAAATGACTAATTTCTAAATTATTCATCTATTTTAAACATCTGTACAAGTTTTCAATAAAATTCATAACTAACAAAAATCTAAAGCAGTATTTAATTGAGAAACGGTAATCGACATTGACAGAAAACAACTAACAGAATCACATTCGTGAACGTATCATTAAAATTCGGCAATTTGACAGGTCAGCCAGCAACATTGTAAAGCTTTGCTAGTAGCGTATTTTAATTTTTTTATAACATTAATATTTTATTTACTACATAAAATCAAGATATTGTAGTTGTTTCTCAGTTATTTTATATACATTAGTTGTATCCGAAGTGCATTTGCAGTGTTATATAAACAGTTTCAATTGTGCGCTAGTTGCTTCGGCAGACTATGCATATAGCTACACGATACGTCAGTTAATTGAATGTTCGCTGTAAGATAATGGATGTGGACTCTCCTAACATCTTGAAAAGGTGCAGTAGTGCACCTCTGATCAATGAGGTTACGTCCACAACAGCGACTTCGCCCACAACCAGCACGGCTCCGAGGTAAAGTTTACAGAAATCGACACGCCTCCCACGGACCTCGTTCAGTTGTCGCTACGATACTACGATATCTGCCTATTTTTGACATTTCCTGAGGTCGTCAGTGGGTGCCATGTACATATTTAGCTCTATATATTTCAATAATCAAATTTTCAGCTAGCAGGGATGTGATTATCATTAGCATGAGCTTTTCCTGGTAAAATAATTTTGGAAACAAGTTTTATATTTAAAAAAAGTTACAAGATAAAATGTGATATTATAATGTTAAATCCTTATTATAAATATTATTTAAATAATTAAATAGTGTAAATTCTTATAATTTTTATTTATATAAATTATGGGCATTATTTATTGATGACCTTTGTGATGGGCATTAAGTAAACAAAGTTTAAGATTGGAATCTTATTTATTTATTGTTATATTTTTCGAATGTAAAAGATAAACTAATTAAATAAAACATACTTTGTATGATAATGATGTTCTCTAAACTATAAAAGGATTGACATTAAAATTTTGCTTCATAAAAGTTTTATATTGCTCAAAATATAGATATTTACACAGTTTTGTAATGACTTGTTGGTAAAACTTGGTTACCAGTTTTTGCTATCATAATATAGTGGGTGTAATTGAATGTTGTTATTGATAAGATATTTCCAATGCAAAATTCTAGTACAAATGTTCGTAACATTGACAATAGTAAATGCATGTGATGACTGCTATAACAATTGTTATATATATATATATGTGCAGTAAAAATATCTTATATGTCACACTTGGAGATGATGAATTATCTTATTTTTGATAAATATTCATAATTAATTGTTGATATTATGACCAATAAACATCACTTCTTGTTGATTTTTTTATATAACAGTCATCTTTTTGTGACATAAATAGGACGTGTGCACTGTGCATCTTCTATCTTCTATATATATAAAAAGCAAGGCTGATTGACTGATGTATCCATGTACATGCCAAACCCTTAAGGCTAGAAATTTGAAATTTTGCACACGTATTTCTTATATGACTTAGGCATCCGCTAAGGAAGGATTTTTCAAAATTCAAGCCCCAAGGGGGAAAAATAGGGAATAAAAGTTTGCATGAAACTTTTTATTCCTTGGACATATTTACATGAAATTTCGTATGAATTGAGTACGGAAAATAATGAGCCACTTACTTTAGCGTTTTCCAATATTCAACCCCTAAGAAAGCAAATAGGGGACTAAAGTTTTAAATTATTATAAAGATATAATTTAAAACCCAATTTCACGCGGGCGACGCCGCTGGCAAATGCCATTTATATTTTTACAGGCTATATCAAACTCTAAAACTTTTCTATAGAACTCTATTGAGTCCATCTCTTATCGTTTCTCTAAAACTATTTCGTTGGCTAGTTTTTTTTTCGATTTATTTTGCAAATCCGACTACCACGGAAAAGACTTATTATTTTTCAGGTTAATATTATAGCCTATGACACTCACAAATAATGTGGCTTTCTATTGGTAAAATAATTTTAAAAATAGGTTGAAGTAGATTACCCCTTACAATCTCGGTAAGTCACAAACTCACAAAGAAACAAACTTTATCTCTTTATAATATTAGCTTCACCTCTTTATAATATTAGTATAGAAAACGTTAGTAGGTATTAGACGTATAGACTTTGACCTTAAAATATTTGGGATTGTGGTCACCCATCCTAGTGTAATCCATGACCGGCGTTGCTTAACATGAGTTTGCGCTACGACCATAATTGAACTTCTCACTTATTACTCCTGGTATTAATATACACCAATGATTAGGTAATTCCTATGTAGGTAAACTTTCAGCCAATTCAACTGATGACTTATTCTATAGGACTTATTCTATAATCAATGAAAACCTACGTAAAGTTTCAGCCAGTTCAACTGATCGGTTATTCTATAGCATTTTATATGTTATATTCTTTAGAGTGACATAACTTTTATATTTATGAACCGATTGAAATGAAACAAACACAAACATTTTAGTGGAACAAACCAAAACGCAATAATGAAACCAGCATTCAAATCGGTGAAGCCTTAGACTTCGTACGCGCAAAAACATATATCGCGGGAACCGTACATTTTTCCGCAGTAAAAAATAGCCTATGTGTTAATCCAGTAACACAGGCTATTTTTACTGCGGAGTTTAGACACTGGTCAAAAATACCATCATACGAAATTTCATCAAAATTTTAGATTATTATGTTTCGTAACGTAAAGACTAACAGACGAAAATTCTAAAAATCATTGTTTTGGCTTCTAAAGGGTGTTTTTTAGAGGTATAGATCTTTGAAATGGAATAAAACAAAAATCATTTTTAAATTGACATGAAATCTACTTCATTCGAAAGATACTCTTCTGGCATTATAATTTAAATATGACTTCTGGCATATGACCGCCACAGCTGGCTCGGACTTAGTCTAATATGGAGGTCCAATTTTCAATAACTTTTTCCAACATTTGTGGCCGTATATCGGCAATAACGTGGCGATGCGAATAACGTAGACTAACGACTTCACATATCCCCACAGAAAATAGTCAAGCGGCGTTAAATCGCACGATCTTGGGAGGGTCCGAAACGTGAAACTATGCGGTTACCAAACGTTTCATTCAATAAATCAATTGTGGCACGAGCTGTGTGACATGTTGCGCCGTCATGTTGAAACCACAGCTCCTGCACATCAGGTCGTTCAATTGATGAACGAAAAAGTCAGTAATCATGGCTCTATAGCGGTCACCATTGACTGTAACGTTCTGGCGAGCATCGTTTTTAAAGAAGTACGGATCAATTGTTCCACCAGCCCATAAAGCACACCAAACAGTCAGTTTTTCTGGATGTAACGGTGTCTCAACATACACTTGAGGATTATCATCACTCCAAATACGGCATTTTGTTTATTTACGTATCTATTCAACCAAAAGTATGCTTCATCACTAAACAAAATTCGCTTATGAAAATCGGGATCCACGGCAATCTTGTTTTGGGCCCATTCGCCGAATCTACGCCTTGCAACTACGTGTGGCTTCAATTCTTACACGAGTTGGATTTTGTGAGCACGCATACCAAGATCTTTCCGCAAAATATTCCATAAAGTGGAAGGACACATATCCAATTTCTGTGCTCGATGGCGGATAGACTGATTCGGGTCTTCCTCTACGCTACGCTCTACAGCAGCAATAACTTCTTCTGTACGCACTACAGTGCGTCAACTGTTTACTCTAAATGATAATACGCACAGAGACGTACACGTCTCTGTGCGTATTATCATTTAGAGTAAACGTGGTGCGGAAACGTTCCATAGTTAATCGAATTAATTAATTGCTCTTATGGACGATTATGTTGACCGTAAATGGATGTAGTGCGCGATACGTGTTTCGAACAGAACCATGATTTTAAAAATAAATTTGCACAATTTGGAAGCGTTGTTCAGGCGTTAGTCTATTCATGTTGAAATGCCAAACCAAACTAAACATAAATCACTTGACACCTGACAAAATGGCCGCCAGTTAAAAAAGTATTGCTAGCCTAAAGTTCTATTCCTCCAAAAAAACATTCTTTATATCGTTCATAAAGCCCCTCTGTAATAGTTTTTTTATTTATCTTCCATGTACATACAGCGACCAGATACAGAAGCGCGGACAGACAGACAGAGCGAAACTATTGTGTGTTGATAGTTACAGAACCCTCCTTAGACATGTCCCGACTCCCGACATGCTCTTGGTTAGGTTTAATTTCCGTAACGTCACGAATATTACATTCGTGGATTTTTTAATTTTCATCATCAACTTGACTTCTAAACCTCAATTCTCGTAATTAAAGTAGACTTTTATTGTACTTTGATTGTATTATAAGTGAAGCGACTCGTATCATAAAATGATTGTATGAAGTTTCGCCCAATCAGAACGCGCTTCACGCTAGATTAACGTTAACGAGAATACTGGTTTGGCAGTTTTAGCGTATCCGAGACTTGATTGTAATAATGCAGGTTTTATTTAGCAGAATTGACCCTCTCGTCTCTAAACAACCTAATAATAAACATAAAATTACTATGGGCCTGTTTCACAATCTACTGATACTGATGTCGCTCAGTATAAAGTATGCAGCGACAAAACTTCTAGATAAGCTATTCGACGCTTACTAGCCACTAGGCGTTTGTGAAACAGGCCACTAAGAGTGGTCAAACTACATGCGATCTACGATTAAAATCCGTTTACTTTTCGAAGCCCGGGGCACTATCAGAAAAGTTGGAATTACATAAGATATATGAAAACAGAATGCGCATTAAGTTCCTAAACTACCATACAAAATATGTAATATGTACTTAGTTTTAACTTCTATGTAGATTCTGTTTTATATAGCAAATAGTAAGACTACTAGTACTAATTAAAAATAAAGATTCGCCCCGCGTCTGAAATATTCAAATTACATATTAATTACTATTATGTGCATAATTATGCAATTAAATTATATCAAGAACGTCACTATAGCAGAGATTACAAATAGTATGAGTATGACGTCACATCACATAATATATTTTAAAAATAAATTTTCAAAATAATGTAATTTTTTTTTGTGTAATGAATCAATTATGAAGCGTTTAGGACATAAAATATAAAAATAAGGTCAAGTAGCCTATTGTCCTGCACCTCCAGCCTAAAGATCCAGTACAACAAAGATTAAATGCTTAAACTTTGGAGCAAATTTCTGTTAGGTACCATTCGTGATATCCTACAATATGCGAAATCGATTTTTCTGCAATCGCTAGGTATTTAGGATCAAAGTAGAATCTGATATTGGGCTACTAGAACAAACTGAGGCGTCGCCAGAAAAATAGCACATTCCCAGGGGCGTCACAGTAAAAATAAATTTCGGAAATGCTGGGTTAAAGAATTCAAGTGTCGAAATTTCCTAATAACGGCAACAGCTATAGTCGAAGAGCTGACCACAAGTTTTACAATTACAAGTGCCCAATGGACTGTCGTTGGGCACTTGTAGTTTAAGTTACAAAAGTGTTACAACTTACAAACTCCCTTTTTCGAATAGTGAGTTCAATTTAAATATTGTTCAGACCACCACGTACCTTGACGACCTGCAAATATCACACATATCACGATATCACAGAATTGAGTTATCTGGTTTCGTCATATCAATCGGAACTCACGTGAGCCGCATTCTGATAGTTCGATGTAATACCTAAACGGTCGTTTACATGCATCCTACATAACATGTATCTTGCTGCATCGTGATCCGTCTGTGTTGGTTGCAACTTGCAACCGACCACAACAGTACACAACACAGTCCTAATCTTAGGGTCCATATCCATACTTATGTAGTAACTATTTAGTAATCTGTGCCCATACGACGACCTCTGTGGCTCAGTGGATGAGCGTGTTAGCGCTCAAGCCGGGGGTTCGAATCCCGTCGAAGGAACAAAAAGTTTTTCTGTGTTCCTGGGTCATGGATGGGTATTAAATATGTGAAAATATAATAGAAATCTTAAATTTGTGTATACTATGATAACTAAGTATTAAATATATTTCCGTTGCTCATGCTATATCCTCCCATAGTGAATATTTGATTGCACCATTGGCCTCTGGTCCGGGCATAGTCACTATATACAGCGATGAGCTTGGTCGGGGAGTCGGGGTGCAATTGAGTAAGTTGTATGAGGAACAGTCAGTGTACAACACCTGTATGCCAGGTGCAACATTTTCACAAATAATAAAAAATATTTTAAGTACAACCACTGTCCCAATACAACACTAATAATATTAGTGGGGAGACAGGGAAATGTGAATAGTAACCAATTAGAATATTATATAGAAGCATTAAACAAACTGCAAAATATTAATAAGATTATATTATTCAAATTTCCTTACATAAAACGGTTGCCATGGGAAAACAAAATTAGATATAAGATTAACAGCCAATTGTATACTGCTGTTAATAATAATTGTATATTATTAAATAAATATGACAATAAAGTAAATATAATCGACATTAATAATATTTTAAATTATAAATTATGTAAATTGACATTAGATAGATATTATCTATCCTTTTATTTTACAAGACTTATAGCAAGTACGCTATTAACTTTTTTATATTTTAACTCAGCCAAGTACTTGGCTAGTAAGACAACAACTGCTTCTATTGAGCAGTTTAGTCATAATAAAATGACTTATTATAACACCTTGGAAAATGTTCCAAATAATAATAATTTAAATTAGCCTGTAAGACAACAGAGGAAGTCTCTAGCATTGTAGGTATAAGTAATCATGAAAATAATATTTTAATTAAAGATAATAAATTATGTAAACTTACACTGGTGCATCAAAACATACGTATGTCTAGTAAGGAATTAGAAATTGAGTTGTTTTTAAACAATAATTTAGACATTTTATGTATAACCGAACATTGGTTTAAGAAAAATGAAATAATGTTGAATCTTGGTATGCACCAGCTGGCGAGTTCTTTCTGCAGAGAAAAAGCCATAAGAGGCGGCTCACTTATATTAATTAAGAAGAATTTAAAATATAAAGAACGTAAAGACATAGTAAGCCTCTCTACAGAACTAACAACTGAAATAGCCCGTATAGAGGTGGGACACATTATTATTGTTAGCGTATACAGGCCTCCTTTAGGGTTATATGATTCATTTGCAAAAATAATGGAAACGTTATTAACTAAGATAAGTGTATCTAACAAATATATATTATTGTGTGGTGATTTTAATATAAATATTTTAGAAAGTAATTCCACCACGGTTAGATTTACTTCATTGTTAAAATCATATAACTTAACTCATTTATTCTTTGAACCAACAAGGATCAGTGATAGCTCTGCTACATGCATTGATAACATTTTTACCAACATAGATACATTACAAAAAGAAGTCATTAACATATTAGGCTCTGATCACTGTGGACAGCGGGCCATTTTCCCTATAGATAATAATTGCAAACAATTACACGAGGACATAAACACATGTACATACCAATAAATGTCAAATATATTGAGAAGTTTAGAGGTGAAATTATAGCTAATATTGGACATTAGAGTATCATAGTAGCCCGGATATGTCGTTTGGTAAACTGTTTAAATTAATAAAACATAAATTTGATACTATTTTCACCCCTAAGACAGTGAGAACAAACAATAAAAGTAAATTCAGCGAATGGGCAACAGCAGGTATTTTAAAAAGTAGATTAAAATTGTATGAACTTTATAATGAAAGAACAATGAATCAAAGTGAAGAATTTAAAAATTATGTAAGGTTATATTCAAAAACATTTAAGCAAGTTTGCTCTGCAGCAAAATCTCTTCACATTAGAAATAAAATCAGAATTCGAAAAATAAGATTAAAACAACTTGGCAAATCATTGCAAATGGAACTGGAAGAGTCACCAGCCGCAACACATATTTTAAATTGAATATAGATAATAAAATAATTAAATCCGACAGTGAAGTTGCAACTGCTTTTGAGAAACTCTTTACTGACATTCTAGTTTCAACTACCAAAAATTTGTATGCCTCTCCTACTGATGCTGAATTACTTCTTAAAGATAATGTAAAAGAGTGCGAAATCAAATTTAGATTTAAAGAAATAGGACCGCAAGACATTATAAAAAAATTTAATTTATTAAATATTAAGAATACTGCAGATTTATGGAACCTATCAATGAAAGTTATTAAATCAATAATCGATATTATCGCACCTTACTTAGCAACTATTTTTAATGATTGTATAAAAAGTGGCGTATTTCCTGATCTAATGAAACGCCGTAAAGTTTTGCCTCTGTTTAAGTCTGGTAGTAAGTCGGATCCATCTAACTTCCGACCTATATTTATTTTACCAACACTAAGTAAAATATATGAAAAAATAATACTTACTCAGTTACTAGCACACTTTAATATAAATAACATTTTACATAATAAACAATTTGGTTTTACGAAGGGTCGCTCTACAACAGATGCTGGCGTTGATCTGATTAGTCATATTTTTGATGCTTGAGAGGGGTCGCAGGATGCTCTAGGAGTTTTTTGCGATCTCTCTAAGGCATTTGATTGCGTGCAGCACACAACATTGACCAGGAAACTATGCCACTATGGAGTAAGGGGACCAGCACTCGTCCTCTTAAAATCTTATTTATCAAATAGGACTCAGAGGGTTGAGATAAATGGAAAAAGATCCACAGGTACCAAAATTGAGATGGGGGTCCCACAAGGATCCATTTTAGGACCCTTTCTTTTTCTGGTCTATATAAATGACCTACCATACCTTATTAATGAAAAAAAACGGGATAGTCTTATTTGCCGATGACACGTCACTTACTTTTAATATTAATCGCCAAAACTCAGGCTATGACGAAGTAAATAATGCTCTCTCAAAAATATACACTGGTTTAGTGTTAATAATCTTTTGTTAAATAGCAAAAAAACTAAATGTATAAAGTTCACGTTGCCAAATGTAAGGCAAACTAAAACCAATGTTCTATTGAATGGAAAAGGTATGGAACTAGTAGATACAGCTGCCTTTTTAGGTATAACTTTAGACGCAAAACTACAGTGGGGCCCTCATATTGCTGGGTTGGCCGACAGACTCAGTTCAGCAGCATTTGCAGTTAGTAAGATAAGACAATTTTCAGACGAAAATACAGCAAGACTTGTATATTTTAGTTACGTCCACAGTATAATGTCCTATGGCATTCTACTGTGGGGAAATGCTGCCGATATAAATACTATATTTGTGCTGCAGAAGCGAGCTGTTCGGGCAATCTACAAGCTGGCCCCCAACACGTCATTAAGAGAGAAGTTTAAGGAAACTGGAATCCTAACTGTAGCTTCTCAGTATGTTCTATCAAATGTATTATATGTTAAAAAAATTAAACCTATTCAAAAAGAAAAGTGACAACCACAATAGAAATACCCGAAATAAACATAAGCTTGATGTACCAGTGACTAGACTTAGTAAAGTTAAGAATTCGTTTAAAGGCCAGTGTATACGCCTATAAAATAAGATCCCAGAAAGCGTTCAAAAATTTTCAATCAATAAATTTAAAAAAATAGTTAAAGAACGTATGTGCGCTAAAGCCTATTATAAAGTTATTGATTTTATGAATGATAGCGCACCTTGGGAATGAGGTGACCCTCTGCAAGGCTACTTCTAAATTACATATATTATTGTACTCTTGTTATGTAGTTTTAGTCATAACATTGTTATACGAGGGCTGCACTAAAAGTATCGGGAATGGAATATTTCCACTGTTCCTGTCATATTAAAATCTTTTTAATTCAAAACTCCTTGGTTTTAAAAATCGAATACCGTTTATTTATTTAAAAAAAGATTCTCGGTCTTGTCACAAGGTCTTGTCAAACTTGTTTAGTCGTTGAGAAAATGGAATTGACTCGAGAAAATTCTAGAGCGATGATTTATTATGACTTTCGAAGTGCCTTAACACAAAAACAGTGTGTTGACCGGATGATTTCTGCATTTGGTGATGAAGCCCCATCCAAAATCGCAATTTATCGCTGGTTTGCTGAATTTCAACGTGGACGTGTCAAGCTCAGTGATGATCCCCGTCAAGGTCGTCCAAAAACTGTAGTCACCCAAGAAAACGTTGATGCTGTGCGTAAGCTGATTGAGGAAGATCGACATGTGGCATACCGCTAAACTCATGCAACTTTAGACATTGGCATGAGTCAAATCCAATTAACTTGCATGAACAATTAGCTGTAAAAAAGTTGTTTTCCCGATGGATACCGCATTTGCTCTGTGAAGAGCAAAAAGCGGCGCGTTACTTGGTGCGTCAGAACTCTCTAAAGATTCCACGCAGGATCCTCAAATGCTGTATACAACATCGTATCAGGTGACGAATCCTGGATATACGCGTACGAACCCGAAACAAAATACCAGTCACGAGTTTGGGTGTTCGAAAATGAGTTAAAGCCAACAAAAATTGTTCGTTCACGGAGTGTTGCAAAAAAAATAGTGGCCACGTTTGTCTCCAAAACCGGCCATGTTGCGACTATTCCTCTTGAAGAACAAAGAACGGTTAATGCAGAATGGTATGCTCAAATTTGTTTGCCACAGGTCGTTTCAGAACTCCGTAAAGAGAACTGCAACCGCCGCATCATCCTCCATCACGACAATGCGAGTTCTCACACCGCGCACAGAACAAAAGAGTTTTTAGAGCAAGAAATCATAGAATTATTAGACCATCCGCCGTACAGCCCCGACCTAAGCCCTAATGATTTCTATACTTTCCCTAAAATAAAGAATAAATTGCGTGGTCAGAGATTTTCATCACCTGAAGAAGCTGTGGACGCCTACAAAACGGCCATTTTGGAGACCCCAACTTCCGAAAGGAATGGTTGCTTCAATGATTGGTTCCATCGTATGGAAAAATGTGTAAAATTTCGCGAAGAATACTTCGAAAAGCAATAAATACATTTTTAAATAGTAATGTTGTTTTACTTCCTTGATTCCCGAAATTTTCACTGCCGCCCTCGTAAAAGAACAATTTTCCATCTTTTTGATAAAAGATGGCCCCGCGCGAGTTTCTTACGCCGGTTCTTCTCGTCGGGCTAGTTCCCGAACCGGTAGTAGGCATCATGTAGAATGTAGATCGACGTTCAGAAAGTGTATAAAAATACCTATTTTGAATAAAAAATTTTTAACTTTGACTTTGTTGTCTGGCACCCGTAACACAAGTTCTTCGAGAACTTACAACGGGACCAGATTGACGTGGTGTGAAGCGTCCATAGATATTATTATTATTATATTATACTACGTGACATATTTAATAAATAATCCAAATGCTTTCAATGTTTTTACTTTTTTTTTTAACTTTTTGTATATGCCAAAAAGTGCTACTTCTTGTTATAATGTATGAGGCTTTTCTCTATCATGATTGTTGATTGAGAACGAACCCGAGGTTTGCTTTGAAGTAATAATATTATGATAATTATGTGGCGTGTAAATAAATTTGTATTGTTCCAGAAGTACGCCGTTCTTCAGTATGTTCTCCAACAATAGTCTGCCGCGCACGCGCAGTAACAGTATAAGTTGCAGTCCCCTCTCTGCTGCTATTAATATTCCTGTAAGTTGACTGTATTAACTAATAAGTAAAATAGCTAATAAGTCACAAGTCACAACTTTGATCTGTATAAGAGCTTACCAACGCTCCTTCGACTAGAATGCGACAAAGCGTTCTATTGATAAATAGACAAAAGGCCATCAATTTTTTTGGGCATTTATATACAAATTGCAAACCGATGCCTTGAGGCACCTTGTATCCACATAGACCGTACCTGTCAAAGGAAATTTCGTGACCGGTGCAGTGGGCGGTGACTGTCAGCATGTCAGTAGTCAGCACCGTACGCGCCGCGCAATATTTTTTAACCGACTTCCAAAAAAAGGAGGCGTTTATACGTTCGGCTGTATGTATTTTTTTTTGTATGTTCAACCATAACTCCGGCGTCTGTTGACCGATTTTCAAAATTCTTTTTTTGATGTTAAAGGTATACTTCGAAGTTGGTCGCTTTTTCACAAAATGATGACCTGATGATGGGTTCCATGAGGAATCGAGGGAACTCTTCAAAATTTATGTGGACACATAGTGATTTATTTTTCTGAAGTAACCCAAGCATATGCTACCAAAAAGTAAGATTTTGCACCAAGGTATACCCTGGATCCAAAAGTACTGAACAGAACTCCTGACTCCTTATAGATACATGTTTGGGGATTTCGGCGTTGCTTAAAGAACTGCAAGCATAAGCCATTATGTCAATTAAAGTAATCATCATCATCACCACCATCATCACACCATAAATCATGACATAATGATGATATAATAGGTACTTCTCATAATATTTTACTCCGACACGGATATCTTTGAATATTACTCTGCCGTTTATGGATCGATTTTCAAAATTCTTTTTTTGATATATTGGGTATAATCCGAAATTGGTTTCGTTGTCACCAAAGCGGTGACCTGATGATGGCATGCATGAGGTATCGAGGGAACTCCTCAAAAAAATATGGACATATATAGTGATTTTGACTTTTTCAGAAGTAACCCAAGCATATGCTACCAAAAAGTAAGATTCTGAACCAAGGTATACCCTGGATCCAAAAGCACTAAACAAAACTCCTGACTCCTTATAGATACATGTTTGGGGATTTCGGCGTTGCTTAAAGAACTGCAAGCATAAGCCACTATGTCAATTGAAGTAATCATCATCATCACCACCATCATCACACCATAAATCATGATATAATAGGTACTTCTCATAATATTTTACTCCGACACGGATATCTTTGAATATTACTCTGTCGTTTATGGACCGATTTTCAAAATTCTTTTTTTGATGTATTGGGTATAATCCGAAATTGGTCTCGTTGTCACCAAAGCGGTGACCTGATCCTTGAGGTATCGAGGGAACTCCTCGAAATTTATATGGACATATATAGTGATTATGAGTTTTTCAGAAGTAAGCCAAGCATATGCTACCAAAAAGTAAGATTCTGCACCAAGGTATACCCTGGATCCAAAAGCACTGAACAGAAATCCTCAGTCTTTAAAGATACGCGTTTGGAAATTTCGACATTGTTTAAAGAACTGCAAGCATATGCCATTATGTAACTTACATTAATCATCACCATGATCTTATATACAATACCTAATGGAAGCTTGGCGCGTCTTCAATTATACATTCGATTGTTTATTTTAAACGTTCTTAAAATGTGTTAATAATTTAACAAATATCACTAAAAAGGGAAAAAATATATTTTTTTTAAACAAAAAAATTAAACCGATTTCCAAAGTAAAAATGCACAAAAAAGTATGAAATAAAACTTATTTTATAAATAATTCCCCTTTTAAATTTGGCTGAAATTTTAACTATTTCTCTTCTCAATCTTCAAAATTTTGAAGTCAGTACCAGCCAACTTAAACGTGTGTTTATTTATTTATTTATTATGGTTACCAGCAGCGTATACATTAAAACAATCAATCAAAAATTTTACGAAACATATAAATAACTGATGCACACGCCTTTATAGGCAACACAACATTCGCAATACAATTATTAAATCATAAAAAATAATAAAAAAAATAATAAATAATAATAAATAATAAATAATAAATATAAAAAATACAAATATTATTAAATAAAGGAATCACTACAAAAGATACAAAATAACATTTAAAATATTGAATGTTACTTCAAAATATAGATTTCATTTACATATTTTTAAATTAATTTAGATTTCATGCAATTGAATTTAATACTTATAAAATAGAAAATGTAAAATTACTGACTAGCGCTGGAGCCATTTAAGCCAAAGTAGGTTACGAGTTTCTTTTTAAATGCATTAAAATTATCGTTGAAAATGTCAATACTTCTATTTCTTACGCATATATAATTGTACAAGTCGCAGATACGCTAGGGTGGGGCATGTTTCCCCACATTAGTTCTCCAAGGTGGTCCACGCAAGCGCTTACTTATGGGGTGCCGTGGTCGGTTGTAAGGGATTGATAAAGAGAACAGTTCCAAAAGATCACAGCATGACGCATTGCCGTTAATGATTTTGTGGAGTAAGGTAAGATCGTGGATTTTGCTCCGGGTGCTGAGTGGTAGAATTTTGTAGAAACTCAGGCGCTGCTCGTATGGGCTTCTATGGGAAATGCCTCTGTCTGAAAAAGCTAAGTGTCTCGTGAACGATCTCTGGATTTTTTCGATTCTCTGAGATGACTCGACATAGGACGGACTCCATACGGAGCTTGCGTACTTTGTCGCAGGTTTGAATCCTATGGTGTTGCGTTTGATAAAGCCCAGCATGCTAGCAGATTTCTTGATAATCGTGTTGATATGTCGATTGAATTTAAGCTTACTATCAAACACGACACCAAGATCACGGACCTCGTTTACCTCGGCCAATTGGGTTCCTTGTATGTGGTAAGAGGACCCATGAGGTAAATGTTTTTTGGTGAATTTGATGTGGACACATTTCTTTGGGTTCAGGACCATGCCATTGAGGGTACACCAAATAGGGCATCAAGATCGCACTGTAGTAGAAAGCTATCTGAATGAGAAGAGACGACTCTATATAATTTGAGGTCGTCTGCATACATCGAGACTTGCAAGATAAGAGTCAATAAATGCGGAGAATGGGAGAGGACCGATGTGGGATCCCTGGGGAACACCAGATGTAGCAGCGTATTCGTATGACTCATAACCGTTCACCAAAACCACCTGAGATCTGCCCTCTAAATAAGAGGCAAGCCAGGATAGGAGGGGGCCATGAATCCCGTACGATTCCTACTTGCGTATCAGTAAAACGTGATTGACCCTGTCAAAAGCGCTACTAATGTCGGTGTAGACTACATCTACTTGTGATCCACAGTCGACTGCTCGAGATAAGAAGGACACATATGGCTGCAGGTTTGATTCAGTTGAACGATTCCGCTGAAAGCCGTGTTGCTTATCGCTTAGAGTAACTTCAATGTGTTTTGAGATAGTAGGGAACACCACCGATTCGAATATTTTAGCAAAACACGATAAGATTGAAATTGGTCTATAATTGGTTATTATATTGTTGTCACCTTTCTTATGAATGGTGCTCATGCTTATGAATGACTCGAGCCGTCTTCCATTTTTTGGGAAGTATTCCTGACTGTAGGGACTTGTTGAAGATAAGGAACAATGGATAGACTAGGGGCATGCCACACTTCCTTATGAACATTGCAGGAATACCGTCAGGACCTGCGCCCTTTGGAGGTATTAAGACATTTAATTTTTTGTCGGATCATATATTTTGGCATGTAGAGGTGACCGATCGTTTCCACATTTACTGATGGCGCGGTAGTAGGGGGTATATTCATATAAGTAGGTAAATATGTGGAGCGGAAATTATCGGAAAATAAATTTGCAATATCGGGACCGGTATCGGCATGGTCATCATGAAGAAACATTTGAGTAGGTATTAGGGATTTGCCTTTACGTTTATCCTTTACGTGTTTCCAAAATGCTTTAGGATTAGAGTAGATGTTGTGCTCAAGTTTTTGTTTATACTCTACGTAACATTTGTTGGATTGACTTTTAAAGCGTCTGCGAAGTATATCGTATTCAAGTTTGTCGCGTGGATTACCGTAGTTCTGAAATCTAAGTCTCAATTTGTCTCGTTCAGTTTTAAGCTTGATCAAAGCTTGCGTGAACCATGGAGGCTGGCTAGACCTTTTTGGCTTGCGTTTGGGAACATGAGCATCGACAATGTCCATAAGTACGGTGTAGAATGACTCTACTTGTTCGTCGACACTAAGATGTAAGAGCTTATTTTCCCAGTCGATGGCGTTTAAATCGACCTGAATGCTTTTATAATCGACTTTGAAAAAGTTGTAGTCAGAACGTATTTTGGATTGTAGAGTCGTAGCGTTCATGACGTCCTGTAGTGAAAACGATATACTTGGATGTTTTGGGTCCATTTTACTTATAACATTCGGCGGGTTTGTCACATTCGTAATCGTTGCGGAGCTTAAGATTCAATCGAGCATTCTATTATCGCAGTTTTTGATGTTGTTATATTGGAACATGCTGTTAGCGTACATGAAATCTGTTAATTCATACCCTAAAGTCGAATTATTCAAGTTATTAGGTATCATGTAGTCGAAACATTGATCTTTTGACCAGTAGATAAGATTGAGATTAAAATCTCCCAGGATAATTAAATCATCTACGTAGTTTAGAACATTACTAGCATTGTTAAAGAATTTCGACAGAAGGCCAATTGAGACCGGTGGCGGGAGGTACACAGTACATAGTGCGATATTTTTACGGCTGTGGGTGTTACGTTCATTATAGTTGATATTAATTAAAACCCAGACTTCTTCGCAGTCGGTCTCCCAAGACTGGACACGTGTAGTCAATGACATCATAGCTTGCTTGCGCGACGTTCAAGTATACATCATTTGTTTTGGTTCTAAGACCTCTAACATTTTGATGGTATAAATTACACATGATTAATTAAACAAAATAGCAGTAACATTGACCAATTAGGAAAAAAAGAAAGCTTTTACAAAAGTTCTAATAAAATTCTGTAGTGAAAAAACCATAATTTTCCACATACTTTTCGAGATCTGGAAAACAGCGGTGTGTAAACTGAGGGACCACACTCTGAGGGCTGTAGTTCTTAAACTATCTTTTTACAAATTCCCAGATTTGTTCTACAATTTTTTTTAGACTTCTACTAAAATTTGCTATACTTATTTTGGGGAAATTCAGTTACGTGTGGCCTGAATTCAGAAATTCAGGCCACACGTACCTACACGTTTATTCTGTTCACAAACAGGTACATAATACAAATATATAGATTGAATGTTATAAAAATGCCCATAAAAATACTACTACTTACCTACATAATAAAATATTTTAAGAGATAAAGTTGTAAAAACTGCAAAACAAACATCTCAAAATGTTCACCATGAGTTTATTTTAATAATGTTTTGATTATTTTATTTTTTCCAGAGTATAACCGGGCGACGGTTAACGCCAGTGAGAGTAAACCAGCTGAGGTTAGAGGAGAGCGCTGACGTCACCAACACGCGGGAGGTGGCGCACGAGCGCGAGATACACACCACCATGCAGATGGGGCAGTCGTATGAGGACCTCACATTAGTCGGTGGCCTTAACTCACCTACTAGGGTAGCAAGGTAAGGTTTTTATTAGCTTATTTCTTTATCCAAAATAAAACTAACAATTCAGGACAAAGGAAGTCCCATTGTCTTGTCGAGATAATTCTGAATAATGATCTTCTAGTGAACAGTCACTCAGAACTTCTTAAAACAGTATATTAATTAATGTGCTTCCCATTCTTAGTTACACCTCATAACTAAGTAAGTATGTTATTGCTCTAATAGGGACATGTTTTAAATTAGCAAAAGTCGTATATTAGTTTCCGAAAAGAAACATAAATAATAAATATGGACCGAAAAATGCACAAAGTACAGTAATCAGTTGCAAAATAAAAACTTATAGAAGTAAAAAAACGATGACTATACATAAACGCAGTAGTTAGTAAAATGAATTTTGTATTAATCTCCATATATTTTCAACTACGGTTGTGACCAGCTGTGAACAGTGACGTCATTTGTCATGCTATTTTTGTATAGGGTGTTATTAATGTTATCCAACAATCTCACTTTTGTGATGACTGTATTTTGTCAACGATTGATCGTATATATGCAATTAATTGCAAGGACAATATTTCCCAGCTTATTATATACTTTTCTAAAAGCCAATAAAAAAAGGCTATGCATATTCCCTATTGACACAAACTAGATAAGATTTGTAATAAAATCCATGTCCGTAGTCCAGTGTAAAATGCACGTCTGTTTTTTAGGTTTTCACCAGTAGTGTCACCGTCGCCGACGCGTAAGTACACGACGCGGCGGAGTCTGTCGCCGAACCCACTGCGAGCTTGCACGTTCAGTCCCGTTAGCAGGCCCAACGTGTTGCCCGGCAAACGGCGGTGTGACGACCCGGACGTACCCATGTCCAAGCGGCTGTGCACGGACCGACTCACGCCCTCCACGCCCGGCACGCCAGACTCGGACTCACTCGAGTGCACCTTCAGGCCCGTCTCACCCCGGCCGCAGCCCATGAACGAATCCTCAATAGAACCAGAAGAGAATCACAAGTCGAGTCCTAGCTAATAGTGTGTGATTTGAATATAGACAAAGTGAAAGTTGGGCGAAAATGGTGAATAGTGCATTACAAGTATTGTTAGTTTATTCAGTGACTGTAAAGTTATCTTTATATGATGTTACGATACATATTTACCAAAAAAAAAACATGCATAAGCCGCTGTAGCATATAGATTAAGATTGTATCAACAATGACGTCAAATAATCGTATACAAATAAATCGATTTTAAAGAATCAATTTTGTTAGGGTTGAAAATTATTTCGTATTTAAGCTTTTTAGGCTGAAAATGTAGGGCAGTTAAATTAATTTTAATAAGTAGTTACTAAATAAACTGATGATATTGATGAGGTTAGTGATTGTACTCATAGCCTACGACATTTAGTTCCTAGTAGCGAAGAACTTGTAAATTTAGTATAGGAATATCATACGCCCGTTTATAGCCAAAGCATCCAAAACTTTAATGTAAATATTGTGGTAGTGACGTTCTATAATGAACATGTGTATATACGATACAGTCGTAGTTTGTATAAATAGCCATTATTTTACGTAAGCTCACGATTAGGAGATCATAGTCTCATTCATCCCGCCTTTACTAGCGTAGCATTAGCTTTGTAAGCTAATTATTCATTTATGTATATTCCTGTCTTCATAATTTTTATATGGTATCTCAGAAATGTTGAATATCATATTCATTAAATTAATAATATCAATTATAATATGTACCACAAAAGTTGGTCTCGACTTAAAAAAGTTCTCGAAAGTTTTAAGTTTATTTTAAAAACTCCATTATAATTTGCAAGTATATGTTTTTACTATAAAAGTTTGGTAACTATAGTATAAGGCATTCAATTATTTAAAATCAGGTTCCAAATAGAATATAGTGTATTACTGAGCAATGAAATAAACAGAAGATTGTGAACTTAGTTGATACTGGCAGAAAAATATGATTTGTTATTTCTTTACAATTGATAACTATTTAACGATAAGTTGTTTTCATTAAAAATAATTTATACCTGATGAGAATAAGTATTATTTCCTTTAAACTTGCGTATTGTAAAAATAAGTTTTATCTTCTTATCAATTACATACAAGCTATTATTATATTCAGTTGAATAAACAATATAACTTCATAATTTTTCTATGATTCTTGAGAACCGAGATTAATGTGAATCAAAATATTTAATATTGATTATAATATTATTTCAATAATTTACGTGTAATAAATTCCTTTTTATCTTTTTTTGTTTCGTGTCATGTAAAATTTACGGCCAAATACTGAAACGCTACTTAAATTAAGTGGCACTCAAGTCACAGGCCCGGACTCCACCAAAGCGGAGACGAGACGAGCTGTGTTATAAACAACCAATAAAAATTAGTTTCGCAACCTCGCGCGGGCATACATCTCCGCTACAGTCTAGTCAGTGCGCATCTCCGCACATCCCCGCTTTGGTCGAGTCCGGGCCACATGCTGTCCTCTTCACTCTGCCAAACAGGGACAGTTTGTTATTTAGGGAGCTCCTAATTTTAAGTAGCGTTTCAGTATCCGGTCGTTGCAAACTCAAGCTTTTTGTGAATGCCTAGTTTGCAGTAACTCTTTATATTTATTTCATTGCTGTGTGCTGAGTGCGAATTTTGGTCACTACTCGCCGAAAAGAAATTAACTACAATTTGAATGGAATCGAATTAGTTACCATTGTTTGCCACTCGAGGCGTTGTTTCGGTGCCATACAAATTGTTGTAACTCTTCACGGGCGAGTAGTGACAAAAACTAGCACTTATCACACAGATGTGTAGCATAAATGCAGCTTCGTAAAATCTTATGTTGAATAATCGATGACCTATTTCAGATAATGTTATTATTACGAACTATCAATGCTGGATGCAACAAAAAATAACCTTACACCAAAGTATATTTTTTGCCTTGGATACTTTGAAGTTTAGTGAAAATACTTTTCTGATCGCATTTTTTTAATTTATAAATACATTAACAAATACTTAAATATAAATTACAGTATAATAATTAAAATTGCTGGTGGTTTGCTTAGGCAAGACACGAAAAAAGTCATTAGTTTTTTGAATTAAACAATGAAATATGTATGAATATATGCTGTAATATGTTTTGTATCTTTATATTATTGTAACTAGTAAACAGTCAGAAACATTGTTCCAACTGTGATTAAATCACATTATTCTGATATTTTATTGTAGTTCTCATTTTTCCTAAACTAATACCGTTTAAAAAATAGTAAAAAATAACCTATTGCGCCGTGAGCGTCAGGACCCCTGGACCAATAGAGATATTTGAAGTTTAGATTTTAGAATATACCAAAATTTAGTACCTTTTTGCTAGTATTTGGTACCTAATTTCAAATCTTTTAATAGGTACTTCGAATAGTTAGCGAAAAATCGCGTGAAGAAAGTGGTCACACTTTCTGACGTCAGGGTGTCTGGGAGTCTGGACCGCCTGCTTTTCATAGGTACTTCAAGACAACATAACTGATATTTCTCTTTGTAAATATTTAGTCTAACGTCGAGACCCTCTCAACCCGCCGTCCCTCGTTGGCCTTAAGGTCAATTCACACCAAAACGATACGCGATATTTTAAAAATAGCTATTCATTACACAAGATACACGTTTCATTGTCAGAGTTCGAATGTCAGTTTGCACAGCGCATTGCAGTGTACGATTGATGTCATAGTATCTTTTTGGGTAGTGAATAAAGTTCAATTTTGAATAGCTATCATAAAAATGCAGCGTCACGTTGCGTCGCGGTGTGAACTGACCCTTATGAATACAATATAAAGAAGACAATAATTCAAACCAAAATCACTTTTATTTACACGACAGTTTTACATATTGTATAAATTGAATGACAAATGATATTAAGAAAAAAAAACAGCATTAAAATTGAATTATTCTAAATCTTACCATTAGTGAACAACATTAATAACATTCCAATATTTTGTACTCTTTAAAATGTGATAAATTACAAAAAAAAAACATGAGACACATTGAGATTATTCTCACAATAATTACTTTGTAAATTAATTAAAACACTACAAAATCCATTATTAATATTAATTACAATAAGAATATAACTAGCAAAGATTGCCAAATACTTTTACATATACAAAATATTTGCTTTCTGTCCGGTTCAAATATTCATCTAAAATTACCTTCTTTTTTTAAGTTATATATTTTAAATATACTATTTAAACCCTCACTTCTGTGTATACCATTTTGAACCAAAAACACAATATTCTAGATTTAACTTTAATCCAAATCGGCTTTTTGCTAGATTTACTTAATAATTGGAATAATATGTTTTGTTATTGCAATTTTTTTTACATTCAGGTCAATACTAAAACTTAGTGGAGCATTTAGGAAACTCCGAGGAGTTTTAGAGGCCTTATTAATGCAAATGGCCATTATTTATAATGCAAAAAAAAATATTTATGCTATAGTATTTTACTGTATTAGGCCAAGGACCTAATGATGACAATTTCTACTACATCAGGAAAATTAAGCACACTACAATTATGCTAACAATATTAACTAATACAATTTACTCATTTAATTTTGTCTACAAATCAATTAATATAGGAAGACATTTTCATTACTATTTATATTGGAATATGGGGCTATATTATGATTATCTATAGAGGTTATTTTGTTTGGTGAGATTTTGGTCTATGTTGTTTAACCATTTTAAGAGTCTCCATGTTTTAAAGGATTATTTTCCTTGGGTCTTCAATTTTGTTAAGTCAAAAATTGCCGTTAAAGGCACACATACAACATCAATGCAGACATATGCTATATGTTCAGTCTACGATTCTATTACTTTAACTTTTAAGGCAGTATATTATTATTATATTAATAAATGCACAATAAATTATAGCCTAGCGGTGGTATGTATTCATATTCAATAGACATCATGAAAGTAAATGGAATAAATATCACTGCAGGCTTTTATGTCAAAAAAAAACCTGCAGTCCTTTCACATATTCCGAATGGGATATTCGTTATTCTAAATAAATCAAAATAATTAATACCAGTCATACTTGTAGGGTACACAAGTGTTCACAATTTTTTTTGAAAATGAACAACATTTCTTTCTTCTTTTTGCAATGGATTTGGGATTTCCTTGGGAAATGCTATAAAACTATTAATTAATCGATAATAATTATCAAAATAATTAATTTACTAATAAGTCTTTTAAATTACAATATGTACCTTATTTTAAAATTTTGTAAAACGGACATTACTAATTTGTTTCTGGTTGGTCCAATATATGTACCTATGTATCTTTAACTCATAAGCCATTAGCATTACTTTTAGTCACTAAAGTCTTTTGTCTGTTTCTGTCTGTTTGTAGTCACAAAGTTATCCAACTTGTCTACAATTTGAAGTCAGAGATTCAATGTATGTCAGTTCCTAATTAGTTAAACATTTTAACATCAATTTGGAAATTTATGTCAGTATTACTTTTTGTACAAAAACAAAATTGCACAAAAACATTTTGTGTAACAAAATTTGTAAGACTAGTTAAAAACTAGATTACATTTTAAAAGACCTATGAAATAATTTGGCCTTTTAAGTTTCTACAAAAATAATTGTTTTATTCTAATTTCTTTCTCTGTACTTTTTACATACTAAGTTTAATTTTTTATTCACAGAGAAAAGGCTAATTTCATAGGTCTGTTAATTATGACACAAGTTTTACATAAGTTATACATGGTTTTAGGACCTCATACTTTAAATCAACTTACTCAGCTGCTGAGCACTGCGTCTTCAATCAGTGGCAATTTGGCCACCTCGAAAAAGATCTTGTGTGAATACTTATTGCGAACTGTGCTTATAGCAGACTTGGGCTTCTTATGTAGAGAAGCATTCAGTGCCATAGCCATCGGCAATATGTCTTTCAGGGAATATCCTGAAATTATTAATAAATTCCGAAATATACTTTATTTAGGTTTTTGATCTTAAGTAACAGGCATTCTTTAATACGGTATTTTCTGTATTTTTTATTGCATAAATGAATAGTGCCCTGAGAAATAAGTCAGTTAACAAAAGGAATACTATACTAAAAAGCAATATTTCCAAAGATGTTGCGGTTTGTTTGAAGCACTTTTGTCAGTCTGTTGAAAACGCCCTATATAAAAGTCGTACAAGTAGGTGACGTCATACGCTACTAACGTTGCTACGAAATGTATGGCCATTTGCACAAAATTTCTGATATCTCCGAAGTTTGCGCGTTTATGTTCATACATACCATAGTAAATATTTTTGTATTTGATGTCAGTAAACTAATTATGTAGGTTTTTTACACTAATGTTGTAAAAAAATTGTTCACCTTTTTTGTGAATGCATATAATTACAAAACTACACATAAAATCCTAATTCTTTTTACTTTTATCAAGTTTTTTACCCAATTAAACATATTATTTGAAACCAACATGAATATGACACTAAGGTTGGATTTGGTAAAAAAACTTAAGTAAAGTCCTTTTCATAAACGAAGTCCCCTAGACGCAGCGCTTAGATCATGGGAAAAAATGTAGCCAGCATTATTTATGAATATCATCAGAATACCTTGATTCTGCTGTTCTGCTTCTCAAACTCCTTTAACTTGAGTATCATTACTCGGGTAGCACTTTTTACGACCTCAGGCATTGTAAATAACAATTTAACAAATTTATTTCACAAATTATTGCCGGGGGACTTCCTTTGTGAAAAGCACTCTATGTTTTGTTCCTATTCGCGTCCGAAAACTGCAACTGAGGTGCCATATTATTGCACTGCTTCATTACAACGGATTACGGATAAACGCATTTCATCAATTGTATTCAACACCTGCGCTACAACAAGATATGACGCGAAAGTTGCAATAGAGGATGAGAGCGACGCCTTGTGTATGGTACTTTATTCCATATGATTGGCGCGTTAGTCTTACTTAGTCTCTGGTTCGTCGTTACATTAAAATTCCGTGTGCGACAACGCAATGATAAAACAAACTCGCATTACTAATGAGGCATGTTACGATAAATATATGCAAAACGACGACGCGACGCACCAATGAGCTATCATTATTAATTTTGCGCGCAAATTATCTCATTAACGCTGTATACACAAACTCACCTGTGTAGTATTCCAGTGTGGGGGTCCAGCGAGACAGGTTCTTCATACGAAGCGCTAGGTACAGCGCGGCGGCGGCGGTCAGGCTGTCACGGGCTGGCAGCAGAGAGTATTCCAGCAGCGATAGCTCCAATACGAAACGAGCTAGCGTGAGTGTCGGCATGGAAACGCGGGCGCACTGTTGGTGAAATACAGATTAAAATTAATATGATCTGCTGATTATTACACAATTATCACGAGACTGGTAAGATACGCAACAACTATGCAGTTCTTGTTCTGAATTAAATCTATTCTCCAGTATATACTGACAGCTAAGTTATGTTACATTGCTGTAAATAAAAGTGAAGCCACTGATGTAACTTACCCGGGCATATCTCCTTAAAAATCTGTATGATAATGGAATGCCAAGATCATAATCTATCACACGAAGAATATTCATCTCCATTTTGAGCAATTGGTTGAGAGTGTAGGCACCGTCACAAATATACAGGAAATCGTCAACAAGTGGAGGTATACGCTCCTAAAACAGATATAAATGTATTATTTAATATTTTTAACTACATTAATAGAATGCAGGTACATGATTAAATAAACTTACGTCATATTTAGATGCAATAAACAAAGCAGATGCGCCAAGCAGCTGAAGTTCTTCTTTAGTCAGTTGATCTTTTTCTGCCTGTGTCTTACTGGACTTTGTCATATACAAGTCAACTAATTTCACTGCTAAATACAGGGTTTCGTGATTTAATTCAAAGCTCTCCTGAACCTCGACCATCCAGTCTACAAGCAGTGCTCTCATCCAAGAAGTTATTCCCTTCATCCTTTGTAGATAGTCATCAATAATAAAACTTGACTACAAATATATAAAAAATAAAAATTATACACTTTTTTAATTTCTATGCATTTTATTATCATAACTATAGAACTTACCTCTCTACTTTTTAAATAATTGAATATGTCCATAGCATAATTGGAAACTTGGTAGGGGTCGCTCCAGTTTTCCTTGTCAAAATCAACAACATTTTGTGGCACTGAGTGTGGAGTTTCAGGCACTTCAATGTATGAAGAGTGTAATGTGTCCTCCAAATTTACTTTGTCTAACTTGTCACTGATGGCTTTGCAGTCTTCTTTTGTCACTTCATTTGGACTGCTGAAAAATATTCTTTGATAGTCTTATGTGAAAATTGATGAATTTGTAGTCTACACTGTTTATTAGAAGAATAATGTTATAATTAGTGTTTCATCTGTGCTAATGTTGGAACCAAGTTGGTTAATTTATTTGGCTTACATTAGATAAAACCACAGAACTAGTAATAACACAATAGAAATTACTTTGTTTCAATTTACAAGCAATATCGGTGACATAGCTATGAAAACCGACTGAGCCTTGGATATCGAATATGAAGTGTTTTAGCCATTTAAGCAGCCCGCAATCCTGGTTCATATACCATTTCTATTTTACTATTATTAGTTCTATGGTTAAAACTTTTAACTCAATCAAGACACTACAAAATAATAATATTAGGTCACAAAAAATTGTGTATGCATTTTAGTTTTTTTTTGCAATGAGGTCAACCACCTAAGGCCAAAGTTTTGTACATTTTATTTGCAAATACAATTTACACAAAACTACATTTTTGACTGGATTTTACATCAATATTTTATTAGTTGTAAATTAAGTAAATATTGTATGCATCTTTATTTTCTAAGGAGCAAAATACGTTAAACATTAATGGCAAGATATGTTAAAAATTTCTGTGGTATTTTGTCAGTAGTTTATCTATTCAATATTGCTTTTGATTAGATAAACTATTGAATAGATAACCAAACCCACAAAAAATCCTAATTCATTCATTATTTTGCTATTAATGAAATACAAGCATTAGATAGACAAGTAAACATTTTGCACACTTGTGCACACTTGTGCACAAGTGTGAAAGTAATTTCTGAAGAAAAAAAAACTTACATATTTTCTAATGCTGTCATATACAATGAAGGCTCAGATGTATCACTCTTGCCAGACTTAGCAGAATTTTGACTCTGATTTTGATTCTCTTTGCTCTGCAGTTTCTCTTTCTTTTCAATATTCTTGAGAATTCCATTCTGAGCTCGAGTAGCTATTGGCTTGGGAGGATCTTTGGCAAAGTGTTTTTGTACTGTCTCAATAGCATTAGTTGCAACTTTTTGTATTTGCTTGGTCTTTGATACTTTTCCATTAATAACTTGTGGTTTGATACTCTAAAATGTTAGAATATTTTTAACAGAATTACTTTGTTACGTAGTTTGTTATTAACAAGGGAATAATTGGCATTTTTATGCGCTAACATGCTTGTTTATACTCTTTCTTTATTTCGTGGAAAACGAATATTATTGAAGGTAGAAGTTATGATTAAAATTATTAATGACGTTGAATTTTAGTTTTGGAGGGAAAGTTCATTGACCCATAAATTATTATCTTATCATTATCCTAATAATATCCTGAACCACCTAGGAGGCTTGTGGAATGAATTTGAGAGTTTCAAGCTGAAAAGTATTAATTGAAAGCAATAAAAACCTTAAGTGTTGGGAGCACTTTACTTTCCACCATGACCTTTTTCGCAGCAATTCCTTTGTCATTTGTAGCGATAGATTTGTTAAAAGCATTCGTAATATCCCCGAACGCAGCTCTCTTTGCAATTGTGTCTTTTAGCGGACTATCAGCTTTTCGCTTATTTGGTGCCTTTACACCTTTGAAAGTTTTCAGAGTAGCTAACTGTTTACTCCTCGTCGTAATGCCCTGGCTCAAAATGCCATTTATATTTTCATTGACGCCAATTGGCTTTGATGCCAACCTAGTTGGCGCCATTGCACAGTTCTGAAAAAATCGTTTCTTTGATCACGTGTACTTATTGATCGATGGTAAAGTAACTTATTTTAAAATATTTCATTTAAAATAACAATCTTTAACAAGATACAACTGAAAATAAAATTTAAAATGCTCTATTCTAACGACTATTGACGGAAGCAAAACAATTGAACGTCCATCGAAACTCGAAAAACGCGTTTATTACATGAATTTTAAGAAACTTACGCAAATAAACGGATACGACCGTTTTCGGGAAATAAAGCTTGATCTTCAAAATTCACTAAAAACAAACGTTTATCAAAAATTTCGTAAATTTAATATTGCAACCGAACAGAGCAACATACAAAAACCGTTGCAATTTGCTTTGAAATAGGGTTGCGTCACGAGCGAGAATTCAAACTTCAAAGTGCATTTATCGATTACCACACTCGAAAAGAATATCTATTCGATGATTCATTCGATACATTGTCGATGCATGATTACATTTTTCTGGTGCATAAGTATGCATAATATAGAACTAAGTGTTTTAAAACACATACGGTACCGAAATTAAAATATAATTATTAATATTAAAAAATATTATCACGAAGCACTTAACCGTGAAATGAAACAATGAAATGAAAATAAAATATCGTTGTTAAATGACTTACGATTTTAAATAATATTTGCCATAATTTATTATTAAGTTTCATAGTTTTATGTTAAATATAAATTTAAAGAATGAAACTTGAGGTTTTTAATTTTATGATCATGGTCATAAAAAATAAATATTTATCGCGCCGTACGTAATCGATTATCTACTTTTTGTAAACATTAATTGACATAGATGAAATGGTAAAATCATAGGGTTTATCATCATATTTTTTTTATTTAACGAAAATCAATAACTCTGTAATTATTAAATATTACCAATCTATCTTTACCAATAATTTTATGAATTTAAATTATAGTTTTACAAACCCATTGTTATAAATTACGTTGGTATAATATGTCCTCGTTTTTGAAACCAAATCAACCTATAACTATTTTAATGAATTATTAGATCACAGCTACCTACGTGCTAAAATCGATTCGTAGGTAAAATTCGATTCTAGTTCCAAGTCCTTCTTTAATTTAGTAACGATTCATGGTTGATGTTCATAGCAAAAAAAAAATTCTATGTCAATGTGAAATGTCATCAATCATCTGTTTTAGCTTGACTAAAAGCGAGATTTTGTTTACAAGAATTTACGATATCTTTTATTCACTTATTTGCAAATGGTTTAAGTTTTAAATCGAATAACCATTAATTTAATTTAAATTCTCTTATAGATTTTTGATTACATAAAATGTTAGGTGGCGTACGACTGAAAGTGACTTTTACGTACGAACGATCTTGTTTTGGTTATATTAGTTCCAAGTATTCTTCAAATAATGAACAGGTAATTAATTAAAATAATAACGTTACATAATAATTTAAAAAATGTGGCTAGTTTAAATGTAATTGGCTTTGATGCCAACTTACGTATTAATCAATGTATAAACAGTTTATCTAATTTATATCTATATTTATATCTAATTTATATCTAACGAATTTATCTTTGATATTGAAGATATATATACTATTCTCCTTTTTTTTCCAGTCCCAGTGCATTCAAATTTTGTCAAAGGAGAAACCAATTATGTTATGGGCAGTATTCAGTAATACTGTTCCAGAAGGCCATGTAGCGTGTAATCCCACATACAGCAAGTTGCTCGGTCTAGAAGAGGGATTGGAAGTGTTTGTATCTCCATATGGTGATATCAAAATGTTAAATGAACTGTATGTTGATGCTGATAGTCCAGATGACCAAGAAATTTTGGTAAATAACCAACATCTTATTTTTATAACTGATTGCAATAATTCTTTAAAGAAGTTTTATATGATAGTGAAATGTTTGACTTAAGACCTTTTGTTTTCAGGAACACAATGTGGAAATTTTGCAATTTAGGATATTAGACCAGATACGCCTAGTGGTTGCTGAACAGAAAGCGGTTGTATGGATATCATCATCATTGCCCATAGTCTTTACTCCAAAACAAACTGGCATTTTAGTTAATGAGAGTAGAATTTATGTCAAAGTAGATGCTTTTAATAGCATACATGGTAGTCCTCTAAACGTACCTGCCAATACTACAAAGGACAAAGACAAGAATACTATATTTAACAGCATTGGCCAAATCAATGATAGTATGTTAGCTCCCTATTTTAATATATCAAAGAGACTTGTATTACGAGCATTGCCAATAGACGGTGATGGGAAAAAGAATTTAATTCACCCATATTCAGTTTTCATCCATGAAGATCTTTTAGGTGATATTCCCAAAGATTTAACAGTTATATTAGCCACCATGACGAAAATCCCATCTATAATGCAGGAAGATAGAGAGCATGAAGAAGTAGACAACAGCAATCAAGTAGATGGTATTTGTGTAGAAATAGTGCCAATAGACAATGTTATATACAGAAGTCTGTGTAGAGAAATATACAACAAAAACATTCCAACTGTACTTATTCCCAAAAATCTTAATGCCATAGTAAGTATTGAAAATGGTATGAAAATCATATTTACCATACTGGGCGATACTGTAGAACACCCAGAGCATGTAGATATAATAACATATTGTGACAAAGTGCAATGTGAAACAGAGGTTATAGAAAGATTTAAAAAGTGTGTAGTAGATAACACACATTCTGGTAAAAAGTTTCTTATAAATGATAACATGGTGAAACAGAATATACAAATAAGCGATGGCTTCCTTACATTTAAGCTTAAACCAGATAAAATTAAGTACACCATGTTGAATTCTGAGTCATTCCGCCATTGTACAGTGTCAGCTAAATGTTTAAATGATGCAGATCTAGTTTTGCCAAAGCCAGTAGCTTCAAATTTGGAATATGACTACAAAAACTACTGCAGAACAATTAGGTCAAAACAAAAGTTGGTAGAGAAAATTATAGCACATATAAATTTTGAAATTCAGAGAGAGGCTAGCTTTAAAGGAGTATCAGAAATAAAAAGTAATATTTTAATAACAGGTGAGTTACTGTGTTGTGTGTGTGCAAGATTTTATTCATTATGTAACTAGTCATTAATTATTTAAAAACAAAACTTTCAGGTTCCAGTGGTTGTGGCAAATCAGCCATTTGTTATATTGTCCAAAAGGAAATAACAATGTGGTCTCACTTACTTCACTGTCGTTCATTAAAGGGTCGGAAGGACATACTCGAAGTTATAGGAAAAGCAATACTAACGTGTCAAGAGCACAGTCCAGCTGTGCTGATATGTGATGATTTTGAGTCCCTGGTACCACCCAATTTAGAAGGAACCTCGCCACAGGATATTGCGTACTATCAAAGGTAAGATATTATTGCAATACATATATTTTACAATTGTAGTCAAAAGTTCTAACAACTATTTACTCTAATAACCTACACATTTTGTAATATCAATTCTAATCATTAACCTTCCATATTATGGGTTTCTCTAGTATGTGCTAAGTACTCTATTCTTTTTGAGTTTTGTAACTGAGAAATTACATTGCACTTAAGATATTAAGAAGCTCGATTCCTTATAGTACTTACTTACTTTGCTTCACGATTGCTAAATTATTCTCATAAATCGAAAATTCTCAACATTGTGTTTAATGACATGATCCGTCTGTGATCATACAATAAGATATGTTAAGTTAACATCCATAAGTGATTTTTAGGTTAGCGGTTTGTATCAAAAAGATGTTACAGACGTGCGTCGGCGTGTGCGTGCTCCTGACGGCGAGCAGTGTGAAGGACTTGCACCCCACGCTCAAACAGTTCAATGGCAAACCGCTCTTCACCGCACAATTTGACATACCTGAAATGGACCAAGTATGTAATATTATATCTTATCTTCTATTAAGCAAGAATGTTAAGCCTAGAAGCATAATAAGCAAGTGTAGATAAGGGTAGAATGTTGTGCTACAGCCTAACTTTCTGCACATCATTGTTTGACTATGTGATGAATTAATAATGATGATTTCAAACATTATTTTTATCTGTGTCGAAATACTTTCCTATGCTATAACTCTCAGCTCTTCTAAAATTACTCTTTAGAAATCTTTGGTGAAAAATGTTATATTAGTTTAATCTTTAAAATCGTTAATCTTTAAAATATACAGATTTCATATTTCAGGATGAAAGAACTGAATTGTTCAGGCATTTGCTGAACGATAAAATAAAGGAAACGTTTCAAGTAGAGGATGATGACGTTATGCGACTTGCTATGGATACCCCTGGCTATAACGTTCGAGATATTGTCGATTATTTCAATAAAAAAGTTTTTAAAGCTGTTAAGAAAAAAAGTAAGTTTTCGTATACCTCATTTATTTAGACTAGGTTTCAGATCAGTGGAGTAGGTAGTATCTTATGTACCTTTTTCAAATGAGTAATGGTTGGCTGTTTCATATAAATTTGTCTATTTGTTGCTTTAGAAGCACACCCCGAGCAGCCAACACCGCGCCTCGTGGAAGACGCGGCTAAGGACAAGGAGAAGTCTAAAGCGTTCGACATCTGGGGGACAGTTGGTGGCATGGATGATGTGAAACAACAACTGACGGAGTGTATATTCTGGCCGTTAATGGTTAGATACAGTAAACTATAGTATATTCACGCTAAATTTGAAGTGAGTCATCAGCGCTAATGTCAAAATATACCAATGACGCTTAGGCCGTGTTCATATTCACCAATTGAAATAAGCCATTTTGACATTTATTCATCAATGTATTCTTATTGTAAAAGGAAATGATTCACCCTGATTAAGATCTGGCATGGCTCTTGCTCCTAAGCCTCGTACCATGTAGTTCCACTACCAAACCAAGTCGCTGCCAACCACCATGAAAACATGACGTGCCGTCATTATTCGGGTTATCTGATCGCGCTATTCTCTGTGCCCAATTTTGTTACTAAACTGTAAGAACGGCGTGTAAAACATACGCACTATTAACAACATGTGACGTTATTATGTTTCTGTTCAGTACCCCGCCCTGTTCCCGGCGCGCGGCTGCGGCGTGCTACTCTACGGTCCGCCCGGCTCCGGCAAGTCTCTGCTTGGGTCGTGCCTGGCGCAGCTGGCTGGCGTGAAGATTATACTGGTTAAGGGACCGGAGCTGCTGAGCAAGTACATAGGACAGAGCGAGCGCGCAGTGCGGGATGTTTTCGACAAGTGAGTATGCAAAATGCAGTGTTATAATAAAAAAAAAAATGACAAGCAAATTCAGCTACCTAAATGGCTATGGAATGTAATATATTAATAATCCCTCTGAGTAAAATATATGACCTACATACTTTTTGACAGTCTAATTTTATTGCTTTAATCTACATTTTTATTTACAGGGCTGAGATGCAAAGACCGTGTATACTTTTCTTCGATGAATTCGACAGTCTCGCCCCTAAGTAAGTATTGTAAGTATTGTAAGTAACATTTCATTTCATTCCAAGTCAGTCATTTTTCATGTTGTAGAGTCATGACTGATGTCGTGTTAAGAAGAAGTCTGTTCCGTCGTATACTCGCTTACTACTATTATTCTGTTGTAGACGCGGGCACGACTCGACGGGCGTGACGGACCGCGTGGTGAACCAGCTGCTGGCGCGGCTGGACGGCGCAGAGGGCGCACCCAGCGGGCCCGTGCTGGTCGCCACGTCGCGCCCCGACCTGCTCGACCCCGCGCTGCTGCGCGCCGGCCGCATACAGACGCACGTGTACTGCGCGCTGCCGGATAGGGTGTGGTTACGTTTATAAATTAAAGGACGGGCAGTAAATAGTAAAATCGTTTTTTTACACGCTGCAACTAGAGCCCGTGTCGTAAATACAGACAGACATACATAATATGTCAGGATCTACTAACATTTATCTAAAAAATATAATCATTTTTCTACTAAATGTTAAATCTTCACTAAACGTAAACAATTCTACAGCAAGGACGTTACAAAGTGCTCAAGACGCTATCCACCAGCGTGGCGATGGACGAGTCTGTCAACTTAGAGGACCTAGCAGAGAAGACCGAAGGCTACTCGCCCGCGGATCTCAAGGCGCTGCTCGTCACCGCGCAGCTGGGCCGGCTGGAGAGACAGCTGGTAAGTTGTTACTTCTTTTACAATTACTTTTACCAAAGGCAACCGATAGAAATTGATCTATTTACACATAAAATAAAATAAATAAATAAACGTTTATTCACATTATTACACTACAAACAGTACACAAGTTACATAACAAGAACAAGACTTAATAATTATTATCATTCAAATCATCAAATGAGACATAACTAAACCACTTAATAAATGCTAGCACGCAGATAGTAATTTAGGCGCCAGTCACGAGGCAAACTATCCAACAAACATAATATCAACGGGGGTCTAATTTAACATTAGCGCAGCCGCGTACAAAAATTACAATTAAATTTTTATTATAATATTAAATAAACTTACATACTGTACTAATCTTATGAATAATTATGCGTATGGTAAATATAGTAAGTAGCATTTTTGTTAATATTGAGTTGCGTACATATTCGTATTGTAGAGATCGAGATCTACATTTATGTATATTCCGAATTTGAAAATATGGCTTACGAGATGTAATAAGATCTAGCATAATAGGCAATTATCCTATCATGTAAATATACAACAAACTATTGATATTTTATCACTAAACATTATTATAAAACCTATTTAATCAACACTGTACTAAAAAATATGTATGATTTTTATAAAATATCAAAAATAAAATAACTAATTTTCCACGTTTGACCACTTGATTAATAACGCACAGTCGTCACACGTGACGCCAGATTCGTGTACTTCTTTTTTATTTAAATATCCTCCCGACTCCCATCATTACCGTCAGGAAACGTCATTAAATTTTTTATGTCAGTTGTCAGTCGAAGTTTAGTGCAAGTTTTGTGCGGAATATTAGCGTTTTTCTTCGATAATAATAGTATAGCACCATTTAAAAGGCATTTTAAAATAGTAAAATTACCAAAGTTAACACCAAGCATTTTAGGATTTGGCATGTTTCGTGTGATTTGATAGTTGACAGGTGGTTACAAGAATGTGACGTCATGACAACACATTTTAGCGTTTTGGCGGCTTTATTAATTAGGTATTTAAACTTTTATGCTGATTTTCAAGGAAAGAAAAGACATTCACAAGGAATGGTCCAGATTGCAAATGTATAATGTTAATTAGAACAATTTGACATATTTTTCAAAAACTTGGAAAATACCCTATTATTTGCGCTAAGGCACACTTATAATAAATGCAGTGTGGGCACATACAATATTATATAGATTGTATTATATAGATTGTTCATAAAATTTGGTTTTGGATAGGGTGCTTTTTGGCAGATGCTTTTATTTTAACATAATATTGATCCTAACTATAAATACAGTAAGTGAGTTTAAGCTGGATTTGCTAAAGTGATTTTTGGGAGATGCCTTTATTTTTACATATTGATCCTAACTATAATTACAATTATCTTAACTATAGTTAAGCACTTACTGTAATTATAGGTAGGATTTAATTTTATTCATAATCAAGTAGGTATCTACAATTAAAACTAAGGATAGTCACAGTTAGTCACACACTTACTTTGGTATTAATAAGAAAAAGTTATAAATTTGATTTACATCTCAAATGTTATTTGAAACTAAAAAACAATATATACCTATGGTAAAACATGCATATATTTACGTTATACATTTGTAAAAACTTATATGTAATCTATATTTTGGGAGAAAGGTAAAAAAAACAAAACTTTACGCGCTGTTTTGTCCAAAGTGTCTCCGAGTCACTTACTGTGTTTATCACAATTAAGGCAGGACAATTATTGGACTAGACGGGATACATTTTCCGCATGCATCCCGACCGCTGGGAAAATATCACCACATCTGTCAATCTGTGGTGATAATTTCCAAATATGGATGACGCCTTGGGCGAGGCCTTTGCCCAGCAGTAGGAAAGAACCTATAGGCTATTCAAAAAAAAAATGTAATTATTGTACCTTCTTAAATACCTACCTACCTAGTACCTACGTAAAAAATGTTTCATTTCTTCAAAAAACGTTGTTTTCCTAGGTAAATAGTGAGAATAGCAACGTGGAGTCGGTGATAGTGCATGAGGAGGATATCGCAATAGCACTGGAGGAGACGAAACCCTCGCTCACCAGAGAACAGATGCTGTTCTACGATACCATGTAAGTTACGTACTTATTTCTGTGTGTTATAATATTATAATATAAACATGTTATTAAAAATGGGCCGCACATTATAAGAAATTTCTGATAGAAAAATTGTGACGCTCGTCGGGAGGCACTCGTCATGCATTTTGTATTAGATCCCGCACAGTGTTAGAAAAAAATCTGACCGAACGTCTGTTGACTGTTTCTGATTCTTCTGATCTGATTGGTGTGTAGGCAAAGAATAGTATCGGCACGTAGTAAATATCAGTGGCGAAGGCTGGTTCTCCTTCATAGGGAAGCCCTAGCCTGTATAATAGGTAGGGATTTGGATGAGGGTCTTTAAAAGGTAAGTGCTAAGTGAAGCCGATAGGAATGGAGTTATAGGAAACCCACGCCACTGGAAACTATTTATTAATTTGGCGTCGGTAAGCGTCAGAATTTTTATATCTCAATTTATTTTATTTTGTGAGGCCACACTAATTTGTTATATTATGTTATCGCGACAAAGGAAGGAATAAAACTTCTAATTATAATAGTATATCTTTATTACCGACTAGCGAACCCGTACCCACTTCGTTGTGCGTTAAACATACTTTCAAGGGCGTACCCATGATTTCAGCTGGGGGGGGGGGGGGGGGCAGGTCATACCTGTTTCGAGAAGATGGTCGGTCTGGTATATTGAAAATTGGAAAATTGACGTTTATTTTATCTTCAAGGGGGGCAGCGTTTTGATGATGGTGATAAAAATTATCCTAAGTTACTCTTCATGACATCAGCTATGCTGTGGTATACTGCCAGTGAAAGTCCTGTGAAAATCAGCCGTTTCAGAGATTTGCCGGAACAAACAGACATACATACGGAAAGATAACAATTTTAAAATTTGATTTTTTTTTTGTACTTACCGTAAAATCTTTCATGTGCATGAAGTGAAAAGCTGTTAATTTAAAATTACCAACAGAAATTTTATTTATTTATATGAATAATAATATTCATTAAAATATTTGTTTGTTTGCATTCAATATGCTGCGAAACTACTAAGACGATTTTGATGAAATTTGGCACAGATATAGCGCAGACCACAGGTAGAAAAGGAGGCAACTTTCTATATAGGCATTACAACTAGTAAATAAAATATTTTGAATTATTCTAGTCTCTTCTTCTATCTTTTTAGGTAAAGTATTTTGAATTAATTTATTTTAATTTTGTTTTAGTTATAAGAGGTTTCGAGGAGAAAAACTTACAACAGAACAGAGACTGGTCGCGCGGCAGATGGCGAGAAAAAGAGTTACTTTGGCTTAAGCGAATTTAAATTTGCAGTTCTCATTCTACAGAAGTTGAAGTCGTGATATATTATTTTTGTATATATGGAGTAAAATATTATACTGTTTGTGTATTTTAAACTTGTAATGTGAAAGTTATACATACTATTTTGGGGGCTTACTATGTATTATTGCAAGCGCTATGAAATAATTTTATACCAAAGGTGTTTTATGTTTAAAAAATGATTTAAGTATAAGTTTTAAATAACACATGTAGATTTTAACAGCTTACGCTTGCGAACAAGTAACTTAAATTAATTTGTCTTTATAGTTTCAGACTCTTAGAAATAAATGCAATACGCATCGTAAAATAAAAGAGCATACTTTATTTTTATTATATCAATCAGCTTAACAATAACAAAATAATGCCTAAGTTTTTTTATCTTCCTCTTTTCAACGTGATAAGTTGTAAATGAAAATAATGAAAGTAAGGGTAGAATGTGTAATATAATGTAAATGCTACATGCTATAACATTAATGAAACAAATTATTTATGTATATTATGTACTTGATTTTATAATTGTTGATGGGTTTGCTTAATAAAAAGCTTTAGAAAAATATTAATTTTTATTGTATATCGCGTTTGGTTAGGTTAGGTTAGATACTTATGTAGGTAAAGTAAACCTTGGTTTACTTTACCTACATAAGTATTATAAATCGATCAGTTCAATGAATGTCTACATTGATCTGAAAAGAAATAATTTTAAAAATAGGCCTGAGTAATAATAATTATAACATTAATGATACTTATGATGTAAATTGTTAAGAAGATTTGGTGCTTATTAAAATGAAAGATGGCGTTAAAATATTTGCCGTTAAATTTAACGCTTATCTGAGCGAAGCGTGTGAATTATAATCAGAATTTCCTGAGTATATTGAGCTTAATTCATTAAGTAACTCATTACAAACGCGTGGTAAGCCACTAAGCGAGACTTAACTTCGCAACATGTTTATTACACAGATCTAGTTTGCTGGATGAGTCGATTTCAAAAGTACATTTTGTTCTAAAACTCCTAGGGCCTTAGACAAAGTGCAATATTGGAACGATAACGAAGTTTGTAAAGTATAAAATATATTAGAGTAACCATAACAATTAAATATAATGTCAAACTCACACATTTTTATCTTTACGAACCTCCTTTACGTTTTTATGTGGTTACTTTTTATAAGGGCGCTAATATAATAAAGTAGCTTTTAAACTATGACTCATTCACTATCCGTTAGCAGTTAATACTGTGACATATTAACGCTCAATTAAAACTTTTAATTTTTTTAATCAGTAGATAAGATTTTAGGGACAGTGTTATGGGACAGATATATTTTGCTGATTTTAGAGAGAATTCGAGATTGTTCTCTGCTCTCTTAGTTTGAGAACGATATTATAAAGCACATCTAGAACAAGAAGTCTCTAACTCTGCGACCGTATCGCAGCCCGCGACTCCGCCGTCGTCGAATCATCGCTCAATCTAAATTATTGTGCAACTTGCAAACTAATCTTAATCACCACGCTGCAGAACTTTTTCAATAAAACACGATTATCAGCAACTAAAGCATTTAATATGCTTGAATTTATGAACCTCGCGTTAGGAAGACTGTGTAATATTTATTTAAGTATTTTAGTATAATTTCGTGATAAACATGGTATCTACGAGTAGATAAGTGCCTATAAGCACTTTAAATATATTTCTGATACTTTTGTTGCGGAGCAATGGGGTTCGGCCTGGCAGAGCATAACCCGCTTGGACGGAGATCTCCCTTTGGGGCTCCACTTATCCCGCACTTTGATGAGCTACTACTGTACTGAAATCTACTTTAGAACTCAATGATCCGAAATACCATGTGGTCAGTGCTTGTCATGACTTGTAGATGTAGGCTAGTACTGTGTTTAAAAGTTACTTTACCATATTGATGATCAATGAGTTTTTTAAAGCAAGATAATCGTTAGCTTAAAGGTTTGCCTACTCCCCCTCGTTTAACTTTCGTAGTTTGTCCATAAAATACATACTTCTGGATGTATTAGGTACAATATATTTATTATGACATGATCTATCATAATATTATGTAGGCATGTAATATGTATAAGGGTATTGAAATAATAATAATATCTACATGGACGCTTCTCACCACGTCAATCTGGTCCCGTGCTAAGTATACGAAGAATTTGTGTTACAGGTACCAGAAAGTATATTAATTAATACTTTTATACTATACATAATTGTAAGATTTTTTTAGTGTAATATTTTACACATATTGTATAATACACACCCATGACTCAGGAACACAGAAAACTTTTTGTTCCCTTGGCGGGATTCGAACCCGCGACTTCCGGCTTGAGCGTCGACCCGCTAACCACTGAGCCACAGAGTTCGTAAAATATTATGTTCATTTTAATTATGCATTTGTTCGGTTAATTTTTCTGTTAAGTACCTACCTGTGTAAAAGTGATTTTTCCGAGATCCGACCCGTCTGAAAATATCCCCTCCAGAAACTGCGTCTAGGACAAATCTTAAGAGATTTATTATTCTGAAATTTAGAAACATAACATAAGAAACATATTCATGCCAGAATACTTATTCTGAAATGCTGAAACGGTAAAAATACGGGCTTAATATATGTTTCAGATGCTATAACTGTGAGATACCCTCAGACGGGGAAACTTTTATCGTGCTGCCGTTAACGGGGTAATTAGCGCCTCGCACAGGAGATTGAATGTTGTATCTAATTGATCGCTCTCGGGTTATTCCGCTTAAATGAAGTTTCGGTGACTATTGAAACAGCGATTCAGAGTTTAATATCAATGATATAATAATGATAACATTCAAATTTTTAAACGTGCGAAAACCGCTTGAACCGCGAAACCCGGAGTGAAGTAACGCTAGAGTTTTTCGCTGAGTGAGTGAGGTTACCGGAGGCCCAAGGGGGGTTGGAGAATTTGACGCTGCTCCATTAAAAAAAAAACAAAAACTTGTTCAACGAATAAATTATCAGTATTACGTACAGTATTTTTTAGGTGACATACCTATGCAGACTACAGTATGTGCCACAAACCTACTCATGTAATCCCGATACCGATGTAATCTTCGGGATGGTAAAAAGCAAAATATATCAATAGCCACTATAATAGATGGCTAAGTACCTGGCTTTGCTCGAAGTTCTGATAAATTTTAAATAATAAAAATAATCACAAAAATATTCATCTGACCGGACTCGAACCCACCACATTCCGAATTTTCAAATAAAGCAAAAAATTGATATTGCATATTTACCTATGTATAAAAGTATTGTTTTTTTTCGAATTATACATACACATCACAAACTGCCAATCGGACTGACATAATAGAGTCGAAATTATTAATATATCGATGCACGGCGAAAGAAAAAACATATATAGATTAAAAAGAAGTTTCGCAGGGATAAGACCTAGACAGATCGATTTTTCTGCCCCAAAACTCCCTGCGTACTAAATTCCATGGTAATACTTTCTTGTTATAATATATAAACAAGATTGTTTCGTTTAAAGTATGATTTTGGTTTCAATTAATGTGAAAAATCATTTGAACACTATATCAAAGCATTCTAGGTATATCGCTGGTACATAGATATTTTTATTGAATGTGTGGTATACAACACATTATTAAAAAAAATGGTTTGATACAAATGAAATCTGAGTACCCAAATTCATTATAAATTTGAATAAATATGTATTCTTCTGATTATTTATGACTTTATATTTTTTAGTCTCTTTCTGTACCTATGTAAACGCGTTATTCTTTTGAAAATATTGAAAGGAGGATAAAAATGATAATAATTTTTACTCGCAAAGACGGCCATTTTAAAGCGAACATTAAATTCGAAAGCACCGTCAATGCGCTTCATTTGGAGCATAAATTTTCATAGCGAAGTAGTCATGTAAATCTAATGATTGCCAGCATAAAATTATTGAGAATGTTTCGTTCTGTAACCGTTTTTAAAATTGTATACAAAATGCTTGTGCCATACAAAAGTAATTATTTTTATTTGTAGAACAATTATAATGATTTTAAAAAATATTTAAAAAAATACAAGCTCTGTTATATCGGTATTCCTATGACCTGATCCAGCTTATTCTCAGACCTTGAATACTGTATAGATACAAAGTACTCGCCAATACGAGCTAAAACTCGAAGAGGGTTGCATTATTTTATTACTGAGTTCCTTGGCCACCTTCCTGCTCGAACATCAGATCAGGTTCATGTCATCATAATATTGTATAGTGAACCGAAAACCGTGAAATGGGTTCATATTTAACTTGCAAGATTCCATGAACAGACACCAGGACAGGTGAAACTAAATAAAAGCTTGTAATAAATATGAAAACTGATTCCATTCTATTTATTTTGTCGGTAAGAAAAAGAAGATAAAGCATTAATAAAGAATTTTCGTTCAGATTTTTCGCCAATTAACGTTATATGCCTATTAGAATTATAGCAAGCAGGAACTGAGATACAATATTGATTCTTTTTATGTCATTGGCATTCTTATTAATAATTAATTTAATACAAAGCAGACAAAACCTAATGTAAGTCCCACCAAATACATTTCAGGTTTCACCTGTAAATTGCACAAACCCAAACAAATGTAGTTTGTTTTCTATTATCCAACGCCATACAAACGTCCCAACCTGCGTGAAAGTTCATAAGTGAATCATATTCGACCTTTCCCGTATAATCCGGAATTAGGCCGCTTGTCCGGGCGCAAGCGAAGAAAGCGGTTTTTATTCGTCTTAAAGTAATTATTGTATTTTTGTGAAAGAGTTTGTTAGCGGACCATTCAGCGCTGAGGACATGGACCCTCTAAAGACTGAGGACCGGATTTGATATTATTGTTTAAGGGAAGTGTTTTTTTAAAAATGTTATACATATTTTTGTTTCATACTTTTACTTAAATACACAATATATTCTGTTCGACAATTATGTTAAAACAAAAATATACTCGTATCTCAATATTATATCAATGCCTACATAATAATGTTAATATTTCAATCTCCCAAGTCCCAGTACGTTATACGCTCGAGCTACGAGCGCTACAAAAGCGTAGCATCTCTACGAAGTTGACAAATTGTTATTTGTGTATATTTTTCAAAGTAAATTAAATCATATATTTATGAGCTGTATAATACAATGTATTAGAAAACTAGTAGCCGAAATTCGGTAGATTAGGACTCAATATCAAATAATCGCAATAGCATTTACCGAATTCGGCCCTGGTCGCTGGAGTTTTCTTGCTTTCTTCGAGTTTTCTCGGCTTTTCTTGGCGTTTTCTTTCGTTTGGTCCTTAATTAGCTTATTCATCTCCCACCACCCTTCGCCCTTGTTTATGGAGCGTACTTTTATTTTTCATTTTACGCGCATCAATGCCTTATTAGGTAACCATTTCGGGCCCTTCTAAAACTCCCTAAGCGTTTTTTGAGAGCAAATAGAATTAACGAGGCATTTTTTATGTATTTCAGATAAGTATGCCTTAAATGCAAATAAAAATGTGTTGAAAATCTTGGCAGATTATTTGATAATAAATTTTAGGTGCGAAATTGAGTACCGTACATTTCCTAAAATGCTTAGAATATGCAAGATAAGCCATGAAAATGAATAAAATATTATTACTATAACACATTATATGTAATGCTACCAAACTATGTTTTCGCGGTTTTAAGTATTATCCCTTTATTTTACGATAAACAGTTTTTTTAAGGTCAGTAACACACGACACTTGCACATGTCACGGCGCCAACCGAATAACCATACCAACAAAACCAATTCAATAACAATGGAAAATGTTTAATATAATATAATATCTATAGACACTGTCACACCACGTCAATCTGGTCCCGTGGTAAGTTCTCAAAGAACTTGTATTACGGCAACCATACAACGGAAATATATTTAATACTTTTATGCTATACTTGTATTTAAGATTTTTATTATATTACTAGCTGATCTGTGTACACTTCGTTGGGCATGATCATGAGGCTAAAAAGTATCCTAAGTTACGCCTTATAACTTCAGTTATCTGCCAGTGAAAGTCCCGTGAAAATCGGTTCAGCCATTCCAGAGATTAGCCGGAACAAACAGACAGATAGACAGACAGACAGATGGACGGACAAAAATTAAAAAAATTGATTTTTTATTGTTAGTACCGTATATATTTTCGTATTCACTAAGTAAAAAGCTGTTAATTTGAAATTACAAACAGACACTTCAATTTTATTTATTTGTATAGAAGATGTATAGAAGATTATACACATATTTAATGTTTACAACGAAATATAAAACCAACATTTTAAGTATAAAGAATTAAGATAGTATTTAAACTTCTTTATTTTCTTCCAGAATTAAACTAAGAAACAAGACGTTATCTCCACCTGAGCCCAGACGTGTCCGTAAAGAAAAAGGGGCTCGGAAGAGGTTAGTGATAAGCCTCCGTAATGGCGCCCGCTGATAGCGCCTCCCGCTTTGTCGCCCAAACGCGCCTTTGTCGCCGTGCGACAACGCAAAGTAAACTACACAATGACGGTCGTAAAAATACTAATACTAAGTTCATATTTTAAAGCTTATTGTTGTTTAGCAATGAGGGTTTTCAAGTTGTAATAAGAATAGAGCGGTAGGTAATTATCATTTGGTTTGTGTAATAAACCAATGTTAAGCATGGATGATATAATAACTGTCAGTTTCATCGTTATTCCGTGTAATACAAACCGTGTTTTCTATTATTATCCAATGTTACTTATTGATTTTGAATTTTTGTAATTCTTTATTCATATAAACTTGTCTGAAAGTAACAATATTCATCTTTATCAATTTTGCAGGAGTCCAGGAATATATGTTTTGACGGTGCGTAAAATTTTAAGGATTAATTTCTTCCGCAAGAAAATCGTAATAAAGTACCGTCTAATGAAGTTCAGCGTTATTGAGATGCTAATAACATTAATATGTACACTCAAGTGCTCTCGCCTTACAATTTTAATAAAATTTTAATTGACATATATTAGGTTTTTCAAGTAAATTACAAAGGAGGCGAGCCCATTTTCCTTCGCCTCACCCTGCACATTAGCGGCTAGGGGAGGGGGAACGCGACAAATTTTTGTTTTTCTCTCGCGGCGGAGAGGGCATGTCGTTTCCACAATGCGCTGGAAAGAGATAGGTGTACATGCACACATTGCCTTTGTTAAAGAGCAAAAATAATAGAGAGCACGGTCGTTTATCTCTTTTTATGGCGGGAGCGGTATCTCGCCTCCGATGCTATTATGGAAGACTGTTTTGGCGCGAAAGTAAACTGCTTATTACTTCTTATTCTTGAGAACGGTTATGTTCATTTTATACTAAAATAGAGCTTTAAAGCGCAGAGTTATAACGCAGACGGTTTTGATTGTAAACTTTATGCTTAAATTAATTACTTTAAAATTCTATTACAAAGGACCTTAATTTTTTTTTCGTGCAATAACTCTTCTTTGTTTCGTTTCGAGATTGAAAGCAACAATGTTCAAAACATAGTAATACCTATATCTTATATGATTATTTACTGATGTTCTAACAAGGACTCATCATATAAATAATTATTAGAATTACTCATAGTGTAATTACACCTTAACCGCAGAAATAAAGTTACCAAAAATTAGAACATTTTTTGCTTAGACATTATTTTTTAAACATGTTATAATTGGTAGATCTATATTCATTCTCTCTTTCGACTTGTAAGATAGTTTAAATGCTAATATAAGAATATATCTAGTATCTATTCTAATATTATAAATAGGAATATTTAGTTGTTTGTTTATTTGTATGTTTATTTGCTTGCATTGAATAGGCTCCAATACTACTGGACCGATTTTGATGAAATTTGCCACAGATATAGCGTAGACCACGGGAAAAGAGAAAGGCTACTTTTAGCTTTTTTAGTTGTAAAATGTACGTTTCCTTCGGGATTTCCTTTTGCGCGCACGAAGTCGCGGCCAACACCAAGTGTTTAATAATATTCTAATACACATACGCAGTAGCCACAACAGAGGGTATTGCTGTTTGTGGATTTCCCCGTTGGCCGTTATTCCCCCAATTCTTTTCACCACCCTGTTGACTCTCTGTAGAGCCATCGGCTGTAAGATGTTTGTCGTTGATCACCGTTAATCAACTTTTTAATTCCAATATTGTTGACACAGACACTTACAATAATCGTTGAATTCTAATTTCAACTTAAATGGGATATTGTGGTTTTCATTCTCTCGGTTAAATAGAACTTGAAGAATATACAAATGAATTTACCATTCAATTTATAGATTAAAATACTTGTTTTTACTTTTGGAGTATACAATAATATTTTGCATTATATTATGATGGTTAAAATGAGATTATCATAATATTCAAATTGATTTAACTAAAGACATTTATTAAAAGTTTAGCCAAATCTATCTATTTACTTATATTGTGTATAACCAACAACCAACCATCAAAAAAGGCATACACCCAGGTTACATCACAAATAATTTATTTTATATATTGTACCATTTATTTTGTATATAAATTAAATAAAGTTCAATCCAGCCCCTAAAGTGAATTGAGAAGCTCATCCGCCGTAAACATTGTCGCCTCGTTTCTTTCAATATACTTTCAATAAAATGTATTATTATCATAGCATAATATTATATTATTATGATATAATAATAATGATAACTTTTACATTTATCTCGATGATTGAGGTTGATTATAGTGATTTTGAAATTTTTTACCATAGACCACTATCATGACAGCAGACGATCTCTATAAAATTAAAATTACGATAAGATTAATATTTAGATTACTCAGCTAACAAATGTTTACAGTTATAGGCTAGTTTTAAACTTATCGTAATACATATTTATATTTTATGCGTTAAATATTTTTTACAAAACTATAGGTATGCCAAAAGCGGAGAAGGTATTTCTCAAGGCTCATTATAAGGCTCAATATTTAGATAAATATCGAAAATCAACGCTTATCGTGCCTAACCATTATAAAATATGTGAATATTTGTGAGTATGGATGGACAGATGGATATTTGTGACTCTTTCACGCAAACATGACAGAATGGATTTTGATAAAATTTGGTATATGGTAGTAGTTTAGGCTCTGGATTAAATCCGGAGTAAATACAGTATCCCACGGGATACTGTATTTACTCCGGCGGAAACGCAAGTAAAGCTAGTTTATTTATAAAGTAACAAAGTTTATGAGAAATAAATTAGTAAGCGCGCATATATAAAAGGGGCTATTTGCCAGGGATTTCAAGCAAAGAATCAATTCAATAGAAATGAAATTTAGAAGTAAATGCCATCCCGCATTTTATGAGAAAAATAACGAGTTGTCTGATGGATAAAAGTAAATTCAGTTTTACGATTTCAATATCAATTCTGTTACGACAATAATCGTGTATAGTCTTAAAAAGCTGTGCTGAAAATATCTATATCCTACTATCCTACTTATATTATAAATGTGAAAGTTTATGACGATGGATGGATGTATGGATGGATGTTTGTTAATCTTTCAAGCGGAAACTACTAAACGTATTTTGATGAAATTAGGTATGGCTTTTTGGTATAAACATAGGCTACTTTTTATTCTGATAAAAAACAGTGTTTCCGTGGGATACTGTATTTACGCGGGCGGGGCCGCGGGCAACAGCTGTTTTTTATAAAAACTATAACCCGACTACGTAAATTATATAGCCTATGTTACCCGGGCTATTATTACAAATCTATCGACACCGCATTCATTAAAATCGGAACACAAACATACATATTATAATCATTATTCATACATACATACATACATAGACTGTCAAAATCATTACCCTTTCTTTTGGCTTCGTTTAAAGCAGTTTAGTTTACTATGCACCTATTTCTAAAATTATTATTAAAGAAGTTTGATCATTTGTAGAAATGTATTTTATACAGGTTTCATTTACGTGACCTAAAGTAAATAAAAACAACATATAAAAATAACAACATTATGCTTTGAACAATTTAATAATAATAATAATTAATTAGAGCAATTATTCGAATTTACTAAAATGCATTAAAAACTACAAATTTTTAGGCATTTTACGAGAATAATATGAAATTAAGCTTATGCGCTTCAAATAACGCATTTGGGATACGGTTTCACAGTGATAATTCAATTTCGCTAAGGTGAAACGTCCAATTCCAAGTCCACTGCACGTAGACAGGGCCCAATTTGGCTAAACCAAGCGCTCCAGTCTCAGCCTTCGTGGCAAAATTAAATGATGTTGCAGTTGCAAAGAAAATGCAATCACCGGCTGGCATATTCGCTGATGCAAATCTCAATTTCCAAGTCACTGTGCCCCGCTATTCCTTACGCTAATAAAACGTGCACCAAGCGATGATGCTGTTTCGCCCGTTGATGAAGGCCAAATGACGTTATGACAGCGCACGCCGCCATTTAACGCCTATTTGGTTCCAATTTCAAATCCCCGCGCCCTCACGTTTCCGGCCAGTGAGAACGGCCCGTTAATAATTAAAATCTTTTTGTTTTTCTTTCCGATTAACAAAATTAGCATTTTATTTTGATTAAATAGTCTAAAAGTAGAAGAATAAAAGTAAAAATTAACTATAATTTGGGATTTTAATAAGCAGAATTATTCGAATTATAGGAAACAAGTCAAAAAGCAATGACGCCATTTTACTTTTAGATCAAAGACATATATAATATTTTAGATTTGGTTTAATTATAATGTATTTGGTTCCTTTGAAATCACATAACACTATATTTAAAAAAATTAAAACCGACTTCCAAAGTAAAAATGCACAAAAAAGTATGAAATAAAACTTATTTTCTAAATAATACCCCTTTTAAATTCGGGTAAAATTTTAACTATTTCTCTACTTAATCTTCCTAATTTTGAAATCAGTACCAGCAAATTTGAACGTGAGTTCTAATTACTAGCTTTTGCCAGCAGCTTCGCCCGCGCGGGATAATTTTTCTCTTTTTAGTTAAATTTATTATCTATATTATTTCATAATAATATAGATAATAAATTTCACTATTTAAATAATAAATTTAATAATTAATTATAATTAATAATATTTAATAATTTAATATTTCATAATAATAAAGATAATAAATTTAACTTAATTAAACATTGATATCGGTGCACAAAACTCTGATGAGTAGTGAGTCCTACCTACCTATGTCACCATAGGTATGATGAGATGATGATGATGATTACTGTAAGTGGTATGATGATATATGCTTGCAGTTCTTTAAACATCGCCGGAATCTCCAAACATACATATCTATAAGGACTTAGGGGTTCTGTTCAGTACTTTTGGATCCAGGGTATACCTGAGTACTAAAGCTTACTTTTTGGTAGCATATGCTTAGACTACTTCAGAAAAAGTCGAAATCACCATATGTGTCCATATCAATTTTGAAGAGTTTCCTCGATGTATCATGGATCCTCTCATCAGGTCTCCACTTTGGTAACTAAGGGACAAATTTCGAATTATAACATTTACAACAACAAAAAATTTTTTAAATAGGTTCACATACGGCAAAGTAATGACTAATGTTCAAAGATATCCGTGTCGGTGTAAAATACTATGAGAAGTACCTATTATATCATCATAATGTGAAGATGTATGGTGTGACGATGTTGTTGATGATGATGATTACTGTAATTGACATAGTGGCATATGCTTGCAGTTCTTTAAGCAACGCATAAACATGTATCTATTAGGAGTCAGAAGTTCTGTTCAATACTTTTGGATCTATGGTACCTTGGTGCAAAATCTTACTTTTTGGCAGCAAATGCTTAGACTACTTCAGAAAAAGTCGAAATCACCATATGTGTCCATATAAATTTCGAGGACTTCGCTCGATTCCTCATGGATCCCATCATCGGTGACTTTGGTGAAAACGGGACCAACCCTTGGGATTATACCCTTTACATCAAAAAAAGAATTATGAAAATCGGTCAACAGACGGCGGAATTATCGTCGAACATACAATATATATATATATATATATATATATATATATATATATATATATATATATATATATATATATATATATATATATATATATATATATATATGTATGTATGTACAGCCGAATGCATAACCGCCTTCTTTCTTTTGAAAGTCGGTTAAAAATAGATAAAAATTAATCAAATCAATTTTTATCTTATAGAGGAAAGAGTGATTTCAGAATTAAATTTAGATAGACTTGGGGGCTGTGAAATATTCGGGAAATGTTGTTTGGCGGAGATTACAAAAAAGACTGTGGATGAAAACATCGATACCTACACTAGTCAAATTGTGGTGACTTTGTTTAGATCCACAAATTATGTTTGTGTATTTTTGTACACAATTAATTTTGATACGTGTCGAGTGCCTCCCATACTAATATTTTATACGCGAAAGTTTGTATGTATGTGTGGATGTGTGGATGTTTGTTACACGTTATACTACTGAACGGATTCTAACGCAATTTCGTATGGTAGTATGTAGCTTAGCCTCCGGATAAACATATAGGCTACTGTTTATCGATGAAGTCGCGGGCAACAACTAATATTAGTTCATTACATATGAAATTGGCTTTTTGTAAAGGAGGAACATTAAGTCGATTTTTTTAAACATAATATATTTATTTAATCAAAGTATATACCATTGCTATGTATGCACTTTTGCCATCTCATAGGTAGTTCATTGATTCCTTTACTAAAAAAACCATTCGAACAGGAATCAATAAAATCTTTGAAGGCGCTTTGGACTGCCCCATCGGAGTTGAATTTTTTCCCTTGCAAGAAGTTATCCAAATTTCGATAAAAATGGTAATCTGTTGGAGCAAGGTCCGGAGAGTACGGTGGATATCTTAGACATTCCAATTGAAGCTCCTCTAATTTGGTAGCAGTCTGTTGTGCAGTGTGTGGTCTAGCGTTGTCCTGAAGCAGCAGTGGCCTGGAGCGAATGACCAACCTCGGTTGTTTAGGAGCTAGCTTTTCCATCATGATTTGCAGTTGCTGGCAATAGACATCTGCCGTAATCGTCTGGCCAGATTTAAGCAAGCTGTAGTGAACGACACCGGCACTAGTCCACCAAACGCTCACAAGTAACTTTTTTTGAGTCAATTTTCGCTTGGCTTTTTCTGGTTCACCAGGGTTCAGCTATTGCCAGCCATTGTTCAGCCATGAACGTTTCCGATTATCGTACAGGATCCACTTTTCATCACAGGTAATGATTCGATTTAAAATCACTTCATTATTGTGCCGGTTGAGTAATGTAACGCAGCAGTCGACGCGCGTTTGTCGGTTTGCTGCACTCAATTTATGAGGTTCCCACCTATCAAGCTTTTTCACCTTCCCAATTTGCTTCAAGTGGATTAAAACAATCACAAACGTTTTATCACTAACACCGCAGCCTGCAGCTAACTCGGACGTGGTTTACGATGGATCCGCTTCCACAGTAGCCTTCAATTCTTCATTATCTACTTTGATCTCAGGCCGTCCACGGGGCTTGTTCTGCAGGTCGAAATTTCCAGAACGAAAACTTTGGAACCAAAAACGCACTATGTTTTCTTTTGCCGATACCGCCGCCATACACATCATTAATCCTTCGAGCCGTTTCTGCAGCACTGCCACGTGCCACGGTAGAACTTGTACTCGAAAATAATACGATATTTTAAGTTTTCCATTTTGTAAACAGAGTGACGCAAAGAAAAAACCAAAAGAGGAAAAATCAAATGAATTACGGTTTTCGAAACACAAATGCATGAGTAAATAGCGGTATAAATTTGAAATTGGAATTCCTAACCAAAGAAGGTATAATAGGTCTTTTACCTATGAAATTGCCGTTCTACAGTACTGGCCATTTCAAATCAAAATAATTTTTGTTTAGCTAAGAATTCTAATTTCAAATTAATTTTATTTTAACAACATGGAATTCTTTTTCCAAAAGTAGTCATTTGTTTATTGATTAGTGTTACATTTTCATCGCATTTCAATCTTTCTCGTCATCTTGGATACGTTAAAAATTCGAGTAATTATGGAATATGAGTACCGTCGTGGCAGCAACGCGGCACAAGCGGCACGCAACATCAACGACGTTTACGGAGCTAACACTACAAACCAACGCACCACCTGATATTGGTTTGCTCGCTTCCGTTCTGGAAATTTCGACCTGAAAAATGAACCTCCCGGTCGTCCGAAGACTTTGGTCGACAATGACTTGGCGGGAAAAAAATTCAATACCCGAGAGGCAGTACAAAATGCCTATGAAGAATTTGTTGCCTCCCGTCCAGCTGATTTCTTTAAGAAGGGCATCAATAAACTGCCACTGCGTTGGCAAAGATGCATTGATTGCATGGGTGATTACTTCGATTAATACAAACAAAAAATTCATGACAAAAATTAGTTTAAATTTTTTCATACAAAACGGAAATTTCATAGGTAAAGACCTAATATTTGAGATCAAAGTGGCCAGTACGACCAAACGCCAATTTCATATGTAAGGACCTAATATTATTATTTTTATTATACTTTCGAATGCGTTTACTTTTTGTGATTCTTAGTTTTAAGTACATACCTAGGTAACACAGGCGAGGCGTGCATACAAGCCGGCTTCCCTTATGAATATTACTTTTAATCTATTATTTAATAAACATACATTACATATATTTTTTTTAAATACGGAATTGTTTCGTCACATAGTGTTGGCGCAATTTTTTGGGTGCATTGGGTGCAAAATATTGTTTTGGTTTAGTACCGTATTTAAAAAACAATAGTATATTATATAACTTATAGTACCATCTCCCATTTGTAATATTATACATTCGCATATAGCATAAGAAATACACATAAAGATTTTTAAAGCTATTCCTCGACAATGGTAGTAAGGTTTTCTTTTTCAAAACACAACAGTGTTCACAGAGAGCCGATACATGATATCCGTTTTGACATTTTGCGAGCGGGCGACCGGAAACCTGAGGATATTCTGTTTCGCGCGCCTTTCTGCCCGCCATGACAGTTTTCAATATTTTATTCTTATTTACTGCCTTTATTTATGTGAGGCATCCGTCGTTTTAGAAGAGGATCATCGGTATTGCGTCTATTGACGGTCCGATGGGGTTTTTATTGTTTCGGTTTGTTCGGATATAAATTTTATTGCTAGTTAGAGTTGTTTTGATTCTTGTGCTGGATGCCACAACATTTTGTAAAAAATGATATAGGTACATTATTTCTAGTACTATGGACGACAAAATTAATATGTCAATTATCTTTTATCTTATACTTTTAACGAGACAATCTTGTATATATATAATCACTTTCTCGAAAACGGCCGCAAGTATTACCATGAAATTTAATATGTAGGGAATTTTGGGGGAGAAAAATCAATCTAGCTAGGTTATATCGAGATACCTATACGTATATATATAGGTATCTCTCGGAAACTGTGCACTTTTAAGCTATATAATTTTTTTCTTTCGTTGTGCATTGTTGTGCATATCAATAATTTCGACTCTATTACGTCAGTCCGATTGGCAGTTTGGTATGCGTGTGTATAATTTTTGCTTTGTTTGAAAATTCAGAGGGTTCGAATCCCGGTCAGATAAATCCTTTTATTTTGTTTTATTTATCTGAACTCCAAGCAAAGCTCGGTTACCCAGGTACTTATTATTTAATTTTTCACCAAAGCCTGTTAGTGTTAATCGTTGGTATAAAATTTAAATCAAGCCTTCTCTTTCATTGCTACGAAGAACGAAAGAGATAACATGATATTAAATCAACAATTAACTTTAACAGGCGTCGGTGAAATTGGCACCAAGTCTATAAGGTACAACGATACATTTATTTGGAACAACTCCCTATTGTATTATTAAAGTATGATACAAACAAATACATAAAAACATATTTGGTAATAGTCGCATTATGTGAAATCCTCAAAGCCAAGTGACGTCCCCATAGCATTGATAGCTTTGTATTCAGATGTAGGATCATTCTTTTCACATCCAACATACCGTGTTGGCCACTTTATACGACTCTAGTGGGCGTGCACACGTAGACAACACTTCCCTGGAAGTGACCACTAATTTAAATGAAAATTTTGTTATAAATGAGTTTGTTCTTAAAGTTTACTCTTTTTATTATCATTATTTAAAAAGGTGTGAGAATCTAAACTAATATTTTAAAGAGGAAAGATTTGTTTATTTGCATGTTTGATTTAGCATTTATAGGCTCGGGAACTACTGGACCGATTTTGATGAAATTTGGCACAGATAAAGAGTAGACCACGGGGAAGGAGAAGCTACTTTTTATCGCGGGAAAATGTACGGTTCCTGCAGGATTTTCTTTTTCGTGTACGAAGTATCTAGTGGTCGATATTTTACTTCAGTTATTCTACCTCATTTTATGGAGACTATTTCCCATTTTATCAAAAAGTCTGTTTTGTAACACGAATTATTGTGACGCTTTCTAATATCTGATAGGGATGTTGCCTAGTGTCGAACATCAGATTTTTACAAAAAAAAAAATTACTAAACAGAGACACATAAATCTAAAAGAAAAAGTTATTTAGGTTGACGCGATTAATAATTATAAGCAGAAAAAAAGGCTGCCCATCTCTTCTCGCAAAACAATTTGTGACGTCACGAGCTGCTATCGCCATACATTGTTTAACAAGTATTTTTTGTTATTTACAAAATTGGGTTATTATTGATTGGATTGTTTATTATATAAATGTATCTTATCGCTAATCATGATAGTTATTTTAATACTACGCTAATAAACTGTAGCACAAAAAAAAACATTTTATAAAATATGTAACTTTGTCGGTCGTGTAACATATTAGAATTAATGTAAAATACCTATTAAAGTGGAAAAAAGTGCAAATTCTGTGTGTTATTACTGTGAAACATGAATTTCCACTAAGAATATATCTATGTTTAATGTGACAGGAGGTAGCTGCGATGTAGACGAGACTTTTATACGTTCATCCGATTAGGATTCGTATGCTTATAAGCTCTTTGTAGGGAAGTTTTGTTGGCCAAGTTAATCGCTGCGATTATGGCCGACCGTGCGGAAACCTACACTCAAAGAGAAAGTAATTTTTTAGTAAGTACCTACATACTCCAAATATGTATATATATCAGGGAATCTAATTCATAAGCAGGTTGACTGTTGTCATAATTTGTTCATATTAATGCAATGAGGGTTTTTGATATTTTTTCTGCCGTTAGGGCATACCCAACTCACACAAAGCGTCATCTGGTGGCGTAAGTGGTATCAAAAACGGTCAATAAGAATTTTCGATTATTTTTCTGTCACCAGGCGGCGCTAGGCAGCACGAAGGTCCTTGTTGTGTCAAAAAGCTGTCAGATGTCACGAATTTAAAAACCCTCATTGTATTATTACTGCATGCCATCATTAAAATACAAATACATTATTATGAGAACTCTCTACCTGCATATTTTTCACGACTACTGTGGCTTAGTAATATAGCGCGTTGGCGCTAAAGCCGGAGGTCGCGGGTTCAAATCCCGCCAAGGGAACAAAAAGTTTTTTGTGTTCCTGGGTCATGGAAGTGTATTAAGTATGTGTATTATATAGTAAAAATCTTAAATATATGTATAATATTAAAGTATTAAATATACTTCCCGTTGTCTACCTGTAACACAAGTTCTTCGGATACTTAGCACGAGGTCAGATTGACGTGGTATGGAGCGTCCATAGATATTATTATTATTAGATTCCCCGATAGTATAATGCATACTTATATTGGAGTACCTGCTGAAAGTTACTTTTAAGTTAAGTAAATATAAACTTAAGTAATATATAAAATTAAGTTAAGTAAATATAAACGGGATATATGCTAGGTTCTTTACGAAATATGAATACCTGCATAAAATAATTATTGACTTTAATATAATTTACCAGAATTTAAAAAGGTAATTCAGAATTTTTCATAGTTACCTACTACCTATATATCTATTATATCATCATCAATCAAAACAAACTCAACTAATTTTGTCAGTACTAGCTTTGCAAATTCTGGAAATATAATTTATTTTCAACCGACTTCCAAAACACAGGAGGAGGTTCTCAATTCGTGTGTTTTTTGTATTTATGTTACGCGACTACTCCGCCGTTTGTGGACCGATTTTCGAAATTATTTTTTATTTTAAAGAGTTGACTCCCAAGTTGGTCCCATTGTCACCAAATGGTAGACCTGGTGATGGGATCCATGAGGAATCGTGATAAGTCCTCCAAATTTATAGGGACACCTATAGTGATTTTAACTTTTTTGATGGAACTCGAGCATATCCTGCCAAAATGTGAAATTTTGTGCCAAGATATACCCTGGACCTAAAAGCACTGAACGGCACTCCTCAGTCTATGAAGATACACGTTTGGAAATTTCAGCATTGTTTATAAAACTGCAAGCATATGTCAGTATTCAATATTCATTATCACCACCATAATCATCATACTATACATCATGATATTATGTATATCTCATAGTTTTTTACACCGATATCAATTTCTTTGAACATTCACAGCTACCAAAATGTCAAATGTTGTGCCAAGGTATACCCTGGATCCAAAAGGACTGAACAGCACTCCTCAGTATTAAAAGATACACGTTTGGAAATTTCAGAATTTTTTAAAGAACTGCAAGCATATTATGTCACTATTAAATAATCATCATCACCACCACCATCATCACACCATACATCATGATAATATGTTGATATTTCTTAAATTGGTATTTCTTATAGTCTTTAACACCGATATCGATTTCTTAGAATATTCATAGCTCCTAAAAAGTAAACTGTTGTGCCAAGGTATACCTTGGATCCAAAAGGGCCAAACAGAACTCCTCCTCTTGAAATACTGTAGTAGGCACTAGGTAGGCAGGTAGGGTAGGTAGGTAAAAACCAACTGTCCCAGGCGGGACAGTTGGTTTTTAAATGCATGGTTGCTCAAGCACATACGTCATTCTCACAACACAGTCAGCCTAGTCCAGAGGAACGACTGGTCAATACGTCTGGGGCCAACCATGTGCAGGTTTCTTCACGATGTTTTCCTTCACCGTTAGAGCGTTCATATAATGTACTTGAGATCTAAAAAAAGTCTCATTGGTACACGCCACAACCTGGGAATCGAACCTGCACTCTCTCGAGTGCGAATCAAACGGTCTACTCACTAGGCTACGGAGCGGAAATTTCAGCCTTGTTTAAAGAACTGCAAGCATATGTTGCTATTAAATAATAATCATCACCACCACCATCATCACACCATACATAAAAATATTATTGTGAAATAGGTACTTCTCTTAGTCTTATACACCAATATACCTTTACCTTTTAATATTCGCTGAAAGGTAAAGGGGCAGAAAAATCGATCTAGCTAGGTTCTATCCCTTAGAAACTGAGCATTTTTAAGCAATATATCAATAATTTCGACTTTCTTACGTCAGTCTGATTGGCAGCTCGGTATGCGTACCTACGTATAATTTTTGCATTGTTTGGAAATTCGGAATGTGGTGGGTTCGAATCCCGGTAAGATAAATATTTTTCTAGTTATTATTATTTCTTTTTTTTTTTTTTTATTATTTAATCCTCAATTTATCGTTCTACGAAAACACCAAGCAAAGCTCGGTTTCCCAGGTACTTTTGTTTAAAGAATACATTTGGTAATATTAGAATTGCTTAAAGAACTGTTGTGAAGATGTATGCGAAAGGTCTGCAATGTCAGACGTCTTCTTCTAAATGTTTTCTTGGATAATATTTAAAATCCAGGTCTCTCACCTTTTCAAAAAGTTTGTGCAGCCGTGAAAAGTGATTTGCAGGAACAAGAAAGCCAATCATTGTTATTCATCAGGGTTCGAATACCGGTCAGAATAATAGATTGTGATTTTTTAATATTTCCTACTAAAACTCCGGGCAAAGCTCGATCTCCCAGATACTAGTTAATAAAAGAAATCATAACTTTTTTCCTTTAGTAAAAGAAATCATAACTTTTAACACAAGTACCTACGTCCTTAAACATACAAACAATATTTTTAAGAACTCACGTTCAAATTCGCTGGTAAGGACTTCGAAAATATTAAAAGATTGGGTAGAGAAATAGTTAATTTTTAGCAGATTTTAAAAGAGAAACTATTTCGGCAATAAGAATTATTTCAATACTTTTTAGTGATTTTTAAGAATGCTATTGATTTTACTTAGGAAGCCGGTTTATATATTTTTTAAATATTTATTTAATACATATTTTGTTTTTGTACTTATCATTAGCCACAAAAGACACAAAGCTAATTAAAAAACAACAAGTTCTGGCAAAGACCAATAAAACCGCAGAGGATCAAAAACAAAACGTGGGCCGTAACTCAATATCCCGCCCACATCGTAATAAAGGAGCCTTTATCGAATTACCGCGTTTTGCACCCCGCTATTATGCGAAGAATCGTCACAAACGAAGCATTGTTAACTACACTAGCTGCCATTGTCTGTTGTTATCGCCCTACGTCGGTTTTTGCCGGCACTCTTCCGTTTCGCAATGATTTTCGATGCAGATGTGACAGTAGGTAAAAAAGTTTGTGGAAAAGAAAAATAAATTAGGTAAACGAATATTCAAAATGTTATTTTTATTAATTTAATATTATTTTGTAATTGTTCTTCGTATTTATTTTGAAACACATAATAATAATAACTAATGTTGTTACACAAAAGTACCTATTTAGTTAATGTTCATAATTTACTTTGCAGTTTGTTTTTTAGTAAGTGTTTATACATGTAGGTATGTTTATTAATGATTTCAAAAATCATACTAAAATTTCAATGGTTTTTTGACTCTATTTTTAACAAAACAAGCCTCACAGAAGCAACCTTGTGGTAGGTATGAACATAGTGAATGTATTTGTTATTTTATATAATTTATTTACATTTGTCATTGAACGTCGACCTCGCGCCCTTACAAAACCTTATCATGATATTTGTTCAGTTTTTATTTTCACTACGACACACCTAGACAAACAACTAGGGAGCACAAGAATTGGCTCTGGTGCTTCTGTCAACGACGTAAGGTTGAGAATGCAGCAAATTTTTCTTTTGTACAAGAAAATGTTAGGCGGTCTTTTATATCCAGAGTCGGAGCGGAAATAAGCTTCTTTGTGACACTATCGTATCGGATCGTCAACCGCTTCCCTTCTATAGATTATTGTAGAACGGAGACGTAGGAGCAAATAAAACTTATCAGGAATGCTCCGTGGCTTTTGTTTTTACTCAATTTCCTTTTGTATGTTTTCTTAGCATTTATTTTATCAATTAACAGGTAAACGTTCATGCTTTGTTGTTTAAGTTTTTTAGTTATGTTATAGAGGGAAGAAGGGAGACATACAACATCTAAACTTTTGAATTTATGTAAATTGTGAAAAATAGCTAATAAAATGTCTGGGGCAAATAAATCTAGGTTGCGTAAATGTTAGTCACATGTGACCTATCTCACACGTGCTTACTAATAAAATATTATGTATTTATTAAAAAGCACTTAGCCTGCGACACAATAGGTAACAGAACGTACAAAGGCGGGTGTCATGGCGCCCGGAGCGTCGGCCATAATGGCAATTTTTCGTATACAGAATGCTGAATGCCATGAATGCGAGATGTAGCGTAAACGGGCCGCGACGTGCAAATTTGACGCCTTTGTGTGTCGCGCCGGGACGCGTGACCGGCATTCGATAGCCTGCGATTGATTACTATGTTTGATGGCTATGACTATGGAAATTACTGGAAAAAATGCTTTTGGATGAAATTGTTGAATGGCTCTATTTCGCAGACAGGTCTTAGCTTTTTGATACAAACATTAGGACTTTGGAGCAGTTTTCATATACACTTATATTATACAATAAAATATGTTTATTTCAGGCGTAGCCCATAATATAGTTAGTTAGTATACAAAGGACTTATTTAATTTAGTTATTTACCACCCTCTGGGGCTCCGGCCACATGCACGTGTGCTTGCAGCAGTGCCGCAGAAGAGGGCTGTCCAGCTTGGCGCTGAGCAGATTCAGGATGGTATTGGGGCTTCCACGCGTGCAGAACATTAGCGATGCGAAGCTACGCCGCAGAACGGTGTGAGAACCGCCTGTGTGTGTATGCGCAAACATCGTAGACGCACTACAGTAGCGAGGAATCCCCACCAACACCCTGAACTCGTTATTATACTGTATTCGGAGAGCGTTGATGGCCCGCTCCGTGTAGCTGACCCACAGATTGCAGGTGTAGAGAGTTTGACAAAATGCTTTATACAGTGTAATTTTATCTGTACTACACCTCGCGAACCTGCGTACCAACATGTTACAGCGGACCGCCATCGCTCCCCTCTCCCTTTCGATGATTAGTTAATTTTTTAAATAAAATTCTCATGAATTTCAATTTTTACAATTTCAAATTTCTTCCCTTTTCTTTCATCGTCTTTGAAATCTTCGATGACCACATGGCCCAAGGTATTTAAACTCTTTCACTCTTAGAAGAGCAACACCATTGAGCAGCACAGGCCCCACATCTTCCAGTTTATGACCCCTGGATTGAAGAATTGTTTGTTTGTTTCTTTATTTGCATTGAATATGCTCCAAAACTATTGGAACAATTTTGATGAAATTTGGAACACATATAGAGAGGGAGAGGGATTGCATCTCAGCAAGATTGAACGCTTAACAAAACAGATTTGATACCTACCGATGGTTTTTTCATACTACCTTAGTCAGTTTCCAACATAACAGCTATTTAGCTGGCATATAGTCTGCAATTAAATTTGGGAAATTCATGAGAATATTATTTAAAAAATTAACTAATCATCGAAAAATTTGCTAAATACAAACTATGCTCTCTTGGAGCTCTATGAAAATAGCGCTCTAAGACGTATCAGTACAGAAAATCTTTTATCTCATGTAATTGTATCCAATATGTGCTATATTGGAGCACGTCACGTGCGCCTCACATCACACACACACACAATCACGGCGGTCTCGGGGCACATCGTATTTGTTTGTGCCCCGAGCGGCGGATGACATCTGAATCTGAATTGCAGTATGTAAGATAGTTCGAGAAACGATAGAGTATTAAAGAAATAGGATTTATATAACACATTATTTATATTTTTTAATTGTTAATATATTACATTGTAAAAAAAATAACGTTTTTTCTACACATTCCTCCACATAAACTTTAACTTTGTCAAATTTCATACTCCTCCGCTCGCAAAATTCTCGTTAAACTGTACTGAAATTAATCTAATCTATGGATCTCGAATATATATCTGTAATTATTCATAATAATTAATACCTGATACATACCATAATATTATGTTCAGTTTGGCAACTTTATGCTTAAGTTGAAATTATGAGGGGGTAGTAGGTTCATATCAAAGAGAATTTAATTTGTGCACAGTGGCTCCTAGAGCCACTGTGCACAAAAAACAAATGAAATAATGGACAAAATAGTTAAAAGATTTTGGGGTAAATCTATTTTGTGACACATAGGTAAATAGTACCTGGGTAACCGAGCTTTGCTCAGAGTTCTGATAAACTTAAATAAATAAAAATAATCACAAAAATATTTATCTGACCGGGATTTAAGCCCGATTTAAACGATAAAAATTATACATAATCATACCAATCATTGACATAATAGAGTCTGAATTATTGATATATTGTTGCACGACGAAAGAAAAAACATATGTAGATTAAAAATGCGCAGTTCCCAGGGATAAGACCTAGATCGATTTTTCGACCCCAAAATTCCCCGCGTACTAAATTCCATGGTAATACTTGTAGCCGTTTTCAATATTACGATTATATATATGCAAGATTGTCTCGTTTAAAGTATAAGATTATGCAAAAATGTGTAAATTGGCAATGCTCTTTGTTGCCGCATATAATACCTTAGGTCGTGTGATCTGATGCATCTAGACATTGTAGACATTTTGTAGACGATTACACTGCAGTCTTCAGTCCACCGATCCAGACCGGTATAATGGTCGGTTGTGTGGAAGGCTGGATATTCCTCGTAATAGCAGGAGCGCAAATTGTCGTATGCGACAATGTGCGGGTAAGCGGCGTCAAATGAAGGTTGCATACGATCACTGTAACCGATTGTTATGTACAGTGAGTTCATAAGAGGACAATTGAAATAATATTTTTTTACTAAACCCACTGCACATTTTATTTTAAATTTAAACAGACGGGTTTACAATAAAAGTGCAACAAAAGCGGAATAGCCACATTTATACATTGGTTCCGAATAAAATAAAATATTTATAAAGCATCAAAGTAGAGTTTTCATTATTTGAATATAATAATTTATAAGCGAGGTAAGTATAATAGGACAGATTGACAAACGTCAACATGTAACAAAATAGTATCTATTAAACGCACGGTAGTCTGTGTTAATAATCTGAAATAGTGTGTGTTGTTGTTATTTTTATTAATTTTATGTATTTCTAAGCATTATTTAAAAAACTATTAGCTTTCTTCCACATAAACTTTAATTGTGCCAAATATATCATAATCTTCGTTAGCACAATTCTAGTAAAACTGTATTGAAAGTTTTTGCTTCTGTGTATTAATATGGATAAATTGGAAACTGATATCTTTTATGTAGTATTTTTTCCATATATGTTTTTTATAGATCAATATCTGTTTGAGCATTAAAAACAAATGTAAATCAATTCAAGTCCACAAAACCTTGTTATCCGCTGAACCAGTGCTCCGTAAGATTAAAAAATAAGAGAGCAAAAACCGACCAAATCTGTTTGCAGAGAGGCGACTTAATTGAAACACGCCGCGGGTCACAGACGGATTTGAAATTAAAAAACATTATAACATTTATTTTCCTCAAATGGTTTTATATTTGAGTGGAGAAGTTTACTATCAGGAATAAGTGATATAGACCAATAATTACAATATAGACACAATTTTATAATATAATACTCTAAAACTAAACACTACCTATGTTACAACAATAGTCTTTTGTTGTCACGTCGGTAGTAGTTTGTAGTGAAGTAAAGACTACCTACGTTACAACAACAGTCTGTTGTTGTAATGTAGGTAGTATTTAGTAAAGACTACCCACGTGTAATGACTGGCATTATTTATGGTTTTGTAATTACTTCTTTGTCATTAACATTTAAATTGCCAGGTAGCCCGCCTGTCGCCATTCAACTGTATAAATCACCGTTAAGGAGACACAGCCTGATGACAGACAAACAGACAAAATAATAGAAATTCAAATACTGTTCTTAATTTAAAAAAAAAAAACAAAATGCAATTATCATGCACGTAATACATAAACGTGTTTAGCTTCTATACACATATGCTGTATAGTAGCTTATCACTAATTATACTTGCATTAGGTATTTTGTTCTCAAATAGCACGAAATAGTACAATAGATTGATAAGTATAATTGTTATTATCTATTTAGCGGCGATTGGTGCATCTGCGGCGGCAATAAAGCGATCGCCACCTCCACAATTAGTTGCTAAAGGGTGTTTATTTATAGGGAGTCTACTGAGGCGACCATGATTTATGTCACTTACGAGACCGTCCTAAAGGGTAAAACTTTTGTAACTTCACTCCAGTTATTCCTTGGGTATAGTTGATATGATTGGGATTATTTTGCATATAAAGAATGATTAATAGGCAAAACAAAATATGTAACTTTTATTTTTTAATTTTATTCAGAATTCAGAATTCAGAAATGCATAAATAAAAGCCTTTAAAATTGCTTATAATATGACGGTATTAAAATTTTACTAGTCCCCTTATTATTATTACCCATGTTTTTGTTAGTCTTCACGTAGCAGAGCTCCGTGGCCTAGTGGGTAGACCGTTTGGTGCACACTAGAGAGAGTGCATGTTCGATTCCCAGGTTGTGGCGTGCACCAGTGAGACTTTTTCAGATTTAAATTACATTACACGGACTCTCTAACGGTGAAGGAAAACATCGTGAAGAAACCCGCACATGGTTGGCCCCAGACGTATTGACCAGTCATTCCTCTGGACTAGGCTGACTGTGTTGTGAGAATGCCGTATGTGCTTGGGCAACCACACGCCATTTAAATGCAACTATCCCAGGCACTACAGTATTTCAAGAGTGTCGACTTCGCTCGGAGAACATTATATAAATCATACATTAAAGGATGACAAGGCCTAAGTCTAAAAGCCTAAGTTTGCTACTATTCAATACTAATGGTCACTCGACATCAGCCAAACCCGCCGCGGGCGTGTTGCACCCCGTTGTGACTAGCGCCTCTAATCGCACAAGCGGGAAAGATTTCATACGTAAACTTCAATTAATTTTAAAGAATCTATACTTATATCTGCACAAAATATTGCCGTCTATGTAGATATTACAAAATGTATTTATGTTTTAGCATTGAAAACAAAAATATTTGATAATATCTCGTTTTTGTTTACTATTACCTGTAGCCATATTGCATTTCATATATTATTTTAGAAGATAAGTACATAAAATAATTATTGTTTTTACGTACATTTCAAGTTGGCGTAGCATGCTACGCCGCCGTGCTACGCAGCGTAGCATGTGATTATCCAAGAAGACAATATCAGAAAATATATTATTGTTTATCTGTATTATATCATAATGGTTTTAAAAAATCTTTGTAGTGCATCAAACATATTTTAGCCGTGCCACCAGCGTAGATTATGTGCAATTCTTAAAATGTTACTATTCTCCTCATGATATAATTTCTACAAGAACTTAGAAGTCCAAGTATATTTAAACATCAGTTCGTTCAGCTGTTTGACAAAGCATCCACTTGTTTATTCGTGGATAATCGAGTGGACTCCCCTTGTCTCAAAGTTCGCGCGGATGACTCCTCGAGAGCTCTCGAGACGCACATGTCGTACTCTGTTACTGTTACAATCTATACAACAAATGGCACGGACACTTTCATTAGCAAACAGAATTGATTGTTCATCAAGTAGCTGCATTTTTTAAATATGTAACATACATTTTAATAATCTCCTACAGTATTTTCTCAACAATTGTTTTAACCACGTAGGCGTATTATAGTAAACATTAATAATAATTTTTAATCGACTTCCAAAAAAGTAGGAGGTTATATTATGTTTTGTTGTGGATATTTTAAACTGTTCTTTTAGATTTTTCGTATAACTTTTTGATATTGAACCTAGCAAAAGATTGCATTAATTACATATGTTTAAATTATTATAAACTTGAATGAAATACGTATCGGGACAATTAATTGAAAAACTTAAATACACTAGTAATATTTTTATTAATAACCAAAATCCCATACAAAACATAGAAAACTTAAATTCATAACAACGAACAGACAGATTAACAAGCATCAGTCAACTAATATCATTAACTTAATACTAGGTGGAAATAAACCAGTGCTCTATAAAGTAAATACTTACTAATTAGATACATATGAAATATAACTCAACCGACAGAGTATTGTTGTATAAGATTGTTTGATAAATACAAAATATAAACTTTTTGATGAGATAAGAATTGTTTTTAAATTCGGCTAAATAAAGTACAAATATTAAGGTAAATAATAATAATTATTATTGCTGCATACACTAAATTGTCATATGGTGCTCTCGCAACTGTCTTATCAAAGGTTTTTATGATTGACGTTGTGTATTCGTCCTACCGTCGCCACAAACGTTCAAATAAATGTTGGGTTTTGGTAAACTGTGAGAAGGGCATTAAGACGACGCATTGATGATGCCTAAGGGGTATGCTGGGGTTGCGTGCGTACGATTTTTCCCATAGAAAACCGTCTTGAAATGGAAGACGCGTTTGCGACAAAATAGTTTTTTTTTCTGTGTAATTAAAAAACCCATAAATATTTATAATTTTTTGGGGACAAAACGCAGAGTACATAAACAAACATTTACAAAAATTTAAAACTTAAATCGCTTCCAAATATTGGTAAAATGGTAATCTCTGTTTTTATAGATCTTTTTGATTCCATTATTTTGTGTTATAACCGTTGCTCAATTGTGTAACGCTGCAGCTTAACAAGGGTCTTAGAGATCATGCATCCCTACATTTATTTTCTTAGTTTTAGAAGTTAGTGACTAAAATAGGCATCCCCGCAACCAAAAACTCCATGCGTCCTCTTAACTGTAATTGCACAATCTACTGCTGAATATCGGATAGCTTATCCAGAAAATATTTGTCGCTGCTTTATGACGAGCGACATGCAAATAAGCTATCTGACACTCATTGTGCAACAGGCCCATAACAAAATAATGCTGTTATTTTGAATAAAGCAAAACATAAAATCGTAGTTCCTTTAGTTGTCCTACTCCATATCCACTAGTTTGTTGTTGGATCAAATCATTAATAAACGGTGTCAAGAATAAACAAGTTGTTTAATTATAAATTTGCTCCTAGCAAAATGTACAACATTTCAATGTTCATAATATGATTATTGGTAGGATTATGGAATCTTAGGGAAGATATTATATTATGAATTGGATTAATAATAATATATTAATTTATATTTTATATAATCCAATTAAAAGTAAATAATCAGTAAGAACCAACGAAATCCATTAAAGAATAATTAAATCTTCATAACAATGTAATTCCTAGCTATAATCAATTTTACAAATAAACGCTAACACCTATAGCTATGATATGTTAACTATTCGAATGAAACTTTACACACATTGCACAAATTTGCAGAATTGCACTATTGATTATCATTCTATGTACAGAGTAATTTGGATTTTTTACAATGCTCAAAAGGCCTGGCACAATGTTATGAATATTTTATGATATGTACTCATAATATGTTACAATTTTTGCATGTTGGCGTTTTGTTTGCAACGTTTTTTAGCTTAAAAATATAATATTTTACAAAATTTCTTATCGTTTCTGAAAAATTTACGTAAACTCTAGATAAGCTAAGTTTAAGTGGCCAAGATCCATCTAGTAGTCACTAGATTAATCTTTTTCAAATTCGAGCATAAAATTATTTAATTTGTTGTAATTCGGCAATGTAATCATTTTATGAAAAACATAATATTTTGTTACTTTGGCAGTGAATTGAAGCAGTAAACTATGTATTTTAACTTAGAAAAATATATATTTCTGTAAAGTTAATTCCTTTCTGTATCTGCGTCATCTATCAGTAGTAATAGTTAATTACGAGTTATGGAATCGATAAACGGACCTATTTGGTCAGTTATGTTAAACTTAGTTTATATTATCACTTTGTGGTTTCTTAACCCATAATCTAACCAATAGCGCTAATGAATAGATAAATTACCGACAAATTCACCTCAGAAACCGGGTGGTAAATATAACGAAACCTGAACATTCAATGAAAATATCTGATTGATCTTTATGAAAATAACGTGATTGCACTGCGTTTCGCCTCAATATTGCTCTACAAAAGAACCAGTAACCACTACACTATCAGTCTTAGACACTGTCGGGCGTGCTGTCCCGCTCGGTGGAGGTGGAGGGCCGCTCCCAGTGTGCATAGGGCCGCGCCGGGAGCGCCACCGGCCTTCATATGACGTGCTGCGGGGGCTCGTCGCTCTTCGTCAGCACGTACGCCAGGGGCCGCTTCACGTCCGGCGGGGACGGTGAGCGGCGCGGAGGACAGCCGCATGGGGAGAGCGTGTTGTACAGCGCGCTGCTGTAAAGCGCGCCACCGTATAGTGCCTGTTAGATATAAGTTTATTAGGATATTATATTATTCGGCGGGTAGTAGGTACATATACTATAGCAAATATTGTACTCGGAATTGTGGGTTTGTTCGGTTTACGTTTGTAATGCTTAACGGCCGGTTTCAATGACCTATCTACCAATAACTATTTTTTAAAAACGTCATTTAATCATTTGCCGGTTTTATGCGATACAAATGTGTCGTTTTTAACAAATAGTTATTGGTAGATAGGTTATTGAAACGGGCCGTTAGTCATCAACGGCGCAAAGTCTTACTTTAACCAAAAAAGACGCACAGGCTAAACTGTTTATCTCAGAAAAATATGGTTTTTGTGAGATAGATGTGCTTTCCTTCTAAATACAACTAATATTAAAATGTTGCCAGTGGCAAAGGGGTAAGCTACGTGTTTAGGTATGAACTCAACAAAGGCGTTATGAGAAAGTTATAAAACTAAATTTATGTATAGTTCTGTGACAAACTTTTATGTAGAATACTAAAGGTACACGCAAATCTGGCTGGTCTGAAAATATATATGTAGGGCTACGAATCCGGAATCCGGAACATTTAGAGCATTGAAATTAAAACTCTGCTCTAATGCAAATCGAAGTGTCGAGTGTCGAGCTATCATATATGACATTGACACTTGACTCGAAATTCGTGTGTTCGATTTTCAGCTCTATTGTATTAGCTCAGACATCTATTTCATTTTTCCGGATTCCGGATCATATATTCCCAGCCTAAGACTGTGGCGACTACAGCGCGTGCGGTGTAGACAGATCTTCGTTTACCTTTAAACTATTTTCAACTTACTTGTAAATGTGCTAATTCGGCCGCAAACTTTCCATCATCGGACGGTATCTTCGCGAACGGATAAAATGGATATGGTATGGGCGGAAACAGAGCTCTGCTGAAATCAGACTTGTCATGGAGCAGACGGTGTGGCATCGCCATCTGATGGACAGGCTGTGGTAGAGGAGCCACGAGGCGGGGAGTTGGGGCCATTAGGCCGCTAATGTTGAAGCCAAACTTCGATTCTTTCTTCACCAGCGCCTTGGGTTTCCTCCGCGGCCTGTATTTGTAGTCTGGATGCTCTTTCATGTGTAAGGCCCTGGGGACAAAATTATTATTTACTGTCTGTGATAAAGTATCAAGTAATAAATCAAGGAATTTAATAATTCGTAGGCAGTGTATTATTCCATTTTAATAATAGGTAATAGTGTAAAAAATATAAGAATCAGTGCATATCAAACTTTTATTTAATCTTGGTGCGTGAAACATAGCTGCATTAAACATAGTATGAAGCTTAAACTAAGGACAACATCTCGACTTGTGACTTTGTTTATGACTACAAATAATTTGATTTAATACTAAAAGTGTTGGAACAAAGCGTTACAATGAATCCGCTAGGCAGAATAACATTATTATTTATGCAATAAAACGAACAATTGTGTCGAACGCTCGCCGCCCTTAAAACAACAATGTCAATTCAACAATGCGCGGATTATTGCATTGTCCCACTCACAATCGAGTGTTATTCCACACCCATAACTATGTCGATTTAATACTCAAATTATTGTAAGCCGTACGCCTGTGTAGTAAGGTTTAAATTCGTTCGGCGTGAATGGCGGTTATGTTATGCAGCGCTGGGAGGACAGCCGACACAGCGTCCGATTATGCGAGCTTTGTGATAGAATCGCGATTGTCAGCGAGTCGATTGTAATTATTCGAATGGACAGAGGGTGGATAATAGTTCATGTGCTGAGGTTTTTGAATGCTGTTTGCTGAATATTAGTTTTTCATATTTGTTCGATGATTTCTATTTACCATTTTTTGTACCTGAAAGCACAGTTTGAATATATTAGCTTATCTTTAGGTATCTAGGTAAGATACGCATGGGTATCCATGGGCGACGGAAACCGCCTACCATCAGATGATCCGTTTGCCTTTGCCCTCTTTTTCCATGGAAAAGGTCAGAAAATATCACTCAGCAGGCATAGTTTCCTAAATCTAGAATTCCTTTTTGCCTATAAGGGTGTCCTAGATAGGATTCAAATATGCATTGAGTAACCTAAGAACAAACTCTAGGTATCAGGTTAGAGTGGCTTGTTTCGAATAACTCTTATTTATATAGATTATGCCTGATCGTAAAGTAATGCAATATTGTGCATACAAAGTCGTTAAATAAACTATTCAATATTTTTACATTTGAATAAATATTATTATTAACTTTTTTTCCACCTTGACTTAGTTTATCTGTTCGAGTATACTGTAAAATTATCTTTCAGTAGTATGTACGTCCTACGTACGTAAGTACTTACTACATAGGTATGTTTAGATAATATGTAGAGTAGGTTTGTAATTGTCCTAATTATATAATATGTGGACGAATAGTATTTGTCTTCTAGCATCGGTTCACTTGGGATAAATTAGAAGAATTAGTTAATATTTTCATGAAAAAAAAAAGAATACGAATAATAAAAAAAATAATAGCAAAATATTTTATTTACTCTTCTCTGATTTTTCTCTTTTTTTTTGGATCATGATTTATTTTTATATCTACTATCAAAAATAGAATAATAGTTAAGTCGATTATAAAAAGTGGACACACAAAAATCGGGGTCGTCGACCGTCTCGCTATCAATTCTTTCATTACTGTTTGTTTGTTAGGCAAACACGATAACCGCAAGGAAAATAACACAATATCTCGCCCGAGAAAAAAACCTCTCTTTTTATCGGGCACTTTTTGGCGTACATTCGATAGATATAATCGACTTGGGTAAACATTGATACATCGATATGATTCTCGATATGAAAAGACGCTTTATACTTTGTATTGGAACTGTTATGTCCACAGCTTTACTTTACTACTGGCTAAGGATACTGAGGTTAAATACCTCTAGTCGTTGGATCCTGTAGGTATCAAACGGTGTTGATAAAAGCTCTGCATTACTTAAATTAGGCGTGCCTTAAGCTTGAAGCGCGAAATAAAAATTATATTATCATTATTTATAATTTATTTCATAATACCTGGGTAACTCGGAGTCCTGATAAATTTAAAAAATAAAATTAATCACAAAAAAATTTATCTGACCGGGATTCACATTTCGAATCCACCATATTCCGAATTTTCAAACGAAGCAACAATTATACATATGCATACCAAACTGCCAATTAGACTGATATAGTAGAGTCAAAATTGTTGATATATTGTTGCACGGTAAAAAAAAACATATATAGCTTTAATGCGCAGTTTCCCAAGTATAAGACTTAGCTAGATCGATTTTTCAGCCCCCCCAAACTGCCTGCATAGTAAATTTCATAGTAATACTTTTCGAGAAACCGATTATATATTTACAAGAGTGTCTCGTTAAAAGTTTATACACTGAAAGATACGTGTTTGCATCCGATATCTACACAATTTTATTGCTGTTTGCCATTATTGTAACATTTGTAGCCTATTATTTTTGGGCTAAATGTATTTAAGCACTATTTATATTATTTTGAATATTTGTTACAGTTCTGTATATTTTCAGCACTTACTAGAAAACATTATTCTACTGTATGAAACTTCGGCCGCATAAGCTCTTATTCAAATGGTTTTATCAATGAAACATTTGTAACAACACAATTATCTTGACCAAAATCGATAAGACTTAGACATTGTTTGTGTATTGAATCGAATATCAAATAAATGATAAAAAGTGTATAAATGCAAACACGGGCGCGCCTTTTTGACCATTGTGAGGATTACTGACCGATAACAGGAACGGGAATACGCCGGGACTACATAATTTACAAATGTTACGGAATTTATAAAAAATTGTCAAATCACCATCTGAATGTATTTCTAGTCTAATTTTCGTAAACGTATAAATTAAATTATTCAAATTATGGACCATAGATGTATCAATTATATAATTTAAGTAATGGACGCGTTTTCAAAATGTGTTTTTTGATACCATAAAGGTGTCACAGGTTAACGCAGTTCACACTGCACATGCGCTGTGGAGCGCGGTGCAACGTGACATTCGAACATTCGAATCGTGTAAGAACAAAGTTCAATTTTGAATAGCTATGTTAAAAATGCAGCGCCATGTCGCGTATCATTTAGTTTCGGTATAGGGTCAATCCCTTAAAATTCTGCATGCAAAAATTTTCAAGAAAATTTGAAAAGAAAGCTTTTTCCAAATCAATTTTTAATATTGTTCGATTATTTTTAAGCAAACCTAAAGGTGATTATACTTAGTATCCGATATCTTCGAGTATTTTTAAATAAACAAAGTAAGCTACATAAGAGCAAAAACACGATCTCTTTTTGTAAATTTTGGGTGAAGAGGTTGTGGATAATTGGTTTTGCTATACTTAAAACTTTTTCTAAAATTTGTTTATTTTTTTTAAACCAATTACTCTATTTGTGACAATTGTTAGTTTTGTAGGATTTTGTTTCATTTGGTCACAAAATGGACAGAAAAACAGCCAATTTATGTCAAATTTGTAAATGCGTCATTAAACGGTTTTTGCTTTCAAGAAGTTTAGTATTACGATAAAAAAGTTGCTTTATTTCTGGTCGTATATTCATACATTCAATCAGAGATAGAGCGGCCCTATTACAGCCGTTTTAGCCACCTTAGCGCTTCATTATCACGACGATAATAATATTATTATCTTCTCATGGTTACGCCGTACCTTTGGGTGAGAAAAACAATGCATAGAAAACCTTGAAAAAATCTGTGTTGCCAAATTATTTACCTACCATATTTGTTTCGAGCATCAATTATGCGTTTAATGACTTCTTAGTTATTTTTGTTTGTCGGTGAGATTCGAACCCGCGTCCACACCGAGCCACAAAGGTTGCCAAAAGTAAAAACGGCGATAGTTAAACTATCGCCGTTTATGTACCAATTATAAAAAAATAGCTGCGAAACATAGTACAGTGCTGAATATAAAAACAAACCTATTTTAGATCATGGTGCCTACAATATGACCTGTGCTATGTGCAAAATTATTTTCTTATCAAAATTGCCATGTTAAACTTATTTGGGATCTTTACATTACGTATCATTTCTAACGTATGTTAAGTAATTAAAGCGCAACATAAAAAATATAAGACAGTGAACAGTAAACAAACATAAAGACGAGTATCAATTTGGGCATATAAAAAACAAATTTCAACCCTAGCGCGAACATATCTCTTACAAAGAGCTAGACTGGAGGCATAAGCTTGTTTTTATAGCCCTGGCGGCTCCCGATAACGGCGCCCCTCAACAATGCAAGATATTATTACAATGAATGTCAGATAATTGTCTTCACCCGAGGGTCGGTTTTTGAATTGATTTGTTATGGTGATTTCGCACTGCGTGATTCAATTAGGCGGGCGTTAATTGTTTATGTTGATTTTAATTTTTTTACCCGACTACGGCGAAGCCAAAAGCAAGGGCAGCCAGGACTGCCATATTTTGGCAGTCTATGTATGCATGTATGTATGTTTGTTCCACCGTAGCGCCTAAATTAGTGATCCGTTTTTAATAAATGAGGTGTCAATAGATTCGTAATAATTACCCGGGTAACATAGGCTATATATGTTACGTAGTCGGGTTAAAGTTTTCATAAAAATATAGTTGTTTTTGTTTAGTCGGTTGATAAAATACGTTTTTAGGATTCCGTACTCAAAGGGTAAAAACGGGTCCCTATTACTGAGACTTCTCCGTCCGTCTGTCCGTGTATCTGTCACCAGGCAGCATCTCTTAAACCGTGATAGATAGAAAGTTGAAATTTTCATAAATTATATTGTATCTTGTTGCAGCTATAATAACAAAATACGAGTATACTAAAGATATTAAGTCGGGCTCCCATACAACAAACGTAATTTTTTCGCCTATGGAACCCTTCGTGCGCGAGTGCGACTCGCAATTGGCTGTTTTTTTAGTTTTAAAGTCAAACTGTAATAATACAAATTAGAGATTTTGCACGATCTTAGGTAACGATAAGTTTCGGAGTAGACCTAATAAATCGAAATTACGATATGGTTGTTATTCATTACAAACTTTATATAGGTAATAATAATAGTAATGTTTATAAATTTTACGACCTCTGTGGCTCTGTGGTTGAGCGTGTTGGTGCTCAAGCCGGGGTTCCCGGATACGAATCCCGCCGAAGGAACAAAAAGTTTTTCCGTATTCCTGGGTTATGGACGTGTATTAAATATGTGTATAATATAGTAAAAATCTTAAATATGTGTATAATATAAACGTATTAAATATATTTCCGTTGACTGGTACCCGTAACACAAGTTATTCGAGAACTTACCACGGGACCAGATTGACGTGGTGTGAAGCGTCCATAGATATTATTATTAGTAACAGTAGCGAAGGTTTCTTATTTTATATTAAATTCTACTTCATACAGAAGCCCTAGCCTGTATAATAGGTACAGATTTAGATCTTCTCAGAGAGTCTTCAAAAGGTAAGTGGTAAGTGAAGCCGATAGGAATGGTTTTATAGGAACCCCACGCCACTGATTAATAATAATAATAGCCTTTTATTTCAGAATTACAATATCCATCAATTTAATACATTAATTTTTATCAATCAAATTATATAAAACTAGTTATTGCCCGCGGCTCCGGCCGCGTAAATACAGTATCCTGGAACACTGTATTTTTTGAGATAAAAAGTATCCTATGTTTTAATCCAGAGCCTAAACTACTACCATACCAATCCGTTCAGTAGTTTTTGCGTGAAAGAGTAACGTACATCCATCCTCACAAACTTTCACATTTATAATATTCAGTAGGATATTAGATTTAAATATTTGATATATTTTTAGACATTAGTCTATTTATTAAATTCAGCTTCACTCAGCTGTGCTCCTAGCCAATCTACTCCAGGTTACTCCAACCATCAGTTTAAAATCGTCAGCCCACCTCTTTTTCTATCTGCCTCTACGTCTTTTCCCATTTCTTGGGTACCGTGCAGTAACTTTTTCGCTCCATTTCCCTATTACTCGAACCATATAGCCTGCCATCTCCATTTCAAGCGTTTGATCTTTTTATTCCTAACATACTAATGTTCTATTGAGCGTTGCCATGTCGATAAAGCGGTGATATTTTTGTAAGTAAGGTTTGATTTTCGTACATCAGAACAGGCAATATACAAGTATTAAAATTTACTTTTTAGTTGTGTGTGGATGTCTTTTTTTTCATCAGTTCCTTACAAACTCCAGTAACTTATCCACGCATTCGCAGTTCTTCTTTCCGTTTCTTTTGTATGTCTCATATGGTGATATTATTTGACCAAGATATCCTCCGATATATATAAGTCCTCTAGATATTCTATCATGTAATCTTCCACCTTTATTAGGTTTATTAGGTTATTCCATCTTAGGTCCATTCGTCATAACCTTGGTTTTCTATAAATTTAACTTAAGCCCCACCTCCTTACTTTTTTAGATTCGTTAATCATTGTATTCAGTTCTTTTGGAGATGATGCAAACAGATGAGCTTGAGTCCGTTTGTGTTCAGTCCGTAACTGCCCCAGGTGAGACCTCTAAACATTTTCTCGAGTACAGCTGATAATAGTAATAACTCCTCCCACCGATTTCGGTGATGGTAGCCGTTTTCATTGAAACCAGGCCAGTAACGCAGGAGTCAATTTTATCGTGCCCAAGTGAGTGCGGAGAACACAAGAGCATCCGACGCATGGATCAACTTTCTTGTCAGACAATCAGGTCATCAGCCTGCATTGTCCTAACCAAACTTGAAAACAACATTCTTTGTTATTCCAATGCGGGAATCGAACCCACTAGACCACCTCCCACCCACCTCTGGAGGCCGTTAGAGCTGAGAAAAGTTTGGGCGACAGCGGTGGATCTCCTTGTCTTACACCCTTTTATATTGAAGGGCTCCCCTTTCCTTTCCAACTGTACACATGGCATGGTCTGTTTGCAAATACACCTGAGTATTCTTATGTATTTGTTGTTTATTCTTTGTTTTTGTAGGGACTCCCAAAATTTGTTGTGTATCAGGGAATCGAAAACTTCGCTGAAGTCAATGAAAGCGAGATAATATGTTAAGTTATACTCATTATATTCTTCTATTAATTATTATTTGTTTTACTACATGTATGTGGCCAAGCACGGAATATCCACTACGAAATCCTGCTTGTTCTTCTAGTTTGTTCTCATCTAATTGTCTCTTTATTCTTGTCAGGATGATTTTGGCAAAGGCTTTATAAATGCTCGATGATAGGCTTTTGGATCTGTAGTTATTCATTTGGTCTTTGTCGCCTTTCCTGTAAAAAGTATGTTGCCCACTGTGTAGGATTTTTTCTTTATTGATAATGTCATTAAATAACTCCGTGAGCGCTGTTTTAATAAGTTTTAATGACCCGTTTAGAAGTCCTTTTGAGATTCTAAGTTAGCCTGTAGCTTTGTTATTTTTTGTGACCAAATTACTTTTTTCACCGCACATTCTAAGATTAGAGAGTGGTTTCTCTAGTGGAGTGGTCTTCTTCTGTCATAATTTTCTATGTTTTCCAGTTCCATGTCCGAGTAAATACTATCATCACTGTAGAAATTCTTAAAGAAATCAGTTGCTATTTTTATTAAACTTCTTCTATTTTACTCTAATCTTCCACTTTTCCTTTGATCCTTTAATTCTTTAATGGCTGTTTTAGCTCCACCTAATTTTTTTATGTAGTATTTGAATTTGCTTTAGTGTAGATCCTTTCCGTTTTTATTGTTTTCTTTACTTAGTTGTGCAATTTCTGTTTCGTTACCTTTATGCATTACTAGTAGCCATTTCTTTTCCAAAAGAAGTTCTCTCGCTGTTGGGCCTATTTTGTCTTTAATTTGTTATATCTCTGTCGTATATTGTTTGAATCTGGCCAATGTTGTATAAGGACTTCTTCGGGTATATATAATATTGCGAGTTTGTTCTTTGACTAACTATAGAATTTCGGCGACGTCTTTGGGATGTTCATATACATCTTGACGGACCTTACAATGATTGGTATTGACGCTAAATTGATTGATTGTATTTACGTCTTTGAATGCTTGTGGTTTGTTAGAAATAATGAAGTCATAATTATAAAACTATCATATCAAAACATATATTCGACGACTATAAATTTTTCTGCGTTCCTGGGTCATGGATGTGTATTAAATATGTGTATAATATAGTAAAAATCTGAAATATATGTATAGTATAAAAGTATTACATATACTTCCCGTTTTCGGGTACCAGTTACTGGTACCCGAAAGTTCTTCGGATACTTAGCACGGGGCCAGATTGACGTGGTGTGAAGCGTCCATAGATATTTATTTATTTATATATCTGGACCTTTAACGTTAAATAACGTTTGTTATTTGAACAATTCTCTGTTTGAGTCTAAAACTGTACCATCTATGACCGAAAATATCTCGTATAATTTATATAATCTGGAACAATAACTATTATAATATAGTAAATCTAAATTTACATGCTTGATTGTAAATACAAAACAATCAATTAACTACAATAGAATGGAATTTGCAATATAATGACGTCAATGAATGGGTACTCATTTATATATTAAGTAGGATGTAGGACAAAAGGTCCCGTAAATAGGTACGTTACCTACTGCATGCACTTAATTTTTAAGTACCTAGTCAAAAATTCAGCTAGTTTAAAAATTGTAATTTAATAACAATATTATTATAAACGTTTAAAGTAAAAGCACATTGGAAATGGCCCTCAACAATCTTCTTTTTTCCATGGAAATGACAGATGATATATGGAAAACTAAGATTGACGAAAGACATTGATGTCGAGGTCGTATTGTACTCAATATTGCCTACGAGTAGTTAGTATGTCACATCACTATGAATAAAAAATTCCAAACTGTTATTGATTGTAACAAACTGAATAAAAAGCTTATCGCGACACCCGCCCGAAAGCAGTCGTCAGACGAAGTAAATACCATGAGAGTGTTTAATTAGTTTTATTACTTAAATCCTATCGCTGAGCACACAGATAGTCAACAAAACTATGCACCTGTTAGTTATCAAGACAAAAACAATGTTTGTTCGTCACAGCTACAACAGGGCTGGGCGAACAGTGCGTACGATTTAAAAAATAAATAAGCAAATACCCGCAGCGGATGTTTAAACTTCTTATCATTTTGTGATATCATTTTTATTCTGTGCATTATATTTTTTATATTATTGTCCTCAAGAGATTCGTGTAAAGCAATAAAAAAAAAGTTAAGGGGTTGTGCTTGGTTGGCAGACAACAGCTTTATAAAAGTTGTAAATTATTTATTATTCAATGTTATTATTGGTAGAAATGGTAAAATTAATTAGATAAAAATAAAAAGTTTTTATTTGATTAGTGTAACGTTCTTAGAACATGTGAAAAGTCACAAAAACTTGTTGTGACTTTATTTTGTGACTAATGAATCATCATCACAAAACTTTAAACGGTTAAAGTTTTGTGATGATGATGTATCATTTAATTTAAATAATGATTTTAATTTAATTTTTATGAACTTAAAACATAAGTTTTTAAAGTTAACTTTTTAAAGTGTGTAAACGTGTTTCAAATTGTGGATGAAAATGTTATATATTTAGTTGCAGAAAAGATAATTTTTACTTGGATTTAAACCTTTTTTTTTTAAATTATATTTAAGATGTAAATATAAAACAAGTCCTTACCTATGGGTCTTTCGTTTAAATTCAATAAAAGTGTTAATCTAAATCAACTTTCATTATAAACTAGCTTTTGCCCGCAGCTACGCCCGCGTAAGAGTGTTCGTGGCAAAACCTTCTTTAGCAAATATACCTACAATATAGTAATAGCACAGAGTAAAAATATATACTTTAATAACACATGTACTTTTTAATTTTAAGATATCCTAGATATTATTATAATCTCCTAGATAAGGATAATTAAATTGTACCCGTCTAAATAATAGATCTTTACCTATGAAATTGTCGTTCTGCAGTACTAGCCATTTCAAATCAAAATAATTTTTGTTTGGCTAAGAATTCTAATTTCAAATTAATTTTATTTTAAAAACATGGAATTATTTTTCCAAAAGTAGTCATTTTTTTATTGATTACTGTTACATTTTCATCGCATTTCAATCTTTTTCGTCATCATGGATACATTAAAAATTCGAGTAATTATGGAATATGAGTACCGTCGTGGCAGCAACGTGGCATAAGCGGCACGCAACATCAACGACGTGTACGGAGCTAACACTACAAACCAACGCACCACCTGTTATTGGTTTGCTAGCTTCCGTTCTGTAAATTTCGACCTGAAAAATAAACCTCGCGGTCGTCCGAAGACTTTGGTCGACAATGACGAATTAAAAGCGATTGTGGAAGCTGATGACACAATCTACGGCTGAATTAGCAGCAGCTTTCGACGTTAGCGTCAAAACAATATTGGTCCATTTGCGTCAAATTGGCAAGGTAAAAAAGCTTGACAAATGTGCCCCACGAACTCAATGATCGCCAGCGCGAAGTACGCGTCGAGACGTGGCTTGCACTGCTCAACAGACACACAAATGAAGGAATTTTGAACCGCATTGTTACCTGCGATGAAAATTGGATTCTGTTTGATAACCGCAAGCGCTCAGAAAGTTGATTGGATCCTGGTTCAGCACTTAAACAATGCCCTAAACGAAAACTTACCCCTAGAAAAGTGATGGTAACTGTTTGGTGGTCTAGCGCCGGTATGATTCATCACAGCTTCTTACCAAATGGGGTGAACATTACTGCAGATGTGTACTGTGAAGAACTGAACACAATGATGGAGAAGCTGACACATCTCCAACCAGCATTGGTTAATCCCTCGTCTTTGCTGCTCCTGCACGACAACGGTCTCCAAGATGCAAGAACTGGGGTTGGAAGCTCTACGTCATCCGCCCTACTCACCAGACCTTGCGCCTACAGACTACTACTTTTTCCAGAATTTGGATAACTTCTTGGCGGGAAAATAATTCAATACCCGAGAGGCAGTACAGAGCAGCCTTTGAAGAATTTGTTGCTTCCCGTCCAGCTGATTTCTTTAAGAAGGACATCAATAAACTGCCACTGCGTTGGCAAAGATGCATTGATTGCATGGGTGATTACTTCGATTAATACAAATAAAAAATACATGAAAAAAAATCTTTTAAATTTTTTCACACAAAACGGCAATTTCATAGGTAAAGACCTAATAGCTTCTGAAAATACCACATTATTTCTGATCATTTTTTTTAAACTTAGAATGGGTATAGTAACTTATCCTTAAAAGATGGACATATCTAAACCATCGCGGACTTTTTTGTAGACCTATAAAAAAGAAATAATCCCACCATACAGTATACAGTTTTGTTATTTATCTCCAACTGGTTAGTAACCTAACAGCGGGCAGCGTTTTCGATTAAAGTTCCCAGACGGCTTGATTTTTTCCGACACCTTCAACAATTATCGTAATAAATTAAACAATTTCCACAAAACCTTAACAAATTATTATCAACCTAAACTTTCCTAAGAAATCACTCTGTAAATGTAAACGGCATGAAAATCCTTTCAGTAGTTTTTGAGATTATCTCAGTCAGACTCGGCGGGACACATAAGTATCCTATGTCCGTCTCCTGGTTCTAAGCTACCTCCCCACCAATCTTCAGCCAAATAGTTTCAGCCGTTCTTGAGTTATAAGTAGTGGAACTAACACGACTTTCTTTTATATATGTAGATTTGTCTATACCATAAAAGTTAAAAGTACTCTCGGGTACACATGGTACAGTTTATTCAGGAAAACTTGATCCCCTGGATCCAGTGCCCCATAAAATATTTTAATTCAATATTTCCATAGTCCTAAGGTATAAAAAACATGAGAAAGTACTCAAGAGAGAGTACCATCTATGAAAAAATATTTCAAATATGGCGGTGAAAAATGTTATTGTGAAATAATGCTAAAACGAGTATGCGAAGTAAGTAACGAATACTTGATACATTTCTCAGTCTAAGTTTAAATATTTTATTACTATATTAGACATTTAGTTTTTCGCTCATAAAATAAAGGGCGCGTACTAAGTTGTTCCCTTAAGATGAGACCGCACTACACGGCAGCGGAGCGACGCGACGCGTCCCTACTAGTCGTACTGCAATGGAGTGCCGCGTCGCGTAGTTCCGATGCTGCGTAGTGCGTTATATGTCATATGATTACATACAAAGAATATTTGGCAGTGTCGTGTTGCGTAGTTCCGCTGCCGCGTAGTTACGCCTAGTGCGGTCCTACCTTTAAGCGCACACTAAATATGATTTAGTTTTTTTTCCACCACGTCGTGAACATTATTGGGTACTTCAAAATAAGTCCAAATGAGGATGGGCAGAAATGTATGAACGCTGGTCTACCTTCCTAATACAAACATGCCGTATATACCAAGTAATACCAAGAAGTTTTTCTATAAAACGCCAAAAACAAACAAAAAATCTGTATTTTTCTTCTATGAGTAAACTTTACATTATGTTTATGCATATTTCGACAACATTAGCGGAAAAGAGGACAATGAGTGAGGTCGGATCAAATGCAACCCATGTGCATAAAATATTTATATTTCGAACACTTAAATTGGCCTTATTTATGACTAACATGACATGGGCAATGTTAGTTGAATGTTGAAGTTTACCATATTAAAGTTACGTGAAATACATCGTTAGATAGGTAATATTAAGCTGACTCAAAGTAACTATGATGCCAAGACTCTAATCTTCGCCTGTTAATTAAGAGAAATTTACGAGAAAATTAATCCATACCAATTATTGACATACATTTCTTAATAATATGAAGCAAATTATTAAAATACTCCGTAGTAATCCGGAAAAAATACCCGTGTATTTTTTCCGGATTGTATTACTTTCCAGAATTTGTTTTTTATTTGCAACACTATTTACTGGGTTAATAAGACAGAAGGCATTTTTTTTTCAAAGTTAGTCCTGTGTTATCGAGCCAGTTTTCTATGAGACCGTGTTATTTTCCCGGTTGGGCCGGCCCTTTGTGCCAAAGCACGGTTCTCCAACGATAAAAAAATAACTTTTTCACGCTCCCCAGTCCAAATTATGTACAGTAGGTATACTCAAAACAAAAGGACATAAAAACCGTTTTATTTTGTTAGTTTTGGCGCCTCAACAAAAAAACCCCAATACTTACACTTTTATGACCACACCTAATTTTATGAAAAAAAGTTTAAAAAGAGACCTTCCTAATGACATACCTATAGCTTGTGTGTTGAGTAGGTAGACCGGAATGCCCATCCTCCTTTAACGTAAACCATAACAAATTACTAAATCCCAAAAGTCCTTTGACTCAACCTCATACTCCTTTTGACATTTTAAATGTCACTAATTGCCCCTTACAAAATTATGTGACATTTTTGTGACAATTCTGTAACATGTGATCTACTTTTTTAACGGCGTTACTATAAATTATCTCGATCAGATAGGATTTCAGATTTTCTATAAGCGATTCACTGTCCGCAACAGTTTCTATTAATAATCCTAGATAATAAAAAAAATTGCTTGTAAATTATCAAGTATACTCAATAAGTATTAACGACCATTAATGCTTAAGCACGTAGTATTAACTACATACTACCACTACCTACCCACTACACATGCAAAACAGGTATACGTCTATAGTGTGACATTTTAATATCTACTTTATAGGGTTCCGTAGTTTAGGTCTCGGAACCCTTATGGTTTCGTCATAATATCCGTCCGTCCGTCCATCCGTCTTCGGCTTACCGTCCAAACAGTTAGTGCTAGAAAGATGAAACTTTGCACGGATATGTGTATTTACCACGTCGTCAAAGTGCTAAAATAAAATCGCGAATTTTGTTTTTGGGTATCTTCCCTAGATGTAAAGTGGGGATGATTTTTTTCTTGCGTTTACCCTATATTGTGAGGTATCATTAGATACGTTAAACATTGAAAGGTATTTTGATTTAGGTATCCGCTTGCGAGATTTTTTTAATATAAGTCCTCTAAAAGCTGAAAAAAATTCAAGATGATAGTCAATGTGCTGAACTTTAAAGGAAAACTATAACGGCTTCTTAAAGTTATACAACTTTCTTGGTTTAGATTAGAGAAAACCTATAAAGTAAAATACGCTTACTTAGAAAACTTCGCACAATTAAAACCGACTTCCAAAGTAAAAATTCACAAAAAATTATTTAGAAAATAATTCTTATTTTCTAAATAATTCCCCTTTTTAATTCAGTTAAAATTTTAACCATTTCTCTGCTTAGAATTGGTACCAGCCCAAACCGTTTGTCGACAAACGCTACAATAATGTTCAAAGATATACGTGTCGCTGTAAAAGACTATGAGAAGTACCTATTATCATCATAATGTGATGATGTATGGTGTGATGATGGTGTTGACCGTGTTGATGATGATGATTACCGTAATTGTCATAGTGGCATATGCTTGCAGTTCTTTAAACAAACGCCGTAATCCCCAAACATGTATCTATAAGGACTCAGGAGCAAAATGGTGCAAAATCTTACTGTTTACTAGCATATGACTATACTGCTTCAGAAAAAGTCAAAATCACTGTATGTGTCCATATTAATGTCGAGGAGTACCCTCGATTCCTCATGGATGCAATCATTAGATCTCAAAATTTTTTCAAATCATTAGGTTTCATGTTATCAAAAAGACCAATTTGGGATTATACCCTTTACAAAAAAAATGAAAATCGGTTCACAAGCGGCGGAGTAATCGTTGAACATACAATATATATATATATTATATACATTCGAATGTATAACCGCCTCCATTTATGAAAGTCAGTTAAAAATAACGAAATAATAATTAAACATGTAAAATATTGGTATAATGGTACGGAACCCTACGTGCGCGAGTCCGACTCGCACTTAACCACTTTTTTATTTAAACAGTTAGCCACTTATTTTTTACGTAAAAAAGAAGTTGCTTTTATTTCATTGAAAATCAAATAATCGGATAATTATACAAAGAAAATCAAGTGCCCATAATATTAATCTGTTTATTCTCTGTTTGTTTATTATAACACAAGGCATACAATAACTGCACCGACACAAATATACAAAAAAAAAACAAATAATATAAGATTTTTAATTTATTAAAAAAAAATTATTTTGTTTTTATCTTTTAAATCTAAGTAGGCAATAGGACCGTATTTTATTACTTGTTACGAATTTTCATATATTTAACGTATAATGTATATATATTTTACATAGTAAGCCGTAGTCAAACGTTTCAATATATATGGTATGGTCTAGATATTGTTATGATATGGTCTAGACTCTAGAGTACAATACTACATATTCTAGTATTGTAACTTCCTAAAACATCTTATTTCTAGGTTATAAAAACGCGCCACCGAAGTATATACTATTCACTTTCCTACGATTATTATTTTCACAAAGGTGAACTAATAATAAATGTCATAAACTAGCGCGAGTCACCCGTAAAGCAAACTCCTGTAGTGCTCACTCGCGTGACACCGCACTAAATAGCACTAATGAATGGATTCCATTAGGCACTGGAATTAAGCTATATCTGTTACTAAAGCGTTACGCGTCTCTCAAATTCTGTGAATGAAATATAAATATTGCTTTCTTGTTTTCACTTTTCTCACTTCACTTTAATATCACACATTTAGGTGAAGTAAGTTAAAATAGGAAAATCAGAATGTACCTAATTGCAATTGACGCATACTTGATACAAAACTGATTAGTAGTATTGTTAGTAGTAGTAAAAATACAATGTAGGTAGTCAAAATATGTAAAGTCCTGCAAAAATATCATGAACAAACATGTACGTTTCGTTAAAGTTTATTTTTTATGAACTTGTTATGTTTGTTAGTAGAAAAATACGTTACAAAGTTTCGCATAATTAATTATTTTTAAACAAAACTTGTCTTATAACGAATTAACCCTTGGTATGCTTATAATATATTATAGAAAATGTTAAACCATATAATTAATTAGTATTTAATATCATAAATCATCAAAAAGAATTATTCTCATTTAATAGTATTAATTAGAAACTTCTTTCTAGCCTTCAATTTGTAAATTGAAAAATACCATCGACGAAGTTGTTAATTTTTATGGAAATCTATTGTTTTAATATACAAAACGTACTATACTAAAAATTTTAAAAATATAAATTGTAAATATAAGTACATTTTCGGAACCTGAATATATTTTTTTTTTGTTGAAGATTTCTGAAGAACGAGAAAAATAAACTGAATAAAGAAGATACCTCACTGTACCTAGATTTTTTGGCAAGCTAGTGTAAAAATTTCAGACGAATTATTTATGTTGTAGCTGTATGTAACAATTTAAAGTGGTATGAGCGGGAAATGTAGTAGTAGCGGGAAAAGTAGCAAAAGGAGATATGGTTTTTGCTAGTTTTTTACTCACAAACATATTTAAAAAGTAATTTCAATTATTTTGCAAATGATTTATTTGTAAGGAAAAAATCTACTTATATTTACTCTGACTATTTTCTACTGCACTGTTTTGTTCGCTATTTCTGAACATTGACTATAGAAACACTACCTTACCTTAGTCTCTTGGCTTCGTCTATAAACGGCCTCTTCTCTATCTCAGTGAGAAGCTTCCACTCCGCTCCCAGCCTCTTGGAGATCTCCGAGTTGTGCATTTTGGGGTTATCCTGTGCCATTTTCCTCCTCTGCCCTCTTGACCACACCATAAATGCGTTCATCGGCCTCTTTATATGGTCAGTTGGCTGTTTTCCGAGTGACATGATTTTAGTTTGTATATTTTTTGAGTAAATATCAATTTTATATTTTACTATTACACTTGGAAACTGTGATCATAATTATTTTAAATTGTTATATGCAATTTTATTTTAATTAATTTGAATTTCAAATTCCCGTTTCCCGCGCGCTCGTGAAAAGCTCCCGAAAGCTCAATGCGGCGCTTTTCTTGACAGTGTCGGAGTCCGTGTCGGAGCCGGTGCCCCCTCGGCGCCCCCCTGCCGGGGGCAGCCAATCGGGCGGCGCTATGGGCGGCCGCAGCGGCCCCATTGGGCCAGGCCGCGTCCGTCTCGCGGCTCAACAGGTGCCCGCTTGTTCTTGTTAGCATGTTTATTAGCGAGATTAAATTTGCTTTTTTAAACCGCAGCCCCGGTTGATAGATGGTGTAATTGAATTGATTTCTAATGTATGAGGTGAGAATGTTGATTCGATTCGTTTTGAGGACTGAGTAAATTGTGTTAAGGTCGAGTGAAATTTTTCATAGATTTTTCTAAATTAAAATATATATCGACTTGGTTATTTGCGAATAAATTTTTAGGTATTACCAGAAAGCACTTGATAAGTGCAACAGTTGCTTTTGCTATTGAACAAAACCATTTAAATATTTCTTATATAATTTATAAATGTTTTATTTTTTATTTTTCAGGTTTTAGTTATTTCTAAAATACTTACCAGTCACTAGTTTTAGTGCTAGATTTATCTAAATGTAAAAGAATGATTATATTATACTATGTAGAGGATACTCTACTAAGTTCCCTTAATAGTGCAAAAAAAAATTTATTGTCACCTAAACTATTATATTTGTTACTCATTCATAATAAAGTAAAATTTTCATAATTACTATTAGATTATAGTCATATTAAATATCTCTATTTGATATACCAAGATTTTTCAAGATTCATAAAATAATAATAGGTAATAGGGTCGTGTACTGATTTTTTTACTGCACAAATGAATAAGACTCAAAATGAATAACTTTGCATAAGAAACCAGAATATAGAAAATAAAAACTTTTGAAGGTACGGCAAGGTACGGTAAGGTTTATTATAAGAATTTTGAAAGTCTGTGACACTGTGAATATGTGATGTCACGCTGTGACTATGTTGCTTGCATACGTACAAATTTGGTTTGGAGCGAACCATTATGACAGCACGACACTTGTTTGTTTGATTTTCAGCTCTATTGTATAAGCACATTTTTGTGCAGTGTTCCAACTTTTAAAAATATTTCTCCCCAAACTTAAATAAGCTGATAATAAATAATAAAAACATATGTTCTGTAATATTATTCTGTCCTATTGACAGTAAAATATACTTCCAAAAGTTTATTTTATACAGGTTGACTTTTCAATCGCTTCTCGATGTTATGTCGATCAATAACTTAATTTAATTAAAAACAAGAAAATACAACTCTAAAAAAATAACCTTAAAAATCCTCCCCCTAGAGGATTTTTTGACGTGATAACGTCTTTTAATTTGATGGAGCCGGCTGCACGCACGAAAAAACATGACTCATGCGTTACTTGTTACCAGTAACAAGTAACAGTAACCGCGCCTTAGGTATGTGAGCGGTGGGACGGACAGGCGGGGGCGCTTGATGTTATTACTCAGTTCGGCGCCGGACTTCGCGACGGCAACACGCCTACCTAAGGCGCGGCCGCACTATAAACATGACGTTGTCACGTTCAACTATCGTCGCTAAGCCGACCGATTTTTCCCTAATTTTAGGGAGAAACCCATAAGTTGACAACCAAATTCGTGGTCTGTTAATACTTTTTTTTTATTTTCTAAATATTTATATTGCTTAAGTTGGTCTTCGAATATCATTTTTTATATTATACCAGTCTTCGAAATTTGTGCGTTTAATTTTAAATATCTTATTCATACATACTATAATTAATATTTTTGTATATGATGTAATACTTATATAAAAAAATTACACTATTTTTACAAATATAAAAATAATTGTATTACTCTATAAAGAGTTTTAGCAAGACTCAGGAGCCATAGCTTAGCCGCCCGCGCCGGCTAAAAAAAAACTTTCAACACCTTTAAAGGTAGAATTTTTCTAAATCCCATCGTATGGTTATCGTTATCTACATTGTAAAATAAAATTACTGTGCAAATTTCACGTTTCTGTAATAAGCGTTGCGGATGTGCGATCGTCTATAATATATATATATATATATATATATATATATATACTATATAGACTCTACATATCAAGTCAGTCAGTCAGTGAGGACACCTCCTTATTTATATGAATAGATTATTCCACATATATTATGTTCTATAGAGAACATATAAATTATACGTAATGCCATCGGACACAGAACGCTAATCAGGCAGTACCATATTATGTTATGCAGCGTATATTGTGCCTCAATAGCGACGAAATTTGCATGAGAGAGGCGTGCGGTTTGCAAACAATCCGCCTCTAAATGTCTCCTTTTAGACCCTTCATTCATAATTAGGAGTCAGTGGCGAGTGTGTGTGTGTGTGTGGTTAGAGTAAAGAAAAACGTCGTACTTAAATTATAGCGATTTGCGTTGTTGATGAACAGAACTTCATTCTAGCATTGCTGGACTTTTAGTAGATGTGAAAGAAAACATTATGAACTAGTCTATACATCTATGCATATAAATAAAATTTAAGTGTCTATTTGTAATTTAAAATTAACAGCTTTTCATTTAATGCATATGAATATATACCTATAGGTACTGACAATAAAAATCCATTTTTAATATTTTTGTCTGTCCGGCTAATCTCTGAAACGGCTGTACAGTTTTTCACGGGACTTTCACTGGCAGATAGCTGATGTTATAAAAGATACAAAGAAAAATACTTCCTAATAGCTTCCATTAAAAAATAGGGTTCCGTTTTCGTTAGTTCTATGCAAACAAAGTTGCGGGCACCAGCTAGTATCTACTACAATTATAGTGTTAAATCACGCCCCAGAAATGTGTTTTTGCATTAAATATATTCGATCTTTATAATTTTCGTCGCACGTAGCGGACTGTACATAAAACAATTCCTCGTGTTTCGCTACAACGCCACAATATCGCGTTATGCACCGTTTTCCCGCCTCGCCGCCTCGCCGCAAGCGCTTTTCCAACCCGCTCGCCATATTCTCTCTATCTATTCTCATATGACACTCCAAATTTAACCTTAAAACAACAGTAGAGGGTTTAACTACCTTTGTCCGTTAGAGAACATTAAGACCTTTAGATTCGAGTGATAAATTGTCTCGTATTATGTAAACGTATTGAGAACGTCTTTATATTTAGACGGATATGTATTGTAGAGTAATGGCCTATTAACTCCTGATAGC